>OX421283.1:10045000-11245000 GCA_949125355.1 Agriopis leucophaearia
CGCTGCGTTTTTCGATTCGTGGTCTTCACTCGAGAACCTTTCTTCGTCATCGGTCCACCATCGGTTTCAATGGAACTCCACCCTGCTGGCAGGCACTGCTGCGGAGCCGGTCAGCCGCCGTGCGCACCGCTTTGCACCGCTCACCACATAACGCACTGGTGGTGGCTGCAGTACGAGAGTGGCACTCCAGCCCTATACATCGCACGTGGAGGGTGTATCACACGCCTATCACTTAATTTTTATAATGATTAATCTTAATTTTAAATTTATAAAGTATATAATTTTTAAGTCATTATTGTGTTGATTAATCTTAATTTAATTTAATTTTTAATGTGTATTATAATTTTCGTATTTTAATTTTAATAAGTTATGGATGCAAATCTGGACATTAAACTATTTCATTTCAATTTCATATCTAAATTTATATTATGTACCAAAAACCTGAAAATAATCGCGTGAAATGTCTTAAACTGAACAATATTAGTGCAATATAACTTTACAAATACCAGGAATCCGGTTTCTCTGTAAGCTTAGCTCAGTCTCAGATATCAATTTAACTTATCCACTTTGTAAAAACTGCTCGGGCACACTTCTTAGATGAATAAACTGGAAGACATGAACCGCTAAAACTCGCCTCTATCATACAAATAAAAAATGATTTATTGTTATCAAATAAGGATGCAGATGCATATGGCCGATGGGGCCGAAATATTCTTGAATGGAGACCACGGACCCGTAAGCGCAGCGTAGGACGTCCACCCACAAGATGGACAGGCGACCTAAAAGAGACCGCAGGGAAACGCTGGATGCAGGCCGCTTCCAACCGGCCCTTATGGAGATCAATGGGGGAGGCCCATGTCAAGCAGTGGGCGTCCTATGGCTGAAATGAGGATGCAGAAAAATAGATAACCCTGCCTGCTGCTTAAGCGTTAGATTGTCTTCCCAAAAATAGGAAAATTCACAATACGTATGGTAATTAATAATATAAATAGTCAATTTAAGAAGAACTATATACAAAATAAGGGCAAGTAACCAATACACAAGGTTTCATCATCATCATCAGCCAGAAGACGTTCACTGCTGAACATAGGCCTCCCTATTTAACCTCCACACTGAACGACATCCTGCCATCTGCATCCACTAGATGCCCGCGACTCTCACAATGTCGTCGGTCCATCTAGTGGGAGGCCTACCTACGCTGCGTCTTCCGGTTCGCGGTCTCCACTCAAGAACCTTTCTTCGCCATCGGTTATCAGTTCTTCGAGCGATGTGGCCTGCCCATTGCCACTTCAACTTGCAGATTTTAATAGCTATGTCGATGACCCTGGTTCTTTGGCGAATATCTATGTTCCGAATTTTATCGCGTAAAGAAACTCCGAGTATAGCTCTCTCCATTGCCCGTTGTGTGACTCTGAGTTTTTCCAAAAGACCAACAGTTAAGAACCACGTCTCAGTACCATTATGTCATCACTGGCAACACACACTGGTCAAAGACCTTTGTCTTTAGGCACTGTGGTATCTTGGACGAGAAGATTTCACGCGATTTCCCGAACGCTGCCCATCCGAGTTGGATTCTTCGGGCGACCTCTTTGCCTAAGTTGGACTTACCTAACTGAACAATCTGTCCAAGATAGGTGTAATGGTCAAAAACTTCGAGAGTATCGTTCCCAACATTGACCGGCACGGGTACAACATGGACATTGGACATGATTTTTGTCTTATCCATGTTCATTTTAAGACCTACCTGTTGGAAAAGGCTACAGAGGTCGCTGAGCATTGTATTGAGGTCCTCCAGCGACTCTGCTATAATGATATGATGATAACTATATCATCGGCAAAACGAAGGTTATTCGCCAATAATGTTGATGCCCAATCCGTTCCAGTCCAAAAGCTTGGAAACGTCCTCCAATGCGTTCGTGAACAGTTTTGGAGAGATAACATCTCCCTGTCTCACGCCTTTCTGCAATTGGATTGGCTCCGTGCTCTCGTCCTGTAATCGGATCGACATGGTGGCGTTTCTATACAAATACTTCAGCACTTCGATATACCTATAGTCGATATGACAACGCTGGAGGGACTGCAATACTGCCCAGGTCTCGATTGAATCGAAGGCTTTTTCATAGTCCACAAACGCTAGACATAATGGCCGATTATACTCCTCAGTCTTCTGTATAATCTGGCGGAACGTCTGTATGTGGTCTATGGTGCTGCAGCCTTTACGGAAACCGGCTTGTTCGGGAGGCTGGAAGTCATCAAACCTGTTTTCGAGACGGTTCGTAATGACCCTGGAAAACAACTTGTACATATGGCTCAGGAGTGAGATGGGTCTATAAGTCTTCAGTAATTCACCACACTCCTGTGCCATGCTTCAGGCGTAGTACCTTCAAGTATGACGGAATTAAACAACTTCTGGAGGACTAAAAGTACCGGTTTTCCACCCGCTCTCAGTAGTTCTGTCGTGATTCCGTCATCACCCGGCGCCTTGTTGTTAAGCTGTTTCAGAGCCATTCTAATCTCGTACAAGCTGATGTCTGGGATGTCTTCAGTGTAGTGTCGGGTCAGTTTAGCTCTCTTGTCCTGAGCTCTACTGAGAATGGGCTGTCGTGTCGAGGTGTACAACTGTCCGTAAAACTTCTCGAGCTCTCTCAGAATCTCCGGCTTTGAAGAAATGGTACTGCCATCCTCGATCTTCAGCTTCGTAGTTTGGCTTTTCCCAATAAACGAACTCTTTGCGAACACTTTCGAGCCTTGGTTCCGCTCAATTGCGTCCCTAATACATCTTGTATTATAGGAACGCAGATCGTGTCGCACCGATTTCGAGATCCGTCTATTAAGTTTGCCATATTCCGACATATCGGCTGAAGATTGCAGTCTCATCTCAGTCCGGTCTTCCATTAACTTCATGGTTTCGTCTGAGAGGTTTTTTCCGGCGTGGGGTCTTAAAGAACTTGGACCCCACTGCTTGGACAGTTTCCACCTTTCATTGGGGGTGGGAGGTTGCCATAATCCCCACGCTTGGCAGACGGCTTGGGGATCGCAGAGTTTCCACCATGTAAGTAGGAGGATGCTGCTGCCCATCCTCTGGCGGTTTCTGGTCGCAGTTTTAGGGTTCACATACCCGGGGCACACAAGATTTAGATAAGTATTAGAAAAAAAAAACTATTTTATGAATTTTATTGTTTGATTTTGGATGACTAATCCACTCAACATGTCTTTAGTTGATTTATAATCATCATAAATTATCATCATCATACTACATTACTGAGATCAGACAAACAAGGTATGGTAAGGTGACGTGGCGGGTGCGCATGTGGCCTAAAGCAGGCTTGATGTCCTCACTCAAATTCACCTAACAGACGACCTTGCCACCCTTTTCTTTGCATTTGGACTATTATTAGTTCATTAGTGTCGCTGCAAGTTTCTTGGATGCGTGAAAAAATTGTAAGTAAGCCGTTTTTTGCGGTTTAGCGGTAGGTATATTTTTTTATGAAACTCGGAGATATTTTGTACACGAACAAAGATTGTACGAAGGCATATCTCCCTTGTTTATCTGATCTGAGCTACAAAGTGTGTTTGTTGGTTTGTTTGTCCTTCTTTCACGCAGGCACAGGCGAATATATGTGATTTTTTTGCATAGATATTGTCAGTGCCGGATAATGACTGTTCGTCATTATCCGACAGTGCCGGATAATCCGGAAAAAACATACGTTCCTGCGGCATTATCCATGCAGGTGAAACCACGAAGCGCATCCAGTGCTACTATATAACATGTCTTGTAAAATTTCGTTTGCTATTGGATGATCGGTAATATTTGCAATTAATTGCAAAAATCTGAACGTGAGAATGGCGCGCCGCGGCCCACAACGCGCCTGACCACGAGTTTAAAGAAAGTAAACTGCTCGGGTGAAACCTCAAATTATATAGGTAGAAAGTGTAGGTCCAAAACAAATTATAGATTGTTGGTGTGTTTCACGTTCTGTGGTGAAAACGTCCAAGATAGGTACCGCCCAAGCGGGCGGGCGGGCTGCGGTCGAATTTCGATTAGGAAGCTTCGAGTTATTGCTGAGATGTAGTCCGTTACCGAAACTATTATTACTAACCAGACGAGACGAGATGTCCTTGTCGATGTTTAGATATATTCACTTGTTTGATTTTATTTTTGTAACAACTATTATTATTATCCATTCATCCATCTATCATCCCTGACGGAAAGCTGCGCATTTTCTTGTGCCATAGCTACGTGTTAGACCCGATACAACACAATGCAAAATTTTAAGTCATAATGCAACACGCTGCAAAAGATATAAGACTATATGCAACACACTGAAAAAATATAAGACTCTATGCAACAAAAATATGAGACGCAATGCGACACTGTGCAAAAAGATGGGATACGATACAGTGTTAAAATAAGAGATGTCATGCGATACAATAAAAATAATAATTAATATCTGTATACATGGCCTGGTGTAGATCAGTTGACGCTCAAGTTGCATCACTACCTTGCCTAACAAAACTCACCTAGGACAATGGGTTAGCAAGTGTTCACCCTACGGAGCTCGTAAAAGAATCAACTGCGTATAGGCGTCTCCCTGAATCAAGTGCTAATACAATAAACGGGATCCGCACACTTACCGTTAGGGACGTGATTCGAAGGCCCTATTCGATGGGTGGATCATCACTTTTGTAGCATGGATTATCTGTTGGATGTGATTTATTTGTTCTTTTAACGCCACTGAAAATTAGATCCGTACGCGAACGAAAGTTAACGACAGCCCACCGGACTAGCAAATTGAAGAGGCAGTAGGTAAGGCACATAGGACGCAGAACTGCAATGGGGCCAAAAGGTTCTCGAATGGAGACCATGGACCGGTAAGCGCAGCGTAGGACGTCCACCCACAAGATGGACAGATGAGTTAAGAGAGAACGCACGAAAACGCTGCATGCAGGCCGCTTCCAACCGGCCCTTTTGAAAATCGATTGGGGAGGCATATGTCCAGCAGTGGAAGTCCAATGATGATGATGCCACTGAGGCAAATATGCGCGGTCCAGACACGTTTCGTTATTCAAAGAGCTGTTCTTCTTTTACCATTATCGTGTCTTCTCCCACTTTGCATATAACGAATATGCCGTCAGATTGTAAGGAAGAGAGAGAAGATTGTGAGAGCGATGGAAGCCGAGCTGTAACATGTGCCATGTTACAGCTCGGCTTCCATCGCTCTCATCTTACTAACACAAAAAAGACTACCTGAACGTGAAGCGTGGGTCAAAACTGCATGTATCCATCCCTAGCTAATAGCATAGAATACATAATAGTACAACTAAATACACATAGAGCAATTGAAAGTCAGTGCGTGGCTCCACCTCGAACACTTAATCCACTCTGGTACTATTCCTGCGCGTTCAGTGTTATTCATTCTACCTTATAACATTTCTAACAAGATAGACAAAGATCAAGAAAATCTCGAGCACGCCAGAATAATGGCGTTTCCTGGGCCAAATTTTCAATCCTCAGTAAAAAAAAAACAGAATTTATTCCATTGATAGCATGACTTCGTATTTTTCAATAGTTAATTAGCTGCGGAGTAAACCCTGCAAGTTTATTGGACAGATAAATTTATTGATTTGTTAACTATCTATATATATGTATATATATATATATATATATATATATATCTGACCGTTTAAATCTAATATAAAATTATAAAACAGAGTCGGGTCAGTTACACCATTTGCAACTCAAGAACGGCTGTACCGATTTTCATGATCTTTGATTTTTTGGATTTCTGTCCGCCCCAAATAGCAGAATAAGTATTTAAATATAAGAAAATATACAAAAAACCCATAAATTTCGTATGGAATGGCAAGAATATAAGTCTATACCTACGTTGACATATTTACATCATAGAAAAAAAAAACATCTAAGTCAAAGGTGGTTGCTGCCGCTACCAAGGAGGTTGATTCAAGGAGGTTGATATATTACGCGGATAAAACCTTGCAGCTATTATGGAATAATTCACAATTCCAAATAGAATTACGACTCAACGCTGCGCCGAAGAGGTGATAAAAAGTACTAATAAATCTTTTATGAGCTTTGTGATAATCATACTTGAGGTAATAAAAGTTATGCCTCAAATGGTTACAATAATTTTTGTATTTAACAAGTGGGTTGAATAAATAAATTAAATAAAGTTAGCCTCACAATCCAGAGAGGTAACGCAGCTACTTTGGGCACGTTGCTTCAAATTAGATGTCTTTTAGAGCATGGTATAATAATATTATAACTTCGCCAGGTATGGCATTCCGAGACATAAAGATCACGTGGGTGACACAAGCGACAGCCTCGGTGGCTCAGTTGGTAGTGAACCTAACTTCTGTGCTTGGGGGTGTGGGTTCGATTCCCATCTAGGACAAACATTTGTGTGATGAACATTTGTGTTTGTTCTATGTCTGGGTGTTAATATCTATTTAAGTATGTATTTAAAAATATATATGTATGTATATCAGTCTCTCGCAGCCATATTACAAGCTTTGCTTAGTTTGGGGTCCGATGACCGTGTGTGCAATAATGTCCCAAATATTTATTTATTTATTATTTATATTTACAAGCCTACGTCATTGACGCTGTGTTAATAGTAGCATGATATCATATCTTCCCAATCTCTGTGTGTCCCAATCCCATTTGGGAATCCGATAAACCATGTTGTTTTGATTTAAATAATATTTTTAATATGTATATTAAATTCTTATTTAACTTAAATTGCTTTGCTTGAACGGACAAACAAAATTACAATTGAAAAGCTTTTTCTATTTTATTTCAGATTAGTGCTCTTGCCCGCGACTTTGTACGCGTTGATTTTCATATTATTATACATTTTCAACCCTTTTTTCCTTCCTTAATCCAGCCCTTGCGCAAAATAACATAGCCTATACTTCAATCTGGTCATAACAAAGCATATTCGTGAAAACGGCATTGAAATCCGTCCAGTGGTTAAGGAGACGTGCGTGGACAAACAAACAGACTTACCTAGGACCCGGGTATGTCCTAAAACTGCGACCAGAACCACCGGAGGATGGGCAGCAGCGTCCTCATAGTACAAGGTGAACGTACTGCGAGCAAGCCGCCTGCCAAGCGTGGGGATTATGGCAACACCCCTCAATATGAGGGAGGCCTCGTCCAACAGTGGACGTTAATTGGCTGATGATGTGATGTGATGTGAAACAAACAGACAAAAATTCAAAAAAATGTCTTAACGTGTTCAGCTGCTTATTTTAAGACGCCCTGTCCTAGAATAAATTTAAAGCGCCCTATGTGTTTTTTTTTATACTTGTAATTATAGATTTTTAATCTCTACATTTTTATTACATGAATAGATATAGATTTATCGATATAAATCATTCGAATTTTTCTATAACCACCAATTGCTGAACTATGAATGTGACCAAAATATTATGGCTTTGCTAACGGAACCCTACCATACGCGTGTCTTGATACGCTTTTGATCATATTTTTTGCTGTCTTCTTTTTTCCGGAGAGTTGTTGGCTCGCTTAGCGTATAGAGCCTTCCAAGTCGTCTGGCTACTCAGTCATAGTACAATATGGCTGGCACGCTTACACAGAATAAAAATTACGACCCACACTTAAAAATGGTTGAGCAGCTTTGCTGTCAATACCTAGTTAGATATGAAATTTCATTAATGATTTTGTCAACTACAATGTTTCGATTTATCACAACGCAAGTAATTTACTAGTCGTAAATATTATATTATTAAGGTATAAATGATGTAAATTAAAACTATAAAACTAGTGACCTTCAGCATTTGAGCTATGTAGAGTTATCAATGAAGATAATTTTGTATAATAATTGATACTCGAATTGAATAATATTTGTGAAGAGTTCATCTCTATTTCCACACCCTTTTCAAGTGTAATTTTCATTTGTAATATAATTAAATGCTGCGTCAAATGGTGGAAAGACGTAACACATGTACGAATTTCTCAAATTAGGCACTAGTCCATGGTTTTCACATATTTATATCATTATCAGCCTATCATATTCCCACTATGCTGGTACATAGGCTTTCTCTCAGAGAGAGAGAGAGAGAGAAAGAGAGAGCTAACCTAACCTAATCCACCATGCTGGCCCAGTGCATGTTGGTGAAGTTCATTATGTCTTTGAACTTTTGAAGTTCTTCCAAATACCGGTTTCCTTATGTCGTTTGATCCTGAACCGTTTTTGAGCGATGGAATCGAAACTAATCATAATTTATTGGTGCAGGGCTGCGGTTTGAACCAGGTGCCATCGGGTTGTAGAGCGCAAATGCTAAACCTCGGCTACCATCGCTCATCGATCGTTGATTTTCACACAATTTTCCTATTTTACCGCATTTCCTAAAAAAAAAAAAAAATTTGCCTACCGCACAAAGACCTACATCAAATTTTATTAGGCGTTGCTCAGACGTTGCCGTGTACAGACCTAACGCACGCGAATGCATCGCTTCTTGTTTTATTTCAATTATAAAATGAAACAAAAGGCAAGGTATGCGATTGCTTTCGAGTGCTCTAGATCTATAGATCGAGTTACAACGGCAAAAAAACATAGATAGACCTAATTTTGCATTGAATTTTGTAGTACGCTCTCACGGTCCGAAAGTCTCTCCCCTAAACGGCACTACATCCTGTCTAAACCCATTAATACCCATTTTGTGTCGTTTGAAGTTTTCAGCTCGACCCATTGTTGTAGGAAGATTACAACGTTATCATGAAGTAGAGAAAAAGAAAGGGGAGAAATTAAAGGGCAGAACAAAAGAGGCAAATAAACAGAATAATTATGAGTATTCGGGACATTTTTGCACACTCATCAAACCCCAAACTAAGTAAAGCAAAGGATACGAGTAGATGAAAGATAAATAGATGCGCTCTTTATTGTTCACACTAGAAATAACATACAGAGAATAAAATACAAAAGAAGAGAGAGAGACGGGAGAAGAGTCAGAGTAACTGTCGCATTAATAATGTTCTAGGTGGTGTTCAAATTTTATTTGGAATCAATTATGTCCATATGCATATTATGTCTTGAGAGCGTATGTCGTGTATGTGCCCTCCAGAGAAGACATCTTCTATGTATCTTCTTGATAATCTCTTGTTCTCCTTGCTGATCTTTTCTTCAATCGCTGAGGATAAAGATGTAATAAGATGTTATTGTGATTATGCTAGTTTTTTTCTGGTTGCTATAATACCTATCTACCTCTATCAGTAAGTTCAGTTTTGTATGTTTTTCAGATCGGAAGCCGATACGCTGTGCAGCGGGGTCAAATAACACCGCGTATACTAAATATTTATTGCGTAATATGAGCCATTATCTAGTAAATAGCATGATTCCTATTCATCTACACTAGCGGTTCTCAAACATTTTTGCCAACCTCTACGGCGTAGCTATGGTTTCTATAGCGTAGAGTCTACGCTTTTGAAACCCTATTGAAGCACTAAGTAAATACTTATATTCTAAAGCTTTGATATAGTTAAAACTTGGCTTTATAATACAAAAATAGGTATTTTACTTTTCCACTGTTGGAATAGGGAAGACCACAGAAGAAGCACCAGCTGTCAAATAAAAAAAAGAATCATCAAAATCGGTTCACTCAGTCGAAAGTTCTAAAGTGACAAACTTAAAAAAATAACAGTCGAATTGAGGACCTCCTCCTTTTGGAAGTCGGTTAAAAATACAGATCTATTTATTACAGCAATTAAACTTTCCATAGATCTTTCTACTTAATAGAATTTAAGGCCAAAAATCCTGTTTTCGTGGCTATTTTCGTCAAAAAATTTCAAAGGACTCTGAAACACTTCAGTAAGCCGTGGAATGGTTAATCTACCACACCTACTTTTTACTTAGACACATTTATACACCTTCTTTCATCGGGTAAAGTAAAACAAATCCGACAAAGATTCCCGAAACACATTGTCAGTAATTGTCGTAAACTCGCTAACGAGTTGCGAACTCGCCAAGTTTCGATGAACAAGACGTTCTGATAACGAGATCCGACCATCGGATATTGGGACCGATAGCAGATAGTTTGGGAACGCATTAACAGGACCACTTCTTGTTATGGCTTTCTTTTCACTTTTTGGGCTCGCTTGCGGTTCACTACAGTTATATGATTATTTACGGGATATTTACCGTGGTAAGGTTGTGGAAGGAGCTCCCGATATTTTGGCGCAGTTATATGCACCATGTTCACGGGAAGTTTTACATCGAAAAAACGGACAAAGGTCCCGACAAATCCGGACGTATGGTAACCCTAATCTCGAGAGCAGCAACCGCGCCTGACGTTGCTTAACTTAGTGGTGAACAAAAATTAGTCACTGACTTGCACTTGGCCGTTATTTAGTATTTGTTGTTTTACTTTAGAGTGTGTCTGTGTGTCTGATCATGCCAACTTTGACACGTATTATCTTTTTTATACTAGAGCAAATACAAAATCACACACCCGGAATCACAGACCCGGGTATGTCGTAAAACTGCGACCAGAACCACCGGAGGATGGGCAGCAGCGTCCTAATAGTACACAGTGAACGTACTGCGATCCCCAAGCTGCGTGCCAAGCGTGGAGATTATGGAAACACCCCTCTCTATGAGAGGGGCCTTGTCCAACAGTGGACGTTAATTGGCTGATGATGTGATGTGAAATACAAAATACGTTACAAACATACGTTCCTTGTATGGGTGCCTAACCCTTTAGTTCTAACTTTTTGACTTTATTTTCTAAATTAATCCTTCGTAACATTACATATTCTCTGAAAATTTCAACTGACCATATATTACGGTTCGAACGATACAACCGTTAAAAGGTAGGACAAACAGAAAGGTAGGACAGACAGCCAGCACAGGCTTAGTAAAAGGGACCCGTTTACACCGTATGGGTACGGAATCCTAAAAAGCAGACTTAGTGACCTCTTGATAGGTTTAAATTTAAAGTCAAAAGTGCGTACTCTTGACCTGAATGACTCCAGATAAGGTTTCACAAATCTCTGGATAAATATAACTTTTAAATTAAATTCTGGCTAAATGCCTAGACTTTTGTTTGTTTTTTAAAGACTGATAATCTATCTGTGATTCAAGTCTTATAAAAAAGTTTAAACAAAGCAATTCTGCTAGTACAACCTTACCACAATAAAATAAAAGCATTGAAAAAACTTTTGAAAAGTAAGTTTCATTTTATTATGGAAACTGACGTGGTTTTCACACATTGTATTTATATTACACGGTAATTACTCACGTAAGATTAGGCCGGATACTCTGACTAATAGTTAGTGCAAAGCGAGACGAGGCGCGCGCGCATTCACCTTGATAAAGACCGCCGTATGCGGTTGAAACTATAGTCGGAGTATCCGGCCTAATCTTACGTGAGTAATTCCCGTGTAATATAAGTAAGTTTCATACTTAAAACAATAATAATTTCACTAAAATAACTATATCACAATGAAATAAAACAATAAAAAAGTACTTAAATTTCTTTTACATTTACTAAAAGAGAGAGTACTACATGGAGAGATAATCTTGGGTTAGGAAAATTTAATCAAAAACGGCCAAGGGCGCCATTTATCAGCTTTATCTTTGCTAATAAACTTCTTTGCACTGTGAGATAAAATTGTTTTTCTTTTTTTTCCACGGCACTGTCATAGTATAATGGAATCCAGTAAGGGATTTTATCTAACTGAATTACATTTAACTGAATTATTTAATGTGTATAAAAATAATATCTTAATAATATTATTATGTACTTAGGTCTAGGTACATCATATTAAATAATAATTTATTCAATAAAAAAAAATGTCATTACTATAATAATTTGGTATGTCAAATTCAAAATCATCCATCGTTATTTATTACAGCAGCTACCTGAAATATTCATGGATCCATTACATAATGTGTAGTGGAGGTGGCATCTACAATACCCGGAGCATTGGTGGTACGCTGCCTACCTTTGAGGACTCTATTGATCCTTCGTTTGAAGCTATTTTGAGGTTATATTTCAGAGGGGACAAGATTTGGTATGTTCGAATGAGTACATTACATCCGCTCCATCCTAAGATTCCCTGGAAGTGATCGCTCTTAGCGATAAGGCCGCCGATTGTTGCACTAGTTTTTAAGCTGTTTTATGTCTTGTGTATGTCATTTGGAGTGTGCACAATAAAGAGTTTATCTATCTATATATATCATTTGGGTTAGTATTAGTAGAT
This sequence comes from Agriopis leucophaearia, assembly GCA_949125355.1. Lineage (NCBI taxonomy): Eukaryota > Metazoa > Arthropoda > Insecta > Lepidoptera > Geometridae > Agriopis > Agriopis leucophaearia. The sequence goes on from OX421283.1 coordinate 10,057,245, forward strand.
ATAAAATGATCCTTCTGGATTATAATTCCTCTGTAAAAGAGGATAAAGTCGGTGATAGAGCGGGCGTTTTGGGTGGTTACACCTTAGATAAGAGACATTGTAGTCCGTCGAGTGCGCTGCTAAGATATAAGGGAGGAAAATACTGAGAAAGCTTCCTTTTATGAGGTGCGAATTGAGGTTTGTCAAACGAGATAGGGATTAACTAAGACCAACAACCTTATATTTATAACGTTCATCATCATCAGCCGGAAGACGTCCACTGCTGAACATAGGTCTCGCCTTAGAGATCCATACTGAACGATAGCCTGCCATCTGCATCCACTGAATGCCTGCGACTCTCACAATGTCGTCGGTCCATCTAGTGGGAGGTCTACCTACGCTGCGTCTTCCGGTTCGTGGTCTCCACACAAGAACCCTTCTTCCCCATCGGTTATTGGTTCTTCGTGCGATGTGGCTTGCCAATTGCCACTTCAACTTGTATAATTTAATATATTATTATGGGCACTTTGGCACCAGGAACAGTGCGGGTTATTTGATTTGACGTAAATTTATATAATTTGTGACGTTTTTGTATATATCTTTTATTTTTAATTATTGATTTTAAATAATTATAAATATACTGATTTAATACAACTCTTTAACGAGTGTATACGTGCATATTATCATGTTATGGGCTTTACTAAGGCGATAGGCAGGGTTACAAGTGGAGTCGGGTGTATCGATAACAGGGGTCTAAAACATTGAATACGATTGAAAAAGTATTAATTATTACTCTTGTTTATAAAAGTAAACTTTGCGAATGCTTGAATTTGAGAATTGAAAATAATAAATATTTAAAATTTGGTAAATCAAATAAAAACATACAAATAGAAGTTTTAATTAATATTTTGCAAAGTTGTTTTTAATTACAGAAATAACTATTTGTGCATCCCTCATAATATAAATATTTAGCAGAATTGACTGGCCAGAACTATCTCTTCGGCGCTTTTTCAAAAAAATTTAACACAATGAATCCCTGAGTGTGAATTAAAAATTAAAGGTATATAGCCGCGTGCTTTTAGCAGCTACTTAAGGCGAGGTATTCCCACTTTTAAGCAACACTTATTACTATAGATGACTATAATCCTTGGTCTATTGTATTAAAGTAGCATTTAGCGGAGCAAAATCATGACTTACACACAGTCGTGCGTTTCGCTACTTCTATTTTTGGGGTTTTTCTCATATTTTTCGAAAAGGATAGCTGTAATGTAAAATGTACCTCACCGGATTCCTTAACAATTGTGAAATCTATATATCAAGATATAGCAGACATAATTTAATAAATAGGTAATCCAAAAAACAGAGATAAAAGCGCAAATCGGTGCTACTTTGATTAAAAAAAAATATCGAGCGAAATGTGCTTAATCGTGTTTCGGTCTCATGGGTTTTCTAGATAAAACATTCAATTTTTATATGACACCATTTTTATAAGTTTAAGCTAACCATAGAGGTATGCACACTCAATCTATAATAGTAATTTTCTTAATCTAGAATGACCATAATTGCTAAAAGTCGGAAAAGAGCGTCTTAAGGCTCTGTGATTCAGTTTTTACTCACGTTAATTATGAAAACTTCCAAAGTACATACAGAAAGTTTTTTTTTTAAAACACTTCCAATTTGAATGAAAACAATTGAGATTGATGTAGTTTCCGTTACATTTTAAGCTCTGCTTTATTGTGAATAAATATTTACCTACTCAAGAGTGGAAAAACGAAACGTCTAATCCAATTTCTCTGTTTCCATCCAAAGAGATTTTCCACTTAGCTGTAATCATAATATTATTACATCTCAGACACAAAGTAGGTAGGGTGTTATAGAATTAGACGGTTCGCATCTCGCCTCTTTACGTGCGGCCCATATAAAGCACATTACATATGCAACATATCACATAACAAGTGGATCACATTAAAAACTGACTTAAAAAATTATAATATAAGTGCCCATAAAATTTTGGGGTTGCCCTCGATTTATCCGGGATCACATCATCAGATCCTGACTTGGTGACAATGAGACCAAATCGGATGTACATATCGTCCCCTACCAAACAATTTTTTTTATTTTTATTTGTCAACAGTTGGCGAAGAAATTGGTTAACGTTTATTAAAAGAAAAAGAAAACACATCAGTCATAGGATTGCACGTCAGAAGTGAAAACTTAAGTAGTAATTCACCTATTCTACAAGAGGTGGCGCTGTTTTAAAATACACGGTACAGCGTTCGGTGACGATGGCCGTTTCATGATTTTTGTTCTATCGACGCTGCTCAACGTGCCTAAAGAAATTTTCACTTCAAAAATACAGTGAAACATAGAACCGTCCTCCTTTTTCGTCGGTTAAAAACAATGTAATAATGTACACTTTACTGTTCATCACGGATATCACGGTTCATCATCATCAGCCAAAAAACGTACACTGCTGTATAGGCCATCCCCTTTAACCTCCACACTGAACGACATCCTGCCATCTGCATCCAATGGATGCCCGCGACTCTCACAATGTCGTCGGTCCATCTAGTGGGACCTACGCTGCGTCTTCCGGTTCGTGGTCTCCACTCTAGAACCTTTCAAATCAAATCAATACACGCATGTCCTAACTTTGATATTCCATTTGCTATTACTGTGATGCTTCAAATTTTGCTACTGGCGCCATGCTTACTCAAGAGCCTGATGGTAAGGTGTTTGTCAAAGCTTATTATTTATGACTAAATCCCACTAAGCCTAAGACTAAGCACCAGCGTTACTACTCTACTACTGAGCGTGAAAATTTGGCGGTCATATCTGCGCTAGAACATTGGCGCTGTTATCTGGTATAATATCAGGGTTGGTCCCAAAGGAAAAAAATTGTTGATAATGATAAGTTAAACGATATCCTTGAATATGTTGGTCGTTTAGAGATACACTCTGTGTATATAAAAGCGAAATAAGCGACATACTCGGAACTTATAGACTATCTCATCACGAAATTTTTAAAACAGCTTGACCTAAAAAGGTTATATTTGGCAGGTAGATTTCTTATGGGGTTGGATTTGAGGTGTAGGTAGAGGTCCGTTAAAAAAGATTCTGTTAAAAAAGACCGAAGTAAGGAGGTCAAAAGGGCTTGAAAGTTTAAATGAGCTTACGCGTGCGAAGTTGCGAGCAAGAACAAGTAATAAATTATTTGTTTTTTGCTTAAACATGCTCATATAGTTATGCGTTCATTATTATCATGGAATTATTCTAAATACCTTTGCTATTTTTGAGAATAATCGGTGTCGATATTCATCGATGCACTCGCCTTAATGAGTGTCGAAGGGGATTATTTGTAAATCGCGACAATCCGATTTAAAAAAAAAACGGTTAAAGTTAAGACCCTGCCCCTGGTCACAGCTAACTCGCTCCCACATTTCCAAGATAAATATCACTAAATAGGTATTAAAATTTCTGATTCTCTTTATAATAAAGAAAAGAAAGAAAAAGTTTTATTGCATTTAAAACGTTTCCAAAAAATGGCAGAAGAATAGAGACTTCCGACCTCCTTCGCCAAAATCAAGTAATACCTATAGCAACACGAAAAATACCTTTTAACAAGTTACAACATTATTTTAAATTTATATTTAGATAGATAAGTCGTTTTTTTTATTCTTTCTTTGTGATAATTATTAAAAAAAAATGTTTGAAGGAGATACTTTTATCTGGGTAGTGGTTTCTTAAATACCTATAATGTTATTATATGTAATAATAAATTTTACTACACTTAAGAAATTGGCAATAATAGAAATGTTATAAAGATAGCCTCGATAACTTTTTAAAATCAAAGATGACACTAAAATGTTTTAAATGTACTGTTTAAACATTGTTAGAACAGAACTGGGTTTGTTTTTGTACTATTTAAGACATAATCATAAATCATGATCAAAATTTCTGTAAAAGACTTACATAGGTAAAGAAAATCGAAAATAGTTTGCAGTGGGCCCCAAACTAGTCTAAGCCTGTATCTTGGGTACCCCAGAGATATAACATTAAATTATATTATATTCCATACATTGAAAATGCGCGATAGTGATTGCTCTGACCAGTATATGAGCCTGGCCTTAAATCGTATTATTATATTATAATTATTAATATATATTTTAAAACATGGACCTTGATAATGGGTAAGGGGGCGTCCATTAATTACGTGTGGTGTTTTTGGTGATTTTTCGATCCCCCCTTGGTGAGATGTCATGTGATTTGGCTCGACCCCCGAGCGAGATTTTTAAAAATGTGTATTTTCTTATTTTTTGTATATAACGTATTAGTATGCAATAAGTTGTAAGTATAGGATTTAATGATATTTTATTGGAGAAAATATTTATAAACATGTTTTACCTAATTTAGCCCAGTTTTTTTGAAATTTTGCAGTATTTCTTGCGGGAAAAAATATTACGTGATATTTGCCGAGACCCCCTCTTTCCCCCACGTGAGATTGAGTGAGATTCGGCTTGACTCCCTCCCTCCCTAAACGCTTCACGTAATTATTGGATGCCCCCTAACCAGTTTTAAAATATATGTCCGGTTCCCCAATTTTCCTTTCCCTAAACTTCAAGCGAGGTTGTCACGCGTCGCCCCTGGGCATAATATAAGTTGGCAAAAACAAAAACATTTATCCCAGCATTTTTGGCCTTAATTCTGTAAACACAATTAAATCCAACCCTCTATGCCTTGCTCTTTGAAATAAACGTAATTACCGTTTTCTTTAGTAAAACAAATTTATCTAAAGTTGTGATCTGAACGCTTAAATTGATGTTCAAAGCTTTCGCAAATATAATTATTGAGAGTCAACAGGCGAGATTTATGGGGTATTTTTAATATGGTAAGATAAATATTGTGTTATAGTATTTAGATTATGTGTAGAAATTGTTATAACATTTAATAAACTACACTCAATTGAATAAGACAAACATAGTAACGTTGAATAATAATATTAAAAAAAACAATCTTTAATTTCATTCCGAAAATTTTCAATTTTGTTCGTACTAGCTAATCATTGGAACTTCTGATCCTATTCTAAAAATTATTTTACTAATAGTAAGCCAAACTATCCGTAAGTGACATAGTCAATGTTTTTTTATCAACTTATATAAAACCGACCAAGTGCGAGTCGGGCTCGCACACTGAGAGTTCCGTACCACCATAAAATACAATAATTATTAAAGTCAAAGTTTTTATTTGCTTGTTACAAGTTCTTAAAATATAAAATGTCCATCCATTAACAGCCGTAAGGGCTCGCAAAATTAAAAAATTAATTAGTGTATAAATATGTCAAAAGAATAACATTAATTTTATTTAATAATAATTTATCAACAACCAAAATCATAAGAATAAAAACGACATGCCACGCCTGTACCAGCCACTTCCTCAACTCAGTACAAAAACGCTTATACGGGAGATCTACCACTTCTCCTGGAAGAGAATTAAAAATCAGTGCAGCCATGTGAACACAGTTATTTAATGAAAAAAAGCTTCAAAATTAGTAAAATTCGACTCGATGAAAGAAATGATAAGGTCATCCAAGTAACCCAATACGTTTCTTAATTTGGTAATGTACAGAAATTTGTCACCGAATCCCACTAGGCCATTATTTATTATTTTTTGACACATTGTTGTAGTGGTAGGACTCTTGCAGGGGTCCGCCTGGGGAAGTACCACACCTTTGCCAATTATTCAACCGCCAAGCAGTAGTGTGCAAACACTACTGTGTTCCGGATTGAAGGGCAATGTTTTCAGTAAAATTACAGGGCACACAGAGATTTGACATCTTATATCTCGGGGTGACGAGCGCAGTGCATTGCCATCCAGGGTTTTGAACTGTTGAAGTTCAAAATTCTGAGTGGCGTTGTGCTGTTATGGGCAAGCGTGAAGAGCCAACAGGTGAGCGGCTTCGCTCGTCTAGTCACCCAGTTTCATAAAAAAAAACCTTATTTTTTATTTTTGACCTTTTTATTATTTCTTAGTTAATCAACCGTAACATTACATATTCTGTAAGAACGTCAACTGGCTATCTATTACGGTTCAAAAGATACAGCCGTTTAATGGTAGGAAGGGCAGACGGACAGACAGCGTAGGCTTAGTAATAGGGTCCCGTTTTTACTGTTTGGGTACGGAACCCTAAAAAAAGATTTTTTTAAATCGGTTCACAATTGGCGAAAATATCGATGAACATACAAGTCATACAAAACAAACATACAGACGAACATAGTACCTCCTCCTTTTTGGAAGTCGGTTAAAAAAAGAGTTCCTGGACGCACTTTTTCTTTGTTATATTTTTATGTATGTCTTATTTCATAAACCTTAACTGTGCTTGTCTGAAAGCAAATGAGAGGAACGCTTTTAGAGCTCGTCATTGGGAATAATATATCTCAATTCCCTGCGAAGATCTAGCCAGTAGATCTCACGGTGGCCGTGGATATTACGTAGAACTTAAGCTAAATTTTCACTGGTATTCTTTATCATTATTAGGTGCTGACTTTATACATTCAATTGCGGAGGGGTATTATAAGTTTAACGTGTGTATCTTTGTCTGTGTATTTGTCTCCACCGTTGCTCCAAAACGGCTGAACTGATTTTGATTTTTGAAGTGAAAACTTCTTTAGGCGCGTTGAGCACTTTTTGGGTGAACTAAAATCATGGAACTGGCGTCACCGTCACGCTGTACAATGTATTTTAAAACAGCGCCATCTCTTGTAGAATAGGTGAATTACTACTGAAGTTTTCACTTCTGACGTGCAGTCCTATGACTGATGTGGTTTTTTAAAGGGTGATTTTAAGTATGATTCTGTTCAGCCGTTAAAAGATTATCAGGTCTTTTATGGGCTTGAATAATATATTGTAATTTAATTAATATTATATAATTTCGGGGGCTTAGCCCCGTTGGCCCAGTTGGTAGTGAACCTGCCTTCTACGCTTCGCACACGCGAGGGCGCGGGTTCGATTCTACCTAGGGCAAACTTTCATGTGATGAACGTTTCTGTTTGTTCTATGCATGGGGTCCTGGGTGTTAAGTAGTATCTATTTAATTATTTATTTATAAATATATACGTATGTATATCAATCTTTGGCAGCCATATTACAAGCTTTGCTTAGTTTGGGGTCAGATGACCGTGTGTCCAAAAAAAAGCCAGAGAGAAACCTATGCCCAGCAGCGGGATTGGTAAGGGAGATTGTAGATGACGATGAAAAGAGGTCAGTTAGGCAAAACTTTTGCATCCAGTTTTTGCCCGCCGTTTAAAGCAGGTCGTTACTCTACCTGGCTGCAGTGTGGGAGAGGCCTATGTCCAGCAGTGGATAGCTACTGGCTGATGATTGTGATGATGAGGCAACACTTTTAGCGATTTTCTGCTGTGTTCTTTAAAGTAGGGACGTTATGGTCATATTGCAAGCTTATTCTTACTTAAAATCTCTGGTGATTTATGATGGAAACAACTTATTGCCAAGAGATGGAATAAAATCGTTCAATATTAAAATTTTGTGTAAACACTGCCTAAGCACCAGCCTCCAATCGTATTTACCGAGTCACCGAGTGTAAACACGATCTGTTTTACGAATAAACAGACATCCCTATGAATATTATTATATGGAATATCATCTTCCAACGTATTCGTACATCTACATTTAATAATATTGGTGTCGAGAAGGTGGATGTCAAACAGTTTAATTTTTAATCGGACTTTGTTTAAGTGTGATCTTGAATGTTCATTTCAGACTCGCAGTTTTTTTTTGCGCGATAGAATCCGGAACGTGGATATTCGTCACAAAACCAGACTCACTGACATGGCTATTAAAATTTGCAAGTTGAAGTGGCAATGGGCAGGCCACATCGCTCGAAGAACTGATAACCGTTGGGAAAGAAAGGTTATTGAGTGGAGACCGCGAATCGGAAGACGCAGCGTAGGTATGACTCCCATTACATGTACCGACCATATCATGAGAGTCGCGGGCATCCAGTGGATGCAGAGGGCAAGGGATCCTATGTTCAGCACGGGATGTCTTATGACTGATAAATATAATGATGATGAAGGATATCTACTTGTACGTGGACATAAAACATAGGAGAGGCGGTTCAAGATTCCTCTTTTGAATATCACATAGTAACATACATTTTATACTAACATTCTGCGGAAAAAATTTGGATATTAGGTAAGAAGATTTCAGATTATGTAAATAATTATACCGTCACATAGCTACATAGCTTTCACTGCCCCACGATATAGCGACTAACGAAGTGAGCATTTCCATACACGATTGTTTTTTTTAATTAACCTATACCTACTATCCCACTCCTGGGCAAAGGTTTCCCCCATCTCCTTCCAGACAGTGCGTTCACCTGCCAGATTTGACCACAGCACCTGGGAGTTCTGTAACACACAAATGTGAATTATAAAAACACGTCTGTCGGAAAAGGTTTTATTTAAATTATATTGGACAGATTTTAATCAAACATAACGCAGAATCATCGTAACAAAATCTCTTTTCATATTTTAAAAATGCATTCTAATTAAGCATACTTTAGGTATGTAGTTATAGGTATGTGGCAGGACCCAAACGTGCCCGCTGACACGCGATAGACAGAGATAACGCGACAAGAGTTACGTGATAGACAGAGAAACAACTTTTAGGTTAATATATCTCCTGGTCCTTAGCGCTCCCACGTCCTGAATTGCACTTTATTGTGTAGTAGCAAGAGTCGCAACTTTTTTTTTTGGTGTATTGTATAGTTAGGTGGAGTCTGAAAGCTCCTTTAGGTATGCTTAGCGGTTTCAGTAAGTACACTTGACTTTGAATTTCCAGCCATTTTGATATATGACTAAGCACTTACTGTAGTATCTACTCAGGCTAAAATTACTGGCTAATTAATTCCATCGTATTTAATTAAACCCAAGGATTCCTCGAATTTGTAGTCGTAGATAAACCGTAGACGTGTTCTTAAAATTTCATCTGACAATCCACACAAGAAATTGAAACAGAAGGTATTGGTTCTATCTGTCTGTTTGTAAAACATTTCATTACTAATTTGTTTATCTCTCTCTCTTTCTCTTTGTCTCTTTCTCTCTATGTTTTGATGTTTTTTTTTTACTTTCGGTTGTTTTTTCATAAAAGTTTGTTGTGTCAAAATTGGAAAAGTGTTCTAATTCTGGTTTTTATTCAAAAAGGGAAATGTTGTAATTCTGGAAAAACTGAACATCCTTTTTACCATATGATTTTCAGATGAACTCAAACGAATATATTAAAATTTAGACAGGATAATGATTGTCGGGTCAGCTAGTTAAAAGTAAATAAAATATTTAAATAACAATTACTAATCTAAAAAAAACACGGTGTGTGAAAACCACGTCAGTTTTCACAATAAAAGTTTAAAAAAAAAAACTTTTTAAAACAAGCATTTTTTCGTATTCTTCTTAGCAACACACTCATTTCATTTGATACCTACCCATATCTTGATAAGAATATTTTGTATGCCATCTTGGGGCGCCCGTCATATTGAATTTATCATCTAGAACATGGAACATAAAGAGTGCATGGGAAGACAAATCCAACAAACCCAAACTCGACGGGGTTACATAGATTCGTTTAGGAGTTCATATGGTCCGACCTTTTGTCTTCATCATCAGACCAGCTCGATGGTACCATAACATTGCATTGTCACCAAACTTATAATATGTACGACAAATTTCAGCTCAATCGGTTGAGGATAACTGGTCTAAAATTGAGTTGCAAAATTTGTCCCATACATACAAACGCACATACATACTAACTTTACCGCTGTCAGTGTGGTACTGCAGTTGACCAGCTCGGTCACCATGGTCTATCTTGCTCGAGAAGTGCTGGTCGTATTGGTCGACATGCCAGCCTGAACGATATCATACGCAGGGTTTTTCCACCGCCAATGTCGCAGCCGTGCTCGAACCGAGCGGTCTTGCGCGTAACGATGGAAGGAAGCCTGATGGTATGACACTTGTTCCCTGGAAGTTGGGGAGGCCCTTTGTATGGGATGCGAATTGTGTCGATACTTTGGCGCCATCACATCTTCCTGAGACATAGGGTAGGGCTGGTGCAGTTGCCAATTCCGCAGAGCAGCACAAACGGCGCAAATATGCTAACCTCGGCAGTGGTTACATATTTGAGCCGTTTGGGGTTGAGACATTGGGCCCTTGGGGACCTGGAACCCACCTCATTTTCAAAAATCTTTCAGAGCGTCTCGTGACCAAAATGCTAGCGTGTATCTGGCTCAACGTATAAGCATTGCCATTCAATGTGGTAATGCCGCCAGCATGCTGTGTGCGCTGCCAACTGATAGTGGGCTTGACCATTTGGATTGTCTTTAGACCTTCAACGGTCTATGGACAGTCTAACTGTTTATGTAGTGTTAGTGTTAGCTTGTATTTTGTTTAGTTAAGGCACTTGCCCGTTAAAAAAAACTAACAGGGCAAGTTGAATAAAGCTAGTAGAAACAAACAGTGAATGATAAATGTTTGTAACCCCTGTCGATGCGAGAGATGTGTCCGCTCGCCTGTTCTTATCAAGATTGTGACCGTCACCCGTCCGTCGCAGATGTATTGTGAACTCACTTCTATAATTGTTTTTAATATTTTTATTAGATTTTGCCGTGTTTGTTTTCATTTGTTTTGTGAGCGTGGAGGAGCAAAGTAAGTTATTTTTGACTCTTTTTAACAGTTTTAGCGATATCTTTCATATTGACATTAAGAAAATATCGGTAAAAAATGTTTGTGGTCATTTATTACTGATTTGTAAGCAGTGAGCAATGGCACAAGGGACGGATGAATGCGAAAAATTTTAATGAAAGAAAAGCAGATGAAATTGTTGTGAGACTATCTAATAAAGCAGTCGGTTTTTATTTCTGAAAAAAATATTTTTTTATAAATTAAAAAAATATTTTTTGCAGTGAATGACGTAAATACTATACATATATACACAACTCTGCCAAACTGCGTAGCAGTTTGTAGGCAGATTACAACATATTATTACTCTCATTACAACATTTTATTAATGAGTAAGAACAAATTTTTTTATACTTATAACTAGTGCTTTTGCCCGCGACTTCGTACGCATAGATTTTCATATAAACTTTCAACCCTTTTTCCTCGTTTAATCAGGCCCTTGCGCAAAATAACATAGCCTATACTTCAATCTGGTCATAGCTAAGCATATTCGTGAAAACCGCATTTAAATCCGTCCAGTGGTTTAGGAGACGTGGACAAACAAGCAAACAAAATCATCAAAATCTAAAAACTATCTTAACGTGTTTAGATATGGCTGCTTATTTTAAGACACCCTGCATGTGTGATACATTTTTTATATCTCCCAATTATGTATGATTATCAGTGCGCTTACATGAATAATAATAAAATCATACCATATTGAGAACCTCCTTCCTGAAGTTGGTTAATAAATCCTAGTGCAATTGTTTTGTTCATTTCCAATACCAACAAAATATTGAATAAGTTAATTAATATCATCATCATCAGCCAGAAGACGTCCACTGCTGAACATAGGTCCCCCCCTTTAACCTCCATACTACTCCATACCAACGACATCCTGCCATCTGCATCCACTAAACACCCGCGGCTCTCACTATGTCATCGGTCCATCTAGTAGGAGGCCTACCTACGCTGCGTCGTTCGTGGTCTTCGCTCAAGGAACTTCTTCCCTATCGGTTATCGGTAATTTGAGCGATGTGGCCGATTGCCACTTCAACTTGCAAATTTTAATAGCTATGTCGATGACTCTGGTCCTTTGGCGAATATCCACGTTTCGGATTGTATCGCGCAAAGAAACTCTGAGCATAGCTCTCTACATTGCCCGTTGTGACTCTGAATTTTTTTCTGAGTTAATATATATGTGATTGATAAAATTTATTTTTGTGTCATCCGTGATCCCATGAACTCTACGATAATTACAAAGCAGCTTTGATTAAGTTAGTTTCGTAGCCTTGCAGCGATCGAAATTTTTAGTAGGTTTGTTTTGACAGTGGTAATTGTTATTAACGAAATTTTACAGTTTTCATGCAGTAAATATATTAAAAACTCGTGCTGATGCCCGCGACTTCATTTGCGTAGATTTTCGTAAAAACTTTCAACCCTTTTTACTCCCTTAATCCGGCTCTTTCTTATAATAAAGTAGCCTGTACTTCAATCTGATCAAAGCTTAGCATATTCGTGAAAAACGCATTTAAATCCGTCCGGTGGTTTAGGAGATATGCGTGGACAAACAAACAGATAAATTTTTTTAACTGTCCTAACGTTCCGCCGCTTATTTTAAAACGCCCTGTGCGATATTTTTTTGTATATCTCGCAGTTTCAGTTTTTTTTTCTCTACATTTTTCTTATATGTATAGATATAGACTAGCTAATCCGACATCTATGGCGAACACGTTATACGCCAGACCTGCGCAGAGTGGAACAGTGGAATTACAATCAACGGCAGAAAAATACAAAATCTACGCTACGCCGATGACACCATTCTTTTCGCCGACTGATGAAACCGAGATGTGCAACCTCCTGACTAAAATGGAGCAATTTAGCATGGAGATGGGACTGGCCATAAATCGGTCTAAAACCAAAGTCATGGTAGTGGATCGCGCCTCTAAGCTAGAGCTCAGTGGGACACTTAATTTGGAATATGTTGATCACTTCATTTACCTGGGCTCTAGTATTAGCAATAGCGGTTCTTGTGAGGCTGAAGTTTGAAGACGTATTGGGATGGCCAAAAATGCCATGTCTCAGCTCGATGGGATATGGAAGGATCGTAGCATCAGCAATAACACTAAAATGACTCTCGTCAACACCCTAGTTTTCTCTATATTTTTATACGGGGTTGAGACATGGACTCTTAAAGCTAAAGACCGACAGCGCATAGACGCCTTTGAAATGTGGTGCTGGAGAAAAAATGCTTCGTATCCCATGGACTACGCATAGAACCAACCAATCGGTTCTCAAAGAACTCAAACTCCATAAGAAGCCAAGGCTTTCCAACACGTGCCTTCGGAGAGTTTTTGGAGTTTTTCGGCCGCATAGCCCGTAAGCCTGGTGACAACCTCCAAAAACTGATTGTCACCGGAAAAATAGAGGGTAAGAGACCGAGAGGAAGGAGACCAATGCGTTGGACGGATCCAATCCGCACCACCCTCAACATCAACGTTGCCGAAGCGGTTCATGCTGCTGAAAGTCGGAACAGATGGCGGAACATCGTAAGGGAGAAGTTGTTGCCGTGATGGTTCACGACCCCCAGCATTGGGGAATCGACGCAAGGAGGGAGCTTATCCGACAGATATTCTAACCAAATGCAATTTAAAAAAAAAATGAAAAAATACGAAAATGTCATAGATTTTTTACCCGAGTTTACCGATTTTCCGGACAACTTTTACAATATTTATTTAATCTTAAAACTTTGTTCAACTATTACATTTTTTTAATAGCCCGTTTCAATCCAGCTTATCTCAAGTGATGCGCTCGCCAATGAACATCATTGAATTATTATTATGTAGATTTATAATTTCCGTTTCAAAAGTAGAGACTATTCTTGAATCTGTGCATTTAATCTGTGTATAAGAACCAAATGCGCGTATCCTACAGTATACTAAATTTTATAGGAGAGCAAAAATACGGTGGAAATTTGCACAACAATATATTTCTGATTATCAAACTATTTTATATTCTCATTATCAAATAATATGCAAAAATCTGTAATTTTATATGGTGATAAAGAAAAAAAATATTTGATAGGCAAAAACACGCTTTTATTAGCTTGGTATGTATCTATGTAACGGAATCTTTGAAAGTGATTTTCACCCCTTTCAAAACTATGAATTGATTTGAAACTTTGCACACTTATCAAGGACCGATGACAATGCAATAATTTAAGTAGTTTGTCCCATTATCCTTAATAAGATTTTCTGGAATAGCGATTTCAAAGCGTGTTTTTTAGTTTTTTAAACTGCGAGAATTATTTTTGATATTTCTTAAATGCATTTAAATTTACCTATCTTAATAATAATTGATGACACCTTCGCGTGACGATGACCAATTTCTGCGTTAAGCGGTTTAGCGGTATAGTCACAGAATACATAAAGTACAAGTTAAGAAGATTCACTTCGCAAAAGCATTTAAATAATTAGCGACTCTTAATACCACACAATAAAGTGCAATTCAGGACGTGCGGGCGCTAACTACCTACTGCTATATTAACCTATAAGTTGCCTCTCTGTCTATCGCGTAACTCTTGTCGCGTTATCTCTGTCTATCACGCGGCAGCGGGCACGGCAAGTCCGACAAGACGACTACTTGTAGCTTCATACCTAAAGAGCGGAGTGCGCCAGGCCTGGTATAGTGTAAAAAAAGTGGGTGAAGACTGTACAGTACGAATGATAATTATACTAAGGCCCCTCCCTTGTTTGTCTGATCTGAGAGAGGGCTCGTCTGAAGTTCACGTTCTGTTATCAGTAGAGTTGTGTCAACTGTGACCCCATTACATCTGATAGCGACTGGATAATAACAGATCTAGTCATGTTTACCTACTGCCATGTCTGGAACATCGTATGATCTCAGGTCACATGGTTAAACAATTTCCGATAACTGTGTCGATAGATTAGTTGATGGATGGTCACCATTGGTCACTGAGTCAATGACGTAAACTTACATACAAGACATGGGGAAGGATGTAACAATATATCTGACTACATTGTGGACTGACACCATCGATTAAAAGTGTATACTTATTCCTAGAGTGAAACGTTTCTATCTATATTTATACATATAATAAAAATGTAGAGATAAATAAATCTGTAATGGCGAGATATCAAAAAAAAATATCACACACGGTGTCTTACAATAAGCAGCTTAACACGTTAAGACAGTTTTTAGAATGTTTGTTTGTTTGTCCACGCACATCTCCTAAACCGCTCGGTTTTCACGAATATGCTTAGCTATGGCCAGATTGAAGTATAGGCTATGTTATTTTGTGAATGGGCCAGTTTAAGGGAGGAAAAAAGGGTTGAAAGTTTATATGAAAATCTAAGCGTACGAAGACGCGGGCAACAGCACTAGTCCTTTAATAAGAATTTTAAAATTTATTTATTTATTTATTTATTTATTAATTCTTTACAACTATTTTTACAGGTTAAACCCAATGCAATAGTGTAGTTTAAGTCAACATTTTATGAAATTATTACAATAAAAAAACTTAATTACTTAGTCAATTGTAAAATTATAATACATGCAATACAAAACAATTATATTAGATTATTCAATTATTATGTCAGCAAAGTAGTCAATAATTGATTTATTTATTTATAACATAAATAGAACAATAACGTCTTTGTAAATTCTACTATTGGACATACAAACAGGTCTATTTCCTTTGCAACTTGATTTAGCGCTTGCAACATCCGAATCAATGGGCTCTTAGCCAGTAAGTTGTCCTACCGCAGGGGACCGAGAACAAGTGTGGCCTCCGCCGGCGCGCTACGTACCCGTCCGGTACGCACAACTGCATCGTACACAATAATTCCGGATTTATCAAAAGGCCTCGGAATACTCTTAGCATATAATAAGCGAGCGCCCAATCTCTTGAGCGATCCAAAATGAAAGTGAGTTAGGTACATTATTTTTGTATCATGTTCTGTTCAGTAAAATCTAAGCTAAGTAACTTGTAGTTACGATTATTCGCAATGTATGGAGGGGAGAGCCGAGCGAAAGCATGTGCGCTTTACAATCTGACGGCACCCGGTTCGATCCTCGACCTGTACCAATGACTTATTTTGTACTTACATAAATTAACTGCAGTTTCGATTCCATCGCTCAAAAACGGCGAAAGAAAACATCGTGAGGAAACCGATATGTCCAAGAATCTCAAAAATTCAAAGAAATGTGATATTCACTAATATACACTGGGCCACCATGATGGTTTACGGCCCATCTTCTCTCTCTGAGAGAAGGCTTGTGTCGCAGCAGTCGGAACATGAAATGATGATGATGTTATAATGATGGAGAGTAGTCGCAATGGAAACAACTCAGTCAAACGCCTGAGGCGTGGGGTGAGGGGTTATTGAATGCTAATTGGCCCTGACAAGATCATAATTATAACGTAAACAAAATATAGTGATGGCATACGATATTACTTACACAATAAAATTTTAATTGATACCTACCAACCCATATCGATAGATCGATTCAAAATATGAAGTAAGCGTTATTTGGGGACTGAGTGGCCAGATTCTAGTCGGCCACTTAGATTTTTAATATGCATTATTGGTCATTTTTAACCGACATCAAAAAACGCGGAGGTTCTATGTTCCACTGTTTTTTTTTGTTGTGTATGTTCACCGAAATCTCAGCCAACGCTTGACCGATAAAAAAAAATTGTTCGGTAGGGTATACTTCCAATTTGTTCCCATTGTCACGCAAGTCAGGATCTGATGATGAGATCTCAGGGAAATCGAGGGCAACCCTAAAATTTACAGGCATTTATTACGTTTTTCATATATTTTCTAATGCTGTTCAAGTATTTGCTCATCCATATGATATGATGATTATCAGACGAATATGATCAACTAATATGGATGAGCTGATGATGAAGAAAAACTGTTTTAATGATGAATTTCTAGTGTAATTCCAAACACAACAAATATTTATCACAAATTCCTTATTGTACTTGAAGCGACGTAGAAGCGGAATTACACTAGAAATTCATCATTAAAACAGTTTTGAAAATGGACTTCCGCAAAGTGATTCAATCAACTATTTGATGATGAAGGCTACAACTCTTAAACGGTTAGGAGTTGAAAGAAAATTCTTTCAAAATTATACGTACATATGGATCGATAGTTGTATTCTTTCAGACTATTAGAACCGACTTAATAAAGGCGGAGGTTCTATGTTAAATCGGTCTTTAATGAGACCCACTTGTTAAGTAATTCATTATCAACTTTTTTACCAAACCTTATTAGTCGACTGTTTATTTAACTTTTCGTTATAATAATTAAATACCGCCCAAGTACAATAACATAATCTCATTTATATGTATTATATGTATGTATTATCTGTATACCTTATTGATTTAATATGAAAAAATTTAGAAACTTCAATTTCATAAAAGTTATATGATTATTTACGGGATATTTACCGTGGTAAGGTTGAGGAAGGAGCTCCCGATATTCCCGTGAACATGGTGCATGTAACTGCGCCGCAATATCGGGAGCTCCTTCCACAACCTTATGATACTGGGTGACGAGACGAGCGAAGTCACTCACCAGATGGCTCTTCACGCTTGCCCATGAACAGCTCAACGCCACTCAGAATTTTGAACTTCAACAGTTCAAAACCCTGGATGGTAATGCACTACGCTCGTCACCCCGAGATATAAGATGTCAAATCTCTGTGTGCCCTGTAATTTCGCTGGAAACATTGCCCTTCAATCCGGAACACAGTAGTGTCTGCACACTACTGCTTGGCGGTTGAGTAACTGGCAAAGGTGTGGTACTTCCCCAGGCGGACCCCTGCAAAAGAGTCCTACCACTACAAAAATGTTATTCCCATATTATTCTTCCCATAATATTATTACCATTGCTTCCTTTATTACCTACATATTGTATGCATGATATCCGCCGTCAATATTCAATTACTGCATGATGGATAGAGCCAGGGTCGTTGCTCGTGGCGATGGAAGACTGCGAATACAATACATTTTCATTAATGGATGTTTTTATTATTGGACATTTCTATTATTGGACATTTTTGTCCTAATGTTAAGCGATGATGTGCACTATGATGGAGCACGCTTTTCTAGAAGAAACCGATTCACTCGTGATTTTTAGATATCCAGATTAGGAACATCCATTCATGCAGCGCATTCTAAAGACTAGCAGTTTACACAACACAAGTGGAATCAAAACGCTTCGTACGGGTTTTCGGAATTTCATCCATAAAGCGGTGTCGATTTTTCGTGACCACTCAACGTGATTATATTTCCGAGGTTTTCCTTGTTACTATAGACTAATGACCGTAAGGTTTAATATACTCGTACGAGTATTGTATTAAAGTCGCATTTAGTGGAGCAAAACCAGGGCCATTACATACAGTCGTGAGTTTCGTTATTTAATTTTACTAAAAATTGCTTCTATTTTTGTGGATTTTCTCATATTTTTCGAAAAGTATAGCTGTAATGTAAAATGTACCTTCCGCCAAACAAAATACAAAGACCTACAAGATGGACAGACGACCTAAAAGAGACCGCAGTGAAACGCTGGATGCAGGCCGCTTCCAACCGGCCCTTTTGAAGATCGATGAGGCGTATGTCTAGCAGTGGACGTCCTATGGCTTAAACGATGATGAAGATGATGATAAAAATATTTATACGGTTCCTTTCATTGTTATGAAATCTGTATATTAAGATGTAGACATCATTTAGTAAATAGGTATTAGATTTTTTTTTTTTTTTTTTATCGTGAATAAGTCCGCGTTTGACCACCAACTCGCCTGTTGGTAAGCGACGATGCAAAAATTTAATCCAAAACTTAATTTCATGTTTTTTTATAGAGCGAAATGTCCTCAATCTTTTTACGGTTTTTACTACGGCGTCCTAGATAAAACATTCAATTTGACTTTAACTTTTTTTTATGCCATAGGTGGCAAACAAGCAGACGGGCCGCTGATGGTAAGCAGTCACCGTCGCCTATGGATACTTGTAACACCAGAAGCATCACAAATACGTTGCCTACCCTTTAAACAACTAATAAAACAACAAACATGACACTATTTCACTATTTTTGACTGCCTCGGTGGCTCAGTTGGTAGTGATCCTACTTTCTGTGCTTGGGGGTGTGGGTTCGATTCCCATCTAGGACAAACATTTGTGTGATGAACATTTGTGTTCGTTCTATGTCTGGGTGTTAATATCTATTTAAGTATGTATTTAACAATATATATGTACGTATATCAGTCTCTGGCAGCCATATTACAAGCTTTGCTTAGTTTGGGGTCAGATGACCATGTGTGCAATAATGTCCCACATATTTAATTTTATTTATTTTATTTCAGTAATATTAACTCAACCCACGAAAGTAGACCAACTACATACATCTATAATGGCCAATACTAAAAGTGAGAAAAGAGGGGCCTTAACTAGAAGATTTTGAACAAGACATTTTGGATAACATTTAGTTCGAGCGATCAGTTCGAAATAGTACAAATTTAATCAAATTTGCAACGATCAATTTTATTTCTTTAAAACCTGGAAGCTAATTTCCATCAATTCCTCTAGAAATGTGGAAAACCAAAATGGCTGCCAATATGTATTGTATAAAGCGGCCTGCGGGCATTTTATAAAAATAACCTCAGACCTAAGAACCAATCGAAATGGTTGCGGAACGCCGGAAATGCTACTAGTTGTAGAGCTAAGAGTATGTAGAATAGACAAATATACATCTTCTACACATATCTATCTATATACCTATATATTTATCTATACATATAATAAAAACGTAGAGATAAAAAACCCTGTAATTGCGAGATACTAAAAAAATAATCACACATTCCGGTTAAAATAAGCAGCTGAACACGTTAAGACAGTTTTTAGAATTTTCGTCTGTTTGTTTGTCCACATCTCCTAAACCACTGGACGGATTTAAATGCGGTTTTCACGAATATGCTTAGCTGTAGCCAGATTTAAGTACAGGCTATGTTATTTTGCGAAAGGGAGGAAAAATTATTTGAAAGTCTATATGAAAATCTACACGTACGAAATCGACATGATGATGATGAATAATTCGACCACATCGTCGCATACCAACAGGCGAGTTGGTGGTCAACCGCGGAATTATTCGCGATAAAAAAAAAATGGTGCATAACTTTTCGCGGTTACTAAAAACCTACTTTTAATCATTATTTATATTATGCAGATAAACGTGAGACAAAACATTACGGTAATAATCTACTATTTTCAGCTTTTTATACATATAATTAAAAGATAACCTTAGTATTTATTATCAATATTTCGTACCTATAAAAAACATTGTATAAACTTGATAAATAAAGTGAAGTTTGAAACCTTCCTTCATTTTAAACCTACCACCTACCTAGTCAACAAATGCCCAAACGAGGGAGGGAGTTCAGCGTAAAAGAATCATCCCCATATCACATGTACCAGAGACACTCCTAAACGAACATTATACTTTTAAATTGAGATCTAACTAATACTGTAAGTGTGAAAAGTTTCATGCACTTGCCTTAATAACTATATAGAAGTTAAAAAGTTCTAAAAATACGAACGGACTGACAGACGGACAGACAGACGGCCGGACAAAATGAACTTATATGGGTTCCTTGTAGTAATACGGAATCCTAAAAAGGTTTGGCTCGTGATATGGGGAATAAAATACCAATTAATTATCTTCACTTGTAATTAATAGGTCGGGGAAAAAGTCTTTTCGTATTTTGTATGTATAAAGTTGTAGTAAAAATCTTATCCGTTGTACTGTTTGTATCTGGCTGGTTTTGATACCATTAAAAATATGACATTTTAAAAAAGGAATACAAAACGTAAAAAGCAATTTCCCGCCATTTTTCAATTGTTTTTTTGTTCGATAAAATGAGTGAATCTAACGAACAAATTCGATATATTGTGAAATTTTATAACAAAAAAGGGAAAAATGCGACACACGCCGCGAATAAAATTTGTGACGTTTATGGACCTAATGCAGTGTCATCAAGAGTAGCACAATGTTGGTTCAAGCGTTTTCAGTCCGGGAATTTTGATGTCAAAGATGCAGCTCGCTCTGGTCGCCCTGTTACGGATAAAGTCGATGCCATTTCTGAAAAAGTGGACCAAGATCGGCATATTAGTAGTTACGACGTAGCTGAAGAACTGGGGATTGTGAAGGAAGGGCAGTGAAGCACCACAGACTGTAGCGAAACCCGGATTAACACGTAATAAGGTGATGCTGTGTGTATGGTGGGATTGGCAGGGCATCGTTCATTATGAGCTTTTACCGCCGGGCAAAACCATCGATTCGGATCTCTACTGCCAACAGCAGATGAGACTCAAACAAGAAATTGAGAAAAAACGGCCGGAATTGATCAACAGAAAGAGTGTGGTCTTTCATCATGATAACGCCAGACCGCACACATCTTTGGCCACTCAGCAAAAATTTAGAGAGCTTGGTTGGGAAGTGTTAATGCATCCACCATATAGCCCAGACCTTGCACCCTCAGATTTCCACCTGTTTCGATCTCTTCAGAATTCTTTGGGTAGTGTTAGATTAACATCAAGAGAGGACTGTCAAAACTACTTGTTGCATTTTTTTGATCAGAAGTCCCAAAAATTCTACAGCAACGGGATCATGTCACTACCTACAAGATGGCAACAAGTTATCGAACAAAATGGCACATATATATTATAATGAAATGTAATTAAACTTGAAAAAAATATGTCTTGAATTTGTTTAAAAAATACGAAGAAACTTTTTCCCCGACTATGTAGACAAACCCTCTTTTTGGGTCTGGGTAAATAAGTGACGTGTCTAAGTATTGAGATACTCTACAAGGTGGGAAACGTCCGAGTCCCGCAATTTTATACTACGCGTTCTGCAAATAGTTTAGACGATGTACTCACATTCCTGAAGGGATTACAGCAAACTTTTAGGATTATCTAAGAAATTCAAATACTTTGAAAATTATATGGTTTTAATTAATAATGTTTGAAGCTCAAATTAAAACAATACCATAGAAAAGATAGTAGTTTCTTTATGTAATACCTACGGATTTCAAATCAAATCAAATATCAAATATTTATTTTTTTAATTTAAATTACTCGTTATTGATACCACACGACAGTCGTCAGTAGCTGCTCAGATTTGCAAGTTGAAGTGGCAGTGGGCAGGCCAAATCACTCGCAGGACTAATAACCGTCGAAAAAATACAGACTGATGATGATAATGGATGAAGAAGATGTTTTTTTTTTATGAGAAGAAAGGTTCTTGAGTGGGGACCACGAACCGAAAGACGTAGCTTAGGTGCTCCCACTAGATGGACTGACGACATCGTGAGAGTCACGGGCATCCAGTGGATGCAGATGGCAGGCTGTCGTTCAGTGTGGAGGTTAAAGGGGGAGGCCTATGTTCAGCAGTGGACGTTTTCTGGCTGATGGCTAAACAATTTTTATAATAACAGAAGCAAGGTTAAATTAATGTAAAACGGCATAATCACAAAAAAGTTTTCTCTTCCAGTGGACGAGCAAAGCACCTCTACCCTGGACGCTGAGAAACTAAACAACGGCGATACTGAACACGACAAGAATGGGCTGAACAAACAATTACGCCGGTTAGACACTGTCCCGGATATTAAACGTGACACCAGTGGAATCACTACGCAGTATATTGCAACTGGGATAGGTAAGAAACCACGTAATAATATTTGTCTAGACATTCAAAACTTCACAAAACAGAGATTGATTGAAAAAACAACTACGTCTGCTAGGATCGATCGATTCTTGCTATATCTTTGACAAACTTTTTTGTGTCGGACTACCACGGGCCCAGGGTCTCCACAGCTAGCGCAACAAACTCATAATGTGCGCTGAGCTGTGAATACTTCCTATGTTTGTTTATTTGGGCTTGTTCGGCCGCAGCCCCGACACTGTGAGCGGAGCTGGCGACATGAGAAGGAGCCAGGGTGTCCACACAGGTGGCGTCCCAGACCAGGGATCGGCCAAGAAACCAAGGTACCAGACTGGCTCCTTCTGGTCTCTTGCCATCGTCTCTCGTCATGCCGTTTGGTTCCAGAGTCGAGGGCACGGACGCAGTGGAGAGTGCCCGCCTGACCAAATCATTAATAGCCCAATGTCTGTATAGTCGGCCAGCACTCTTCACACACGATAGTCCGTGGCGTCCGAATTGGTCCACGGCTCGTCCACACTGGCAGCGATGAGGCTCGCACAACTTCGCACCTAGACGCAAACACGCCGCAATGCGTAGACAACTGGGGTCGAGGACAGTACCCAAATTGTCAGAGGGGAGTGGAAGCAGCCAGTGACCCGACTCCGCCACTGACACGGCCAGGAGACGCGAACGATCCATATCATCCACAGCTTGATCCAATAGGGCTGCATATGTGAGTTTAGTGAGTGGACGATCCCACAACTTCTGCAATCCCATATTAGTGGGCGAGTTGACACCTGGGCATGAAGCACACCAGGCAGCCAAGGCTTCCGTCTGGCCAGCAACCCGAACATCGGCTATTGGGTTCTTAAGGATCATGCCGATGAGGGTCTGCGAACCATGACTGGAAGCCAAGAAAGCTGGAAGTGCAATAAACGAATAACTACGCTAACGCACATTAAATGGGACTCCAGTGAATACAGTCAGTTTAGGTATGAAACAACTCAACTTTATTTGTGTTACAATAAACAACTACGAGACAAAACAAGATAAGAATGCAACCACGCGGCTTGATACTGTCACGGGATATGTTGTTAGAACACACTCATAAGTGAGCCTTCCAGTACATACTGTTAAGGCGAGGTTTTCCTTCTTTTAAGCAACGCTTGTTACTACAGGGCCCTGATTCCATTAGAAACACACTTGTAACGCGGCGCGTTAATCTAAAAAAATAGGCTTTTATTTCCTAAGGAATAGAGGCCAAATTTTTTGAGATTAACTTTACACGCCGTGTTACGTGCGTGTTTAGTTATGGAATCCGAGCCCACATGACGATGAGGCGTAATTATAATTGTATTAAAGTCGCATTTAGTGGAGCAAAACTATGGCGCTTACACAGTCTTGCATTTCGCTACTTCTGTTTTTGCGGTTTTTGTCGTATTTTTCGTAAAGCATAGCTGTAATATAAAATATACTTTTACGGTTACCTCCATAATTATCAAATCTCTATTTTAAGATTTTTAAGACACAGTAGAGATCATTTAATAAATAGATATTTTAATTAATCCAAACAAACAGGGAGAAAAGTGCCAATCAGTGTCTTTTTTTTCTCTATCGGTTGAAATGTCCCTAATAGTGTTTTGGTCTTTGGGATTGCCTAGATAAAACATTCAATTTTGATATGACACCATTTAAAAAAAATTAAGCTAACCGTGGAACTAGACAAACCTAAAATTACCTAAATTACTTAAAGTCGGAAAAGAGGGCCTTAAAAGATGCAAATCTTATTACTAAAGTCACGGCCATGACCTCAACTTTACATTTTATCTATCATTCGTACGGTCAGTTCAATAAAAGGAAGGATATACAAGATGGGAAGGAAGCCATTAAAAAAAAACGCAAAAACAACGCAGCTGCACTGATTGCAGTTGTACTGATAAAGTTACAAATAACTTTCCGACTGATAAGTATTTCAAGGGGAATAATTAATGTGTCCACTAATTTCACTGTTTGCGAATCAATTTCGGATAGACTAAGAAAATAGCCGCCTTAGGTTTTTTCATTTAAACTGACTCCTTATAACGGAACTTCATGCTCGTGATCCCTATGTGTATAACCTATATTAAATTTGTATTTAATCGAGTAACTGTAAAAATAAATTACAGAAAAAGTTGGGTTGGAAGAAATAATAAAGGGGTAACGAAATACTATGTGAGCGCGTATTTTGAGCTTTGCTATGCTTTTTTGCTATACAAAGCTTGTAAGCAGCAACTTTAAAAGACTAAACGATGATAGATTAAGCTATTTCGAGGATTACATTTAAATTTGAATTAATTAATATTCCATCTCTAAGGGTGAAAAAGTATAAGGGATGAATCCCAATTATTGAACTTCGCGTGAACTTCCGTTCCGCGTGTTGCCATACCCAAATAGGGTCATATGAATTACTCTAATAAACATGTACGTACTTTAAGACCTTCATGTACCTACATATGTTGCAATAAAATATTGAGTATTGAAGTAGGTTTTTATTTCTTGTTGGTTTTTATGTACATTATTTTGACCACGCTATAGATTTTTCTTTGATTTTATTTTTATTTTGATGTGCAATTAGTATTTTTGTTGAAGAATTTTGGTATGCATAGAATACATTTTTGGTGAGCGATTAAATAACACCCTTTTCCAAGTAGAGATACGGAGAGATTAGCTAGGCTTCCGGCGAAGGGGGTATTTATTTTTAACCAAGGGCAACGGAGGGGTCAGGGTTAAACAAAATGAAGCATGGTTGAACAGACTTGTAAACTTATATAAATGACTTAGTAAGGGATCGTGAAAATGGCTTTTAGCACCCTAAAAAGATGAAGCGTGAAAAAAGTCGTACAAAGTGAGAAGCTAGCATATGTCAAAGTTTTAGGACGTTCAAAACCGACGTCGATTAATAAGAGAGTTGAGTCTAAAAAGCATAACGCTAGCTAACGTCAGAGTTTTAGGCCGCTTGAAAGTTTCCGACGTGGCCGAAACCTAGGTAATGTCAGGGTTTTAGGCCGCTTGAAAGTTCCCGACGCTAGCTAACGTCAGATTTTTAGGCCACTTAAAGGTTTCCGACGTGGCTGAAACCTAGGTAACGTCAGAGTTTTAGGCCGCTTGAAGGTTTCCGAAGTGGCTAAAACCTAGGTAAGGTTTTAAGCCGTCTCGACGGTCCCCAAAAATATGGTCTTTTTAAAGTGAGGTTTGACTCACAGAATTGTTTAGTTTTAAATGCCACTAAATACAGTCTTCCACCCAAATATTGATCGGATCGTCCATTGCTTAATTAATCTGGGGCTTTGCCATCTGGGTTTTAAGCGATTCTGTTTAGGTGATGTGAAAAGTTGCGTGACCGCGAAACGTATCTCGGCGCTTTTAAGGTTCACGTTCGCATGATTTACCGTACTGCGCTGTTTCAAGCTCGCATTAAGACCTCTCATCTGATTAGATCTGCCATAATTATCAATATAAAAAACCAACTTCATAAAAATATCAGAACTGGACCAAATTGATATGCGACGACACGGGAAGCACCAGCTTTCAAATAAAAAAACAGAATCATCAAAATCGGTTCACCCAGTCAAAAGTTCTGAGGTAACAAAAATAAAAAAATAAAAAAACAGTCGAAGTGGAATAACCTCCTTTTTGGAAGTCGGTAAAAATTACCTGGTTTCGCACCACACGATTATTTGTTTTTATTTAAATTATGTGGTAATTTGTCAACAGTGAATCTGGGCGCCTTCGCTGCTGGAGTATGCGTGGTGTGGTCATCATCAGTGCTACCCAACCTCACATCAAAGAGCTTCCTGGCTGAAGAGGTAAGAGATGTTACAGTCTGCTTCCTGGCCAGAGCTATATTTTATACGCTGATTCGCATTCAATTTGACGAAGCCTTACACTATGTTCGAGATAATTATCTACGATGATCTCGGCAATCTGCCACTACCTCTATGAAATAAATATCTGGGAAATTTTTACACACACGGTCATCTGACCCCAAACTAAGCCAAGCTTGTAATATGGCTGCCAGAGACTGATATACGTACATATATATTTTTAAATACATACTTAAATAGGTATTAACACCCATACATAGAACAAACACAAATATTTATCAAATAATTGTGTGTCCTAGGCGGGAATCGAACCCACGCCCCCAAGCGCAGAAGGAACGTATAGATCATAGAAACGTAGAATGTAGATCTATTCTATATATATATTTAAAAAAAAGGTAGGTTCACTACCAACCGAGCCACCAGGGCAGTCGTCAGAAAACTAGGCTTTTCGTACCTAACTCTATCAAATCCTGAATAACAAGGCATGTGTAGTATTTTTCTCAAACATATTACTGACATTCACAAAAATACTACTGTAATGAATGAATATCCACAGAACATGAATACCGCCTATATACAGAAAAGTTATTTTGAAACAATTAAAATGTATGTTGTTTTGGGTTATAAGTCTGTATGAGTACTTTTCTCAAACATACCGATAAAATTAACCAAAATACCACAGTTATCAATAGATCGTATATCGAAGCAGTAACTCTAAACTAATCTACCCGTTCACGGAACCCACATAAGTAGCTATTATTTAATCTGTGTCAATCCTCAGCTGCCCCAAATCAAACAAAAGAGGCTTAAAATTATTTAAACGCTTTGAAAGTCGTAAGCTTATTTCGCAGATACGATTCGTCAACGCAATTAGCAGCGAACTGAAAAAGCTGCAAATTACGTTATATTTATAACAAATTGCCAGCTAATCTAACGTTATCAAATAATAAAAACTGAATATAAAATCGATTTGTCAAAGAGTGAAACCTTTGCTGACAAAAAGTAGTACCAAGTTTAATATTCGTCCGAAACTCGCCAAGTTCATGAATTTAAAACCCAATGCGGTTTTCAACTGAAAGATTTATATTCCACCGAAATAATTTATAGATAAAGTTCTGAAGTTATTGTTAATTAAAAACCGAGCTCAGGTTGCCATAGACAGTTAATTTTTTACAAATTCAGAGGTTATTTAGTTTTTGATTGTATTTTAGTGAAATTATTGTAATATTCCGCTGTCCTCCAATTTGCTGGTACGCAAGATTTTTATCTCTCATGAAACAAGGAAGCCGGCAAGTTGTTCCAATCCTTGGCCGTACGGATTAGAAACGTAGAATCGAAACGTTTGGTACGTATCCAAGGAAAGTCCACAATGTATAGGTAATGGGCCGTTTTCCTACTAGTCCCGTAGTAAAAAGGGGACCAGGGTGAGGTAATTTTCTGAGAAAATTAATGCTTACATTTACGAATTAAATTAGTAACCCAAGACATCGCTGCATTATTTATTTATGTAATGAGCTCTAGTTTATTTTGATTTGTTTATTTGGAATTATATATTGAGGTTTTGGCCAATAAATTATGTCCATGGCTATGTCTATTAAGTGGATTGAATTAGGCGTTACTTTACGGAAATCCATCTTCAAAACTGTTTTATGACGAATCTCTACCCTAGAACTACAACTACACTACACTAGACACACTACCATATGTGTAATAAATACTAATAGTTGGTCAACTCTGCCTCTAGACAGAGCAACGATGAGGTGAGGTAGGAAGGAGAGCGGAATCCTCCCCCTGCCCGCGACGTCTACGGTAGTGCTACTTAGCTTCGCATGTAGACGGTACGCCCGTTTCAGTTGTGTCACGTACACGGAATCTGCTGCAAGCTGCGAGGCGCTACTAGTACGTTTGTATATTTGTAAGTATAGAAAAATAAATGATAACAAGGAATACAGTTAAAATAAAATTGTAAAAATATTATTATCTAATATTGCTAACTAGCCAGTGACCCAAGTACGAATATTCGCGTAAAATATACTATCTAAATTCATACAAATATGGAATTTCGATCTTGGAAATTTGTATGAAATTCGATATAGTACGTATTTTACGCGAACATTTGTAGTAAGGCCACTGGCTATTTTTATTTGATCTGAGTTGTGACAACCCTTAGCGTCTAGACGTCGAGAAAGCCAGGTATTATGCGGTTAAACAAAGGAGTTGACAGTATTAATTATACGTAATTATGACACTACACTAGTTACACTACACCGGAACTGTGTTGTATTCTGGACTAGAAATACACTAGATATTAATTGTAAGAAAAACAGTTTTACGTCTTGCACCACTCTATGTTTACTCTAGCTTTGTATTTGCAAAATTTACTAAGTATATTAAGGCGCGGTACAATTGCAAAATTAACCAAAAGAAGTGTTTTTAAACGATTAGTGTGATGTATCGAAATTGAGCATATTAAAAAAAATAACAATAAGTAGATAAAAAACTTTTTATTAAAATTTCAGGATTCTTAAAAAAATAAATTGAGCTACAAAAAAAGCATTTTAATTGGAATTTTCAGCGACAACAACATATTTTTTGACGCAATGTATATAGCCAGACTAGTGTTTTAAAACTTCAACCAGTTATTATATATATTTTTTCATTTCGATTGATTAAATAAAAACCCTCAAAATCACACGTCATCAGCATCAACAAATATGATGATATGCGATATTCGACCAAACAAAGCCATTTTAGATAGAAAATATACCATGACGTGAGAGGGTGAAAAACGAATTTGAAATCGTGATCAGACGGAATCGGGGTCAGATGACCATGTGTGCAATAATGTCCCAGATATTTATTTATTTATTTAGACCGCGTCTTAAATCGACATCAAATTTGAAGATAAAAACTTGACATTAATAAAGGACATGTAAGGTATATTATAGCAGTAGGTAAGTATAGCGTCCATATTTATCTGCTGCAGACTCGTCTCGTCTGGTCGGTATCTAGCGAAGGGTCACTCTTTGCCCCACATTCATTGTCTCGGACTGCCCTCACTGTGGCGTGATCAGACTGGCTAAGATTACGCCATAAGTGCTTTATACAGCATCTCTTTGTAAAATGTCTTTACAAAGCAACCTATACAGCTATTTCCGTGCTAATTTGTCGACCTATTACAATAAAAGAATAAAAAATTCGGCCGGAGGGACAGACAGACGGACGAACAGAACGAATTTATAAACGTTTCTTGTCGTGTTACGGAACCCTAAAAAACAAGGCCATATCACATCATTCTAATATCATATATACGAAAGTTTGGATGGATGGATGGATGTATGGATGGATGGATGTTTGTTACTCAATCACGCAGAAACGGCTGGATGGATTTGGATGAAATTTTGAACAAACATTGCTTATGTCCTGGATTAACACACAGGCTACTTTTCATCATCATCATCATCACCAATTTTCATTACCGCGGGGCGCAGCTAGTAGACAATTATGTGATAAAACATCAAGTAGAAATTGAAAAAAACAATTTATAACTAAATTGCGAAGTATACGAAGTTACTTATCATCATCATTCACCAGTTCCTTTATCATGTTCCCATTGTTGGGACACAGGCCTTCTCTCAGATAGAGAGAGAGAGAGAGAGAGAGAGAGAGGATGGGTCAATCAACCATGCTGGCCCAGTGCTTGTTAGTGAATGTCTTTGAACTTTTGAGGTTCTAGGACATACCGGTTTCCCAAATTTCCTTCACACCAGCAATATGTGGAATGAGCTCCCTCCTGCAGCATTTCCGAGTAACTATAACATGGGGTTCTTCACAAGGGCTGTTAATAGAGTCTTTGTAGGTTGGAAAAGAAAATCAACTGCTGGTGTTAGTCTGTGGAATGCGCTGCCTGAATGGGTGTTCCCCGATAGTTACAATCTGGGTGTCTTCAAGTCAACATTGAATCGGTTTCTTCTCGGCAAGCGTGATCCATCGTAGGCCGCATCATCGTTTTTTTTAATAAATAAAATATCACTCCACAGACATCGGGGTCCATGACTTTTGTTATGCTTTACTACTATTTTATTAACTTTAACGAATTTACTTTACACAGTACAAGGAGAGGAAGTTAGTTACGTTAATCTAAGGTTAAGGTTAAGCGATGATGCTTATCATCGCTTAGCATCAGGCGAGTTGGTGGTCAAACGCAAGCCTATTTTATAATTTAAAAATAAAATAACGATGATGAATTGTAGATAGATAGAAACTCTTTGTTGTGTACACCAGAAATAAAAATTATAAACATATAGAAAACACGAGCTAGTACCACAATTGGCGGCCTTATCGCTAAAAGCGATCTCTTCCAGGCAACCATTGGATAGAAATAATTTACGTAACAGGAACAGAATTTTCGTACTCAGAGTTATGACCAATTTTTACCATGAAAAACATATTAACCGTACAACGAAATGTAGAGACAGTGAATGTTATTTTTAACCAACTTCCAAAAAGGAGGAGGTACTCAAATCGACTGTATTTTTTTAAATGTTTGTTACCTCAGAACATTCGATTGGGTAAGCCGATTTTGATGATATTTTTTTTACTTCTTTAATAATATATATTTTATAACAATCCCCACTTTTCGGCTTAGGATCACAGTTCCGTGTCACCCCGTTTATTTTTATCGATCTATTTAACAATAACAAGGCTCTAAAACTGTAATTTGATAGGAACAGGAACTTTACAAACTTTCTCGAAGTTTCACCACGTGGCAGCTCACTGCATGCAGTGAACCCTTGACTTATGGTATTGCATCCCACATAACTTCTCAAACACGTGCCAACATCTTTACGACTCTGTTTATAAGGTTTCCTTTTGTTTGTTTTGGGTGTACAGCAATTTATGATATCGTGAATTTTCACACAGTTTTCCGTGCAGTTGGAAACTTTCGTAGAGCTTCTGGAGTAAGGTTTAGTATTGTTTGTTTAAGCTGAGGATTATTGTTAGTTGTTTAAGCGGTAAATGCGCAATGCAGGTAACATTGTTATTTTGGCCTACGCTTACGTTGTTCTTCATGTTATCGGTTTATTAACTTAGTTTAATTTTCATTCGGCTGTAAACAGACACGCTAGTTTTATCAAATTTTTACCCGACTACCCAAGAAACAGGGAAGTTATTAGGGTATATGTAAGTTTCTATATCCACCCTGTAGTCTGAATTTGTGTCGTATAATCCCACTAATATTATAAATGTGAAAGTTTAGATGGATGTATGGATGGATAGATGGATGGATGTTTGTTACTCAATCACGGAGAAACGGCTGGATTGATTTGGATAAAATTTAGAATATACATTGCTTATGTCTTGGATTAACAAATAGGCTACTTTTAATCATCATCATCACCGATTTTCATCACCACGCGGATGAAACCGCGGGGCGCAGGTAGTATCTAATAAGATAAGATACCTATTAACCCCTCCTTAATTATCAACATCATCAGCCAGACGTCCACTGCTGAACATAGGCCTCCCCCTTTAACCTCCACATTGGACGGCAAAGCCTGCAATGGCTAAAAAGACAGAAATACATAATTTCAAGGCAAATGATAATAAAATGGCAGTACTACCATTAATGAAAATAAAACCACAAGCTTTCCATCACCTGAAATTCAGGCCGCAACTCAACGGCTACCGAACCCCGATATTTCAAATGCTATCAAAGTTAAGTACGCAAAAGTCTATTAAATTACAAAGGTTTTTATCACTGTACAAACTCTAGTAAAACTGGATGCCTACTATGTGTTATAATATGTCACGACACGATTTCACATTACCATTCTTTATTAGTTTGCCAAAGAACCAGAACTGACATACCTGTTAAAATTTGCAAGTTGAAGTGGCAATGGGCAGGCCACATTGTTCGAAGGACTGATGGACTGATGCTGAAGGACTAACTGACGAGGAAGAAAAGTTCTTGAGTGGAGACCACGACCGGAAAACGTACCAGTGTAGGTAGGGTAGGTCTCCCACTAGATGGACCGACGCGCCTTTGCCTTTAACGACATTGTTAGAGGCCTTTGCCCAAGTGAGAAAATATAGGCTAGAAAAAAAGTGAATATAATATAGTATATAATACAGTAAAAGATCGTTCACTTCTCCGTTTCCCAATGTACAAGTCGTTAATTTTAGAACACCCCTATATAAAAAAATAACCCACCAGGTCATAATCATCATTATTTAAGCCACTGCTGGACGTAGGCCTCCCCCATTGATCTTCAAAAAGGTCGTTTGGAAGCGGCCTGCATCCATCATTTCCTTGCAATCTCTTTTAGGTCGGCTGACCATCTTGTGGATGGACGTCCTAATCTTTTACAGGCAGAAAGTAAAATAAAACCTTTCTAGTGAGGCATATCCCATTGCGCGCACGCATTGCTACTTACTGTCCGTCCCATGTTCGTTATGAAAATTTTGAAATTCAGATTAATGAAGCTAGTTTAAAAAAAAAAAAGATTTACTGTGTCGGGTAGTTTAAATGTACCTTCGCTTGCGGCTGGTTTGAAATTTTACCAAGGCGGGTAAAGTTGAGAATTTATGACATCTTGAATTGCGATACCGTTGTTAGGTACATTTATAGGACATGTGTTAATTTAAGTATTTCAAACGAAATTAGGGGAACGGGACATTATCTTAGAAGCTTAATTTTACGATGTCGTGAATGTGTACAGGTGGTGATGATTATTCAAAGCTTTTGTTCGTAATGTTATCGAAAATCATAGGAGATGTTTCATTTGTACTTAATAATTACACTTTTCCTACTTTATGCGAAAGTTATTTACGTTTGTTTGTCTGAAGCTGCATGTCTATTCTGCAAGCTATGTGAACGCGCAAGTGAAGTGATAAGTTAAGTGATTGTGACTTTTTCTCGCCTATTTCTGCAGTTAAATGTCAGAACATCGAATTATAAGGGTAAGGGACGACAGTCAAGGGTGATCACTCGACATTTAACATGAAAGAGACTAGAACACAGGTTCCGCCTAGTGCAGGGTCTAGGGCACATCATTTAGTGTTATAATCTAGACTAAGTTAAACGCATTATTTAAGTAAATATTTGTAATATGTAAGTCTTACCGAATAAAGAAATTCCTGAATAAAGAATTTATTTTATTTTATTAATTTAATTTAGACATTTCTCTATAGTAATCGATAAGAAAAATACACGTTCACTTAGCTTATCACTTCACTTACGCGTTCACTTAGCTTACAGAATAGACATGCTGTACTGGTAGTTGGCTTGCTTAGCACCTAGAACTTAGCTAGTTGCCTGGCTTGGTTCTAAAACAAAATATAACTTTTTGTCAAAATGGCTCCGCTTGTAAAAGTGAAGTTGCTATGTTGCTAGGCGCAGAGGCGCTCTCCTTCAAAGGAAATTCAACCTTAATATCTTTTTAATACGCATCCTCTCTTATTTTTAACCGACTAAAAAAAAAGATGAAAAAAGAGGAGAGGGTTCTCAATTTCTTTTTTATGTTCGTTACCTCAGAATTTCTCATTAAAAAAATAATGTAAAAAATTAGAATCAGTTTTTTATTTTATTGAATGGATATACTTTTACATTGGTCTCATAGAAATTTTATTAAAATCGGTTCAGTAGTTTGGCATTTAAATCAAAATAACTAGTTTTTTTTTACCTTAGTTATACGGCTTGCGGTTACGCAACTTTTCGCAATCACCTAAACATAATCGTTTAAAACAGGTAGCAGTAAGGCTTGGATGAAGCAACCTAGAATATATCTCTTTACACTTGATTTGAAGACACCCATATGGTCTTATAAGTCTCTTGCGCCATTTGTAATGTGCATCTTGTTGATTGTTACAGAATTTCCCGGAGAATGACACGGTGGTCCCACATCGACAGCTTTCGGTGAGTTTCATCATCATCATTACAGCCATACACTGGTTCTACCGGAGGATCAGCTAGATTTACCACCATATTTTGTCTTCAACTACCTATTTGCACTCAAAGCCGGTTTATGATACGTACTGCCTAAGATTGGCACTCCCTGCTGTGTTTCCTGAAAACTACAATCTAGGAATCTTTAAGGCTAGAGCGAATAGATTTCTTCTGGATCAACGTGTTCCATGGTAAGCGACGGTGTGGCCGAGGATAGAACCCCCTGATACCAGACCCCTTGTGTCTTGATGGCGAGTTGGTAGCCAAAAGTAGATCTATTCTAAATAAAAAAATAAGAAAACTTACAAATAAGCTATCGTAGATCATGTTGTGGAGAAAGCTTTACTGGTATAAAAATAGATGTAATGTTACAGTTATCACCATCCGAAGCATCCTGGACAGCATCTCTGCTGTGTCTTGGAGCGCTGTTTGGCGCGGTGCCAGCTGGCCTCATCTCAGAGTTCTTCGGCCGGAAGAAAACACTCCTCTATTTGGCGCTGCCACTGGTCGTCTCTTGGATCCTTGTATCCTCCAGGTAAACAATTGTGTAATTTTAGATTATTGTCACATTACACTTTTTGACGACGCAAACAAATAAGAGAGTATTGTGTAAATATAATATCTAAAATCTGTTTCAGCCCAAACGTGTACGGTCTCTACGTAGGGCGGTTCGTGGGCGGCATGGCCGTGGGCGCGTTCAGTGTGAGCATCCCACCCTACGTGGAAGATATAGCTGAGAATCAGCTCCTGTCTACGCTGGCTAACTTCTACCACGTACACTTCAGCTGCGGGGCGCTGTTTGGGTATATCATTGGTAAGAAAAGTGTCCTCTTGATTAATATTTGACGACTGAAACGCGACAATGTGTTCATTTTAAGAGCGATGCGGAAACCGGTCTATTAGATAAGTTTAGTTATGTTTGTGTTAGTTTGAAAATCATTGATATTGAAGTTGTGTAGTTTTGGTATTCATTAGTTTTCTTCATTGTAC
The DNA here is from genome assembly GCA_949125355.1 of Agriopis leucophaearia. Lineage (NCBI taxonomy): Eukaryota > Metazoa > Arthropoda > Insecta > Lepidoptera > Geometridae > Agriopis > Agriopis leucophaearia. Next base: position 10,092,484 of record OX421283.1, read on the forward strand.
GTTATATTACTTAATTTCCTTGTTTTCTATATATATTTTGAATGACTTAATAAGACCTGCACTAACGTCCCGTTTGTGCAATTATTGGGATTAAAAAGTGTGACTAAATCCGAAAAGAAAGTAACGAATTAAATAAAAAATATAGAGTCATAGGTTCTTATTCTGAGTTCAACCAATTTGGGGTCAAATTTTAGTACGCTCAAGACCAAACAAACTAACGTCCCATAAATAAACTTGAAAAAATTACAAGATTCTCAATTACAACTAAATTGACAAAACTATGATAAAGATTGCTGAGCGTCTAGAATAAATTTATTCTACAGACTGCGTAATATTGACCATTCTAGAGTAAAATTGCTTTAAGAACCTAAACTTTGGTGCGCTTATTTTGCTTGCTAGCCAGAGATCAAGACACAAATTCAATCTTAAAATTGATCCCTCTAATGAATTCTATTCTAACACTTTTTTCTTCTTTCACAGGATTGATAGAAAATACGACATGGTTCTCCATACTATGCGCAAGCGTACCCATCGCGTTCTTCATAGCCTTCATCTTCCTCCCAGAATCACCCGCCTACCTCATGTCTCAAGGAAAGCATCACGAAGCCAAAGCAGCCCTTCGCTACTTCCGAGGCATCGACAACGACATAGATTCAGAAATGAAGACCCTAAAAGAATATCTCAGAAACGCCGCAAAGACCAAAGTCTCTTTTAAAGAACTCTTCAGCACAAGAGCAACAGTGAAAGCTCTAGTCGTCTCTTTCGGACTCATGATATTCCAGCAACTCAGTGGAGTGTACCCTATCCTTTTCTATTGTAGAGATATCTTTAAAGCCTTTGACATATCTTTGAGCATACCCAGTGCTGCAATAATTTTAGGTTTCTGCTTTGTATCATCTACTTACTTCAGTACCATGCTTTTGAAAGTTGTTAGACGACGTGTGTTATTACTGATTTCTTTTTTCACAATGGCAATGTGCTTAGGTGGTTTGGGTATCTACTACCATTTGAAAAAGTCGAATATGTCTTTGAATGAAACGTGGCTCCCGCTTATAGGCATATGCTTATTGGTTATCTTCTATGCAGCTGGGGTGGGACCCATCCCTTGGTTGATGCTGAGGGAAATATTTCCACACCACGTGACTAGACGTGCAACAGCTATCACTGCTGGATTTCACTGGTTTCTAGCGTTTGGAGTCACCAAGTTGTATCAAAATCTAGTCGATATGGTGCGGTTAGGATGGACGCTTTGGCATTTTGCTGTCGCTTGTCTTATTGGGACGATATTCGTGTATTTTTTCGTCCCAGAGACAAAAGACAGAACGTTGCAGGAGATTCAGGACGAGTTTGATGGGATTCACAAAAAGAAGAAGCACAGACATGTTATTGAAGTAGAGAGCTTCTCGGAAGCTTGATTTTTATAAGACTGGATGAGATTTGAATCAAGATTTTTGTGTAGTTATAATGTTATACGGTTCTTGAGACATGATTTGACATGACATGGAATACGGAGTACTTTTGGTCAACACATCAGACCAGTTTTCTGCGTTTATAAATGTTCAGTGCGCTAATTATACGCTAGTATCAATGTCGTGACCTTGATTGGATCAATCAGCGGTCAGTACCTATCCCCACGCCCCTTTGATAATTTTGGACAAAATTATTTTTTACTTCTGAAAAATGAAAACCATGTTTTTTATACGGGGAAACGTGTATAGTACTTAGTTATCCAAATTCTTTGTAAATTACTGTACGTTTTCTAAATAAAGATACAAGTAGGTTTTTTATCGGATACATTTTGGAGAATGTGAATTAGATCTGCATGATTTAATTCCCTTCGGCCCATTTTTCTATCGGACTGCTAGCGCGGGCACGAAAAATCAACACCGCTTTGTGGTTCACATTCTGAAAACCCGTACATAGCGCTTTGATTCCACTTTTATTGTGTGAACTGCTTGTCTGTGGAATGCGCTGCCTGAATGGGTGTTCCCCTATAATTACATTCTGGGTGTCTTCAAGTCAAGAGTGAATCGGTTTCTTCTAGGCAAGCGTGATCCACCGTAGGCCGCATCATTGCTTAACATCAGGTGAGTTGGCGGTCAAGCGAAAGATTATTTTATCACAAAAACAGCTCTATCCGATCTTCTGTGTAAGCCATTCAGTGAAGACACGAAAGGCTTAAGAACAGCGTAACATAGAAACTAGAGTTAACATATTAAATTAAGCAATTTTAATTAAGTATAAGTAGACCCTGGAATAAGTTCTGTTTTAGAAGTACCCAAATGTTGCCATTAAATACATAACAGAAACCTTTGATTCTGGAAAACGGTAAGTTAAGCAAGCATTCGAATCGTTATTGTAATTCCGTGTTCAAGCAGAGTTGTGATTTAAGGGACCTTACCAGTCTGTATATAAAATAATTATCAATATAAAAATTCGACTTCATCAGAACTGGACTTAATTGAAATGGGACCAAACGGGAAGCACCATCTTTCAAATAACAAAATAATCATCAAAATCAGTTCACCCAGTCAAAAGTTATGTGGTAACAAACATTAAAAAAAACCAGTAGAATTGATAACCTCGTCCTTTTTGGTAGTCGGTTAAAAAGCTAAAGAAACATTAAATTCTGATAATATTTACAAGCTTCAAATTAAAAAAAAAAAAAATAAGATGGTAGCTCGTAGCTAATATGTATACTACAGTAAAATATTAACAGAAAATGTTTTCAGATTTTTAGAATGTTATTGCAGCTGTCTTACGTATTTTCTCAGCGGCCGGACTGTAACTGCAAATTATTCTAAACGTCAGGAATTAAATTAATGTAAAACACGCGATAAAATCCGCTAAGGTGTTTCATTACAATTTGTAATATTGATATGAAATATGGTTTTGAGGTGATATGTGAATGGAAACGGACCTTACGATTCAGCAATGTTAATCCGCGTGTAGTACAAATTGTATTTAGCGAGAAATCAGGGTACAAACGCACTATGATACCGTAGCCGATCTATTCTGCAAGCTAAGTGAACGCGCAAGTGAAGTGATAAGCTAAGTGAATGTGATTTTTTCTTGCCTATTTCTGCAGATATTTTTTTTATGATACTGAGTGACGAAGCGACCGAAGTCGCTCGCCTGATGGCTCTTCACGCTTGCCCATAACAGCTCAACGCCACTCAGAATTTTGAACTTCAACAGTTCAAAATCCTGGATGGCAATGCACTGCGCTCGTCACCCCGAGATATAAGATGTCAAATCTCTGTGTGCCCTGTAATTTCGCTGGAAACATTGCCCTTCAATCCGGAACACAGTAGTGTTTGCACACTACTGCTTGGCGGTTGAATAACTGGCAAAGGTGTGATACTTCCCCAGGCGGACTCTGCAAAAGAGTTTTATCACTACAAGTCAAAAAGTCAAGTTAAATGTCAAAAAACGAATTATAAGGGTAAGAGACTACAGTCAAGGGTGATCACTCGACATTTTGACATTTCTCTATAGTAAACGACAAGCAAAATACACGTTCACTTAGCTTATCACCTCACTTGCGCGTTCACTTAGCTTGCAGAATAGATCGGCGGCCTGCACCGTCACCTCTAACACGTTTCAATTTAGGTGACTGCGAAACGTTACGCGACCGCAAACCGTATCCCGGCGCGTTACAGTTCACGTTCACGCAATTTCCCGCAGCCAACTTAAAATGAGGTCATGGTACGGGCCCTGTTTTAAGCGATTTCGAATTTCTTGTCATCGTGGTAATTTTACAGCTGCCTTATTATGGATCTTTGATCGGGATCGCGAGTGTCAAAATTTTGACACTTGAAAGGGGTTATGACGCAAAAAAAGCGTTGTCTATTTCCAATTTCGTAAGTGATATAATACGAAACTGAAAATAGACAACGCTTTTTTTGCGCCTTTCAAGTGTCAAAATTTTGACACTCGCGATCCCGATCAAATATCCATAATAAGGCAGCTGGTTATGTTGTATTGGTTGCACTGTAAGTTCTGGTATAGCCTTACCCTAAATATTGTATACTGATATAATAATTTTAGCGCTGCTCAAATGGAATTGTATTTGACAGAACGATTCTGAATTCAATTAATTAATTTAACAGATATTTTGTGCCTAGTTGTATATGACGATGTCTTAGCAAGAAAAAGAAGATATAATAAGCATAAGCACAACGAAAAACTAATTGTTTGTGTCGATTTAAATAAGGCTTTGTTTGTAAAGCAGTATGGTTTACTATCCTTTACGACAGACTGTGCACATTTTATTATAAGTAGTTTTGTACTTGAAAATATGCACTGTATGAGGACGCAATGTAGAAGTCCTATCTTGATATTTTAGTCTATGATTCTTATAAAAAAATCTCGATTCAAATCTGCTTATTTTCAATTAAAATTTTAACGGGACCAAAGAAAGTTAGATGCGTTCAAAGGCTTATTAGTTTTAGGTTATATTAGCTTGTATTTATTTTCACTCAATTAAAATTAATTACGTTTTATTTTGTAACAAAAAAATGTTTTTTATTTTGTAATCTAGGGATAATGATTTCTCTAGTTTTCGCGATTGATCATCAACTTTCGTATTCGTATTATGACGTCAAGAATGTACGCGAGTATACTTCATTGGTATCTCATAGACGTCGATTCTGTTGTACCATTCTCTAAACTAAACTAAGTTTGACAGCTCTAAAATTATTGTCAACTTTTTCAGACGTATTGAAATGAAAAGAGACGCTGATAATTTGCGCCTCGTCAGATTAGTTTAGTTTGGATAATGGTATAACAGAATTGACTCCATTGTCTCGCAAATAGTGACGTTCCTCTCGTCATCCTAGCCACAGCACAGAATATAAGTTATAGATCTTTTATATTGATGGAGAGGGCTAATGCTATGCGCGGAGTTTTTTTTTGGTATAGAATCCGGAACGTTGATATTCGCCGAAGAACAGCCCGAGGCATCGACATAGCTATTAAAATATGCGAGTTGAAGTGGCATGGGACCAAATCGCTCGAAGAACCGATAACCGATGTGGAAGAAAATTTCTTGAGTGAAGACCACGAACCGGAAGACGCAGCGTAGGTAGGCAAAGAATCGACAACATCGTGAGAGTCGGGGGCATCCAGTGGATGCAGATGGCAGATTGACGTTCATTGTGAAATTTTAACGGGGAGGCCTATGTTCAGTAGTAGATGTCTTCTTGCTGAAAATGATGATCTTGTATTAGAAAACAAAAAATAATAATTAAAAACTAGATTTGATGTTTACTTTGACAATATAATAAGTACAACAGAAAATAAATGATTTTTTTGTTTATATTAGAACGGCTGTCAGGCATTATTGAAAGAAATTTATTGTAGCCACTTGCACCCATAATTATAAACCCACATCAACTGTGTTAGCAACTGTGACGCGGAGTTCGACGCGTTGACATAAATAAGAATGTTCAATCAAGTATCTGTCACAATACCTGGCAACAGAGTTACCTTCTCATTTCCGTTCTATTTACTTCTGTTTTCTGTGGTATTATACGAACTTCACAAACGTTTGACAGATGATTGTGACTGATTGTGTCAGTTAATTTTAATAAATGTTAACCGGGATAAATGTTTTTATTAAGGCACAGACGGAAGACAGAGTAGGAAGGATTTAACGAGGCCAGCGCCTGCTGCAAAAGGGTAAGGACGAGGGCTGCATGGTAATAGGCCTGAATCAGTTTAAACAATACACACTACATTTCATTCTGTATAGATGAGCTAAAACCGCCCAAGCTTCGAGAAACGAAAATATTTTTTCATCCCCCATCTCGGAAAGAGTATTTTTGCTCTTCGATATCTGAGTGCAAAAGCCATTTTTATCCGTTAGAGGATATAGTAAATTGAATTTAGAACATCATGTGCACTAAGTTTGTAAATTCAAAACATAATACTAAACCTATTTACTTCTACCTCCATAGTGCCGAATTTATCATACGAGTACAACCTTTTTTAATTTGATAAAAACTCAAACTCAGAACCTTCTTGGTGTACTTTTTTTATTTGCTTTGCGCGCGCCATTTCCTTATCACGTCATATTGTTAAAACCTTAGGTCATTTCCTCGCTGAGGTGGGAAGAAAAGTTACGTGTTGCACTCATAGATTTAGGATGCAAAAAATTTTTTTAGGTCTATGGTTGCACTCGAGTGCAAAGATTTTTCACCTCGTGCTCTTTTGATTCCCTCGCTAACGCTCAGGATTCTAATTCAAACTCGGAACCTTCTTGGTGTACTTTTTTTTATTTGCTTTACGCGCGCCATTTTCCTATCACGTCATATTGTTAAAACCTTAGGTCATTTCCTCGCTGAGGTGGGAAGAAAAGTTACGTGTTGCACTCATAGATTTAGGATGCAAAATTTTTTTTTAGATCTATGGTTGCACTCGAGTGCAAATATTTTTCACCTCGTGCTCTTTTGATTCTCTCGCTAACGCTCAGGATTCTAATTTTTGAATTTCAGAATCCTTCACTTCCTTAGTCATCAAAATTAAGCACGCGGTTAAAAAGCAACATTGCACTCTTATTACTATTATTTGTGGTAGATCTGCGTTTATCTGCAAAACGCCTGATGTTAAGCGACAGTGAGGCCGGAAATGAAGCACGTTGATCTAAAATAAATCTATTTACCTTGATGATATAAAGCTGTCTAAAACCGTCATGACATGATGGGTTTTGACAGCGTTACCATATCAAATCCATTCGGAAAACGCAGCGTAGGTAAGCCTCCCACCAGATGGACCGATGACATAGTGAGAGTCACGGCATCCAGTGAACGCAGATGGCAGGCTGTCGTTCAGTGTGGAGGTTAAAGGCCTATGTTCAGCAGTGGACGTCTTCTGGCTGATGATGATGATGATGGTGATAATTGATATATCAAATCTGTCATAATTCATATTTTTTACCTAAACTGTCGTTGAAGATAAATATGAATAGGGGCTCTGATGATTTCATTTGTTTGAATCTGCCTGGCCAGAATCGAATCCGGGACCGCCTGTTTAGCCAGACGTTGTACCACTGAGCCATTCTGGTCCCCAGTTTGTATCACGTAACCTGAGGTCTGACAGATACAATGTTTATACAACACACACACATATGCTTGTAATATAAATATGTTTTACCTCATCACATACAAACACAAGAAAACCACAGCTCTAGTTAAGGAGCGTCTAAACGAGCTTTTCGGCAATGTGTATCTGAAACATTGCTGTTTTTGGGAAATGTTACAACTACGCGCATAGACATTTAAAACTATGGGTATCGGATCCCCGAACCAAAAGTAGACTAAAACATTACTAACAATAAAGGTAATCTGTGTATATAGTCTACATAAATTGCAAGTAAAATCATACATTTTTAACGTAATATGGGATTCAAATTCGTTTGTCTACAATTCTAAGTAAAAAAACAAAAGTAATGTCAGACCTCATTTTCTCGTTGATTTTAGACCAAATTAGATATTTATGCTACATTGGCAAATTTGTTCAATATTTTTTTTTCGATATTTCTGGCTCAATTATTGCTGATAAATTAGTTTCGCAACCTTAGGCAACTGTTGGCCAAGAATTGTACAATTTTGAGATGGGCTCCAAAGGCCATAATATATTAGAAGGACTGCTACAATATATTCAGTTTAATAGTTTTACATGGCAGTATTAATCACTGCAGACAAAAAATACAACACATTATTTCTAAGCCTTTAAACATAAATATTACGATATGACAATTGTGTCTAAACATTTCTGAGCTCATTGTAATAAGATTACTCGTTAAGACGATTATAATTAGGATAACTGAAGGCCATTGCAAAAATATGAGAGTATTGTTGAAACATTGCCGGCCACATTGCAAAATGATTACTCGTTTAGACGTTTCCTTCAGGGTTAGGTTAACTGACGTGCCCGAAATCTTAATCGGGCGTATTCTTAGAAAACAACTACGTGCTCGAGTACTTTCTATTTATATTTTAGTTGCCAAGCATTCTACGTGTTAGGAAAATATTTTAATTTTATGACGTAAATTCGAGGTAAAATTTGATTGAAATCCTTACCGGATATATGGAGATCTTAAAAGTATCTAACCTCTACCCATATTCTCTCATTATCGGTTACTTTTAAAGACAACGGCTAAGCAGTTTTTGATAAAATTCCCCACGAACGCGTTAATCCATGTTTTGAGTTTGAGCAAATTTAAATTCAAATTTATTTATTTCAGGCTATTTATTTTAACACTCAGTATAATCTTCTTAAATCAATAGTTTTATAAAAAATAAAAATAAAAAACTACAAAGAATTCTACAAACTTTTGTCTTAAAAAGACGTAATACTCCGAAATTCCAGTAAAAAAAAAAATTGCAAGTTACGCATGAAGTCAGTTCCAAGTTTTTCTAACATCCATGCCAGCCAGCATCAATATGCGCGATACGTTGCACCACAAAAGTTGTCCGCTCTAAGAGAATGGCTAATTCTGGCCACTTCACTATTCCAGGCGCGTGGCTCACCCGGTATACGGAAAAATTGTTTATTTACACCGGCCCAGCCGACTTTACTCCAACACCTACTGGACAGTCAAGGCGGCGACGTAGCGGTTGTGGAAACTAAATTCTATCCAGTTCACCGAAGGTTCAGTTTTCCTGCCACGCTTCCGCGTCTTCGTTTCTGCACCTCTACTGTTATAAATTCTAGTAAATGGTATTTAGAACCTTGCGTCAACTGAAAAGATTCGACTTTTACTAAAACTTTTACTATTTTTGATGTTAAAACTAAAAAAAATATCACAAAAGTGAAAACTTAAGTATCTAGTAATTCACCTATTCTACATGAGATGACGCCGTTTTAAAATATACGGTACAGCCGATGACGCGAGTTCCATGATTTAGCCACTTGCACCCATATAAACTCATAGCAACTGTGCATAAGCAACTGTGATGCGGAGTTCAACGCGTTGACATAGATAAGAATGAAAATTCCTATTTATGTCACAATACGTGGCGACAGCATTTCCTTCTCCTTTCCGTTCTATTTGCTTCTCTTTTCTGTGATTGGTCTCATAGTAAAATTGGTTCATAATGATGAGTGTAATGACCACCTTTCGGGTTATTACAGGGTATATGCTTAACCCTGTATAGTTCTTAGTGGAATAACAATACTGACCTTTATATCTCCAGGGAATGTTAGTAAAATGTTATTATAAGACCAAACCATTATCAAACCGTTCGAAACCTTTATAAAGTTTCCTTTCTTGTGGTAACGCGGTCAGTTTTTCCAACATTTCCGTGAAAGTTTTTCAGTGGAGTGCTAAGTTAGTTAAGGCGGGTCTAACTATACTAGATTCTTACGCATTGCACGTAACCCCCAATTTACTTTGACCTTTGGGTACCGCCTACGTGTAAAATTTGTTTATTCACTGCTTTATATCAGAACTACTCGCTTCTTGTGATTTTGCCCGCTATTTTTAATATTTCAGAATTTCTGAGCTTTTTTTTTCTTATCCTATACTGTCCCACTGTTGGGCAAAGGTCTCCCCCATTACCTTCCATAAATCTCGGTCCTCCGCCACCTCTTGCCAACCTCTCCGGAATGAGTCAAGATCGTCACGCCAGCGTTTCCTAGGCCTTCCTTGACTGCGTCGTCCATCAGGCACCCACTGTGTGACGATCCTGGCCCATCGGTCGGAGTTCATACGCGCCACATGTCCCGCCCAATCCAGAAGGCAGTAACTTTTGACACGGCACGCATTGTTAGGAGGCCTCACTCTGCAGCCCTAACCCAGTTCAGCTTACATGATGTGGTGGAAAAATTTTGACACTGCGCCACCATACATTCTTCAGGATACTTACCGCTGTAGATGCAATTGATGGCAGTTCTATGGTGCTGAACGGGTCACACAAGAGAGAGTAATTATATTCTTTGCACAAAAGGCATAGCATTTGATGTAACTTCGTTTTATTATCACAAAAATCAATTGAAATATTTTGTTGTGAAAAGGCATCGAAATATAATAACTAGATCGAGATAGGTATTGTATCTTGATGTGAAAAGGTAAGACAATTTTGGACAGATAGACAGACATACTTAGCAGAGATACTTTCGTATTTAGAAAAATAGGGTGTCCATATTTTACTGCGTTTGGTCGGATAACTGAAATGCCGGATAGTCACAATATTGGACTAACTAGATAAGTTTAGTTTATTTAGATAAGTTTAGACATGGAATCGCTATGACACATTTTATGTAGAGTCATCATCATCGTCATTTTAGCCATAGGACGTCCACTGCTGGACATAGGCATCTCCTATCGATTTCCAATAGAGCTAGTTAGAAGCGGCATCTTCCAGCGGCTGCATCCAGCGTTTCCCTGCGGTCTCTTTAGGTCCATCTCTTGTTCCATCTTTTGGGTGGACGTCCTACGCTGCGCTTACCGGTCCCTGGTCTCCATTTGAGAACCATTCGGTCCCATCGTCCATCTGTTCTGCGTGATATGTGCCCTGTCCACTACCACTTCAACTTGCTAATCCGGTGGGCTATGTCACTAACTTTTGTTCGTCTACGGATCTCCTCCTTTTGATTCGATCTCGTAAAGAAATCACGAGCATTTATTAATCCCACCAATCCTGGATTACCCATATCTAGGTTTAGACTTCTCTTCATCTTTATTTTCTGTCATCTTCCGCAATCCTTGCCAAGTCGCTTTATTTATCTAAAACGTAGGGAGCTCCAATTTACGCAATTTTCAAGTGGATGGCTTTCATGCTATAATGCGCAAACAAGCCATAATGTTAATCCGCATCCGGAGAAGCACCATCAGCATTCTACGCGTTGTTGCAGGTCAGTTAGACTGCCCCTTTGTTTGCCATGCAGTCCAACTTCATGTTATGAACCGACTATAAAAATCTGATCTTACTCATTATTACTATTATTTGACATGACCTATTTTTGGACATGTTCTTCTAAAATTAATTTGACTTGTGTTTAAAATGTTATACTCCACAATAAATAGTACAAATATAATTTTCATACATTAATTTTATTGTTTATGCTTAATATGTTTATTTTTATTCTCGGATCTAGTCTGGCCTTTTGAGACAAGAAAGCTTTCTTGACATTGCGTTCCTCTCTCATTGTCAGCAGGTGGCCTGTCCAACAGAGTCCCTGGGCTTTGGTCTCTCCCATGATGTTTGGCTCGGCAATAAGCTCCTCAAAGATGCCTTATGTATTATTATTATATGCCGGATAAATCTGACCGAATACTCTGAAATGTCGGATAATTTTTCCTAAACTTGAAATAGTTCGGTAAAAGTTTATTTTATTTCCCACGAGCCCAAAGTTCGACTACGTTTTAATGTACAATCGTTAGTGATTTGCATACCACCCTTTGAAAACTTGCTCTGAGGGTGCGAAAATATTATGTGCCACTAGTTATGCTCCGCTGGTTTGCCTGCTACTTTTCGGTTAATTTTAATGTGTTGGTAAAAATATATTGTCATTAAATACGACATTGTATTTGTTTCTTACTCTTTCAATTTCAACCCACAAAGCAACGGAGCTACGTGACTCCCGTTGGTCAGATGTTGACATGTCTATTACGGCTCTAAGTAAAAATGTGAAAATACCAACATGCACTAGGCCATCATGGTGGATTACATAATAAATAAATAAATAAGTATCTAGGACATTATTGCACACATGGTCATCTGACCCCAAACTAAGCGAAGCTTGTAATATGGCTCCCAAAGACTGATATACATACATTTTTTTTTTAATACATACTTAAATATATATTAACATCCAGAAATAGAACAAACACAAATGTTCATCACACAAATGTTTGTCCTAGGTGGAAATTGAACCCACGCCCCCAAGCACAGAAGGCAGGATCACTACCAACTAATCTAACGGGGCTGTAGACCCTTGACGGGGATTAGGGCCCATTCTGTCTCTCTCAGAAAACGCCTGTGTCCCAGCAGTGGGAACATGATAGACTGATAATGATTATGATAACGTGAAAATGTTAGAAAACCTAACAAAAGATCAATGAAAACCATACTCCACGCCGATAGCAAACCTGTTGCAAAAACGTTTCAAGCGACACCTAAAGCTGTATAAGAACTTGAGAACATTTAACTTTCAGGAGAACATTTACACGCAAAGCGGGAGAACACCTGCTTTTCATTTGGAGATATGAGAGAGAACTTACTGTACCAGCTTTTTTCTTGAATTTTGATGAGCGTACCGTCTTGTGCGACATACGGAGGTTTAGAATGTTCTTTTGTTAACCGACTTTCAAAAAGGAGGAGGTTATCAATTCGACTGTTTAAAAAAAAAAACCGGAAACAAAAAAATCGTTATACCTGAAACTAATGTTTTTATTTGATTTTCGTTATTACAAATTAATTATAAGTACATGATTGTCAGGTCAAACGATATTATGGTTTGTTAATATTTATTTATTTAAATATAGATACTAATTGAGAATCTCCTCCATTTTGAAAGTCGGTTAAAAAATTCTCATTTTTATATCCAAAATGGATGAGATTCTCAATTAGTTTTTTTTTTATGTTTGTTACCTCAGAACTTTTGACTGGGTGAACCGATTTTAATGATTATTTTTTTATTTGAAAGCTGGTGCTTTCCGTTTGGTCTTATTTCAATTTGATCCAGTTCTGATGAAGTCGATTTTCTATATTGATAACTATAAAATTTCTTCTTTTTTTAACACGATTAATAAAATCGCTTCGCTAAGGAACCATTTTTTTCACATATCTCTGGTATATCCGAATTTTTTCTCGGCAAAGCGCTCGTAGTATCAAAAAGCCCTGAGGATGATCGTGCAGATACGAAACACATCGACAAAGTACTTTAAGGATAGGGGTTTCATTGCTTTTTTCTTTGTTACATAGCAATAATTTATTTAATTTTAGTACAATGTTATAAACAAATGAAGCATACAAAAAGCCTTAGTTATTACACTTAAACTAAAAGTTATCAATTTTATTATTTATTTCTTTTATAGTTTAAAAAGTATTTGTCACCGCTTTATGGTTGATATTCCGAAAACTCGTACGAAGCGCTTTGATTCCACGTTTATTTTGCGAACTGCTAGTCTGTGGAATGCGCTGCCTGAATGGGTGTTCCCGGATAGTTACAATCTGGGTGTCTTCAAATCACGAGTGAATCGGTTCCTTCTAGACAAGCGTGCTCCATCGTAGACCGCATCATCGCTTAACACCAGGCGAGCTGGCAGTCAACGCAAGACTATTCTTAATAAAATAAAAAAAACAAGCGATAAATCCGTTAAAAGCATTTAATTTCAAAGTAAAGCTTTCTAAAATTTTATTTTTTCGCTCTATTATACCCACAGAAAAGAGAAGGGATTCTCACTTCAGTGATAATACCTATGCATGCTGTCTTCATCTGTAGTTATTGTGACATTTAGCTAAAATATATTTTTGTTTATGTTTAACGTTTTTGATAATTGAATTGATGTAGTAGTGAAGATGGACTTATCAAAATAAAAAACTCATCAGTCATAGGACTGAACGTCAAATGTGAAAACTTAAGTAGTAATTCACCTAATCTACAAGAGATGGCGCTGTTTCAAAATACACGGTACAGCGTGGCGATGGCGCCAGTTCTATGATTTTTGTTCACCCAAAAAGTTTTCAACGAGCCTAAAGAAGTTTTCACTCCAAAAAAGAAAAAAAAACGATTCGTATGTGCGATGTTCTGTAATGCAATGTATCTCGCACAGAAAGTGGAACGTTTGAAGAGAGCAGCTGTAAAACACTCTAGTAGGTATAGGATATTGCTCTAGATATACCGTCTGATTTATCCTAGTTTGGTATTCATAGGACAAAGAGATATGCGTGTCTAAGTCATAGTCTCCACGGACGTGACATCATGTTTTTTTAACGCGATAAGTCCGCGTTTGGCCTAAAACTTGCCTGTTGATAAGCGATGGACTATGTGGCTTATATAATAAATAAAATAAATAAATAAAATATCTGGGACATTATTGCACACATGATCATCTGACCCCAAACTAAGCAGAGCTTGTAATATGGCTGCCAGAGACTGATATACGAATAAAATCATTGCTCTGAAGAGTAGGCATTGGCAACGTTTCTGGTGTTGGAGTTGTTAGGTAACGGTGACCACATACCATCAGATGGACAGCAGACTTGTTTGTAATTTTATTTAAAAAAACTTGTGCTTTTGCCCGAGAATTTTTATGCGTAGATTTTCATATAAACTTTCAATCCTTTTTTTCCTCCCTTCCCCCTGCCCTTTCGCTAAATAACATAGCCTGTACTTCAATCTGGACAAAGCTAAGTGAAAACCGCATAAAAAATCCGTCTGCGTTTAAATCCGTCCAGTGGCTTAGGAGATGTGCGTGCACAAACAGATAAAAATTATAAAAACTGTCTTAACGTGTTTTTAAATCGTCCTGTGTTTTTTTTTTATATTTCGCAATTACAGTTTTTTTAACTTTTTTTTTTTCATTTTTGTTTTTATGTCCCGATTTCTTCGCCAGATATGAATTGATTTTGATATATATTTTTTGTTTGATAGGCCATACTGCAGAGATAGTTCCTAATAAATTTCATCAAAATTTTTTTAGTAGTTTGGTTTTTAAATCAAAATAACTGAAAAAAATATGTCAACCAACTAAAAGAAATTGCGTATTTACTAATTTTGAAGTCGCTTTTTAATATGATTCACTTAAGCACACACAAAATTTCGCACTAATAATTTTGGAGTGATTATTTCAATTGATTCTATTAAATGATAGTAGCCAAATTCAGAGTTCCTTTCATAGTTTCCCAAACATTTGAACCCAGTAACTAAGATTCACAGATAAGTTACACCCAAGTAGTAACTTAAAATAAACTTGGCGACGTGAAATTTAACGTCGTTACAAATACTTTTATCAATAAGTGTGGGAACAGTATGGGTCGATAGGTCGATTAAAAAAAAAATCTATACCTAACCACCAATTTCTAAACTTTGAATGTGACCAAAGTTATATGGTTTTGGATACGGAACCCTACCATATGCGTGTCTTGACACGCTCTTGGGTAGTTATTATCATCTATTGTGCAGTTTCAGCTTATTACATTCAGTATGAAAGTAGGCTATATATGTAAGATATAATTATGTTAGAAAAACCAACATACTTATTTAAATCTTATGTAAAAAATACACATCAGTCCTAGGACTGCACGTCAGAAGTGAAAAGTTAAGTAGCAATACACTTGTTCTACGAGAGATGGCGCTGTTTTAAAATACAAGGTACAGCGTTTGGTATAATGTATTCTGTGACAATGACGCGAGTTCCATTCTCACACACCTCACACATTCTCAAGTGAATGTGTGAGTTAAGGTTCAACTCGGCGGGAATTGACTTAACCTTTTTTTTTTTTTTTAATTTATTTAATACCAAAAATTTACAATGTTTTACATCAAAAGTTGTCTTAAAACCTAGTTAAGGTTTGACTAGACAACTAGACCTCGTAGCCGAGTTTACCCTATTTATTCGACCTACTTTTCTTGGGGCTATCTCGACCAATCGTGCAAAGTGCCTTTATTAACTAAACAAAATGCAAGCTAACACTATAAAAATAGGAAATAGATATTTGGTTAGGACATCTAACGTGCTGACCCGAAATCCATGGATTTTTAAGTTTACTAGAACAAACTGCCCTTACTGCTTATACGCATACTGCGTCCCAATCTCGTAAAGCCAAAACTTGTAGCTTCAGTGGCTGTTAGATTAATTTAATGGAATGGACCAATTCCTCCCGGGTCATAGATTACACGATAGCTACTGTGCGAGGTCGCTCTTCTCCAAATATCAGTCGATTTATTACAAGAACTTAGTTTTTGAAGTCATTTGAGGTAAAATTATAGAGCCGTGATTGGAACAGCCGATTTTCTATGAATTTTTATTTTCATTTAAAGAAAATTAATAGCAAAGTCAATCCAAGCAATGTATGTAGTAAGCAATGTTTTGATTGAGAATTTTTTGAATAATGACTACGTAACAGCGCAGTTGGCAATGGGCAGACCACATCGCTCGAAGAACTGTTAACCGATGGGGAAGAAAGGTTCTTGAGTGGAGACCGCGAACCGGAAGACGCAGCGTAGGTAGGCCTCCCACTAGATGGACCGACGACATTGTGAGAGTCGCGGGCGTCCGGTGGATGCAGATGGCAGGATGTCGTTCAGTGTGGAGGTTAAAGGGGGAGGCCTATGTTCAGCAGTGGACGTCTTCTGGCTGATGATGATGAACAGCGCAGTTCGCAAAATCACGCAAACGTGAATCTTGATCCGCGTTTGCGTTCGCGCAAATTTACTCATCACCTAAACTGAATCGCTTTAAACAGGTAGCCGTAAGGACCCAGACATCTTTTATACTGAGCCGTTATTGGAATAATATGCTGAGCACTTCAAATTTTACACTGTAATAAATTTTCAGTCAGTTTGCAAAAAAATTTATGGCCAGTCAGCTCGAACGGCCATTTTTATCATGACATGTGTCATGAATACAGGGTGTCATGTATACCTACAGGATGTGGTGTTACCAGTCAAAAAGATTGTAAACAAACGCCGCCGCCTGCGGGGGTGTATTTTCGGATGTGTTTTTGATGACAATCACACCCTTTATAATAATATCTGTAAAGCTAGATATACACGGACAGACTCAACACAAAAAACTTGTCGAGTAACTTTGGCACAATGTTGAATATCTTATTCGTATAAATGTTGGGAATATTATTTTTGCCACATTTATCTTTGAGTCATTGTTTTGTATGACTTATTATATCACTTTTTTGATAATAAACGATGTAAATAGGGTTACATGGTACCAAGCCAAAATAAAGCAAGTCATTGTACTTAACATTATAAAAAAACTTTTATAAAAAAAAACTGTTTCAGCATTTTGTTGATTATACAAATATTTTGTTATATAGAAGATACGATAGACATCCCGATGGCCACTTTTCGGCTTTGTAGCATCGTTCCGTGTAAACAATACTGTATAACAAGACTTGATGGCTAGCGAGAATTGATAAAATCAAGATATTTGTGCCTCGGCTTTATTAATTACGTACAATTATTACATAATATCTATTCCTAAAAAATTATACCCTCTTACTATGTTATAAGTAACACCAAAATCTCGTAAAAGAAAAGTAGTTTCTTTTACGAACAAATCTCGCGACAAGTCTGCCCGTGAATGGGCTTTACTTCCGCTGCGATAGAAGCATCGCTCGCTCTCTCTAATGGCGTATGAAAATTACCGCAATCAACCTATATCATAGATAGAAGCTATAGACTACGCAGGCTTATGAATCAGAAAAATTACTTTTAAAACTTTTTTGTTACTGCGTTACTAAGTTTAGTCATGGATTAACGTACTCAAGTTTAGTCTAGCGAGTAATATAATAATTGCAATACATTTTACCAAGCCAAAAGGATGTCATTGTATTTACTACCAATTTTACAATGGGGCTGATAATGAAATCGCGGGAAAATCTGCTGTTACACAGAAAAATGCCACACCCAACAAAATGCATGGAACAACTGATTTTTTTCCGGAATTTCAGAGCTTGGAATTCGGTTCATAATGATAAGTATAATGACCTCCTTTCGGCATAGACTGCGAAACTTTGTATGATATAGGGGCCACATTTTTGGTCCATGGTTAATATAAAACAAATAACAAACCAAGTTTCAATTTTTTACAGATTACATTCACTGTTGTCATCTTAAGAATTTTTAACTTTTCCACCGTTTTCTTGTGTAACGCTGGTTTGACTACCAACCCAACAGCCTATTTGTCTTTTCATGGACCTAAACGTATTATCTAATGAAATATTGGTAAGTTATAGTAGCAGCTTAGCTAAATTAAAGCTAGGCAGGACACTGAGTGACACGAACCGATGGCAGGTGGCTTGAGTATGGCAGGGACAGTGGTTGCCGAGGCAAGGTAAGCGAAGCGTTTGTCATCTGGCATCGAGATGTCGACAATTTTGTCAAATCGTGGTTCGAATCTGACCTCGACTTAAACACGACTGAAGTACCTAGATAGTAAAACAGAAGTCGGCGATATTTATATTATTATAAGAGAGCAGTGGGGTTGTAAACTTTCAAGTCTAAAGCCAGAGAGCCTCTAGGCTGAACAGCACGACATCAGTCGCGAAGCAAACGAGACTCAACGCGAACGCCAACGAAAGACTCAAGGAGTGTCCATATTTAATGTTAGAAAATACAATTTCATTCTGATACAGGCATATCAATCAAACTGGAAGAAAAGAAGATAAAATTATCTTACGTTGTCTATCTGGTTTATATCTGGGACAGTAATCAACCAAGATAATAATTTTCCGACACGATTTTTGTGAGCGTGCGTGGCCGTGAATGGGGAGCTTTATCGGGGTTATTATCTAAACGACGCTGTAACTGAGTGTTTCTGGTAATTACCAGTGTTTTTATTAATTTCGGGAAAATATAGGTTTAAGAAAGACATTTCATTATTATTTCTTGGGTCAAGACAAATTTTGGAACGGAAATCTTTTGGCGGTCTTATCGACGCGTGGGTCGCTATGTTCAGGTAAAGTGAAAAAAGCAGTGTAAAAGCTAGCGAAAATGACACGTTGAATGGCAAAACTTATTATTTGATCAAGGTACTTAAATGAAGTACGAGTAAGTTGGAAAGACTCAAAAATTGTGATTATAAATTAATTAAATGCAAATAAGATTATATTTCGAAAACACAACCCTGAATAGTCATGACGATTTTAACAAAGAATCACGGAAATCATGATTTTCAGTAAAAGAGCAATAGGGAAAAAAATGCAGCGATTAAACGTCCTCATGTATTATTGAACACCGGAAGCACGGAACGGTGGTAAGCGGTGTGAAGAATGCGGTGGAATGCTACTGTATTTAGCCGCACACTTCTGCGACCAACGCGGTTTGGCTAAATTAGGCTTGCAAGTGTGGAGTGAGCTTTTTTTTAACTGACTTAAAATAGAAAGAGATAAGTACTCAATTCGTGCTTTTATTAACTAAACAAAATACAAGCTTACACTAAAAGAAAACAGTTAGACTGTCCATAGACCGTTGAAGGTCTAAAGACAATCCAAATGCTCAAGCCCAGTATCAGTTGGCAGCGCACACAGCATGCTGGCGGCATTACCACATTGAATGACAATGCTTATACGTTGAGCCAGATACACGCCAGAATTGCGCCTTTCTTTTCTCAATTCGTTGGTGTTTTGTATTTTGGTATAAATTCGCCAAAAAGAGCTTTTCAGGGCCCTTTTCAGAAAACTTTACTAGATGGCGTTATTTTATCTCTAGTCACATTAATATTTGACCGTTTTAGCAAAACCATCTCAAATATTGCCATAATATTTTAATAAAGCAATCATGTGATTTATCTCCTTTATCCTCATATTTTTTTGTATTTCTATTATAAATAAACAGGAAAAATTCAAATTGTTATCCACGAAAACGCTCCCTTTGAAATTTATGGGGCCACATCTTGACGTCACAATTATCGCCTGTATTACTTACTTGTGACATCATAAGGACATTTGACCTAAAAAGAGCACGAGTCACGTATTCATCGAAAAAAAACAGAATATCAGTACATTGTTTTGAAGTTTTTAGTATTTAAATCATTTATAAAAACAATAATCTAAAGTAAACGAATAAAAAGATGAATTTTCCATAGCCACTTACACGCCGCGACGTCGGTTTGATTCTGGACGTTTGCCCGAAATATATTTACTTAACTTATCAAATGTCAGAAATATCAGATTTCAGAATTGTTAGAGAAACCTCATAAGTCTTGCGATAAATCTGTTTACGAGATCCATAGGAGTATCATGTTCTTTCATGTTAGGAAGCAGGAAAGATTTATGGAAAAACATTTTTTTGACAAATAACATAAACGAGCCATGGCCCGGTGTTTTGTAAACGATTCGCCAGTTTGTCCGCATTTGTACGGGGTATAGGAAAATTCCATTTCTCCTCGCTCATGATGCTCATGCTTGTAAAATTTTATTGAAATTGGTTCAGCTGTTTTGTTGAAAAAAGGTAACAAAATCAAATAGGATGTACCAAGAGAAAACATTCGAAATTATAGTTGATTGAATCAGGCGTTACTTTGCGGAAGTCCATTTTCAAAGTCCTGAAGATGCCTCGTGAAGAGGCGAAACACGTGTCGACAAAGTGCACTAAGGAAACGGGTATAATTCATTACTGTTTAAAATCAATTAAAATACATTTCATTTCAATAAATATATATTTTATGTTACATAATTAATATCTACATTCTTGTTTACAGGTTTAGTATTATCATATTTCATTTGTCAGAATTAATTAATTTTTATTTCAGATTACTTTAATAATTTTGTAAATTAAAAATATTTCAGAATTAATTAATTTTTGTTTCAGGTTACGTTCATTTTCAATTTATGTAATTATTATTTTATATTAGGTTTGGCAAAATTAAACTCAATTAAATTAACTTTATCAAAAAATATCTACCAGGTAAATGTATCACAAATTCCTTATTGTACTTGAAGCGACGTAGAAGCGGAATTACACTAGAAATTCATCAAAAAAACAGTATTCGAAATTTCGAGGGTATTCTGGCAGAACCGAATAAGTACAAAAATTTTAAAAATTTAGTTATAAACATAGGATACTTAGTTTTCGTCGAATTTTTTATCTGGCAAAACCATATAACTACAGACGCTTTCTCAACGGTTTTTTTCTCTGGGTAAAGAAAATATCTAGCATTTTTTTCTATAAATTTAAAAGCAAAAAGTGATATGGACTCTTAAAAAACAAAATAAAAAGTTTATTGTTAGTACAACGGGATAAAACAATTTACTTTCTTTACCTATAAAACACTTACAAATAATTGTATTTTATATTAACAGGTAAAACAAAATATTGGATCTTATTTGTTTCTAATTGGTAAAAAAAAACTGAGTTCTTTGTTTTACTGACAGGCAGAACAGAATAAGCGAGTTTGTTTTGTTTTACAGGCTACAAAAAATGCAATTTGATCCTCTTATACAGAGATAAGGCTTACTTAGTCTGTTTTGCTTGCTAACGTTTTTGTTTATTAGTCTCAGTTAAAAGTCGTCACGTGCGCACGTGTTTATTTCATCGAGATCTTTATTCGAATAATTACTGTGTTATACTATGTGAATCTGTGTAAAATGGTTTCCAGAGGCAAGATGATTGTATCGTTGATAATCAATGACAGTGCAACACAAGGTAATTTGAATTTACATACTTGATTTAATTTTGAGGTTATAATTTTGTTTCATTCAAAATAAAGTATTGTAATGTTGTTTAGAATCTATGTTAATGCTTAGTTTATGTTTCTAGGGCAACACTCTTCTTCTGAAAGTGATAACGAACCAGTTGAACATCATACTGTTGTAGCAGCTGATGTTCATGAAACGAACAACGGTGGACTTTCCAGACGTCAATCAGGTATGTATTTCTGCACAAGTATATACCTTTATTATGATAATATATAGACAAACATATCAGCCAAAAGCATATCAGCCATTCACTGCCGGGAATATGTCTACTCAATAGTAATCCATACCTAAAGTCATGTATCGGTATAAAAGGCGAGTCGAGAGATTACACTTAACTTACCCGCTGTGAGCGTATTTTTTATGACAATCTCCCTGTTGATAAAAATGTCTAGTTATTTACAATGCCTGGTATTTTTCCAGGTCGTCAACCAGTATCAAAACTTCCACGGGATGAATATATCAGTGATGAAATCGAAATAGAAATGGAAAGCTTATTTGGCGATGTATCTGATAACGAAGATCCTACCTATTTACCCCCCCTCCCCAACCGACACATGAATCAAGATGGTGACTTAATTACTCTTCAAGATTTACTAGGAGAAGATTCGCAGCCAAATAATGATGGAGTCGATGGTTTGTTACAAAAAAATATTCAATTACTACAGGAAGAAAATAAAAAACAAAAAGAGTCGTCAGAAATTGCTAATTCAATATTACAGGAAATTTTAAATAATATGTGGAAAAAAGTTAAACCTATGAAAAGGTGGAGAAAATCTAATCCTGAATATTGGGCAGTAAACGTAGCAAAAATAAGAAGAGCTGATGGTTTGCCTTACCAATCTCGCTCTAAACAGCGGCCAGCCAAGATTCCAAAGGACATAAACTGTTCTGAATGTAAGTACAAATGTTCTGCTAACTTTGATGAGAGCGCTAGAAACGAAATATGTCGACATTACTGGCAGCTTGATTTCGTCGGTAGAAAAAATTTCATTCTTTCCCATGTTGAAGTAAACCTTCCTAAACGAGTACTGGCTGTGAGAAATAAACGCGAAAAAAGAGCTTACACAAAAAAATGCTTCTTTACAAACAATGACGCAAAAATACAAGTTTGTCAAAAGTTTTTTACTAAAACTCTTAACATTGGGCCGTCTGTAGTCTTTGACGCTGTAAATAAACGCAATAGTATTGGTGCGTTTGATGCAATTGACTGTAGAGGAAAACACGAGCCGGCTAACAAAACTAAACCAGAGATCTTGGAAGGAATCCGTCGCCACATAGAATCATTCCCATGTATGGAATCTCACTATACAAGAAAAGATACTAACAGAAAGTATTTGAGCGCAGATCTTAATATAAGAAAAATGTATACGTTGTACAAAGAGTTATGCCAAGAAAAAAATCAAGAAGCAGCAAATGAGCTCACTTATCGAAGAGTATTTGCTACGGAATACAATTTAAGTTTTTTTGTGCCGAAAAAAGATCAATGTACAATTTGTACAAATTATGAAAAGGCCGACGAAGAGAAAAAAGGATTATTAGAAGAAAATTATAAAGAGCATATCCAGAGGAAAAATGTTTGCAATGCAGAAAAGGAAAAAGACAAGGAGAGAGCAAACAAAGATCCTAACTTTCTTTCGGTTTCATTCGATCTGCAGGCTGTACTTCAAATCCCTCACTGCAAAGTGAGCCTGTTGTATTATTCTCGTAAGCTGTGCGTGTTTAATCTCACTGTTTATGAAGCAGGTCTGCCCAATAATGCATACTGTTTTCTATGGTCCGAACTGAACGGTAAAAAAGGTAGCTGCGAAATTGGAACGATTTTATTGCATTATTTAACTAAATGTATTCCAACAAATGTAACTGAAATTAGCCTTTTTTCTGATACTTGCTCAGGACAAAATAGAAATCAATATGTGGCAGCAATCCTTTTGTGGGCTGTTCAGAATATTGAACATTTACAAATTATAGAGCAAAAATTTTTAGAATCCGGACATACATACATGGAGGCCGATTCTATGCACAGTGCTATTGAATCTCAAAAGAAAGAAACATCAGTATATTCAATGCAAGACTGGATTTCAATATGCGAACGTGCAAGGCGTAGGAAAATACTTACAGTTAAACAGAAGAAGATAGTCAAGGAGCCATACAAAACAAAAGAGTTTAAATACCATGAGTTTTATGATTTAAAAGATCTGGCTTCTAAGATTATTCATAACAAAGAAAAGGACAAGGAAGGAAATAAAGTACAGTGGCTTAAAATCAAACGACTAAGGTTTGTAAAAGGGGAGAAAAGAATTTACTTCAATTCTGACATGAGTGAGAGTTTTAATTACATTGACGTTACCGGAAAAGAAGGAAAAACTAGAACTACACGAACAAAAAGAAAGCCACAAGATGAATTTCCAACTGAGCTAAAAAAAATGTATGAAGAATCGTTACCTATATCCGAAGCAAAAAAAAAGGATTTATTAAATTTGGTTAAAAAAAATATAATACCAGAAGAATTGGAGCCTTGGTATAAAAATCTGAAGACGGTTAGTGTTCCTGAAAAGGCTGAAGAGGAGGATGAGATGTCTTGCGAGGAAACTATTGCGTAATTTCTTTTACTCGTAATTTTTCTTAATATGTAATATTTTTAAGTGCTATTTTATCTACAGGATTAAACTGTTTAAACTTAGGAAAGCTTACAATAAATAAAATAAATATTGTCTATTTGTTTTTTTAATGCAGTAATTACCAAAAAATTTACAGGTAGAAACAGATAACTGAGATAAAAATTATTTTATCGCCTTAATTAGAATATTATTTCAATTTATTTTAACATCACTTATATAATACGGGACAGTGAACCATTCCTAATATAGTAAGTAAAGATTAATGTGTTTTTAAGAGATTTACAGCTTATTTACGTATTTCAGGTAAAACAAAATAACTGCAATACCTTCACGCCAACTTCCCCCTTTTTTTTTTACTTTTATGACAATTATTGCATAAATTAATGTATCAAAACAATCTTAGATAATGTATCTAAGTACAAGTAGTGAAAATTTGCTGTAATTATGCTTCGTCGTTGACCTATGATCACCCAAAACTTTAAATGCCTTTTTCTTATTATAACAGTGTTGCTATTTATCCGGTTCTCCCAGAATACCCTCGATTTTGTTCCTAGCTTTTGCTTGTGACTTTTATTTCGATTTAAAGAAGTTTATTTCTCAACAAGAAATTTTACAATTTCGCTTATGTGAGAAATTAATTAATTTAGTAACTAATTACTTATACTTCGACATTTTGATAAACTTAAATAAACTATATTAATACATATAATTAACATAGTACCATAACAGTGAAGATAATGATAAAAAGAAAGTAATATAATTGATAATTTAAATAGAACAATGGCAAATAAACTACTAACTTATAGATTAACATTTATATTATTATATAATAAGACCTTTTTTTGTAAACTTTTTTTGTATTTCTCTCCTGCTTTCTCTGTAATCTAGCTCTCGCGCCCGTCTCCATTCCTTTTGCTTCCAATTCACTTCCTCCCCACCAAAATCCCGTTTCTGTCATTCTTTCGTCCTGCTCTCGCTCTTGTCTAACCTCCCATACGTCATCAACTTCAAAAACATAAGACTTTTCAACCATCATTGATACCCTCTATTATTATTATTTCTATCAAGTTTAGTTATCTTTATTACTAAACAAATAAAACACGCTAACAGTAAAAAACAAAATTAATTAGCCTACGAGTAGAAGAGTTCATTTTTTTGATTGCCCGTTGAAGGTCTAAAACTATGCAAATGCTTGCCCCTACTACCAGTTGGCAGCGTCTACCAGTTGCTATCAGAATTACCTCACCAATGACTTATTGAGTCAAAAAAAAAAGCATTTTGATCAGATTTTTTAAAAGATGACCGACCTGCGTGCCCTAAAAAAATTGAAATTTTAAAGTACTGCCAATTATCATATTTGTAATTTTATAGCATATATTTTTATGCATCAAAAACATATTACTATATTATCTTGTTAATTTTCGGAGCATCAGCCAGAAACCGTGGTTAGTCGCAATAACTCGTAAAGTTAAATGCTTAGCCGAAAGTTATGTGGGGCTCTGCTAAGTTAGAAAATCAGAGGTAAATACTTTCACTTTATTACGGCTAGTAAGCAGGCGGAATGAACTCAGAAATAATAAAAGTTGTTTCTTGTTCTTCGCAAAACTATTTCAAGTAAATCCCTAATATACGTTTCTGTCTGTATCTAACAGGCCTTTCAATGGCCCTAAATTATAAAAAAAAAATGCTAGGAAAATAGAGTACAGTTATATGATTATTAAAGGGAATTCTACTGTGATGAAGTGGATGGAGCTTCCGATATTATGGCGCTATTACGTACAGGCTCGGATCTAGGGGTATGGGGATGTAAACAGGGGCACGTGCCCCGGGCGGCAGCTTAAGGGGGCACCAAATTCCATACCTTTTTAAAATTCCCGATCCAACTGCTCCTGACAACAGTTAATATTTCATTTTTGGTATAGGCGCCAGTTACCAAAGGCACACACATACACAACCGGCAAGATCGAAGACCCCCAGGATCAGTCAGAAGATCGGTTAGATTCTCTCCAAATAATCATTCAGTTCAACAACCTACTAGGGCCCCAGGGGCCCCAACACCCCTTCTGGGGTGCCAGGGCAAGTCTGATCCCCACTCCCGGCGACGGCCCAAGCTGAGGCTCGTACCTCCAAGGTGCCCTTGCGCTTGTCGCCCATAAATCTAAATCATGTTGGCCCAACGCCCTCTGCGTTCACCAACTAGTCCGGTCAAGCTGTAGAGGCCGCAAGGCCAACAGCAAAAAGTAACATTAGAAAAAAAAAATTTTATGCTAGAGGTGAGGGGTGCCAATGTCAAATTTTTGCCCCTGCAAGGAAAAATCGTAGATCCAGGGCTGATTACGTGTACCATGCTGCGCCGAAATGTCGGGAGCTCCATCCACGACTTTATCACGGTAAATATTTCGTTAATAATCAATCTGTAGTAAACAATCGTGATAGTTTAAAACAGTAAAAAAAAGAGTAGTTTAGCATTCGAAAATAATGGTCCAAAGTGGTAGCACATGCAGCCCAGATTGGAAACTGGCTCTCAAATGAAGCTGCCAAAACACGCCGTAAGGTTTTCCACATTTTTTTCGGATGAGTGCAAAATAATGTGCAAGATAGTGGTGCTATGTAAAAAACGAAGAACATATATTTAAGAACGAGCCAATGAAGGTGACATGGCCATGAACAAAACTGTCTGACCACCCTCTTTAAAAATAAAGATTAAAAAAAGGTTTAGTGGCCTTAGTACGAGCACTTGCGAAAAAGTTATCGTTACGTAAACAATAGCAAAATGTATGAAAAATTTAACATCGCCTCTATCGGACGTGAAAGGAAATGGAATTTTTCATACATTTGCTATCGTTTACGTAACGATAACTTTTTCGCAAGTGCTCGTACTAACCCCATAAGAGTGCGGCTGTGAAAATAACATGATGAGTTGTGTATCAAACAGACGAAAATACATTCTATGTTATTCCACACTTTTCAGCGTCACAACGAATGAAAATGAGGTTTTAATGATGAGCTGAAAGCTCAATCTTTCAGCCACCCCTATATTTGGGGTTGTAATTATGGCCAAATTACCTTTGGCTTTTGTTTTGGGCGCCTTTGGTAAAGGGTGGAACTTTATATTGCCACTGACGACGAATTAAGGCCAGCGCACATAACACACATATACACACACAACAGCAACTTGCAGTCTTCTGACATTGAATAATTCTTTCTGAGTGACTGAAGTACGAGATTTACCAAATGGGATACTTACCAAACGGGATGTATCCATTCTTTCGATCGCCGTCAGTCACAGACGTCAGCGTAGGAGGAAATCGAGTTCCAAAATGTGTTTTTGTGTGTTGGAAATACCTACCATTATGTCCCGGATTTCAATTAGTAAAAATATTATATTGATATTCAGTTCTTGATTTTATTCTTTTCTTGATTATTCCGCTCGATCGAAAAAAGTCTTGAACAAATAAAAAACAGTGTTTTATGAAAAACTGTGCAACCATGAGATTTCATACCTATATATATTTGTATATAAGTCTCGTGCAGCCATATTACAGCTTTGCTTAGTTTGGGATCAGGTGACCATGTGTGCAATAATGTCCCAGATATTATATTTATTTATATATTTTATTTCTGCACTGTTTTGGTTTCGGGTTTGTAGTGATTAATGATAACATTACTGCGTAGTTGAAAGAACAATCGTTTAAATATCCTAATACCGTATAAGAATAAGTTGGTGCCTAAGATATTTTTACCTGTAGATAGGTTGTGCCCACCACCATATTGACTAGACGAATGCAGGGCACATTATCATACTCGTTTCAGCCGTCTCTCAGTCACGCACTCCGAGTGTCCGGCAACACATCGCAGCTAAAAGACTCTTTTATCAATAATAATTGTAATAAAATGCATTCCTGTGTCTCGCACCGTGAGAGACAAAATTTTTATTCATTTCAGGCGTAAGTACGTAGAAAGTAAGTAAGTAAAGTACCTATACCTATACTGTAATTTTATTGAAACAGAATATATATGCAGCTTTTAGTTACTTTTTTAAGTAGTTTTGTGCGCCTATAATATCTCTTTTATTACATCTCACTGGTTGGCGCCGTTACTCATTTTCCACAAAAAAATCCTACTGATGTTACCATCTTATTAGAATAACAAATTCAGTTCTGTATCCCCCACGACAAGTGGGCAGGGATTATAGTGTAAAAACGTGAATAATGACGTCATAGGCTGGGATGGCTTCTGGTAATCTAGGGGTAGGCTCTGATGGGTTTATTACGGGGAATATGGTAGGAGGAAAATCTTCAGGGATGAAATATGGAGGGTGGAAAAAGCTACTATGTTACGTCAACTCCGGACTATATATAGCAATGAAATGTGAGCACTCGGCAGTAAATTGAGGCCTATTTCATGTAACTTTGTATTTTTGTTTGTATTCTGTGTTAATGTAAGTGTTACCGATGATTAGAAAAATAAACATTATATTATAAAAAAAAGGAGAAAGAAAAATCTTTAGCAAATACTTAAAAACAATAACTACCAAAGTAAATACAATTAAATAAACTAACCTAAATTAAAATAAAGAAACAGCCTTAATTATTATAAATGAAAATAGAATAAATATATTAAACTACACTAATCTAAATAACCGCTGCTTGTAGGCAACGTGCCCAAAATGCTGGCCGCATTGCCGCGTTGGATTGCAATACTAACCCGTTGCGCAAGATACCGGCCAGCATTTTGGTCACGTTTCATTTCATTTGATTTCGTGTTGTGTACGGCAGAATTTGAAAGATATAAATCGAATGCTCGACACGTTGATCGCTTATTTCACGCAAGATGCTGTATATGGTATCGGCACTTTGCAAAGTGAGTGAAACACAGCGAGTAACAAAAATCCATACAAACAAAATGGTTCAGGAAATGTATTATGATTTGACTAGCTGTTTGTTCAACCCAAACTACCTAGATCTATTCACTACTAACTACACTACTGTGTTCCGGATTGAAGGGCAATGTTTCCAGCGAAGTTACAGGACACACAGAGATTTGACTTCTTATATCTCGGGGTGACGAGCGCAGTGCATTGCCATCCAGGGTTTTGAACTGTTGAAGTTCAAAATCTGAGTGGCGTTGAGCTGTTATCGGCAAGCGGGAAGAGCCATCAGGCGATCGACTTCGCTCGTCTCGTCACTCAGTATCATAAAAAAGGCGCTTATTAACGTCTGACGAGTTGGCGGTCAATCGCAAGCCTATTCCTTAGTAAAAAAAAACCTAAGACTTCATGACCATATGTAACTCCGAAACCGATCTTTCCCATCTTTAAATTAAAAAAAATCGAAATGAACCACTTGCTTATAAAATCATGAAGATTATAATATCAATGACACGCATCTAAAAAAATATATAATTTTTTAATTTTATTTTCTCCTAAAATTTAAATTAAATTTTTCTTACAAATTATGTCTATAGTCGAACAAATATACCAATATAATCAAACATAGTAACGTCGACTTGTTCTATAGAATCCTCTCTTTGCTCGTTCAATAACCCTGTATTGTCATAAAGATGTATTTTCTTTGACGTCTTTAACCTTTGATGATCGATCCTTACAATAAACATGGTAGATGGTAGATGACGTCAGAGTCACCCTTTCAACCTTCCTAATTGAAGTTCCAAAAAATAACATTAACAAAGCCGGTCGGAAAACGAAAACAATTGAAATTGATGCCCAATGAAGAAACGACGCAGTGGAATAGGAATACAGTTACTGAGCTTTATACAACCTCATTACATGGTTCATCGTAGGTACATTGTAATTTTATTTCACTATTGGCATATTTAATATCCATCTACAAAAGATAATTATTGTACGTCTGGAATACATCTGCGCTCAAGGTTTATTATTTTACAATATATATAATTATCAATACAAAATCAAGAACTGGACCAAATTAAATTAAAATGGAATCACACGGGAAGCACCAACTTTCAAATAAAAAAAATAATCATCAAAATCGGTTCACCCAGTCGAAAATTGAAAGGTAAAAAACATTTAAAAAAAGCAGTCGAATTGAGAACCTCCTTTTTGGAAGGCGGTTAAAAAATTAACTAAAAATAGAAGTAAGTAAGCATCTAATAAATTAACGTGGCAGCGAAAAAATATGTTTGTGACAATTATATTGAACTAGCTGCGTCCCGTAGTTTTACCCGCATTGATTACTCCGTCGCGAATGGCGAATGGCAAATTTGCGCTGTAACAAAAGGAAGAAACAGCTCGTGACACCGTTCCATAAGCTCGTGAAGTCAGAGAGGTCTGTCTACATCGTAGGACCTGCTATATATCACCGCCTGCCCACACACGTACGCGATGCACCGTATTGCCTCCTTGACCAACAATATTATAATTTTGATGACTTTATTAAACTACCTGAAATATTAATGGTTGAATCCATTAAATCTATTAATATCGACTGCCCCGGTGGCTCAGTTGGTAGTAAACCTAACCTGGGGGCGTGGGATCGATTCCCATCTAGGACAAACATTTGTGTGATGAACATTTGTGTTTGTTCTATGTCTGGGTGTTAATTTCTATTGAAGTATGTATTTAAAAATATATATGTACGTAAAACAGTCTCTGGCAGCTATATTACAAGCTTTGCTTAGTTTGGGGTCAGATGACCGTGTGTGCAAAAATGTCCCAGATATTTATTTATTATTATTTTAATATTTCAGGTAGCTGCTTCAATAAATATTGATTGATGAATGAATTTGATATATTGTAATGACATTTTGTTCGTAATATTTTAAATTTAATAAATTTCACGTACCTAGTAACTACATAATAATATTATGAAAATATAATTTTTATATAAGTTTATATACAATGACAGCCTCGATAGCTCAGTTAGTAGTATACCTGCCTGGGGCGTGGGTTCGATTCCCACCTAGGACAAACATTTGTGTGACGAACATTTGTGTTTGTTCTATGTCTGGGTGTTAATATCTATTTAAATATATATATTGTAAGGTTTCGGGTATATTTTTGAACATTAGTCGTTCCTTCAACATTTAATTTGAGCATATTGGTTTTCTGTGGTATAAATTTATCACTGGCAACTCCAAAAGTATTGGTAAAGAGTGGTTAGCTTGACTATTTGTGACTATTAAAACGAATGTCAGTTGGGACATAAAAAGAAAAGAGGGGATATGATGTTTTGGTGGGAGGGCACTCGGCAAGCGGGGATTCATTGGGTCGTTGGGATTCAAGACCAACGGACGTCAGGTAGAAAAATAGTGCTAAGTGAATTATGATAAAAATGTTATAAAGTTGAAATAAATACAGTGTGGTGATATCGACGTACCTGTGGAGTTTCATTTGAGTTTGGTCTTATAAGTCAGAAGTGGGATAACCATCGCATAAACTGCGTAAGTACACGCCTGCGAGTTATTTATTTACAGCTTTAACGCTATCCAATTTAAGAACTTGTAAAAATGAAAACGAAAGTACATGCATGGAAAAATTGATATGAAATGTAGGGTATTCACTAGCATTATGTAAGTTTATCGCAGTTTTGAAACATTGTTTCAAACAAGAAATGAATCTGATCTCTTTTCTTCCTACCTACTTATCACATATTTTTTAAAGTACCGGTGATTATTCTTTTTTTTAATTTACTTTTATTAACATAGAAAAATTGTAAGTTGCAGAAAATGGATGAACCTGAAGTGTCGGGTCGTGAAGATGACCATCAACGGCTGGCGACTCCCTGCCGCAAGAGGAGCACTTCTGCGAGACGAAGTCGCTCACGCAGTCGCAGCCGCCTTAGCGAGTACAGTGCAGGCCGAAGCCTGCGCAAGCGTGAACAACAGTTGAGGTGCGAGCGCGAACGATTGCGTCACGAAGAGCAAGACCTACAAAAAGAACGCGATGCAGAGTTTCGAGGCCGAAGGGACGAACAACGTCACAACACACGGAGCCAGCGTGCTGAGTGCGAGCAACGGGACCAGCGTACTGACAGCGAGCGCCGTGGCCAGCGTGCTGACGACGAGCGCCGTGGGCAGCGTGCTGACGACGAGCGCCGTGGGCAGCGTGCTGACGACGAGCGCCGTGGGCAGCGTGGTGACGACGACCGCCGTGGCCAGCGTGCTGACGACGAGCGACGTGGTCAGCGTGCCGACGGCGAGCGACGTGGCCAACGTGCTGAAGGCGAGCGACGTGGCCAGCGTGCCGACAGCGGGCGACGTGGCCAGCGTGCCGACAGCGGGCGACGTAGTCAGCGTGCAGACTACGAGCAACGTGATCAACGGCCTAACAACGAGCAACAAGAAGACAGCGAGCGACGTGGTCAGCGGACTCGAGACCCCAGCACCGGCCGTCGTTCAAGGTCATGTAGTCCTACTTTCTCTTCGAAAGATATTGTAAAAATAATACAGTCGTTCAAATGTAACACAACGTCACAATCGGCTGAACAGAGTAAACATTCGAATAATAAACTTGACTATAAAAATATTCTGCCAGAATTTGATCCTTCGGCTAAAAGTCAGCGAATGGATGTATGGCTTAGAAAAGTAAATGAATGTGCCTCTGTTTACGGCTGGGACGACAAGACAACCATACACTTTTCAATGCAAAAACTACAAGGACTGGCCAAAATTTGGTATCAAAGTTTAAATACAATTCTATTTACATGGATTGAGTGGCAGGAAAAACTACTTAAAGCTTTTCCTTGCGAACAAAATTATGGCCAGTGCTTGGAGGACATGTTGAAACGTAGGAGTAGGGTTAACGAACCAATCGAAAATTATTTTTACGAGAAGCTTTCCTTAATTAACCAATGTGAAATCACTGGAAAACGAGCTGTCGACTGTGTCATCCATGGTATCAGCGACAGAACCACAAAATCAAGTGCTCTAGCATTACGATGCTCGGAACCTGATCAATTACTACAGTTTTTGCTAAGTAATAAGGATAACTCCTATCAGCCATCGTTCCGAACCAGAAACAGCAACGAAGTTTCCAATACGTACGACTATGATCACCGCAATAGGTCTAACGTTAAATCTGACGCAAAACCGAAGGGAATCGAAGGGTTATTTTGCTATAATTGTAAAGAAAAAGGGCACCCGTATTTTAGATGCACTAAACCATTAATAAAATGTGATCATTGCAAAAAAATAGGACACAATGTCGATAACTGCTTACTTAGGCAAGGAAGCCAGTCTGCAAAGTCTAGCAATGTGCAGAAAACCATGTGCATATCAAATTCTAATCCCAATGACAAATATATGAAAGAAGTTACTATTAATGGTATAGTTTTGGAAGCTTTCGTAGATTTTGGTAGTGAGGTTACTTTACTAGGAGAGTCCACTATCACCAAGTTGGGTATCTTTCATGACGATGTGCCATCGACAATGAAAGGGTTCGGTCATGGCCTAGTCCAATCTTTAGGATCAGTAACGCTAAACTTATCCATCGATGGGGTAGTTGCGGAAGTCTGTTGCAAGGTGGTAGATGACCACTTACTCGATAAACCAATGCTTATAGGACAAACTTACTCCGAACAACCTCATATTGTTGTAATTAAAGATGCAACGAAGTTGCAATTTCTTGACGTTGGCACTGAAGTCCCATCTCATTGCTACAATGACGATGAGCGTTCTATTCGGGTTAGGGTGGTAGGACATAGTAAGCTTTACGGTACTGCTAGTATCAAAGCTGCAACGGAGTCCAGTTTTAGCGGGAATGTTTTGATCGAAACCAAAATTATTGGAAAACCCAATGAACAATGCGTGGTGCTTGGTGGTGTCCATCAGGTTAGGAACGGTTTCTTAAATGTTACGGTAACACCCTGTTCCATACCTTGCTTGCTTCAGGAAAACTTGGTATTCTCCCGCGCTGAGAAGGTAGATGTAGTCAATAGAGTACTAACAACCTATTCTGAGACTGAAGTTATTGCGGAGCGTCCTAAGTTCGATCAAACAATCAAACATCAGATAAAAGTCGGTGATCTGGTGTCCGATCAAGACAAAGCTAAACTATTCGATTTGCTTCAACGTTATGAACATTGTTTCGCATTTAAGTTAACAGAATTGGGTTGCACTAACGTCACGGAAATGAAAATTGAGCTGAATAGTGATCGTTCTGTCGTATATCGTCCGTACAGACTGTCACATCATGAACGTGACAAGGTCCGTGACATGATTGACGAAATGTTGGAAGCAAAGATCATTAGAGAATCTGTCTCAAACTATGCCAGCCCTATTATTTTGGTGCGTAAAAAGGACGGTAATGTTCGTATGTGTATTGATTACAGAATGCTGAACTCAATTACTTTGAAAGAACGATACCCAATGCCGATAATAGAAGATGAAATATCTCGATTATCTGGCCAGGCTTGGTTTATTTCACTAGATTTGATGTCGGGCTATTACCAAGTGCCTATAGCTGAACAATATAAACATTTGACAGCATTTGTCACCCCGGACGGACAGTATGAATTCAACCGTATGCCATTCGGCCTGGCAAATGCGCCAGCAACATTTCAACGAATGATGAATCGTGTAGTGGGGCCAGCACGATTCCATAAAGCTACAGTATACATTGACGATTTGTTGATTTACGGAAAAGATCCTGAAGAAGCTCTAACAAGGTTAGAAGAAGTATTGCAGCTTCTTGATGATGCTAAGCTTAAATTAAATTTGTCAAAGTGTAGTTTCCTACAGAATCAAATTGACTACCTAGGGTATGAAATCAGTTCAGCAGGGATGCGACCAGGTGAAGCAAAAATCCGATGCGTATCGGAATTTCCAAAACCTGGAAACGTCCATGCCGTCCGACAATTCTTAGGACTTGTCAGTTATTTTAGAAAGTTTATTCAGGGCTTTGCGGTACTGGCCTCCCCTCTTACACGATTACTCAAAAAGGATACAAAGTGGGAATGGACGGAAGACCAAGAGCAAGCTTTTCAAGAATTAAAAGCGAAATTGACAACTCGACCGGTCCTTGTCATTTATAACCATACTGCTGAAACTGAGCTTCATACGGATGCTAGCAGAGTCGGAATAGGTGGAATATTGTTACAGCGTTTACCAGGTTCCGAATTGCTAAAGCCTGTTGCATTTTACAGTCGGCAGACGACACCGGAAGAGAAAAATTTCCATTCCTATGAACTCGAAACCCTGGCAGTCGTTTGTGCTCTGAAGAAGTTCAGAGTTTTCTTATTGGGAATAAATTTCAAGGTTGTCACTGACTGTAGTGCACTTCGGTCAACGTTTCAAAAACGTGATCTTATACCACGTATAGCAAGATGGTGGCTTGCCTTGCAAGAATTTGACTGTACAGTAGAATATAGAGCTGGCAAAAGAATGGCTCACGCAGATGCCCTTTCAAGAAATCCAGTTGTGGACACAGATATGCCAGATACGATCCAAAGCTCTACTGTATTAGCAATAAGCGATGAAGACTGGCTTCTTACCCTTCAATTACCCCTCTCCCTGCTTGGATCTCAAAGCGCACGGACGTCTTTTGCGTTTTTCTCTTGCTTCGCGTGTCTCCGCTATTCGTCGTGTTTCTACATTCATTCAAAAAGAAGCAACCAACACCACCTTTATACTAGAGTGAGTAAGACACAGCTCGGCACACTTGCAAACACTACACACAGTCACGAGCTTAGCCATACCCCCTGCGTGTGCGCACACGATTTGCCCCTAGCACCGACTCGTCGTGAAACCACGCCCCTCACCCGGACCCAGCGCCGCCGTCGGTTAATATAGGCCTAGAAAAACGCTTTCTTGCTATTATGGCAATGATCCGCTCTCCCCAAAATAATGAGACGCCTTCGAAGCGCAAGTCTAATCGTTCGAAAGAGGAACCAAATTGGCAAAGCGACTTGAAAGCCTTCAAAGATGATATTATGAATTTCATGGATAACTTCCGAGAAGAAATGTCGGCTAAACTTAAAAAGTTAGAAAAGCATCTCTCTAAATCTATTGAGTTCCTCACCTCGCGTTATGAAGAGATGACACAAAAATTTACCATATATGAAGACAAAATTAAAGAACATGACACCCAAATACGTACCATGGAGCATAAGATCGAAGATTTATCCCGTAGCCTGCAAGTCTCACATATCGAAATCAGAAACGTTCCATCCAAGGACAACGAGACAAAAAAAGATCTTGAGTGCTACATGTCCAAATTGTCTAGTTTACTAAAATTGGATTCAATTCAACTTCGCGACATTTATAGATTACCTTCAAAAAAAGACGGGAAACGCATTATCGTTGCCGAACTACTGAACTCCTCTGCGAAGTTTGATGTACTCAAAGCAGCTAAGATTTACAATTTAAACAATCCAAACAGCAGGTTAAATGCATCGCATTTTGGCTTCGAACCTTCAATGACTATCCCAGTCTTTATCGGGGAGCACTTGTCGGCTAAAGCTAGGAAGCTTTTCTTTCTGGGAAGACAGCTCGTTAAGTCCAAAACTTGCAGATTTTGCTGGACGGTCAATGGAAAAGTTTTCGTACGAAAGAGCGAAACATCACCGTCACTTCAATTGCAAGATGAGGAACAAATTGATAAACTAAATGCTACTGACTGACTATTTTACACTTCAGTCGTTGTCGAATTTACTAACTGTAGGTTAAGAATAATAATTGTTACTAAATTTTGTCTTAGCAAAGTACTGCATGCTGTGTCGATTGACCTTTTGTACTACATAATAATTTTATACTATTACTTTATCTATCTCCACACTGTGTTTACAACTAGACTGATTCATAATTACGATATAACTAGTTACCTGTATCAAGGTGCAAACATGAGTTCGATAATCCCATTTTTAATTCCTCACTTTTCACACATAACCACTACAACACAAGTACTCATACATTTACCGGTTTTATACACATTTATGTCAATTATTTATTATTATATAACTGCAATTAACTTCGCCACCCTCACTGTGCTGATTGATAGCCTAAATTATAAGGACGACGAACGACGAACATTACTTCACTGTACGTTCTCACGTAAAAACAGGTTTAGAGATAAGAAGTACCTAACAACTGTTTGCTTGCACAATAAGAAACACACAGCCATCGCCTATCGTTGCTATGCGCCTACTGCAGTCCCATTGACTTTATCTATTAGTTGTAAATATGTACTCATCTGTTATTGCCAGCTCTGTTCAGAACTATACCCACCGAACGTCTCCCATCATAGCTACCTGTTTATTACAATTATACTCTTATTCCACAATCTACACGGTAACTTAAATATTTCTCATGATACTCAACCATTTTCCCCATGTATAAGTTTTATAAAACGCTATATTGTAAACAGCTTTTCTCTTGTAATCCCCCCAATATCACCCATGTATTATAATGTAATTTATGGCTAACAACAACAATGATATTATTTCTGACCTTGACGAGATAAAAATTGCAACTGAAATTATATGTAAACCGGAAGACTGCATACGTAATATTGGTGATCCATTACGGAGCTTTAAAATAATATGTCTAAACATTAGAAGTGTATACTCTAAAAACTTTCAACACTTTGAGATCCTTTTGCATCGCCTCCAATTTATTTGTGATGTTGTTATTTTGACAGAATGTTGGATTAAACAACATCAAAACCCACCTCAATTGAATGGTTTTTCTATGCACTTTTCTAAACAAGTCAGACTACAAAATGATGGTGTTGTTGTCTACATAAAAAACGGAATTGAATATGAATTCGAAGAACCTGTGTTTGAGGACGCTAACTGCCTGGTTATTAAATTAAAACAAAGTATTGCCATTGTCGGATTATATAGGTCCCCATCCTACAAAAGTATTGACAAGTTTCTTAACTCATTAGAAAAAACGCTCTTTGCGCTTAAGCACTTTAACAGCATTGCGGTTATGGGTGACATTAACCTTGACATAAGAAATAATACTTCAGAAACTAAGGTGGCTGAATACTTAGACCTTATCACACAATCAGGTTTACTACCTGCCCACTCGCTTCCAACCCGCCTTGGTAATTGTCTCGATCATGTCCTTCTCAAAACCGCACTTCCTTCGTATGTTGCTATAATCGACACTGATATTACTGACCATAACCCAGTACTTTTAAGTCTAAACAGGTTGTCTAACCCTAATAAACCTAAAAAATACAAAACCCATACGGACTGGAACTCCATCATGGAGAAACTAGCAAAAGAGAATTTTGACACAATTTTTATTTCTAATAACCCAGAAACATCTGCAAATAATTTAGTAAGCATGTTGTCTAGCTACATCTCTTCCCACACGAAACGCGTAATAATCCC
The DNA here is from genome assembly GCA_949125355.1 of Agriopis leucophaearia. NCBI lineage: Eukaryota > Metazoa > Arthropoda > Insecta > Lepidoptera > Geometridae > Agriopis > Agriopis leucophaearia. Next base: position 10,130,809 of record OX421283.1, read on the forward strand.
TAAAAAAGATAGAATATGTAAGCCCTGGATAACACCTGGTGTTCTCAGATGTATTCAACATAAAGACAAACTACATTTAGAGCTAAAAAAGAATCCAGATGACGCATATAAGAAATTAATTTACCAGAGGTATAAATATTTTTGTGATAATATAGTACAAAAAGCTAAAAACATGTATGATACACAAAAGATTGAGAATAGTCTGCATGACACGAAACTAACTTGGCATGCACTTAAAGAAGTAACACATATTACTAAAGATAAAAGTACATCCTGCGAACTTCTTTACACTAAATCTACTGTACATGAATCCATTGAAACAGTTAACGAGTATTTTTCAAACATAGGAAGGAATCTAGCAGAAAAACTTGTTTCTAAACGTCGCTCTTTACAAAAGGTATCGCATAAATCAAACAAAACTCCGCGTCATCCAAACTCTTTTGTTATTATGCCAACTGACTACTCCGAAGTTGAACTAACTATTTTAAATCTTAAAACTAACTCTTCCGCGGGCTGGGATAATATTCCTACACACTTTCTAAAACAAGCTAGACACATTATCATACCGCCCCTTGTCAAACTAATAAACATTTGTATTGAATCTGGCCAGTTTCCTGAAGTCTTTAAAAGGGCTATTGTACATCCGGTTTATAAGGGTGGGGATAGACATCTCGTCTCTAACTATAGGCCTATATCTGTACTGCCAGCCCTATCAAAAGTATTTGAAAAGATACTAAATTCCCGATTGGTAAATTATCTCAACAAATTTAACCTACTTGCTGAGGAACAATTTGGATTTAGGGCTGGCAGATCTACAGAAGACGCCGTAACCAGTCTTTGTAATACTGTGACTAAGACACTAGATAAACACAATAAATGCATTGCAGTTTTCCTTGATTTGGCCAAGGCTTTCGACACAGTGTCTGTTCCCATCCTTTTAGATAAGCTGGAATGCCTTGGAGTGAGAGGAAATTCTCTAAACCTTTTTAAAGATTATCTTAGTAACCGAACTCAGTCTGTTAAGATAGGAGACCATAGAAGCTCTGAAACCGCCATCTCATACGGTGTCCCACAGGGCAGTATTCTCGGGCCGAGCCTATTCTTGGTGTACATAAACGAGCTCTGTTCAATCCACTTACCTAACGCTAAGATTTTCTCGTACGCCGATGATACAGCCTTGGTCTTTTGGGAGAGTAACTGGGTTAAAGCTTATTCAGCAGCTGAAAAAGGCCTTAGTCTCATCGTGAAATGGCTGGATGACAATCTCCTTGGTCTTAATGTGACGAAAACCAAGCATGTTGCATTCTCATTGCGTAACCCTGGGGCCCCTCCCCATCACCTGTCCCTCAAAATACATGAATGCATCTCCAGTATAAACTGCAACTGCTCTTGCTTGGAAAGGGTGCCCGAATTAAAATATTTGGGTGTTGTAATTGACCAACGTATGTCATGGCTTCCACATATAAAAATGTTTGCAACACGACTCCGAAAGCTAATTTGGGTCTTCAAAAAACTAAGACACGTCACAAACTTTAAGTTACTGCAAACGATATACCAGGCCCTTTGTCAATCTATCATAGCTTATTGCATTACAGCCTGGGGAGGCGCATTTCGAACACATTTAATTATACTCGAGCGTGCCCAAAGGTCTATACTGAAAGTCATGACTTTCAAACCATATCGTTTCCCAACAACCGAACTGTTTGCTCAATGTAAGGTTTTAACAGTTAGACAGCTTTATATACTAGGTACTACCATTTCACAACATGTTAAGACTCCATACGATCCAACAATTAAAAACAAAAGGCGAGATAAGGACATTATTACTAACACGGATTTGTTTAGAAAACAATTTACTCACACACAGCTCAGCTTTCTCGGACCTTACATTTACAAAAAGATAAATAGAACACTCGACATATTCTCATTGAATAGAAATCGGTGCAAGGCCAAAGTCAAGGATTGGCTTCTGTCTCTGAATTATGATGAGACAGAAGCCATATTAAAATTAATATGCTAAATTATGAATAGCACAATATTTAATGTTTACGTATATATCTAGTAACTATGTATATTAATAACCATAATTATATTTACTTCTATTGTTATCATACATTTATATCCATATTTTTAATTTTTCATACATTACACATTATCACTTACACACTGAAGTGGGGAGCTTGAACTTGATTGTTTGTTTATTGTTATTATTTTGTAGTTCTGTCGAAATCGCAACTCTGGCTCATTGTTCACAAATTGTACAGCAGGAAGACGTTAACACCCGAGATACAGATTGTCTAGCTCGGGTGCTAACACACCACATTTAACCAACACATGTATATTTCTACTAACCTATTTTTTAATATATAAATTGTGATTGTGTTTTCTTTAAATGTATTTACTCGTGTTTTTTTGTGCAAATAAATTATTATTAATTAGGCGACACGGAGTTGGGTAGGATTAGAGACATTGTAAGCAGTGAGTTGGACTCTAAAGGGCTGGAATATATCAAAGAAAATTATGTTCTTCGACACAATAAATTATTCAAGTGCATAGACGGAGACAAAGAGAATGTCAGGTGGGTAGTTCCTAAGGGTGCGAGATGGCAGGTGTGCAAGATGAACCATGACGATATAGGTCATGTTGGTTATGAGAAGACTTTAGAACGCATAAAAAAAATCTACTGGTTTTCAAAAATGTCGCGATTCATAAAAAAATATGTAGAGGCTTGTATTGAATGTGCATACGCGAAAAAGACTAGTACCAAACGTGAAGGGTTGTTACATCCCATTGTTAAAATTGAAATTCCGTTCCACACGTTGCACATCGACCATCTCGGACCATTTGTGAAATCAAAAAAGGGACACACACATATACTTGTTGTTGTTGATTCTTTTTCTAAATTTGTTTTCATTAAGCCAGTCAGGAACACCAAAACTCTGAACGTGATAAAGGTTTTAGAAGACATTTTCGACACTTTTAGAACTCCCGATCGACTTGTAAGTGATCGTGGAAGCTGCTTCACCTCGCACCTTTTTAAGAAATTCTGTCTAGACAGAGGTGTACGACATATATTGAATGCAGTAGCGAGCCCGAGGTCTAATGGGCAGGTTGAACGATATAATCGCACTATTTTGGATTCATTGACTGCCCAAAATCTAAAAGACAATGAGAAGGACTGGGATTTAAAATTAGGAAGGATACAGTGGGGTCTTAATAATACTTTACAAAAATCGATAGGTAGGGCCCCAGCAGAGGTTATGTTCGGGACAGTAATGAACAGTGAGAGTAACCCAGTGCTGAACGAAATAACAGATTTAATCCGCGAACCTTGTGATCTATCATCTGTACGTAAGGAGGTAAAAGACAAAATTGATAGGGAGCAAGAAAAACAAAAACAATACTATGATAAAGGACGAAGACCAGCACGTATATACAATAACGGTGATTTGGTAAAAATTGCAAAGGCTGCTTTTCAAAACGATGGCAAAAGCACGAAACTTCTGCCATCTTATGAAGGACCATTTAAAGTTACAAAAGTTTTGGGAAATGATCGATACAAGGTGGCCCCTATACCTGGGTTCGAAGGGATGAAAAATAAGCGTAAAACTACTGTGGCTGCAGACCGGATGCAGCCATGGATACACATAGCATCGTTAGAGCTGGATAATAATAATGATAGTGATGATGTAAATAATGATAATATGGATGATACAAGTGATAATGAAGTACTGGAATAAATAAGTTATTAATCTCCTGGTTTTGTATCTTTTCAGGTCAAGGAGCGAGAATGAATAGATCCGCGACTTGACAAGGGTGATTGTTGATTAGTTTGGTTAAAAGCGTGAAAACGAATTCGCGACTTGATTTAGTTGATGATTTGGATTAATTCGTTAATGACGAGAATGAATTAGTTCGTTACTTAACGCAGTTAATCAAAATCCCTGGGTTTAAGGCTAACTAGTGGCTGTTTACTCTTAAGAGAGAGAGAGCAACGGTTACAGCTAGTTGGTTTGCTAGTATAGAGATGATTTGGTTTAATTCGTTAATGACGAGAATGAATTAGTTCGTTACTTAACGCAGTTAATCAAAATCCCTGGGTTTAAGGCTAACTAGTGGCTGTTTACTCTTAAGAGAGAGAGAGCAACGGTTACAGCTAGTTGGTTTGCTAGTATAGAGATGATTTGGTTTAATTCGTTAATAACGAAAATGAATTAGTTCGTTACTTAACGCAGTTGATCAAATCCCTGGGTTTAAGGCTAACTAGTGGCTGTTTGTTCTTAAGAGAGAGAGAGCAACGGTTACAGCTAGTTGGTTTGCTAGTATAGAGATGATTTGGTTTAATTCGTTAATAACGAAAATGAATTAGTTCGTTACTTAACGCAGTTGATCAAATCCCTGGGTTTAAGGCTAACTAGTGGCTGTTTGTTTCTTAAGAGAGAGAGAGCAACGGTTACAGCTAGTTGGTTCTAGTACAGATCTGTTTATTCTGGAATTATTGATTGGATCTGGTAGAGATTAGATGGTTACACTATTTCGTCTAAAATATAGTTACAATGATTATAATGAATATATGATGAATTATATTATTGTTGTATTGTTATTCTAATTAGCTTCTGATGATTGATAATTGTGGTCTACTAATATTGATGATGTAGTATTATATAAATATCTATACGAAAGTTATTTCCAAAACCAATTGTATTATATAAATTAGTGATACTTTTATTTATAATATAATAATATTGTATAATTATAATTGATTAATACGAATGGAATGATTTAACTTGCCGAGTGTAAGGTTCCTACAGAGGCATGTGTGGGGTCACACACGTTATCAGGATGGTCGAGTGTAAGGTTTCGGGTATATTTTTGAACATTAGTCGTTCCTTCAACATTTAATTTGAGCATATTGGTTTTCTGTGGTATAAATTTATCACTGGCAACTCCAAAAGTATTGGTAAAGAGTGGTTAGCTTGACTATTTGTGACTATTAAAACGAATGTCAGTTGGGACATAAAAAGAAAAGAGGGGATATGATGTTTTGGTGGGAGGGCACTCGGCAAGCGGGGATTCATTGGGTCGTTGGGATTCAAGACCAACGGACGTCAGGTAGAAAAATAGTGCTAAGTGAATTATGATAAAAATGTTATAAAGTTGAAATAAATACAGTGTGGTGATATCGACGTACCTGTGGAGTTTCATTTGAGTTTGGTCTTATAATATATATATATGTATATCAGTCTTTGGCAGCCATATTACAAGCTTTGCTTAGTTTGGGGTTAGATGACCATGTGTGCAATAATGTCCCAGATATTTATTTTTATTTTATTTTTTATTGTTGCAGAAAATTGTACCTACTGGAGTAGTTTGACTTGTAACTATGGAGTTATTAATAAAGTATTGTATTGTAATCTTGTGGTTCTTAAGTGTGTACAACAGTGGGAGCCAAAAGCTCAAGGGAGGTCCTAAATATAGGATGGTAAGCTTATCAGGGTAAAAAAACATACATAACATAGCTCAAAACCAATACACTCCTTTCTACTTTGCGTCTGCGGGTAAAAAGGAACATATTAGTCATCGTCATAATGTTATCGATCTTAATCACTGTCTCAACTGGAAGCTGTCTAACCGGCTCAAGGAAAGAAGGGTTGCACAAACATATATTTCACGGAATCTAAAGGAAGACGTAGATACAAGTGAAATATCGCGTCGGTAGAAAAACGACTAAAGTAGGGCGCCCTAGATCATAGACTCGGGTGTAATTGGGTTGGATGTGGTTTTCTCGTTCTTTGCTTAGATAAGTCTTAGACGTCTCAACTTTCTCGCTGACCTTATTATAGACCTTATTAGTTGGGAAAATTCTTACTGGCCTATTTATGTTTGTGGAATTCTAAATTCTAATTATATTTATGAATGGGAATGGCATCAGACGTAGAGATTTTTAATTCCAACGAATTCAAAAACAAAGGATGATAGCTGATTCCACGAAGATATGACCACCGGTTTCAGCAGGAATTTGTTACTTCAAATTGTTATGGACTGGCACTGTATACAAAAATATCGATTTAAAAAACACTAATTAGTCGCCTTTCTCGGGCTCGATTTTTGAATCGGTCGTAAGATTTTGCACGAAAAAAACTTTTGCCTGTTGGTAAGCGACGATGTGGATGTGGTCGAAGATGAAGCACGCACACTCAGAAGATACCTATTCACTCAAGCCTTGAAGAGGCCCAGATTATGTCATGCGAAATGAAAGATTTTTTATTGGTAGAAAACGAATCCGAATGTAAACTATTCGTGTAAACACTCATTGCGTATGTTTAAATAAAAAAATCGATATAAATATTTTTATTTCATGTGGAAGAAGATATGGAAAATTACGTAAAGTTTAAGTTGGTTGGAGGAAACCTTAAACTGAAGTTTTGCCTCATAAGTATGAATGTCATAAGCCTCAAAAAAACAACATAAAAAACATTCGACTCGTTATCACTAGCATTCTGTCGCAAAGCGACTAAAGTACCAAATCAAATTTAGTTTTTTTTTTTAAACACCAATATAACGAGTAATGTCACTTAAGTTTTATACGGATATATTTTGGAGAGTGTGTATCTGCATGATTTAATTCCCTCCTGCCCTTTTGTCTATCGGACTGCCAGAGAAGGCATTAAAAATCGACACCGCTTTATGGTTGACATTCCGAAAACCCGTACGAAGCGCTTTGATTCCACTTTTATTATGCGAACTGTTAGTCTGTGGAATGCGCTGTCTGAATGGGTGTTCCCCGATAGTTACAATCTGGGCGTCTTCGCGCCTTATAGCTGCCTACGAGTACGTGTAACTGGCGACGATCGCCACTGTGACGTCACACACTATCGTGCCGGCCAGCCAGTGAACTTCGCTAGTAATTTGTTCATAACTTCGTTATTTTTTGTCGTAGAACAATATTTTTTGCACTGTATGTTAAGGATTTCTTAGGTCTATAAATCTGTATTCTCAACTAAAAACGTTACTGATCCTCATTGAAGATTTAAAACTGCCACATCCAATCATCAATTTCCGTTTCGCACATCCATCGTCGTGATGTATGCTCAGCGACGCAGCGACAAACAGTGGGTGACAAATGTATTCCTACACACCCTACACACACTTCGAACAGACACACACTAACATCACACTCGTTGAGAAATGATGTTACGGCTCAAGTAATGAAAATGCAATGCGGTTTTTTACTAACGTATGAGCTTTTTTAATTTGACAAACTGATTTTGCGGTTTCACTCACGTTTTTTTTTTCTTTATTAAAATTAGGCTTGCGTTGGACCGCCAGCTCGATGCGGTCTACGATGGAGCACGTTTGCCTAGAAGGAACCGATTCACTCGTGATTTGAAGACACCCAGATTAATAATTCTGGAATTTTCTGAGATAAAACAATTTTTAATTTTCATGTTTGGAAAGTTGTTCATATCACTGCCAAAAACTCGATTGCAAGTGCCACTTTTCAATTGTAGTTTAAATACATTTTTTGGAAAATAATTTGAATTAAGAACAATGAATCTATATCTATCTATCTATCTATATCTATACATATAATAAAAACGTAGAGATAAAAAAATCTGTAATTGCGAGATAACAAAAAAAAAAACACACAGGTCGTCTTAAAATAAGCAGCTGAACACGATAGGACAGTTTTTAGAATTTTTGTCTGTTTGTTTGTTTGTTTGTTTGTTTGTTTGTTTGTTTGTTTGTCCGCGCACATCTCCTAAACCACTGGACGGATTTAAATGCGGTTTTCACGAATATGCTTAGAAATTACCAGATTAAAACATAGGCTATCTTATATCATTTATTTTAATTCTTTATTTTTACATAAACGAAAATAAAAATCAATGATTTATTTCTTCGTTACCCGAAACGTAATATGAGGATCGTCACATAGCCTCAAGCAAGGAGATATAAAGTAAAGAGAATGTTATTGACATAGCCATTAAAATTTTGAAACTGTCAACTATGTCAACTGTCAACATGGTCATTCGGTTAATCAGTTTAAATTTAAAGAAGGTTCCTTAACCTTCTTAGATGAATGAACGTGTAGATCAAGCATGTTATAGGCCTTACAACCTCTTTGGTGATTCATTCCAGTGCATGGAGTAGGAGTGTGGCGTACTCGTACTCATTGCGCCAATCTTCGTGAATTTCATTCCAATTTTCCACGACGTGTGGCGCTGGGGCGCGAAAAGAAAAAAATAAAAGAACACCGATTTTCAAATGGAATTGTCATTCACTTTTTCTAAGATTTTTCTTTGCATTAAATTTATAATTTCTTTCGGACTCAGCTATTTTCTTCCATTGTCGGTAGCTTAACCCTCTCCTTCTATATAAATAGTACAAATCCACTATAATTGGTGACCACTGAATGGACCGTACACCACCGACAAAGGTCAGAATGCCGCTAGATCGTACTGATAGCACTGCGGCTGACACGAAGAATAAAGATGATGACAATGTGTTCCGAGTTGGCGTGCGAATTCCACCGTTTTGGCCCGAGAAGCCGGCGATTTGGTTCGCCCAGATCGAAGGCCAATTCGCGATTTCCAACATCACTGCAGATAGCACCAAGTTCTACTATGTGATTGGACAACTTGACCCGCAATACGCAGCTAAAGTCGAATACATCATCGTCAACCCGCCTGTGACCGAGAAGTACGAAAAACTCAAGCTGGAGCTAATTAAACGTTTGTCCGCATCAAGAGAAAAAAGGTACAGCAACTTTTAACACACGAGGAGCTAGGTGATCGTAAGCCTTCTCAATTCTTACGTCATCTACGACAGGCCCCGGAGTTCCAGAAGACTTTTTACGCATGATTTGGACCAGCCGCCTACCGAACAGCACGCAGACCATCATTGCTTCGCAGCAGATGACGTCATCACTCGATGTGCTGGCAGACCTAGCCGACCGCATACATGACGTTGTCCCTGGGTCGCATCTACATCCAGTACCACACCGGGAAGCTCCAAGCTCCATATTACATTCTCATGGTTTTATTCTATGTTAGCATTTAAAACACAAAATATACCGCATCCTATTTTAATTCGGTCCCGCGAATAGAAATATTCAAAAAAGGCCCTTTGTACATGAAAATAAACCTATACAACAAAATTCCGGACGCAATAAAGAAAGAAATAAATAATAACATTTTTCCAGAACCAACTTCGTAAGTTTCTAACCCAAAAATGTTATTACGAGATAAAAGATTTTTTCGACGATAAATTTTAGAAAATTATAATTAGAAAAAAAATATCGATATATAAATAGTTAAGAAAGTAGCGTCATAAGTTTTGTATCATCTCATATATAATTAAGTAACCTATCACACTAAGTATGTTTTTTTTTGTTTTGTAAAATTACTTCACCCTTGGTTAAGTTTGAATAGTATATATAATATTTATGTAATAGATTTAACTATACTTAAATTTATATGTTTATGTCTGTGGTCTGGTTTTGTGAACAGCCACTACATAAGTCATTGCTGCACCCTTTATGCAGGGTATATAAACTTAGCTTTTAGAAGAATACAGTGTATATTTGCAATAAGAATAAGAATATGGAAATAATTTTATTTTACTGTGATATTTTAACAGATAAATAGAGTAGTTCCATTTCATGGCTTTTTTACAAATGCACGCGAAATAAGAAATAACTAGCCAAGAGCGTGTTAAGACAAGCATTATGTCAGGGTTCCGTGGCCAGTGAAACTGGCCGGAAATATACTTTTAATGGTTTAGACAAAAAGAAAATTTCAAAACATGCTCTGCACTGTGGTCACATTATCTTTTTGATTTGAAAACTGTTGACGGTGTTATTTACTACTTTTATGATTCTATCAATACTTCAAACAGGGCGACTTAAAATAAGCAGCTGAACATGTTAAGGCAGTTTTTAGAATTTTTGTTTGTTTGTTCACGCACATCTCCTACACCCCTGGAAGAAAATGCGGACGGATTTAAATGCGGTTTTCACGAATATGCTTAGCTATGACCAGATTGAAGTATATGCTATGTTATTTTGCGCAAGGCCGGATTAAGGGAAGAAAAAAGAATTGGAGGTTTATATGAAAATCTACGCGTACGAAGTCGCGGGCAAAAAAGCTAGTCACAAATAAAATGGAACAAATATCGTATTTTGATGTATTTTTTTTCCTTAGGCTCTGTACGATTATTATATTTTGTCAGCATTAAGTAAATATTATAATTACTTTTTTAGTATTTGTGAAAAATACTTTTTTTTTAAACGCTTTTATTAGCTTGGTATGTATGTAAAGGAATCTTTGATATTGGTTTTTAACTATTGAAAAATTTCGAATTAAATTTAAATTTTGCACATTTATCAAGGACCGATGACAAAGCAATAATTTAAATTGTTTGTCCCATTATCCATACCAGAATCTTCAGAATTAGCGATTTTAGAGCATGTTTTTAATCTATTAGCTATGTTTAAAAAATAAAAAACATGCTTTGGATGCCCCATCCGAATTAAAAAGCAAAGTATTTCACACAATTTTTCACACTCAAAATGTAAGCGAGCATTTCGCTAGTGTTTATGACTCAAATTGTTATGATAGTATAGATAGTTATTATATTTCAACATAAAAGCTAAATAGGATGCCCGCTAAACTATTTAGTATGTAATAAACATAAATATCTCTCCCTAAATAATGCATGTCTTTCCATGCCCTTGGAAAAATATCTTTGGCTCGGATATTATGCCTTGTCGCGTCGGGACGCGGCGCCAGAGCGTCTAGTCTACCTCTGACATTGTCTGGTAAAATGAACACAAAATATTCCAACTTTATAGATTTAGCATTTTCTTGCAAATGCCAAAAATGAATGAATTATCTAATCTATATATTATCTAACTCTTGGTCCATCGGGTCCAAGTACCAAAAAGTTTTTGAACAAATTTCACCACATTTAGTCGCCACTCACAGAAAAGTCATTCGAGTTCGGTTCACAATATTGTTTTGGATATTTGGGAGGGTGCTACGCCCACAGAAAAGAAAAAATATGTTTTGTTTCAATTAGAACAGCTGTCAAGGCATTTTTGTAAGAAATTTGTTGTAGCCACTTGCACCCATATAAACCCATAGCAATTGTGACGCGGAGTTCGACGCGTTGACATAAATAAGAATGTTCAATCATATATCTGTCACAATACCTGGCGACAGAGTTTCCTGCTCATTTCCGTTCTATTTATTTCTCTTTTCTGTGATGCCGCTGGTGAAAAGAGTGCTGGCTCATTCTTAGCGCAGATAATTTCTTTGGCAATTGAACACGGGAATGCAGCCAGCGTGCTTGGTACTTTACCACACGGACATCATCTTGTTTTTGATTTTTAGTTCAAGTGTATTATATAAGTAAGGCTTTTTTTGTTTGCTTCATTTTATATAACTTTGTACATAAAACTGATTGAAAACAAATGTATATTATATGGATCCATATTTTCAGCATATATCGGTTGTAAGGGAAAAGATAACGAAAATGAAGATTAGTGACGCGTTTTTTGCATTTTCTATTCAACTCCAGCTACGGGGAAGTTAACAAAACTGTAATTACAAAAAAAATACTTTTGCTTTTTAGAGTTCGCATGGTTATGCAAATAAACTATCCAGCTGACTATTACGCATTGCATCGAACCCAAGTTTTGTAAGCTTTACATTGCTGGTTTGCAAATTCTAAAACGAAATTATAAGGCAAATTGTTATTGGTATTCGATTGTGTTTAAATAGTAATATAATAATAGCGTTTTGACATCCGAAGCGTAAGCGTAAAGGTGTAAGGAAAACCACATAATCTGTATTTATGTAGGTGATTCAATACCCGTATTGAAAACAAGTTTTTTTCGTAACCACTTAAGTCCACAGTCCCAGTTCTCTCTCTATTATCAGCCTCCGATTTTCGCCGAGCTTGGCCGAGTGCCTGACAACTCCCTTGCCAATACGTGATTACTCATAAGGAGTCGCCGACCTTGGCTGAGAAAGCTATCGATTTGCATGAATTTGTGTAAGATTTTTTAAATAAAAAGATCCAGACTGACTGGTCAGGATTCTCACACAGTGTTGAACCTCAAGGACGATGCAGTCAAGGAAGACCTAAGAAACGCTGGCGTAACGAACTTGACTCATTCCGGAGAGGTAGGAAAAAGTCGCGGAGAACCGGGATTAAATGGGGAGACTTTGACTATATACATGTACCTAATCAAAGTGGGGAGATACCTTTAGTTTTAAATAGTGGGATAGGAAAGATAAAAAAATTGGTTGTCTGTAAACGCTCGCTTTACAGACGATAATTTTACCTGATAACGCCGAACGCTTAGGCCGATCGTGCCTCTCTATCGCTTGTTCCGCGCTCTCGCTTGCACGCTCGGCTCAGGCAGAACTTGACAATAAGTCATGCTTTTTCGTGCGTGCAGCCGGCGTTCATTGATTTATCAGACGTTCTTCATCATCATCATCAGCCATAAGACGTCCACTGGCACTGTCCACATTGCCCGTTGTGTGACTCTGAGTTTCTCCAAAAGGCCAACAGTTAAGGACCACGTCTCAGTACCATAAGTCATCACTAGCAACACACATTGGTTAAAGACCCTTGTCTTTAGGTACTGTGGTATCTTGGACGAGAAGATTTCACGCAAATTCCCGAACGCTGCCCATCCGAGTTGGATTCTTCGGGCGACCTCTTTGCCTAAGTTGGACTTTCCTAATTGAACAATATCAGACGTTATCACGTAGAAAAAAACAAGAAGTATATGGAACCGCCGCCTAAGAACACTAGCGGTGCATTAGAATCAAAGCGCTTCGTTAGGATTTTCTGAATATCAACCATATGGTTATGTCGACTTTTCGTGCCCTTTCTTGCGACTTCGATAGAAAATTTTACTGAATGAAATTAGATCAAGCAGATCCAATGCACATTCAATTTGTCAAGCCAAACTCCGTGAAGTAAAATTAGGCTATTCCGTAGTCGTGTTCTTTAGGAATCTTTGCCAAATGATGGTTGCCAACTGTCGTCTACGTTACTTCGATTACTCGAAAATTTGGCCCATTAAGCTTTTGTCCGCTTTCGACCGACTTTAAAATAGGTCGGTTTTTAAATTTGACTGTATTTTTTGTGTGTATTTTACGGAATATTTTAGTTGATTGTACCAATTTTAATGAAACATTTGAATATATTATGTACACACTAGAACAAACAAACATATCCCTACAAAATAAAAACTCCGTCGAGATCACCACCGTGCGGCAGGGTTCCTAGAACACTGGCAGAATTGTAAAAATTAGAAAAACGACAAATGTTAGTAATATGGTACATAGTTTTAAATAATATATTTATCGATTGCCGCGAACACCGTGATCATTTACAAGAATACAAAAAAATGCTTGAAATTTTAATTTCCTGCCAAACGTGAAACGTTCCACCTTAATGATTATTTTTTATTGAAAAAATTATAATATTTAAAAAATCCTTGAGGATATTGAAAAAAAATATGACACTTTGATGGGTGGGTAAATTAGGGGAAGATTCCTGTATTGTCAGGCTGTGGTCGATCCGTCTAACTCGTCAATCATAGCAAGATAATCTATATAAGATCTAATTATTTATTTCCCTGTTTTTTCCCTTCTGCGTAAACAAAAAAGCTATATATGCAATATTACTGTACATATGTCTGAAATATAATAAGCAAAATTAGAGCAAAAACACGTACAGGATTAGTGAGATAGATTCTCAGATCAGACAAATAAGGGAAATGTGGTACGGTGGTGTAGCGAGCGCGAACGCATCTGACCTAAATCGAACTCTCCCTGCAGACGAAGTTTATACCATTACATGCATGTTGATTAAAAGATAGTTTATTAATGTTACTGCAAGTGTGCTGTACTTACAGTTCATAATTATTTACATAATCAATTTATTAATAACAGTTGTTACAGGTCAAATCTATTACGAAAAGGGTAAAAAAGTAATTATTCAATTGAGTACCGATATTGTACCATAATAGAGTATTTGTGTCTAATCTCCCGTAGAAATACTAATTATATAACACAAAAATACTGAATAATTAATATATATGAATAGTAGTTTGTATTAATTCTAATTAACACAAATTACTAAAAATAAATAATAAAATATCTGGGACATTATTGCACACATGGTCAAAGCTTGTAATATGGCTGCCAGAGACTGATATACATACATACATACTGTTCAAATATATTAATTATCAAAGAAAATAATAGTATGTCACATGTCACACACTGAATACAAATTTAAAATATTAAAAATACAAAATCAAGTCAAAAATACTAATAAGGAATCACAAAATATCATTTAAAAAATCTCACTAAAAATGTTTTATAGGCTTGTGAGAGAGGGTTTGGGCCAAGGGCCCAATGTCTCAACCCCTCATTTTCAAAAACCTTTCAGTGCGACGCGTGATCAAAATTCTGGCATGTATCTGGCTCAACGAATACCTAAGCATTGCCATTAGTCATATTTATTTATTTCCATTGGAACATATAGAACACTTGGACACGACACTTTGGATTCAATGTGGTAATGCCGCCAGCATGCTGAGTACGCTGCCAACTGATGGCTTGAGCATTTGGATTGTTTTTAGACCTTCAACGGTCTATGGGTAGTCTGTTTTTGTATTGTTTGTTTTAGATTGTACCTTGTTTAGTTAATAAAGGCACTTGTCTCAAATTAACTGTACGAAGACTATCTCACTTGATTGTCTGCCGTGCGCGACGCAACATAATTTTGTCAACTTTTTTAACGTGCTAATGCAAAACAGGCGTGTATGAAACCGTAGCCACCTTGTCGCGTTCTCGGTCGACAAATTGACGACAAGATTTTGTCGTGGTGCGCATGCTAGCCATGCAGATTTGAGGGTAGAATGTATTACAAGGACTGACATTGGGTAGTCTTTACCCGGGTAACTGCGAGAAAACTGGAATATTCTGGGTTACCCGTAGAACGCAGCTTGTCTATTAAAATACGCCGTTCAAAATAGCATCTAATTGCCTCTTAATATCGCGTAGTATTTCTACGGCGTAGGCCGTAACACATCTACGAAAAAATTGCATTATTTGAAGTTTTTTTTAAAAGGTTTCGTTACCTACGAAGATGTCTTCTTCGTAGATAACGAAATAATATTTTAAGTTAAGGCGAGGTTTTCCCACTTTTAAGCAACACTTATGACTATAAGAATTGATTTATTGTATTAAAGTCACATTTAGTGGAGCAAAACCATGGCGCTTACACACATTCGTGCGTTTCGCTACTTCTATTATTCAGGTTTTCTCATATTTTTCGAAAAGCTGTAATGTAAAATGTACCTTTGCGGTCCGCTCTATAATTATGAAATCTGTATATTAATTTATCTTAGACATCATTTTACAAATAGTTATTCGATCTACAGTAACTGCTATAAGGATACAAATAATTTAATTTAATTTAATTGTTGACAAATAATTACATAATAGTACCTTAAACAAATAAATAAATGTTAAGGAGTCAAAAATTAAAATGAAGAGTCTCCGCGACCAGCACTTTCTCGTCCAAACGTGCCAATCAGGCTGGCGGCATTCCCGCGCTGTATGGCCAGCGATATATTTTGGGCCAGATATTGACCTGACCGTGGATCACGCCGTCTCTAATAGTTATTTGAATGAATCCAAAAAATCAAAGAGAAAAGCACATATCAGTGCTAGTTCCATATATTTTTTCAATCAAGCGAAATGTACCTATTCGTGTTTCAGTCATTGGGGTTTTCTTGTTAAAACATTCAATTTTAAATTGACACCATTTTAATAATTATAAGCTAACCATGGAAGTTGACACACTTAAACTAGGATGAACAAAATTGCTAAATTAAGTCGGTTTTTAAAATTGATAATTAATTATTGTATTTTGTGGTGATACGGAAGCCTCAGTGCGCGAGCCCAACTCGCACTTGGCCGGTTTTATTTACCCAATGTGTGTACAATTTACTCACGTTATGTGTAAATTAATCCTATTGAAAATCAGACATTTTCACGGTCCATCGTTTTGCTATAACAGCAAGGTTACAAAAACATTCTACGAAGTCGCCCTTCTAATACAAATATTTCCCTTTCTAACAAGAATTGCTTAGCTTAGCTTTAAATCTACGCACGTACACTGTCATACTGGAAGTGTCTTTGACATATTACACTTCAAATATATTCGTTCCGTGTATTTCCCACGTGTAGGCCGCCCTAGCCGTAACCGCCCAAGCTTATAGGCAGAACCGGACTTAGGAACCCAGCCACTTGATAGTGCGGTTCCCAAAGTAATATAATCACTTTTTTAATGCCTTAGGTGGCAAACAAGCGCTTCCTGATGGTAAGCAGTCACCTTCGCCTATGGATACTTGTAACACCAGAGGCATCACAAATACGTTGCCGACCCTTTAAGACTCTATTAACTCGCCTTTTGAAGAACCCCATGTTATAGCTACTCGTAAACTTCGTGGAAGGTAGCTCACTCCAAATTTTGCAAGTGAGTGCCAAGAAAGATCGTGTGAATTGCATAGTATGTGATTTCCACTGGATCGCGCGTGAAGTCAAAATTTGCTTTTGGACGAACAAGCTTCGTCAGTCGCGGGGCGTTGTGTATGTGCTTGTGATTGGAGACTCAAAAGTCATTCATAAAATTTGCTCCTAGAATAGGATAGGCTCACTCGAATAATTACCAATATAAAAAAACAGACTTCATAAAAAAAAAAAACTGGACCAAAGTGAAATGGGACCACACGGGAAGCACCAGCTCTCAAATAAAAAAAGAATCATCAAAAACTTTTCACCCAGTCGAAAGTTCTGAGATAAAAAAAAACGACCGACATCCAAAAAGGAGGAGGTTCTCAATTCGATTTTTTTTTGGTCCAGCTCTGACAATTTCATGAAGTCAGTTTTTTATATTTTATTTATTTATTGGAAACGTTCTTTTTTTATTGTTATCATAGTAAGTCCAGCCCTCGTGGCGGCTGGGGCCCTGGGCCTGGTAGCCCTAAGGGAAGTCCATGCCTGCTCGTCAGGCGGGCGGAATATTAATCAAAGTTAGTCGTGAGTTCGCGGCCGGATTTATAACATTGCATTGTCGATTCACAAAGTTTGCGGGCTTAGTTTCTTGTGACGGTGCGTTTTACCGGAAGGGTTGTGTTTTAAGTGTTTGTTTGAGATAGGATAAGGGAGGTGTCCCACAACGGGTAAACTATAGGCTGCTTTCTGGCTCATGAGTCGTACATCGGTATGTAGTAGCATTAAAAAGAACCAGCTTGTGACATTAACTCTTAAGGTAGCGAATTCTGAGAGGTCCGTTTACGTTGGAGGGCCCGCGATTTGCAACTGAATACCCACTTCCACAGATTTTTAACCGACTTCCAAAATGGAGGTGGTTCTCAATTCGACTGTAATTTGTAATGTTTGTTACCTCAGAACTTTCGACTGGGTGAACCAATTTTCATGATTCTTTTTTTTATTTTAATGCTGGTGCTTCCCCTGTGGTTCCATTTCAGTTTGGTCCAGTTCTGACATTTTTATGAAGTCCGTTTTTTATAATGATAATTATTCGTTCCCTTCTCATTTATGTGCCCGCTGCCGTGCGGAATGCACCTTCCATGGTGACGTTTAAACATAAGCTCAAGCCCTAGCTATGTAGCTAGGTAGTCTGCCTCTGTGCCTGGCAGAGGGCACCAGGATTTCCAGAACGCAGTCCGCGTTGTTTGAGGCATCACCAATAACAGGATCACGAAAGATAAATAAATAAATAAATATTCGGGATCTGACCCCAATCTAAGCAAAGCTTGTACTATGGCTGCCAGAGACTGATATACATACATATTATATATTTTAAATATATACAAATAGATATTAACACTCAAATACAGAACAAACACAAATGTTCATCACATGAATGTTCGTCCTAGGTGGGAATCTAATCTACGCCTACAAGTGCAGAAGGCAGGTTCACTACCAACTGGGGCAACGGGGCAGTCAAATAAAAGTTTAGTTGAAACAATAGGTCACTGTGCTACAGAGGTTTTAATGACTGGTTAATAATTAGGTTTACTCCATTTAAGCTACCTGAAAACAAACTTGTGGAAGATGTAGCGTAGGTAGGCCTCCTACTAGATACCGACGACACCGTGAGAGTCGCGGGCATCCAGTGGATGCTGATGGCAGGATGTCTTTCAATGAGGAGTTCTAAGGGATCCACTGCTGAAAATAGGCCTTCCTATGTTGCGTATCTACGTCTTCTGGCTGATAATGATGAAAATAACGTTAAAGCTAACTCATAAGCTTTTAAGTAGTAAGATACAAAAAAGAAGACCAAATAATTTTAGTACAAATCAGAATTGAAAGTAAGTCCATGAATTCCTAGTCGCAGCCAACGCTTGCATATCTTTTTCTCAAACAAAGCTAGAATACTCACCAAAATACCACACTGAACGAGTAACTAAGCATGTTTGAAAAAAGAAGATTCAAAAGTTTGTAAAACAGTAAGTGAAGACGGAAAAGAAGGTACCTAATCTAAGTTATGAGATGCGATTGTGACGTCAGGAAACGTCTCTCGTCACGCCATTGTGCCGGAACCACACGTCAGCGTTGAGGGCACTCGCGCACACTACTGCTTCAAGTTTTATACGATGCCAACTGGTAGTGAGCTTAAACATTAGGATTGTCTTTGGACCTCTAAAGGTCTATCGGCGGTTTAACTGTTTTGTAAGAGAAATAAAAAATACAGAAATATTTTATTAGTAAATACAGTGAGATGTAATAATAGAGGTGTATTGTTCTAGGTGAACAATACTGCAATAAAATCCAACTAAAAGCGTAGGCCGGCTCGCTGCCCGTCGTGGTGATCGGCTGAATTTGGCTTTGTTCGGCTTTGGTCATCGATTACTTTGCGAGCTCTTTCACTCTTTCACACAAGACAATCTACAAATCTCGCTCATCCATTTCATAGAGACATCAGCCGCCTAAGCAATTTATATTTTTTTCTGTTTCAATATAAAATACAGTACTTATGCGTGAAATTAAAAAAAAAATGTCACAGTGTGTGTGTAGTTTGTGCAGTTTATAAAGACACTTTTAGAAAGCCATTTTACAACAATTATTTTTGCTAAAACATCTAATTAGTTGCGATGTGTTGCCGGACACTCGGAGTGTGTGACTGAGAGGCGGCTGTAACGAGTAGGGTAATGTACCCTACATTCGTCTAGTCAATATAGTGGTGGGCACAACCTATCTACAGGTTAAAAGATCTAGGAGTAAATAACAAAAAAATACGCATAGTGCTGTGGTCCACACCGCTGCCAGCGTAGCATTCTTTCAGATTCAGATTATTTATTGCTTCCATACAGTACAAAGGTAGGAAATGATCATATTATGGAGCCTGCCAGGCACAGCACAGTAGAAGTGACGAGGACGGCTATATAAAACTTTTTAATTTATATTGTCATTTAAATATTCAGCTATTGAATAATAAGCTTTTTTATTCAGAAACTGCTTTAGATTAAACACTGTTTTAAACTATCACGGTTGTTCACTAAAGTTATATGATTATTTACGGGATATTTACCGAGGTAAGGTTTTGGAAGGAGCTCCCGATAACTGCGCCGAAATATCGGGAGCTCCTTCCACAACCTTACTACGGTAAATATCCCGTAAATAATCATATAACTTTGCTTTAGATTACGTACAATGTTAACGTTATTTTATATATTTTTTTATGTCAGCTTGTTGTAAATATTTATAGCCATAACCAAAGTACCAGACGAGTGCATCTTCAGGCGAGACTTTGGTAGTTCTAACTGGTTTGCGTGTTGAAGTGTGTTGTCTAAGTCCGTAGGTAAAAACCTTTTTGATATAAATAAGTGCTTATTGTTTCGACCAGCTTGTTCACTACGGGCTTTTCTGCACAAGGAATGCAGGTAGGATCCGTCACACATCCACCGTATTTTTACCACCGCTAACTAACCGGCCGTGTCTTGAGCCAAGGATAACATTGTACTCATAATTATAAATAACTTTTTACTTTGGAATCAACTCTGAAATCATTTTGTTGAGTGTTATTTTTTTTCGCGATTTGAATGTTGTTTAAAGTAAAAGTTATTAATAATGATGGATGAAATGATGTCTTCGAATTTCCCGTCGTCTAGTATACAATACACCCGGTATATAATAGGTCTATGATTGGCCACCAACTCGCCTGATGGAAAGTGATGTTGTGGCCGAAGATGGAGCACGTAGAGCCAGAAACATATTCACTCTGGTCTTGAAGATATCCAGGTTATAGTAGCCAATGAGAATGTTAACAAAGCATTCCAGTCCCTGGCGGTTTGCGTAACGAATGCAAAATATCAAGAGATACCTAATAATACTTAACCAGATTCGATTCGAGTGAGGAAGAGCTCCAGTGCGCGCCGACGCAACATAATTCTCTACGCTACCTCAATCCCCGCACTCGATCAGCATCCGTTGTCATCTCGTACGCGTCGCGCGGCGGTCCCGCAGTGCAAAGCGAGACGCAGCCGCGCGCGCGCATTCACCTTGAAAAAGACCGCTGAATGCGGTTGAAACTATAGTCGGAGTAATCGATTTAATCATACGTGACTAATTCCCGTGTAATATAATTAAAATTAACCAGACTTTTCTTCATGCCTGTACGTCTAGTCGTTGCAGTACAAAGCCTTCTAAATCTAGCGAGCTCGAGGAACATTCAGCGCGGAGAACGCCGCCTTTGCCTCATCTATTTCTGGATGCACTTGCTTATGAATGTTTTGACACAAATTCTGGTAAAGAAAAAGAAAATCGCGCTAGTTTGAATGGAAATTCACGATGTTTATTTTGTGTATATCTCAGTTTTAACATGCTTTTAATAGCTTGGTATGTATGTATGTAACGGAATCTTTGAATTTGATTTTCAACTACTTCAAAACGTCGAATTAAATTGAAAGTTTGCACACTTATCAAAGACCGATGAGTGTTATAATTTAAATAGTTTAACACTGTTTTAAACTATCACGGTTGTTCACTAAAGTTATATGATTATTAACGGGATATTTACCGTGGTAAGGTTGTGGAAGGTAAATAGTTTGTCCTATTATCCTTACCAAGATCTTCAGGATTAGCGATTTTGAAGCGTGTTTTTAAGTTTTTAAACTATTATTTTAAACATATTGATTTGAGTTGGATTCGTTTGACGCGTTTGGTTTTTTACCATGATTACAGTGTTATTTTTGAACACGTTTACAGCGTGTTATTGGTGTGTTATGTGATCTTAAACATAATTGGGGTTCAGGCCCTTAATTCGAGTAAATCAAATAGATTTTAATGAAATTTGTTATATCTTATCTATATGTATAAAAAAACAATCGCAAACTGCTTCATTACGGAACTTTAATAATTAACAATAAAAAAAATACGAATTCATAAAAATGTCAGAACTAGACCAAATTAAAATAGGACCACAAGGGAAGCACCAGATTTCATAACAAAAAAAATCATCAAAATCAGTTCACCCAGTCAAAAGTTCTGAGGTGACAAACATATTTAAAAAATAACAGTCGAATTGAGAACCTCCTTCTTTTTGGAAGTCGGTTAAAACAGACATTCATACTCGACAAAATGTATATTTTTTCCGCGATTTCAGGATTGGTCCCATAGTAAAAGTTATTAATAATGATGGGTACTTTCTTGATGGGGACCCCTTTCGGCTGAGTACAACCGTCCGCGCAACCCTGTATTAGCCAATATACTACTTTTTACTTTAAAAAAATTACGGTTCCTTTAAGATGACGAGCAAAACCGAGGAACTTGCTATGTAATTCAGTTGGACAAAATTCTCAATAACATAATATAACTTAACCGGCCAAGTGCGAGTCGGACTCGTTCCGTAACATTATCTATAAAAAGGCAAAAAAACACGTTTGTTATACGGGAGCCCCCTTAAATATTTATATTATTCTATTTTTATATTTGTTGTTATAGCGCCAACATAAATACATCATCTGTGAAAATTTCAACTGTCTAACTACCACGGTTCATGAGATACAGCCTGGTGACAGACGGACAGAGGAGCCTTAGTAATAGGGTCCCGTTTTACCCTTTGGGTACGGAACCCTAATAAATATAAAACATCAATATTTAACATATAAAAACGAATTAATCCCTTGTAAAACATTTATACTACGTTGCCTACGCAAAAGGTGCCAAAAAATAGTATCTGATATTCAAATTTAACGATATAGGAGGAAAATTGCCCGGACCTATAAAATTGAGAGAAGCTACGTAAAGCATGGAGTATATAGTAGGGCCTAAAAACGTTACCACTCAAGAACTTTGTCTTATAAAAAAGGTGTGTTTTGAATGAAGGTTTTAGCCATTTTTAACCAAATTCATAAAAGGCGAGGGTTTTATGTTCGACTGGTTTTGAATTGATTTTGATGATTCGTTTTTTGCGTTATTAAAAAGTAAGTCATCAAAACCAGGCTTTGCTAATTTGAATATTTACTCCAAGTTTCAAAATTTATAAAACCCAATCAATTCGCAAATGAGCTTACTTCTCTTCTCTGTCTCTTCTCTTCTCTACATAGTATAAAATGAGGTCATCTGTCTGTCTGTATATAAATAACTATACTAACTCCTCCTAAACCACGCAACGGATTTTGATGCGGTTTTCACCATCAGTTAGATTTTTTTACGGTAGGTTTATAAATGTAATAAATCCTAATTAAATTTATACGGTAAGTAGAAAAAAAATAGTTATTTTTCTAAATTACACGCGTGCGAAGCCGGGGTGGGTCGCTAGTAGGGTTTCGGAATTCCCGACAATTTCAAAGTCCCGGGACACGAGACAGCCTACAAGCAAAGCCCCGGGAATTCCCGGGACTTTAAGACTTAAGAAAAAAATTATGTTTGTTTTTAAAGAGGGGTAAGCCTTTTTTGAATAATTTTAATTGAGTTAATTTTTGGTGAAACGTATTTATAAGGCATGTTTTTGTAAAAATCAACATTTATTAAACAGAATATTAAATCTTAATAACTTTAACGTTAATTTCAATCTTAATAATAATAATATTTTTCGTTCTCTTGAACTACTTTGACATTTTGACAGATTAAAAAGTAAATTCCGTTTCATAACTTTTATGACAAAATATATTTTTAATTTTTAACCTTTTTTATGTGGAATATCCTCCGTAAAGGAAGTATACATGAGAACTTTGGCGACAACGTGAAAAAAGCATACCCATCACCTTGTATTACCCTTAAACGTGTATTCATAATGGTGAATTATTGAATGGTGAATTATTATTTATTAATTTCGTGGATTAGTATTACGCTCGAGTGTGGATAAGTGATATAACACTTTAAAACTCTATATATAACGTCTTTTCATGTTGTTTCCAAACCTCCATAGAAACCTCTTTTAAAGCCTTCACCATTTTACTGGGCATTACTTTGACTTGACCGTGACTTACTTTGCTTGACTGTGTCTATGACTGTGACTTGTTTGACGATATTTAATAAAACTTAGTAATATCTCAGTACTTGATAATGGCAAATTCACAAGGAATGCGACGCCAAAATCCTCACAACAGAATCATGCCGCAGCGGATCCGGCTAACCTAACAAAAACACAACCGACAAACAATCGAGACCAAATACGAAAGTTAACAAAAACTAGGACTGCACGTCAGAAGTGAAAACTTGAGTATTAATTCACCTATTCTACAAGAGATGGCGCTGTTTTAAAATACATGGTACAGCGTGAGATGACGCTAGTTTCATGATTTTCTTCACCAAAAAAGTGCTCAATGCACCTAAAGAAGTTTTCACTTCAAAAATAAAACACGGTACGCTATTTTCAATAAAACGACCCAAAAATGTTGACACTAGGTACAGTACACTTGGCACAGCTAAACTGACTTCCATTTTAGTCGAACTGCCTCACGAGCTCTTCCTTATTCATCAACGAATATAAACCAGCTGCGAAACTCTAAAAACCAATTGCGTGAATCCAGTCCACTCTTGAAAGAAGCCATTTAATTCAATTGCCCCCCTCCCCCACTCCTCCCGAGTATTGAATGAGTCATTAATAATTCATGGCTATCCCACGCCATTGGGAATCCACTTTAGAAAGTCAAGATAAAAGATACTGTGGATAATAAAATTTTTGTTATTTGATTTCTTTGAATGTTTGTCGGTTTAGATTTGACCTTGATCTATGGTGGTAGGGTTTCCTACATTTCATCGAACAGCAATGCAATTGTTAACTAGACAATTGAAATTGTTGTTTTGGGAAAATAAATATTCTAACTTGTGATCGATGTTGTTAAATAATGCTTTGCTTAGTTTGGGGTCAGATGAACGTGTGTGCAAAAATGTCCATAGTACTAGTGATGTTGCTCGCGACTTCGTACGCGTAGATTTTCATATAAACTTTCAACCCTTTTTTCCTCCCTTAATCTGGCCCTTGTGCAAAATGATAGCCTATAATTCAATCTGGTCATAGCTAAGCATATTCGTGAAAACAGCATTTAAATCCGTCCAGTGGTTTAGGAGTTGTGCGTGGAAAAACAAACAAACAAGCAGGCAAACATTCTAAAAACTGTCTTAACCTGTTCAGCTGCCTGTGTAATTTTTTTGATACCTCGCAAATTTTTTTTTGCGGCAAAAAGCTTAGTAATCTAAATACCTACCTATTAAACTACGTGGAGAGTCATCCAAAATAAATCCAAGTTGAAACACCCCTCGGTATTTAATAACGTCAATGTTACGTTTGATTCGTGTTTAATTAACGGTTGACGTCGCGTCGACGTCAGTAAGGGCGCGACCGCACTATACTCACGCTACGTTACAAGATACAGTATAAGTATAAAAGTTAAATTATTATACGATACATTAGCCTATATGAACTAGAAGAAATTGTGGCCGATAGCATGTACACTTTACAATCTGACGGCACCCAATTCGATCTCCAGTCACGCATCAATGACTTGTTTAATACTTAAATAAATTATGTGCGGTTCCCATACTATCTATTAACAACGTGAAACGTGAAGGAATACATCTTGACGAATATGATATTCACCGACATGTGTATTATGGCCCATCCTCTCTCTGAGAGAAACCCTGTGTCCCAGCAGTGGGACATGGTAGGCTGATAATGAGCCTATATGAACTGTCTTACCTTATTACACGCCTTTTTTTGTTGACTAGGTAGGACTCTTTTGCAGGGGTCCGCCTGGGGAAGTACCACACCTTTGCCAGTTATTCAACCGCCAAGCAGTAGTGTGCAAACACTACTGTATTCCGGATTGAAGGGTAATGTTTCCAGCAAAATTACAGGGCACACAGAGATTTGACATCTTATATCTCGGGGTGACGAGCGCAGTGCAATGCCATCCAGGGTTTTGAACTGTTGAAGTTCAAAATTCTGAGTGGCGTTGGGCTGTTATGGGCAAGCGTGAAGAGCCATCAGGCGAGCGACTTCACTCTAACTCTGCGTCTGCGACTAAGTTACATTTGGACCAAAATGTCAGTGCAAAGCGAGACACAGCCGCGCGAGCGCATTCACCTTGATAAAGACCGCCGAATGGGGTTGAAACTATAGTCGGAGTATCCGGCCTAATCTTACGTGAGTAATTCCAGTGTAATATAAATAAAAAAAAGTCAAAACTAACTTGGTAGTCGTCTATTAGCTGCAAAAATAACCAAACTCAACAGTTACCTTTAGACTGAACGGGGAATGACTAAACTTCCCTAAAAGCAGTTGAACAGCATTACTGCTATCCCGTAAACCAATTTCTCTTCGATCACCTGAAAAAAATATTGTCCCGAGTTCGGCCCACTTTTAGTTTATGGTTCTATGCTCCGTTTACTTTGGTTTAGTTGGGGACTTGCCCGAGGTAAACGTTTTATCTTGATATGCACATTTTAAGGCCATTATTATATACTATCAGCGCCGGTAAGAAGGTACATAGATGCTCTAGAGTGCTTGCAAAGTCAATCCCGGAATATCTATTCGGGTTGACTCTGTTACTTTTCTAATGTACTTAATTTATTTCTTATTATTTCAATTTCTGAAATAAAATATGAACCAACTTTAGAGCAGTAATTTAAATTTATTTTAGCTTAAACTCCTTTAACCAAAAGTGACTTTCTACGCCTCTACAGGAGTATTCAGTACTTGATAATTAGACACAATATCGGGAGCCATAACTTATATTTAAAAAAAAGTATCTGAGTAAAATAAGCATGGGATTTATAGCGAATACTGGAAAACTAGGGTTCCTTGTTTTGCTACGAAACCGTGAGTAATAATATATATTATCTATAGTTAATCCATTCTTGTGTCATAAAACTGGCATCAATCAGCTTAATGCTGTTCACCAAACAAAGCTGATCTTCCTTTGAATGCGTTCAGCGAAGTCACGAAAGGCCGCAACGTATAAACTAAGACGACGTACTAACAAACTTTATACACTTGTCATTTTTACGGTTTCTCTATCTAGATTCTAGTGTAAACCAAAAGGTGACTCTCCCAAAAACTAGATCACCTCAAACGCTCCCGGCAATGTCGGTAATGCCACACGTTTTATTGTGCACCTCGGGGAAATATTTTGTTTAATATTTTTTGTTTCATTGCTCAGTTGTATTATAGCTAGGTATATTTATACCTTTCGTTAACTTGGATAAATGTTGCTTTGGCTTTTATTATATTTGCCAAAATGCCATCGGGATTGTGGAAATGAACGCCTTTTACTTTATTGCTAGTGGGCAGTATCCGTATATTCAGGGTTCCGTGGAACAATAGTAACATTTATGGACTTGCGACTCTTCCTATTATTACTTTAAAATTATTGCATTAAGGTGAAACGTTTGTTTGGCGGGAAAATCAAATTGCAAAAAGTTTTTTTTGTCCTTGTAGCTAGGCCGGGTAACTATTTTGAAATGGCATAGTGTTCGCGAAAATTGTTGGTCGTTCTTTACATTATCATGTATCTATTAATCAGTTAATCACCATATTACTTACATTTGGCAATAAACCGTTTGAAACAGCATAAATTTGTTTATTGAAAAATGTGCATTGGAGATAAATAACTTTACGCGAGCTTGTAAAGAATAATAATCAATTTTCGCGAACATCATTATCGTTTACAATAATTACTCGGCCTAGCTACAAGAACAAAAAAAACTGTTTGAAATTTGAATTTACCGCCAAAGTGAAACGTTTCACCTTAATATTTTATTTTACTATTTTTTTTTCTTTTAGGTTTTGGCTTCAAACATCTTGTCCGTTTATCCACTGTGAAGTGTGGTGGTGGAATAATATTCCACCACCGATGAGGAACCTGCATAATATAAAAAGTTTTAGTAGTAAACTTTAAAAAATGATTACTGTCAGCTACAAGAGGAAACTTAAAAGCGCGATACAAGTGCCAATATAAGTATCTAAATCAGTATAATATAATGTAGTGTAGTAGTGTGTGTCTATGTAGTAGTGTAGTGTATTTAAAGTATTGTGTATTTAAAGGTATTGTGTATATAAAATGTAGTGTATTTAAAGTGGTAAACTATACCTTACCTTAGTATGTTCTCATTATTATTCATTCACTCGTTGGTATTTGTTGTTTTTTAGATTAGTTTATGCATATTTTATTTATTTAGTTGTGGTGCCTGTACCGTGGCATCACCAAACGGATCCAACGGAAAACCAGCGCTGCTTAACAGCAGGCATTATGCTGAGTTGGGTCCGATTTGTGCCTTCATTTTACCTTTTTCTTTTAAATGTAGCTTTTTGGTCACTAATAAACTGTTTTCTTTTTTCTTTGTAATAGGTTTTTAAGTAGTCGTCAATTTTAAATTATCGAATATAACAAGATCAGTCAAAGTCTAGCTTAGTAAGAAACATTATCTGTCTCACCATTATATAAGGTCGGGGAAAAAGTTTCTTCGTATTTTATAAACAAATGCAAGACATATTTTTTTCAAGTTTAATTACATTTAATTATAATATATATGTACCATTTTGTTCGATAACTTGTTGCCATCTTTTAGGTAGTGACATGACCCCGTTGCTGTAGAAATTTTGGGAATTCTGATCAATAAAATGCAACAAGTAGTTTTGACAGTCCTCTCTTGATGTTAATCTAACACTACCCAAAGAATTCTGAAGAGATCGAAACAGGTGGAAATCTGAGGGTGCAAGGTCAGGGCTATGTGGTGGATGCATTAACACTTCCTAACCAAGCTCTCTAAATTTTTGCTGAGTGGCCAAAGATGTGTGCGGTCTGGCGTTATCATGATGAAAGACCACACTCTTTATGTTGATCAATTCCGGCCGTTTTTTCTCAATTTCTTATTTGAGTCTCATCTGCTGTTGGCAGTAGAGATCCGAATCGATGGTTTTGCCCGGCGGTAAATGCTCATAATGAACGATGCCCTTCCAATCCCATCATACACACAGCATCACCTTATTACGTGTTAATCCGGGTTTCGCTACAGTCTGTGGTGCTTCACTGACCTTTGACCATGATCGTTTGCGCACATTCTTGTCGTAGGTGATCCATTTTGCATCACCAGTGATCAATCTTTTCAAAAACGGTTCGGTTTCTTTACGTTTCAATAGAGAATCGCAAATGAGTACACGATTCATTTGGTTTCTTTCAGTGAGCTGGTGTGGCACCCAAATATCGAGTTTTTTTGTATACCCAGTAATTTTCAAATGGGTCAAAACTGTTTTGTGGTCAATCCCCAGATCTTCAGCTACGTCGTAACTACTAATATGCCGATCTTGGTCCACTTTTTCAGAAATGGCATCGACTTTATCCGTAACAGGGCGACCAGAGCGAGCTGCATCTTTGACATCAAAATTCCCGGACTGAAAACGCTTGAACCAACATTGTGCTACTCTTGATGACACTGCATTAGGTCCATAAACGTCACAAATTTTATTCGCGGCTTGTGTCGCATTTTTCAGTTTTTTGTAATAAAATTTCACAATATATCGAATTTCTTCGTTAGATTCACTCATTTTATCGAACAAAAAAACAATTGAAAAATGGCGGGAAATTGCTTTTTACTTTTTATATTTCTTTTTTAAAATGTCATATTTTTAATGGTATCAAAACCAGCCAGATACAAACAGTATAACGGATAAGATTTTTACTACAACTTTATACATACAAAATACGAAAAGACTTTTTCCCCGACCTATTAGATAGAGCTAAAACGAGACCATTGTATAATGCACGTTGCTCTATCTAACAAGCAAACGTTTTAAACATTTTATTTAAATTTCATATTTTTATTATTAAACACCTTTTAAAAACAATCATAAATAAAAACAAAAAATTAAATCTAAACTAAAATTTACAAGCTAAAACTATAAATTAGCGCCACAAAAATTTAGCGTTTTGAGAAATTCTTATATACAAACGATAAAAACATATCAACATTTTTACTTTTAACAGTTTTTAAGAACATTAAAAACAGCTTAGTCGCTTAGTAAGTACTCGACGGAGTATAATTTCTCCTGGGGCCAGTCTCTGGACCAAATTGTATTCTCACCCGACGAAATTTTTCACGTGTTTTTTTGTTTTTTTTTTTGTTAATTTGTTTAAGAAAATGTTAGATTGTGCTGGTATTGTTACAACTTCCAGCTCCCGCCGTCGTCAATAACATGTAAATCATATTCAGCTATAAAAGACGTCCACTGCTGAACATAGGCCTCCTCTTTAACCTCCACACTGAACGACACCCTGCCATCTGCATCCACTGGATGCCCGCGACTCTCACGATGTCGTCGGTCCATCTAGTGGAGGCCTACCTACGCTGCGTCTTCGTTTATGTAAATAAATGTAGGATATTCAGATTTACCAACTAATCAGTTCATTTCAATAATGATTCCAGTTTATGATACTTTTATGAATTAATAGTGTTTAATCTTCAATTCTATCTATTTTATTGTTATCCTCAAATGAGCTTGATTGTAAATGTTTACATACTGGTAATATTATTATGTTTGTACTGGCAACTGTAGGTGATAAATGGCAGCACTAAGATAGGCGTTGGTTTGAAATATGATTCACTTTTAAGACGTCCGTCAAATAAAATACAACTAAAATAATCTGCGTGTTGTTCTAACCATCGCCAATCCCCGAGACGTAACCTTATTTATTACTGAAAAAGATAGTGAAATAAAAAGTTTTTTTTTAAAACTCATTTTCAATTCATGCCACAAACCCTCAAAAGCGATGGTGTGTAACGCATTTCTCCGTTCCGTTGTGGGCGAAAAGCGACTAAAATGTCAGTCGTCTGGCTCCGGGCTTCAAGTAAAGTATAGGATGTGGTATGTAGCGCGATAAAATATGTGGCGAGTTTTGGTAAAGGAAATAATATTACTTTGGGACTTCCAGGAAGGCCGGATACAAAAGTATCTTTGTAACGAGCCCAAATTGTGATTATACTTGGTCAGCAAAAGCAGTAGTATTTCCTTTTTCCTATCGGCAAGTTTCGTGTCTTTATTAAACTAAACAAAATACAAGCTAACACTAACACTACAAAAATAGTTGGACTGCCCATAGACCGTTGAAGATCTAAAGACAATCCAAATATCAGTTGGCAGCGCACCCAGCGTATTTCCTTGTTCCTGTCACACCCTAATTATCAACTGACTTCTCAAATAGAGGTCGAGAACCTACCTCTGTGTATGAAATCGTGAGAAGGTAGCCTTAGTACTGGATACAGTACGTCGTTCATATTATAGACACACTTATATGCGGTCTACGTAAAAACGACTCGGAAGCTAATTTTAGTGTTGACTTTATTTCAATAGCACTGAAAAACTAGCACTGCCCAAGAATGGAACTCCCTGCCATCCTCCTTGTTTATGAGAACTACAATCTAGGCATCTTCAAGGCTAGAGTGAATAGATTTCTTCTAGATCAACGTGTTCCATCCTCGGCCACGTCGCTTACCATCAGGGGAGTTCGTGGCCAAACGAAGATCTATATATATAAAAGCACCATCGAGATACATTTATATCTATAGAGTCAAAAAAGTGCAATCAAAATAATTTCTTTTTGGTTAATAATATCATTATCAAACACAAGTCTTAGTGAAAACAGTCAATAAATGTCGGATCGTCATTGTACATACCTAGACATCAAATTATATATTTCACAATGCCGCATTCACTTCAATTTTGACGTTATGTCGCTTGTATAGCATTCAACGTCGCTTGTCTGCTAGGTAATCGTAGCACTGGCATCGCGTAGCGTTGTAGTCGGAGCGCGGTTGTCCTATAACTAACAAAAAGTCGGCGTAGCGTGCGCCGAGTTTTGGTTCGGACATTTTTTTTGGCACGATTGTGACTCTATAGGTATTGTATCTCGGTGACATCCGAATTCTTACATTTGCTTAAACTGTAAAAATATTATGTTTATTAATAAACTATTTTGACTTTGACTAAAACAAACTCCGTGAATAGAACACATCAACCTACACATTTTTTTTTTTTTTTTTGCATTTTTAGGGAAACTTACAGCCTAATAATAATATGTAGTATACGCCAATGTTGCCCTTCCCGGTTCCTTGTTTTCCGGTGCCAAGATACGGCAGCCTTTATGGGGAGCCCATTTAGTGGGTGGCAAGTCATCACCTGCCTAAATATATTTTGAAATGAGACAGGATAAGGCAGGTGCCGTTTCTCATCCAATAGATCTCTTATCCCATCCACAAGTTGTTCACCTCAATAGCCCAGTTTTTTTTAAATCCTATACTGTACAATAGTTTCATATTCCTTTTTATACATATTCCATAATTGTATTTTTTTATATTCAAAAGGGCTTCATGGTGTTGGCTTCGGCCCCACCAATGGTCACCAAATGTCCGGACTAGACCCGAGAATGTAATTGAATATGTAGTATTAACCTAAAAATACATTTGGTGACTGGGCCAATTACAAATTTCCGCCTACAGAACTTGGGCTACCACATCTTCAAAAACATTCTTATAATAACCTTACGTTAACTTTTGTCTTGCTCTCTCATTAGCCGAGAGAGCGAGACAAAGTTCAATGTAAGGTTACGAAGGTTTTTGAAATTGTAGCCCACATGTAGTATGTACGAGTAAATGGTAGTCATTAAAGGTCTGCCATGACTGCTAATAGTCTAAGATCCGGCTGCAGAATTACTTCGGTCATCGAGTTTTTGCTTAAAACCAAATTTTTACGCATATTTATGATTAGAAGAATATATGTCAACCAGGGTGCCAGTCAAAATTCGGCCGCTAGTATTTTTAACTAAATTATTAATATTTTTTTGCAACAATATACAATACAGCTACTTCACAGCAATATAAGAAAAAATTGCTTTAATTTGATATATAAATGATAAATATCCGTTATGACCGTAAAATTGTACCAAAATCATACCTGTTTACACCTGGCTGCGAAGGTTGCGGCCGTGGTTTTCCAGAGTGTTTATATATATTGCCGTGAAGTGGACAATATTTTATTTAGAAAACCAAGTGAATTAATTTTTTTCCCATAAATTACTTAACAATAATTTAATAAAAAATACTAGCGGCCACATTTTGATTGGCACCATGGTTGATATATATTCTCCTAATCATAAATATGGGTAAAAATTTGGTTTTAAGCAAAAACTCGATGACCGAAGTAATCCTGCAGCCGGATCTCGTACTATAAAGAGATTACAATGAATGCATCATCCGGTGTCACTTAGCAAATAAAGATTCCGTCCGTTCCTTTACTTTTTCATTTCCAAATAAATTGTGAATATAATGTAGACAATGACATTGTAAAACAGTGTAGTTTGTGCCAAACTACATGACTAGTTTTAGTCCTGACAAAGTAACGTAACATCTGCTGCCGGACTCCCCCGGTGGCTCAGTTGGGAGTGAACCTAACTTCTGTGCTTGGGGGCGTGGGTTCGATTCCCATCTAGGACAAACATTTGTGTGATGAACATGTGTGTTTGTTCTATGTCTGGGTGTTAATATCTATTTAAGTATGTATTTAGAAATATATATGTACGTATATCAGTCTCTGGCAGCCATATTACAAGCTTTGCTTAGTTTGGGTTCAGATGACCGTGTGTGCAAAAATGTCCCAGATATTTATTTATTTATGTATATTTTTTTATCTTTAAGCTAGTGTCCAATTTCAAAGAAACAAAACACTTCACTTTGAAGCGCTATTGTAACTAATCACTGTATTGTTTCCAAAACTCCAGTGAATTAAACCCAAAGATTCGTACACAATGATTTGGATAATCATTTATGTGCTTCCCAAGAATGGAGCTCCCGGGCCTTCTCCTTATTTCCTGAGAAATATAATCTAGGCATTTTCATTTTATTATATATTGTTTTATGATATCGGGTGACGAGACAAGCGAAGTCGCTCGCCTGATGGCTCTTCACGCTTGCCCATAACAGCACAACGCCACTCAGAATTTTGAACTTCAACTGTTCAAAACCCTGGATGGCAATGCACTGCGCTCGTCACCCCGAGATATAAGATGTCAAATCTCTGTGTGCCCTGTAATTTCGCTGGAAACATTGCCCTTCAATCCGGAACACAGTAGTGTTTACACACTACTGCTTGGCGGTTGAATAACTGGCAAAGGTGTGGTACTTCCTCAGGCGGACCCCTGCAAAAGTCCTAGTCCTACCACTACAATACTTAATACTTCATGGATAGTGAATCGACGTGTTCCATCCTCGGCCACACCGTTGCTTATCATCTCAGTGGATCATAGAACCTCCGCCTTTTTGAAGTCGGTTGAAAAAAGCACAACTTTACTAAGGTATGTCTTGACCGTGATTTACTTTACTTGAACACTACTGTGACTATGCATGACACTGGCTAAATAGACAAAATGCCTGGAGCCGAAACAAGACAAAAAACCTGGTTTTATATGTACAATTTTTTTGTTACATAATGTTTTCTTGCTTATACAAACGGTTTGTTTTTGGTTGGATCTGCCAAAAGAACACCAAACGAAATGACGATGGTTTTTGTGGTGCGGTATTGTGTCGCAAATGGGATTGACAAAGGGCCGCTAATTGATATAAACGTGACTATGACATGTTCAGAGCGGGCAGGAAGTTTGGCGTGAAGTGTATTCTGTCTGGCTTTGCTGGGTGGATAATAAACACGTACTAGACGTCAGTTAAGCCAACAAATAGGACTGTCTGCGCAGAATTGAGCTTTATTTCTCACGTCTATTGGAAATGGCAACGAAGCCCTAGTTCAAACTAAGTTACTAGTCTTGAGCATCAGCGTAATCTATCGGTTAGCGTAGCTAGTCTATCGGTTTTTTATCGGATACATTTCGGAAAGTGTGCATCA
This sequence comes from Agriopis leucophaearia, assembly GCA_949125355.1. Classification (NCBI taxonomy): domain Eukaryota; kingdom Metazoa; phylum Arthropoda; class Insecta; order Lepidoptera; family Geometridae; genus Agriopis; species Agriopis leucophaearia. The sequence goes on from OX421283.1 coordinate 10,165,270, forward strand.
TCGGATCTTGTTGGCAACCAAACGCTCGCTAAATGTATAAATTGTCTACCGGCAAAATGACCGTCACGCTAGAAGCTATTTTGTTGTGTAAAATAACTTAGATTGACGTTTTGTTGTCATATTGGTGAAAATTGAGCTGAAGTGTCATATTGATTGTCATTGAATTAAAAGGAAACCAAAGAGAATACAATAGAAGAAGCACAGATCTACTAGAAGAGACGGGACACCATAGAGAAAAAAAGTATGCCAAACGTCAAATCGGAGCAATATTTTATGTCAATAATTATACACGATTTAATGTCAGGTTTAATAAGAATGTGCCACCTCCTATCCAAAATGTATCGATATCGATTTCATTCCTACTACAGATGGAATCCAATATTATTTATTACAGAACCTTGCGCCACTGGTTTTGTTTGTGTGGTGCAAAACAAAATCTGTGCAGGAAACACTAAGGAAAAACTCTGGGTAAATGGCGCTGTGAATTTTGTATAATTTAGAATTATTGCTGTTTTTGTGATCAATTAGATTGAAATAACATTGTTTTTGGTAGTGTGAATTTGTGGAGACTTAATACAAAGTTGGATGCCTGTTTATAGAGCATAGTCTCATATATTGTGAAGAGTGTCTTCGGAGTGTGTAAGATGACATTGCACTTGGATCCGGGCCCTTCGACTTTGGAAAATACCAGCGGTATTTGATATAATTAGAAACTACAGTGCACTGTAGGTAGGCTAGGCCTGTTCCCGAAGTCTACACCTGGAACAGCGACCCTGCATAAGCTCCAGGCTTGAATGCCTTTGCCTGGAATGAGCCGCATCAACGTCACTCGAAGCACGAGCTTCTCCGAGAATTGGGAGTAAAAACTTTATATATTTTACTGCGATACCGCGGTAGTGTGTAGTCCTTTTTGGAAAATTAAGTGAGCCGGTGTCACGCTCACCGGTATCTAGGTTCAATAACGTACAGATCTGCATAATCTAATTCCCTCCTGCCCTTTTTTCTTTCAGACTGCACGAGCGGGCACGAATAATCGACATCGCTATATGGTTTATATTCCGAAAACCCGTACGAAGTGCTTTGATTCCTCTTTTGTTGTGCGAACTGCTACGATAGTATGTGTAATGCGCTGCCTGAATGGGTGTTCCCCGATAGTTACAATCTGGGTGTCTTCAAGTCAAGAGTGAATCGGTTTCTTCTAGGCAAGGGTGCTCCAGCGTAGACCGCATCATCGCTTCACATCAGGTGAGTTGGCGGTCAAACGCTACACATCACACATCATCAGCCAATTAACGTCCACTGTTGGACAAGGCGTCCCTCATAGAGAGGGGTTTCTTAGTGTGTGTGAAAAATGAGTAAGTGAGCCGTACTTACCGTTTTTAACCGACTTCCAAAAAGGAGGAGGTTATCAATTCGACTTTTTTTTTTATATTTGTTACCTCAGAACTTTCGACTGGGTGAACTAATTTTGATGATTCTTTTTTTATTTGAAAGTTGGTGCTTCCCGTGTGGTCCCATCTTAATTTGGTCCAGTTCTGAAATTTTTATGGAAATTTCTGTTTTTTATATTGATAATTATTGCGTTAAGCGGTTAGGGGTAAGTGTGAAAAAAGTATGAAAAATAGAGTCATTTGAACACGAACGATAATTTTGTACTAAGGCATATCTACTTTGTTTGTCTGATCTCCGGTGTTAAGTAAAGAACTAAGCTAATTTATATCCAAATCACCCTTCCACGTAAAATGCTTGACGTTTCAAAGTTTCACATAAATAGCTTGACGTCTCAAAGCATACGCCTGAAACTTTTTTACTCAAAGAAATTCGAACTTATCTCCAAGATGAGGGCAGATTGTGAATTACAACCCTGGATATAATTTAACTTGCAAAGTAAATATTGATGATAATGGAATATAGGCTTTATTCTATTGAAATTTGAGAACGTATTTGTATGGCAGCTTGTTTTCAAATTGTATATAGTACAGGGTTGGCAAATTATTGAAAGTAAATTTAAGTTGTCAAATTATTAGGATGATGTTTTAAGAACCGCCCAAATTGTAAGTCGCTATTATAGCTGTCAACTCTATATCTCATAATATGTCGGCTAAATGCTGAAAAAAAGATTGAATTGATGAAAAATAATGTGCTAGTTTTGATTAAAACTCTTGATGCTTGTATCAATATCTGTTTTCGTATTTCTTATAGCACACTAAACACACACTTTTCAGTCAGTTTAGGTAATATAAGAAGAAGTTAATGTGATTATTTACGGGATATTTACCGTGGTAAGGTTGTGGAAGGAGCTCCCGATATTTCAGCGCAGTTACATGCACCATGTTCACGGGAAGACTGAAGAACTATCAGAAGAACTCATATAACTTTAGTGAACAACCGTGATAGTTTAAAACAGTATATAAGAAGAAGTTTTTTGTACCTTTACAATTAGCTTGTAAGATCTTAGAGAATGGTAGCCCGATTTGGTCTCCGCACTATAATGTTCACTCCGATGAAATTGAGAGAGTACAGAGAAAATGTCTGATGATACTTTGTTATCGTCAGCATGTAGGACGCACTAATTTGAATTACGAACGTAGATTGATAAAGTTTAATGTGCAGTCTCTGAAAATGCGTAGGAAGTACTTCGACTTTGTGTACTTATATAAAATTATTCATTCCATAGTTGATTCCCCAAATTTGTTGTCTCACGTATCCTTTTACATACAGCGCGCGCTAGGCTCAGTTACTAACCTCTTTGCACTTCAAGTCTACAGAAATAATATATCCTTCTTTAACCTAATTGTAAGAATGGCTCGTCAATATAACGAGTTCGTAAATAATTCTGAATTAGATATATTTGATCCTAAGTTTAGTGGTTACATAAGCACCGTAAAAGGTATCCTCCATCTTAGTCTGAACCAGACTGTTCGGACACAGCAGCTGTGCTGCGTCTGAATAGTCCATCTCACTGTTAGTTTATAAAAAATAGTTTTAGAAAAATGTTATGCCGTCTTGGAAGTGCCCATCAGCAAGCTCATTACTTTGCGGATGGGTACTTTCATCACGTTCGTCTATTCCGAATTCCTTCATTATAATTTTTTTGTATACACATGTTTTGGGTTACAACCCAGTTCAGATTTTAGTTACTATTTATTTAACAATGATTTTTGATTGTAATCTGTTTTGTGTATCTAAATAAATAAATAAAATTATCTAAGTACTTACTTTCTTAGCAATGATAGAAAATTTACAACAAACTAGTTAATATTTTATTTTACTTATAAGGTGCGCTTCATCAAATTAATCAATCAATACTCAATATAAAGAAATGATTTATCTAATCTGTATGATAGTTTAGATGTAGTATAAAAGTTTAGTTTATATTTAGTGCTAGCTACTGTATGTTGCATTTTAGTGTTAGACTTATGAACCAAATCAAGCACTGAAAGTGCTAAGTTGCAAATTTGATCAATCATTTACTGGAGTTTTGGCGCTAACGTGAGAGAAAAACGTGTCAGCTCATCAAATCAAAAAACTATAACTTTTCGAAACTTGTGTATTTTCGAGTGTTAATGTGTAATCATCTAGATCATTATTTCAGCCATAAGACGTCCACTGCTGGACACAATTATATAGGCCTCCTCAATCGAACGCCAAAAGGGCCGGTTGGAAGCGGCCTGCATACAGCGTTTTCCTGCGGTCTCTTTTAGGCCGTCTGTCCTATCTTGTGGGTGGACGTTCGCGCTTATCGGTTGGTGGACAGAACCAGAACAGATGTCCGATGGGGCCGTAAGATCCTCGAATGGATTGTGTAATAATGGTGGATTATTAAATAAATAAAATATATATCTGGGACATTATTGCACACATGGTCACAAAATTACTAAGTGGCAAAAATAATAGGTCGGGGAAAAAGTCTTTTCGTATTTTGTATGTATAAAGTTGTAGTAAAATCTCATCGGTTGTACTGTTTGTATCTGGCTGGTTTTGATATCATTAAAAATATGACATTTTAAAAAAGGAATACAAAAAGTAAAAAGCAATTTCTCGCCATTTTTCTATTGTTTTTTTGTTCCATAAAATGAGTGAATCTGACGAAGAAATTCGATATATTTTGAAGTTTTATTACAAAAACGGGAAAAATGCGACACAAGCCGCGAATAAAATATGTGACGTTTATGGACCTAATGCAGTGTCATCAAGAGTAGCACAATGTTGGTTCAAGCGTTTTCAGTCCGGAAATTTTGATGTCAAAGATGCAGCTCGCTCTGGTCGCCCTGTTACGGATAAAGTCGATGCCATTTCTAAAAAAGTGGAGCAAGATCGGCATATTAGTAATTACGACGTAGCTGAAGAACTGGGGATCGACCACAAAGCAGTTTTGACCCATTTGAAAAAGTTTGGGTATTAAAAAAAACTCGATATTTGGGTGCCACACGAGCTCACTGAAAGAAACCAAATGAATCGTGTGCTCATTTGCGATTCTCTGTTAAAACGTAACGAAACCGAACCGTTTTTGAAAACATTGATCACTAATGATGAAAAATGGATCACCTACGACAAGAATGTGCGCAAACGATCATGGTCAAAGGGCAGTGAAGCACCACAGACTGTAGCGAAACCCGGATTAACACGTAATAAGGTGATGCTGTGTGTATGGTGGGATTGGAAGGGCATCGTTCATTATGAGCTTTTACCGCCGGGCAAAACCATCGATTCGGATTTCTACTGCCAACCAGCTGATGAGACTCAAACAAGAAATTGAGAAAAAACGGCCAGAATTGATCAACAGAAAGGGCGTGGTCTTTCATCATAATAACGCCAGACCGCACACGTCTTTGGCCACTCGGCAACAATTGAGAGAGCTTGGTTGGGAAGTGTTAATGCATCCACCATATAGCCCTGACCTTGCACCCTCAGATTTCCACCTGTTTCGGTCTCTTCAGAATTCTTTGGGTAGTGTTAGATTAACATCCAGAGAGGACTGTCAAAACTACTTGTTGCTTTTTTTTGGATCAGAAGTCCCAAAATTTCTACAGCAACGGGATCATGTCACTTTCTACAAGATGGCAACATGTTATCGAACAAAATGGAACATATATATTGTAATTAAATGTAATTAAACTTGAAAAAATATGTCTTGAATTTGTTTATAAAATACGAAGAAACTTTTTCCCCGACCTTTATTAACATGAATTTCATCTTCAAAATTAAAAATGTTTTAAAGCCTGATCTTCATGATGATATTTTCTATTTGAGCGAAGGAGAAGGAAAATTAATATTAATTAAGTTTTTTACCGCGCAAACGAGATAATCTGGTTCGGGAAAATTCTCTAATAATAGTGATGTTAAAATAAAAATAAAAAACGTTTTATTGACATTGAAAATAAATAAAAATAGTTGTAAATAGTTATATTCCTAACTTCTTACGAAGTTTGCAAAAAAATATTGTTTAATAAAATGGGAAGACTTTTTATACACTTTCAAAAGTTTTTTTTCCTTAGTTCTAATAAAGTTAAAAAAAACTATTGTTTAACAATGTTGTTGCCGCGATGACTGGCACCTTTTTTTTGACAGGGCAAGTGCCTTTATTAACGAAACAATACAATACTGGCACCTTTTATTCTCGAAGGCAACCAATTTGGAGTCACCGTGCCAGCTTAGTACGCAATTTATTTTAAATATTAATTCATAATAATTAATTCATCATGCACTAGATAATAAAAAACAATAAAGAAATGTGACGGTAGGCAGCCCTATCACGAAATAACATAAAACGTGACAGAATTTGAATATAACCGTGTTAGCAGTCGATATATGTATCGGAAGGCTTCTACCGATTCCAGCCTATTTCAGGATTTCCACTGATTTTCCTTTTTATCCTCGTTTATTTTAGCAGAAGCAGTTTTGTTAAAGGCTTAGCTAAGCGCCTTATTTTAATACAATGTTGTCTCTATCAAAACTTTAAAAGACCTTTATAACATTGTTTCTATCAGAACTTTAAAAAGGTACCTCTTTTGTTTTACGTTATTTCTATCAGAACTTAAAAGTAATAGGTGCCTCTTTTGTTAAACTTTGTTCCTATCAGTACTTAAAAAGTATTGGTACTTCTTATGTTTAACTTATATTTTGTTTCTGTCAGAACTTGAAAATATGTACTTTTTTGGTTTAACATTGTTTCTATCAGAACTTGAAAAGGCGTACCTCTTTTTTTAACATTGATACTATCAGAACTTGAAATTAACAGCGATTTCTTTTGTTTAACGTTCTTTCTATCAGAACTTGAAAAGACGTACCTCTTTCGTTTAACATTGATACCATCAGAACTTGAAATGAACAGTTTTTTTCTTTTGTTTAACGTTCTTTCTATCAGAACAGAACCTCTGTAGTTGCGTTGGCGGATTGACTTTTGTCGTTTTGGCGTTTCGTCGTGTTTGTTAAGCCAGCATAGAAGCGTGAGAAATGAAAGGAAACGGAGAAGACTAGCAGTATTTGTCTAGAACTACTGAAAAATATCACTAGCGAAGTGCGAGTCGACCTCGCGCACTGAGAGTTCCGCACCAGTAAACATTGTTTTCTTTCATTCAATTCGGGATATTTAGCGCGCACACGACTCGCACGTTGAGTGTTTTTTTTTCCTTTATAGTGTGTTGTAGGTACATTATAATCATGCCAAGTTTGACGCTTGTACGAATCTCCGTTTTTAAACTAGAAGAGCAAAGACAAAAATACGATTGTTGTATTTTATATAATTATAGAGACAAAAATACCTTTGTAGTACCTTTATTTTTTCCTTTTTGATTTAATTATTATTTCATAGTTAAAACCCCCGCAACATTACATATTCTGCCAAAAATAACACTAGCTATCTATCAAGATTCAAAAGATACAGCTGTTAAATTGTAGGACAGACAGAGAGACGGACAGACAGACATACAGACAAGCAAACAGCTTAGGCTTAGTATCGTTCGCGCAAAACTTTATGAGCCCTCTGAAGTTAGGCCCAGTGGCTGCGCAGTACGCATATTATAGGTATCCGAGGGACTTTACAGGGCGTCGGGGAGGCCTCGCGCCTAACTTCAGAGGGCTCATAAAGTTTTGCGCGAACGATATTAAGGTCTCGTTTACAAACCTAAATAATATAATTGCCAGGCTTCGAGGTTCCTCTTTCTCCCAATTTCACCCATATTTTGGGAAAAATTACACTAGCTATCTATCACGATTCAAAAGAAGGGTAGGACAGACGGACAACGTAGACTTAGCAAATAAGGTCCCGTTATACCTTTCGGGTAAGGATCCCTAAAAATGAAACAGGGATCAGAATTTACAGTCGGTATTCACACAGAAAAGAGAGCCGTTTTAATTTAAACAAAAGTTTTTTTTCTGTGGGTAGTCAATTTCCCCGAAAACTGGACAAAAACAACCTAAAAATATCTTTCACTTTGTCTATAAACAACTCACATAGTACTAAACCAACAGTCCGTTTCCCGCCGACCTTCGTCCTCCATCATCAAGCTTCATCAGGGTACATCAGCTACAATATCGCAGCTCGGAGACTATGATTTGTCGCCGGAACCTTTTATATCTTAAGTACCACATTAGACGTTGCAGACGGGCGACTTTGGCGATTCGAGCGACTATTCTCCGGAAAAAAAAAATACCTGACTGCCTAAATGAGTAGATAATATTATCCGGTGTATATACCTAAGTATGTACGTTTGTTTATTAGGCCTTGACAGATTTTAAAAAGCAAGGTGTCGTTAAATTAATCGTATTTTAATATGTCTGCTACATTTTTGAGTTTTTTTTTTTAATATACCTATCTGCTACATTATTGAATTCTAATTTCAACATATCTGCGACTTTTTTGAATTCTAATAATAATATCCCTATCTACATGTTTTCTGTATAACATTTTTATAATCAATCTTTATCTCATTTTCGTTATCAATCTTTATCTCCAGAGAATCGTAGTCATTTTTAATCGGGTTTTTTCTTCTTTTAATATGTATTATTATTATTTGTTTTATTAAATTTCTGATTTCATCGAGAAATTATTTACTGGCACAAACTTACAGAACTACTAACAGCGCATCAAAATAGCTTTATCATACATTTTGGTACATAGTTATAAAAGGTTGGTAATCAAACGTTTGACCTTTTTTATACTCACTAAGGAACTTATATAGTTATCATTATCACCCTATCATGTTCCCACTGCTGGGACATAGGCCTTCTCCCAGAGAGAGAGAGAATGAGCCGTAATCTACCATGCTGGCCCAGTGCATGTTGGTGAATGTCATTATGTCTTTGTGAATGTCATTATGAAATTTGAGCTTCTTGGACATACCAATTTCCAAACAATGTTTTCCTTCACCGTTGTTGAGCGATGGGATGGATAAGTCATTTTTTTATCGCAAATAAATCCGCGTTTGATTACCAACTCGCCTGATGGTAAGCGACGATGTGGTCGAAGATGAAGCACGCAGACTTAGAAGATACCTATTCACTCTTGCCTTGAAAAGGCCTATATTACGTCTCTCCGGAAACAAGGAAGCCGGCAGGTTGTTCCAATCCTTGGCCGTACGGATTAGAAACGTAGAACCGAAACGTTTGGTACGTATCCAAGGAAAGTTCACAATGTATGGGTGGTAATGAGCCGTTTTCCTACTTGTCCTGTCATTGGTGTAGGGCCGTGGATTGAACCGGGTACCGTCAGATAGTAAAGAGCACATGCTATCGCTTGGCCACCATCGCTCCTGGTGGTGTGTTAAGCGATTCAGCAGTGAGAAAAGTGGGTAAAACGCGGAGACACATGACCACTAACGAAAACTGTAAGGCATGTCTCCATTGTTTGTCTGATATGAGGTAAAAAGAAAAAAATACAAGTTATTTGGTCGTTGGTCTGCACGGGCGCGTTATCTTGAGCGCACCCTACACTGGCCGGACCGCCCCTAATTCTTCCGCTACATTTAACCTGCCCCTCGGATTTAAGGCTCCAATCAGACAAACTTCACTCGTCATAAGAAACCAGTCTTTTCGCGTTTTGCTGATCTGTTTTAGGAGAAATCACACTGTGCGTTTTACGCGATCTTTTTTGTAACACCTGCAATGGAATGAAACTCGGATGGTTGCAGGTTCGAACTTGTCGGTCGTTAACATTTTTTTGTTATAAAAAAATAGGCTTGTGCTTAATTGCCCTCTACAGAGAAATGATAATGTGGCGGTTAGAAACTCATCAGGCCTGAATCAGGCTTTATCTTCATCATCATCAACCCGAAGATATCCACTGCTGAGCATAGACCTCCACACTGAACGATAGCCTACCACCTCCATCCACTGGATGCCCGCGCCTCTCACGATGTTGTCGGTCTATCTAGTGGGAGGCCTACGCTGCATCTTCTTGTTCGTGGTCCCCACTCAAGAACCTTTCTTTCCCCATCAAATCGTTACAATGTCTATAATACTATATGAATCCTTGATAGTATACTTGCAAAGTTTCAAATCGATACGACGATTAGAAGTAGATTAAAGTTGACTTACAAGATTCGATTACATAATATTATTTTGTTAGTCTTCTATACTAATATTATAATGAGGAAAGATTTGATTGTTTGTTTGCATTGAATAGGCTCCGAAACTACTGAACCGATTTGAAAAATTCTTTCGCTGTTGGGAAGCTACACTATCTCCGGGTGACATAGGCTATATTATATTTTGTAGCGAGGCCGAAGGCCGAGCTTACACCCGTGCGAAGCCGGGACGGTCGACTAGTTACAAATAAAGCGCGTGCTAGAAATACGCGTCAAAAAGTAAACCCTTCTCCGATATTTTTTTCATCCTGACGGTCTATTCTGCAAGCTAAGTGAACGCACAAGTGAGGCGATTAGCTAAGTGAACATGTTTTTTTCTTGTCGATTACTATAGAGAAATGTCAAAATGTCGAGCGATCACCCTTGACTGTAGTCCCTTACCCTTATAATTCGATGTTTTGATATTTGTTTGCCGAAATAAACAAGAAAAAAATCACTTTCACTTAGCTTATCACTTCACTTGCGCGTTCACTTAGCTTGCAGAATAGACATGCTGGTAAAAACTGACTGTAAACAAAACTCTAGAGTAATTCACGATCTAGGCTACTTCCTGCACACCTAGATATTATAAATCAAGTTGGTTTATAATTGCCAGATTCTAAGATTGTCTGGCATTGTTCTGAGGATTGCTATCTAGAGGGCATCGGTCAATGGCAAAGATCTTTACAACTGTAGATTCAACACTGACGCACCAAAACCGGCAATAAAATCACAAAAAAAAAAGTTACTGCTACCTATTTAAATTGTGATAAAATGCAATACTTGGACTGAAAATTAGCGTAAACTCAGATCATAGAGTTTTAATTTAGTTTGTCTGCAATTTTTAAATATGTACATTTAAAATGTAGGTAAACTCGGGACACTTGTGATGTTTTTGTAAATCAATGTAAAGGTATGTAGCAATATCTGTGGCAATATTGTTGGTTTCTGTGAATAGTTGTTTATTAGAAAATTGGACCACAGCTTTAGTACAGTTTTAATAGTTATAACGAATCTATAGTTTTAAAGATCTTTTGGGTTATGGCTACAACACACTTCATTGATTCGATATTAGACCGACACAAAGTTTTCTAGAATAGTCTACATTTCAATGCTTTACATTAATCAGAAACATTTTATTTTAATATTTCACCTAAGTATATTTTTGGACCCGGGTATGTCTTTAAACTGCGACCAGAACCACCGGAGGATATGCAGCTGCGTCTTATGAATACACGGTGAACGTACTGAGATCCCCAAGCCGCCTGCCAAGCGCGGGGATTATGGCAACTCCCCTCTCTAAGAGGGAGGTCTTTGTTCAGCAGTGGACATTTATTAGCTGCTGAAGTAAGTATGATGTATATTTATGTATCACTACATAGTATAAAACAAAGTCGCTTCCCTCTCTCTGTGTCTATACCTGCTTAGATCTACGGATTTTGATGCGGTTTTCACTATCAGTTAGATAATTTTTCACGGAACGTTTTAAAACATATACCCGTGCGAAGCCGGAGCGGGTCGGCAGTGTGATACAAAAAGAAAAAGGTAAGAAAAAGAACTGCGTGCTATTTACGCAAAAACAGCAATCTTGAGCTATATTTAATTGATTGAATCAGGCGTTACTTTGCAGAAGTTCATCTTCAAAACTATTTATTAGAGTCTATCTCTAGTGGGCCTCTTGAACGTCGTATGAAGTATAATAAGAGATATTGGATTTAACAAATTTCTGCAAGGATAAAAATCTCTTCTCTAAATAGTACAAAATAAAGTCGCTTTCCGCATTTTTCTGTCTATAAATGCGTTAACTCCTCCCGAACAACGCAATGGATTTTGATGCGGTTTTCATCAGTTATATAATTTTTCACGGAAGGTTTATATATATATATATCACTCTAATATCATATATGTGAAAGTTTGGATGGATGGATGTATGTATGGATGGATGGATGTTTGTTACTCAATCACGCAGAAACGGCTGGGTGGATTTGGATGAAATTTGCAATATACATTGCTTATGTCCTGGATTAATATATAGGCTACTTTTCATCATCGTCATCATCACCGGATTTTCATCACCACGCAGGTGAAACCGCGTGGCTTAGCTAGTATTATATAATAGAACTTACGCCCGTGCGAAGCCGGGGCAAGTTGTTAGTATAAAATAAAGTCGCTTTTCGCGTCTTTCTGTCTGTATATCCGCTAACTCCTCTTAAACCACACAACGGATTTTGATGCGGTTTTCACCATCAGTTAGATAATTTTTACGGAAGGTTTATATATTATACTAACACCCGTGCGAAGCCGGGGTGGGTTGCTAGTAAATAATAAATCCCATTTGCCATAAGGTACTTTAAACGACATTGAAGCGGAAATATAGCGTATAAGAAACAATTTTATTTTAATTATTTTATTCGTTGCAAAAAACTATGACAGTTTTTCCGTAATATAGCACAGCGACAGCACACCGACATTACAGCGACAGCACAGGGAGTAGGGACAGCACAGGGATAGCACAGGGACAGGACAGGGACAGCACAGAGAGGATTTGTTATCTATATATATGTCGGAGAACCGTTATTCTTATCGACATCGTCATTAGTGGTTGCGAGCCTAGTGGGCGTCATCAGGGTAAAGTGCGAGCACAAAACACAATAGTCACAGTTTCACTTTATTTTAATTTAGATTTAAGCTTATTTCATTTTACACTTGTGAGTTTAACAATAATTTTAAAATAAAAATGAAGTTAAGACCGAGCAGTGGGTTCAGGGCACCGATCTTACTTTATCCAACGATACTTTTCAATACGAATGCTTCCAACGATCCAACTCGATTGGTTGCTGCCACCAGAATGCCGCAAAGAAGTGCCGGCCTCTCTAAAGTCAAGATGGCGCCTCGACCCCACTCGAGGCACGTGCTCTGCTCCGATTGGTCGATATTTGAACAACAATATTCATAACTTTTAATACATTGATAAGTTTTTTTAAGTTTAGAAAATGTAACAAAACAAATTAAATTAAATTACGAATTTTAAAAGTAATTAAAATGTAAACAAATAACATTACAAGAAAAGCTAGTAAACAACAATCAACGACTCATAGCTTCCTCCGACATATATAAAACAGTCAGGTTAGTTACACCATTTATAACTCAAGAACGGCTGGACCGATGTTAATGATCTTTGATTTGTTGGATGTCTCTCCGCCCCAAATAGCAAAATAAGTACATCGGAAAAAACACGAAATCAGTTTCCCATCATCCATACATTTTGTATGGGACGGCCAGAATTGAACGTCTATACGTCATTATAAGTCATTGACATAAAAAAAAAGGAATTGTCATTGAAGTCAAAACAGGTTGTTGCCGCTACCAAGGAGGTTGCTTCAAAGAGGTATATAACGCGGGTGAACCGCGCAGCGCAGCTAGTAATATTACAAAATATGTCGTCGAGGGCGCCACCCGAGTATTGTATGTATTGTAAAATGCTAATACCTTTTATAATTGCTTTCCGTGTCTCCCGGGGGCTTAGTTCGTGATAGTACAAGAGTACAGGGTCAGTTTTGTAACGAGTTATTAATTAACATCATAATCAGGTCAATCTTGGAAATAGGTTTCACTTCAGGGCTCTAATTCCATATAAAACCACAAACTACGCCTACGCCTATAACACGCCGCAAACTTGTTATAACAAAGAAACCATGTTTCCAAATGACACGGTCACCATAGTTACAAAATTCAAAAGCGTCAAACAAATAAACGCATCCTCCGATTTGATACTACATTTTCGTGACAAACGCGCACGAAATGCGCTAGCTTGCTTCACGTTATCTACACTAATATTATAAAGAGGAAAGATTTGTACCTATTTTTGTATGTTTGTATGTTTATAATGAATAGGCTCCGAAACTACTGAACCGATTTGAAAAATTCTTTCACTGTTGGGAAGCTACACTATCCCCGGGTGACATAGGCTATATTATATTTTGTAGCGAGGCCGAAGGCCGAGCTTACACTCGTGCGAAGCCGGGGCGAACGGCTAGTATTGAATAAAAAGAGCGCGTTACTAACCTCATTGCGTTGCAGACGTGTCATTGCCAATTCCACGCAGATAACGTGGTCAGATAACAGATATTCTTAACGTGGTCACGTTAAGATTTTACTCACAGAGACAAAGATCACAGAGACCATTTTTCAATAAAAATTTTATATTTAGTAGCGCGGTATGGCAAGGAATCTCATGTCAGTTAGAGAATAAGAACCCAGGTATGCCTGATTCTCGACTTTAATACCATTTTCAGGTAGTTTTCATTTCAAACTTATCCTTTGTGCATAAGACTCTTTTTGTGGGAAAACGTAATCAAACCTCTTTGTATTTTGAAATACTTAGGGCCGATTTCACCATCAAAGTGAACGCGATCAACGCAAAACTAAACTGGTATAAAGTGGCTTATTGAGTTCAAAACGTCAATTTGGGTTTCACCAACATAAACTTAACTGCGATCAGTTTATGTTTGTGAAACCCAAATTGACGTTTTGAACTCATTAAGCCACTTTATACCAGTTTAGTTTCGCGTTGATCGCGTTCACTTTGATGGTGAAATCGGCCCTTAGTTCCATATATGGAGGAGACAAAAATTTACTGCCAGTTACTTAAGGTTGAAGATTTTAAAATCTAATTGCCTTCATCATCATCATTGTCATTTTAGATTATCTGAAACTGTCTGAAATCGATGGGGGATCGATCTCCCATATCGATTTCCAAAACGGCTGGTTGAAAGCGGCCTGCTACCATCCAATTGTTATTTGTTTGTTGTTTTTCCAATTGTTGCAATTCATGCAATTTTCTTCCATCGAGCTATTATTACCAGCAGTGCCCAGCAGTGGACGTCCTATGGCTGAAATTATGATGAGCTATTAGGTATTATTTAATAGCTCGTTATTTTCTTCAAAGATTCTTCAAATCTTTATCGACTATGTTTAGTAGTAACCAAAGAAAGATTATTACTTACTGTCACACTATAGGGCTTTCTAATTCATTATCTTTTACCATAAAATAATATAGTGCTCGTCATAAAAAGCGCAATTATCGCTCGTTCGTCGCGTGACCGCCACCTTCCAATTCGATGATAACGTCGAAATGGCAAACCAATTTTGTTATGCTCTACTTAATTTTGAAAATTTTTAGAAGGTTAAAATGGTAGATATTTTTAAGACTATTTTATGGTGGAGTTTATTGTTAACTACGGGTTCTGAGTAAATAATTTTACACTAATTTACGAAGTTTGGCAGTTTATTACAAAACAGTTCTTACACACTGGCAATACTTGAGACTTTAATCTGAACAGGCAACACTGACTCGGTTCGCACTTGTAACTTACTCAGTAATCCTGCACTAAATGCCTAGCACTTATTTCGCCCCGAGATAGCTTGTTCGTTATTCGCGGTGTAGCCAAAACTAAACTGTCAAACGCCGGATAATCGCGTGCTTTTATACTCATTGGACACGAGTCTAGAGTCTATAAAGACGATATCCTATTGAAATACTTGTCACCTTTTTCATTGGCTGTCTTTTTTGCGCGCTTTTTGAACATTTCAGAATAATCTAACTAGAACTTTCGACATGGTTCTACTAGTCCACACATTACGTACTTTTTTCAGCAAATTCTTTTATTTGATACCCCTAATGCAAGTGCTTCAAATTGCATAATAAATAATCCGCCATATTGGATTTATAATGACGTCACTTAGCTAACCATGCATTGTCATTCAAACTAAACATAATATATGCAAAATTTCAGCGCAATCAGTTGGGGATAACTGTTTTAAAATTGATTTGCAAGAGTTAACCCTTACTTTACAAGGCGAGTTAAATAAATGCTGGTGAAATTATGAAAAGAGTCAAAAATTTCATCATAATCTTAATCTTCTTGTATTACCTACACAATTTTTTTTTCAAAGTTTGTCGTCAATTATTTCTGGATTCATGTTGTTGGAAATTAAAACAATTTTGAATTAATACTATATATTATTTTCTTGTTGAATAATTATTGTACCTATTCAAAGTTCTGTTTAGGTGATTTTGAATTTAGGTTGTTTGAAATAAAGTCAATTTTAAATTTTTAAATGATAAATAATTCACAAGTTAAAATAATAATAACCAAATTGAATTATAAATGTAATATATAAATAAACGAAGCATGATAAAACATCTCGTAACTAAACTAATCACAGACTCCCAACCTAATTCGTTTTAAATTTATTGTATCATGGCCTCAGAAATATATTGTGTAGGTGGGTCCTAGAAATTGAGAACTGGATTTTTTTTCCAGAAAATTGTCTTTGAAATTCTTTATTATATATTGTTATCTCAATGAATGTATTTTTAACGCAAAGCCCAAAAAAGTTGTGCTCTTTAATTTTATTCACTAATTTTTCGAAAAAATCACGTTTGAGATTCTGATTTATTTTCATACATAAGGTGAGGCACGAACAATCTATTGTTATTGCAACGACAGGACCTTCGCCTGACTTTAGGCCTCATAACCGGTCATTGCAACATGAATGGTCACTTGTATAAACTGGGATATATGGTACTGAGATGTAGTCTTTAACTGTTGGCCTTTTGGAAAAACTCAAGAGTCACACAACGGACAATGGAGAGAGCTATGCTCGGAGTTTCTTTGCGCGATAAAATTCGGAACGTGGATATTCGCCAAAGAACCAGAGTCACCGACATAGCTATTAAAATCTGCAAGTTGAAGTGGCAATGGGCAGGCCGCATCGCTCGAAGAACTGATAATCGATGGGGAAGAAAGGTTTTTGAGTGGAGATCGCGAACCGGAAGACGCAGCGTAGGTAGGTCTCCTACTAGATGGACCGACGACATTGTGAGAGTCGCAGGCATCTAGTGGATGCAGATGGCAGGATGTCGTTAAGTATGGAGGTTAAAGGGGAAAGCCTATGTTCAGCAGTGGACGTCTTCTGGCTGATGATGATGATAAACTGGGAGCCACGGACAGTCCACAGTGTTGTGGCTGCATGAAGGAGAACGAAACTGTAGAGCATGTGCTGTGGCATTGTGAAGCCAGAGAAGAAACTAGAATATCTACCGGGTTGCATGAGGCATCATTACCTTCATCATCCACGTCACCACATCAGCTAGACTGCTTTTCATCATCATTATGCACAATTCCATCTACGCCACTGGAGCAACTGTGCCAGCGTCCCAGAGCCTCACTCTGATATTTCAAGGAGTTCAGGAGGCTCAGGTAGATGCTGGAAGGGGGAAATTTGGAGTTAAACAACTTAAACACTGTTTTAAACTATCACGGTTGTTCACTAAAGTTATATGATTATTTACGGGATATTTACCGTGGTAAGGTTGTGGAAGAAGACCCGATATTTCGGCGCAGTTACATGCACCATGTTCACGGGAAGACCCCCGTGCGTCTTCCCGTGAACATAGTGCATGTAACTGCGCCGATATATCGGGAGCTCCTTCCACAACCTTACCACGGTTAATATCCCGTAAATAATCATATAACTTTAGTTAAACAACTTAGCTTTCTTATCAACAACAATATATATATATATATATATATATTTTTTCATTTATTTATCATATAATAAGAAAATTATACAGTAAAGGATATAATGACATTTTAAAACCACTAAGGTTTAATAGTAATGCCATATGGAGTTTAAGTGTACGTCTACTATAAAAATAATGTTAATATCTAAGTACACAACTGGCAGCGAGCGAGGCGATTACATCAGGTTGTCAAGAAAGTAAGATTTTAATTTAGTTTTAATATTATATGAAGTAATGTTTTTACATAAATCTGAGGGTAGGTTATTAATTAAACGAGGAACTAAATATATAGCGGTCCGTTCGCCGTAGATATTTGTACGTCGAACATTAGTCTTCTCTTCCAATGGAGGAACACATTTTAATGCGCATGAACTATTTCTGATGAGCGATTAAATATTTGCCCTTTAAAAGAAAGTTACTTACGAAAACGTCGAAAGTTTACGCAATCAATCTACCTTTCACGTGCAAAAATGCAAATCCCCAGTCGTCGAAACTCTAAACTGTAAATCAATACGACAAAAACCGAATCACGTCGGGAATCGAGTCGCTTGTAAACGCGCCACCGACCGTGCTGAGAATTAGGCCGGATCAATCTGTGTTTAGGATTAACTTGAAAGAAAGCGGGTAATTGAAAAATTGAAAATACCGCTATTTTGAGACTAGAAGGAGTTAGGTTTCTACCAAATTACAAATAATTTCACGCAAATTCAATTTGTAACCCGATAATACTAGACACCAAGTTCGCCTAATTTCAGGCCCGTCATTACACGGACTATAAAATTACACGTTAATTACCCACCATTATAATAAGCGTTATTAGCCTTGGTTACGATTAGTTACTTATCTAAGTAATCCACCACGTAAGTAATCTAGCAGCTTCAGGAATTCTGTCGTATTCGTTTATTTTTTAATCTGGGATAAATTCACACTTATATTATTATAAATGCGAAAGTTGTGTGTAAGCTTAGTGTGCTAGTGAGCATATTTGATCCCACTCAACTTCGTCACAACTAAATGAATTTACTTAAATGAAATTATGTTTAAAGGTAGCTTTGTACCCTGGATTAATATATAATATAGGCTCCTTTTTTATCCCGGAAATATCATCATCATCATCAGCCATAAGACGTCTACAGCTGAAAATAGGCCTCCCCCTTTAACCTCCACACTGAACGACAACCTGCCATCTGCATCCACTGGATACCCGCGACTCTCACGATGTCGTCGGTCCATCTAGTGGGAGGCCTACCTACGCTGCATCGTCCGGTTCGTTGTCTCCACTCAAGAACCATTCTTCCCCATCGGTTATCAGTTCTTCGAGCGATGGGGCCTGCCCATTGCCACTTCAACTTGCAAATTTTAATACCTATGTCGATGACTCTCGTTCTCGTTCCCGGAAATATAAATAGTCCCAATAGCTTAATGGTCGCAACCACATGACGTACCAGAGTATCCATCACATCACGATGCACACTACTTCACTGCCTTGTTTCATCAAGATAATTATGTTTACCGTTTAGTCGTAAAAGGTAATAACTCTCATACTATTACTATACAGAAGTTAATAAAAGTAAGAGAAGAGACAGGTAGAGATTAAATAGACCTCAAATTTATATATTTAAACTTTTTATGATTACACTGACTTTTTCAATATTAAGATAGCGCGTAATATTATTGTATAGCAATTTCTAACATTTATTATTTTATGTACCTGACTTGTAATACCTATTATTATCAATAAATATATGTCTATGTCTATATACCTATTCTTAATAGATTACCTATTTTGTTTATTTATTAAAACTGGGTGGTTAAAGCACAAAAACGACTGGTAAGTTACAGGTTATTTATAAGCTATACTACGCGAGTGACACGTAAATACCTACTTCCATATTAATATTTCTTGTTTTATTGTTTTTTCATTGGCACAAAATAAACTTTTCTGATTTCTGATAAATATCAGTTATTTTGAACTACACTATAAAAACTACATGGAAAAATACCGTTACTTTTATGCGCGTTTCAGTCCCGTACAGGTATGTTCACGGAGGCCACGGAACGCCGTAAACCGCCGCTCTTATTTATGAGTTGACTTTAGGGCCTGGAGGGAATGGAATGAATGAAAATAATGGATGGAAGGAATCGGAATCGACATCTTAGCAGTACCATCGCCAATACAGATAGAGATTACGTTCGCGGCGTTCAGGGAATGTGAACAGGAGAGGCGAGTACTCACTAACCAACCAATTATTAACCACCTGCAATCTTCACTCAGTAAGAGAGACCAATGAGACAGGCCACCTGCTGAGGAGAGGAACGCAATGTCAATAAGGCTTATCTTGGAGTCCCGCAGGCCTCTTATACATCGTCGACTAAGATATCACTGGAAAGATGCCATAGAGTCGGACTTGCATGAGCTCAACGTTACGATTTTTTTGAATTTATAGCTATCATCATCTTCATCAGCTAGAAGACGTCTACTGCTGAACATAGGCCTCCCCCTTTAACCTCCACACTGAACGACATCCTGCCATCTGCATCCACTGGATGCCCGCGACTCTCACAATGTCGTCGGTCCATCTAGTGGGAGGCCTACCTACGCTAAGTCTTCCGGTTCGTGGTCTCCACTCAAGAACCTTTATAGCTATCGAGTGGTTTAATAAAATTTTGATTGATTACAATAGATACGTAGCTGCAGCGTCAAACTGTATCCCCCGATTTTGTTATCAACAGTTTTTTGAATTGCTTCCGACTATGGAAGCAAATTTAAAGACATATTGACGTCAACGCAGGTAGCAGAACAAGCTCAACCTAATTGTTTTAGTAAACGATCGAAGTAAAACACAAAACATCTCGAAGTTTCAAAGAAAAGCAATCAAAATTCTCTTTAATAAAATGCTTATTTTAAATCTTTACCGTTCCCACACTGTTTTAAACTATCACGGTTGTTCACTAAAGTTAAATGATTATTTACGGGATATTTACCGTGGTAAGGTTGTGGAAGGAGCTCCCGATATTTCGGCGCAGTTACATGCACCATGTTCACGGGAAGACTGAAGAATGCGGGTGGTAGGTGAAAAAGTTCAAAGTTAGGTACAGCCAAAACGATCTACCCTCTTTCTTAGTCTTTTGCTACGGTTATCACTGGAACTCGAACTCGAACCTAAGTCTCGACAAAACACACTCACTGTATCACTGCGTATAGTATTTTGAACACATTTTGAACGCGGACTTTTATTTTTAAGGCAACCTAATACTTGATTCCACGCACTAGCGAGTTGAAAACCATCACCTCGATTGAAATTCTGGCATTTCGAGATTTCAATAGTTTCCTTTACCAGCCTTGGTATGTAGTGACGCTCGGTGGACAGGATTTCGGGATTATGAAATTCAATCCAGTGGTTAGGACCGGTAAATATCCCGTAAATAATCATTTAACTTTACCGTTCCGATGAAATAGCAATACAATCACTTGCATTGGCGGCCGTCTCCATTACGATGAAATCACTGAAGTGAGAACTTTTTCTACCATTCTCTTTTCTGTGGATGAAATTATGGAAATGCGAAATGACAGCTGTCAAGAATAATGTTAGCAGCTTGATGACGTTGATTATATTACCTATAAGAAAATAATTATGGAAATGTGAAATGACAGCTCTCGAGAATAATTTAAACAGCTTGATAATATTATCTCTAGTAAAAATGACATCTGTCAATGTTATGTAAGCAGCTTGATTACGTTAACGTTCAGGCCTTGGATTTGAAAAAAAGCGCGGGAAACGTCGACTTAGGCGGGTGTTATTTTTCCGTGTTATTTTAATTTTAATAATTTTAAGATAAAAAGGATCAGGAGAGTATTGTATTGTATATAAAAATAGTAGTCATTGTATATATTTTAATTTAAGTGTATAGTTCTTCTAAATCCGGTAAGTTTTTGCTTTTTTTAAACATGGGAGAGCCGCCTGACCCCGGCGGCGGGGTCGGCACCCCTTGCATGGCCCCCCCGGCCAATAATTTTGTAACTATTACTACAAGTATGAGCAGTATAGTTTCTAATGAGTCTGGCATGGACACGGACGCGTCTAGTAGCCAGCAGCGATCGAGTCGTAAAAGAAGCCGTCAAGGTAAAATCTGCAAAACCTGCAATAAAAAGAAAAGGAAGCATGCTCAGGCAGCGGATGGCAAAACTGGATGTCTTTGCATTGATAGTGAGGGTAATAGCGACAATTCTGTCAATGATGTTGAGAACCTACACAAACCTCTACAAACTCCATCTCAAATACCTCTTCCTTCCAACAGTAATGGTTCAGGTCCCCATGTTTTCACCTCTGTAGCTAGAACAATGTATCAATCAACTGATACCGCCCCATTTACTGTCCATGTGCAACGGGAAACTAAATCACCTGATGATGGAACAATTCTTCACCCAGTCTCTTTCGGAAAGTTCCTCAAAAAAAATAATTTCCAAAATATTGTGAACGGATCTGTAAAGAGAATAGGGAGAAATAGAATTTCACTTTCTTTCTCGGTCTCCAGCGATGCCAATTCATTCATCTGCAGCAGTACTCTATCACACGAGAGTTTGAAAGCATTTGTACCATAATTTAACGTAACTCGTATGGGGTTAATTCGTGGTGTGCCATCAGAATGGACACCAGAAGAGGTGATAGAGAATGTGTCGGTACCTGATGGGTGTGGTAAGATTTTAAAAGTAAGGAGAATAAATTTCAAGACGATGGTAGATGGTTCTCCTGTATGGAAACCAACACAGAATATTGTTGCAACTTTTGATGGGCAGGTATTGCCAAATAGAATATTCATGTGTTATAATGCTCTACCAGTAATACTTTATACGTACCCTACTATTCAGTGTTTTAATTGCTGTAGATACGGACATACAAAGTTGCAGTGTAGATCAAAACCTAGGTGCTACAAGTGTGGCCGGGACCACAATAGTGAAAATTGCGACTCAGAGGAAGAAAACATGTTATGCTGTCTATGTTCAGGAGCACATTTCGCTATTAATAAGTCTTGTCCTGAGTTTGCACGCCAAAAACAAATTAAAATAACCATGGCAGAAAATTGTATTTCTTATGGTGAAGCAGCTAAACTGATACCTCCTGCATCAAAGTCTTATGCTGATATTCTTAAACCTGTTTTTAATAGCACTGCTCCAATACAGACACAATCTTCTTCCAGTTCTTCTTCTCAGCGACTACCTCAAACGTCATATAAAAAGACATTTATTACAAACCGCCGTCCAGCACTCAAACCAGGGGTTGGATACGATCGAGCTGCACATCAAAAAATTCAAAATGAATATAACATGCCTTCCCCACAGGATGGCTGTGCTCTTACTATGAAGAATAACAACCCAATCTTAATGTCTACAACAGACATTATTCAAATTTTAATTAATACATTAACGCAGTCAAACATAAGAATACCGTCCAACGTCGCCCCTATATTAGACATGTTTAAAAATTCAAATGCCATTAATGATGGCAGTCTTTCAAAAAGCGGTGCAATGGAACTGCAGAAGTGCAGTTCATAAAAAAAGTGAGATTATTTATTTAATAAACAAATACAATACTTGTTTATTAGCACTTTCAGAGACCTGGTTAAAACCAGGCTCTATATTCAAAATCCAAGGTTTTTCTTGTTTAAGGGATGATAGATCTGATAGTCATGGCGGTGCTGCCTTGCTTATTAGAAATACCATCTCTTTCTCTCCTCTTTCTCTTCCTTCTTATGATAATTTTTCCGTAGTAGCTGCACAAGTAGGTAATATTTGTGTTGTCTCTATTTATATATATTCACCTCGATTAATAGCTTTTGAACATCTTCAGGATCTCTTATCACTTCTTCCTAAACCTTTCTTAATCCTAGGGGATTTTAACTCCCATCACATTTCCTGGGGTTCCTCTATTTCATCTTTCTACGGCGAAAAATTACTAGAGGTAATTGATGCACAAAATCTTTGTATATTAAATACAGGCTCTCGAACTCGTCGAACAGCTCCTCACGAAATAACTAGTGCAGTGGATCTCTCTATATGTTCCCCGAAATTAGCTGCTTCTGTGGTATGGGAAACACTAACTTCCACCTTTGATAGTGACCATTTTCCTATCCTTATCACCCTGTCAAGGGCTTGGCATCGTAACCCTACTCGAAAACCACGTTTACAATATAATATTAATGATAACACATTATGGTCAAAATTTAAAGATAATGTTAATAGTAAGTTAGCAAGTTTACCTAATATATCTAATGGAGTTTTTGACTGCTCAAATGCCTTTACCAATGTTTTATTACAATCGGCTAATGAAACATTCCCTCATAAAAATTCAGCATCTGGATTAATTCCCTCTCCGCCCTGGTGGGATAAAGAATGCTCTGAAGCGATTAAGAAAAGAAAAGCAGCTGAAAAACAGTATAATAGAGATATGACAGATGAAAATTTTAAGACGTTGACAGATCTATTAAATAAAACTCGTAAGCTCTTAAAAGAAAAAAAAAAACTAGGGTGGCGAAAATTTTGCCTTTCTATTTCTCCTAATATAAGCCCCACTGTTGTGTGGCGTAATGTTAGAAGATTCAGAAGTGGTGTTAGTGTGACACCTTGTTCACCTTTACCTCCGAATCTGACTGAACAATTTCTAACACGATTAGCCCCGCCTACAGTACCACCAAAAGAAATTGTCTATAACTTAGTCCCTTCTGTAGATAATGCAACCATATTAAATTCTCTGTTCTCCATGCAAGAACTACAAGGTGTACTGTCAGCCGTTAAGGATTCTGCGCCGGGCGAAGATGGTATACCATATTCATTCATTGCTAACCTCAGTCAATCATCACTTGCGTATTACTTAGACTTAATCAACACTGCCATGTTAACCGGAAACATTCCTCCTTCTTGGAAATCCCAAGTAGTGGTGCCTATTCTTAAACCAGGAAAAAACCCATCAGATGCTGCATCGTATCGTCCAATAGCTTTATCGTCAGTTATATCCAAAATTGCTGAAAACATGGTTAAAAATCGTCTGGAATGGATAGTTGAAAACAGAGGCATTTTACCTGAGACACAATTTGGTTTTCGAAAAGGTAAAAGTACATTGGATAGTGTGGGTACACTTGTCACAGATATTAGAATCGCATTTTCGCGGAATGAATCAGTTCTAGCAGTATTTTTAGATATAGAATCAGCTTATGACAATGTTCTTCTTGATATCCTGAAATCAAAACTTCATAAACTAAATATCCCTGATATTCTTTCATGCTTTATAATTAATCTCCTGTCAGGAAGAACAATAAAGTTAGATCAAGTACTAGATCAATGCAGACTCCTGTGGAAAGGTCTGCCGCAAGGTTCAGTTGTAAGTCCCATCCTATTTAATTTTTATTCATATGATTTGGAATCATCTCTACACGGCTCAGTTAATATGTTACAATATGCAGACGATCTTGTTTTATACGCCACAGGCACATCGATTGGAGATATTCACTGTCAAATATCACGAGCTTTAAATTATTTAAAAAATTGGGTAGCGAAAAATGGACTTAGCATATCTCCCCTTAAGAGTTCTGTGGTTCATTTTACACGTCAACGGATTCCACCAGCTGTCTTTGTACATTATGATAGAAATTTAATTCCATCAGTATCTGATGTCAAGTTTTTGGGCGTTTGCCTTGACTCGAAACTTACGGGCTTACCACACTGTACGTATATTGCCACAAAGTGTGAAAAACTTTTAAATTTATTAAGGTGCCTTTCTGGTGTTTGGTGGGGTGCACATCCTTTTTCTTTGAAGCTCCTCTATAACGCTCTAATACGAAGCGTTCTTGACTATGGGACCTTCTTGCTGGGGCCTAGTAGTAAAGCTGGCCTTAAGAGATTGGATAACATTCAATCCAAAGCACTAAGAATAATCACCGGAGCTATGAAGTCTAGTCCACTAAATGCGCTACAAGTGGAATGTTCTGAACCCCCTCTTCATTTGAGGCGGCAATTCCTATCAGATCGTCTGTTTTATCGCGTATCACAGTTTTCTAATAGTCCTTTGATCTCAAAACTCCACCTTCTTGCTGATTTAACTGCGTCATCAAATTACTGGAAGCATAAATCCCTCCCTTGCTTAGTGCAAAGCCTAACTAAGTTTAAGGCACTACATGCCCCA
This sequence comes from Agriopis leucophaearia, assembly GCA_949125355.1. Classification (NCBI taxonomy): domain Eukaryota; kingdom Metazoa; phylum Arthropoda; class Insecta; order Lepidoptera; family Geometridae; genus Agriopis; species Agriopis leucophaearia. The sequence continues at coordinate 10,190,601 of OX421283.1, forward strand.
ACGCATCAATCTCGAACTCTTAGTATATTTACTTGCAATTATGAAGCATTAATACAACCTCCAATAGTTTGCCTTAATTTAAATATTGATAAACAAAATGCTAACGCGTATTTTAAATTCATTGTAAACGATAAATGGCCCAATTGGCACCACATTTATACGGATGCCTCAAAACATTCACCAAATAAATGCGTAGGTGTGGGTGTTTACCATGCTCAATATGGTATTGTACAAAAAATAAAATGTCCTCCTGAAATGTCAGTATTTACAGGTGAAAGTCTTGGCATTGTTAAAGCTATAGAATATGTGCTACTTTGTGAGCTTAAAAAAACCATTATCATTAGCGATTCCATGAGTGCTTTACAGGCGTTGTTGAAGTTTCCTTTTAAAAGCAAGTCACATTATCCTCTTATAATAGAAGCCAGAGAAAAACTTCATCTATGCACTCTTAAAAACTTAATTATTAACTTTGTTTGGATTCCTAGCCATTGTGGGATTACTGGTAATGAAAAAGTAGACAGACTTGCCAATGAGGCTGTGGTGTGTGGTGATTTATTTCCGTATAAAAATTATACTCACGACCTGGCTGCACTTCCCAGACTGCACCTCCAGGATTCCTGGAAAGCAGTCTGGGCGGATAGCAGCATGTATAAAGGAAAATATTATGCTAGTATACAACCGGTCATTCGCAATAAGCCGTGGTTCTCTTTTTTAAACCTTGGCAAGGTGCCATCAACGATTTTGATCAGGATGCGTCTTGGGCATACCACTTGTCCCGCCCACCTTGCTCGGTTTAACATCATAGATAGTCCGCAGTGCGAATGTGGTGATTATGGGGATCTGGACCATATATTTTTCTCCTGTCCTTTACATGACCATGCTTCCTTTTACGATGACTTGATATCCCTCCGTGTTCCATTGCCTAATAATATACAATCTCTTCTCAGTAGCAATTCCTTTTCTATCTATCATTCTCTATCTAATTTTATCATCTTGAATAACATCAAACTTTAAATTTTATTTATATTTCTATATCTTTTACACTCCTCTGATCCGTCCATCCTAATCCTTACTAAATCCTAATTATCGCGTATCGTTTCCCTACCTTTAAATTCTAAAACCAAAACTCATAAGACTTGTATATGGCAACTGCGTCAATCATGCGGAGCCAAAAGCCCCAATACGGGGAAGAGGAAAAAAAAAAAAAAAAGGCCTTGGATTCAATATAATAACCGGTCAAGTGCGAGTCGGCCTCGCGCACGACCGGTTCCGTAGCCAGGAGGTGGAAGTTCCATCAGATCAGCTTAATAGTACCAGATTATTGCATTGTTACTTAACTTACATAAGTGTGCAACATTTCAGCTCAATCGGAAACCGGGAAGTGGGTCAAACATTGTTACTTAGTTAATTTTTTCTCGATTTCCTTGATATTCCATCATCAGATCCTGACTTGATAATAATGGGAACACCTCAGGAGTAAACCTTTTCGAACTAAAAAAAATATTTTTGAATCGTTTCATAATTGGCGAAAATATCGATGAACATACAAAAAAACATACAGACGAACATAGTACCTCCTCCTTTTTGGAAGTCGGTAAAAAATGACAGTTACCAGTAACGTCGCACGTGTTAACTGACAGACAGGTTTTTGGTTTCCGAGTTTGACACATACTCGAGGTCTTACATCCCGGCTCGGACAGCCTAAGTTTTTTTTTTAAATAATTATCTTTTAGGATTACCTACACCAGCATAAATTATATTTTTAATATAGTCAAATACCCTTTTAAAAAGAAATTTAAATTCGCGGTTGGTTACTGACAGGTGTATCAAGCCAAAAGAAGTCCATTATCATAATACTCATCATTATGAACTTATGATCAGCTTTTACTATGGAACCAACCCTAAAAGCACGAAAAATATATCAGCTGTTACATAGAAAACGGTCATTCACACTCACACAAAATGTATCGCTGCTGCTTTTTGCTGCTTTTAACAGCTGTTTTTTGGTGTGCTATTTCTGTCTGCGGTCTCTTTTAGGTCGTCTGTCCATCTTGTGGGTGGACGTCCTACACTGCGCTTACCGGTCCGCGGTCTCCACTCAAGAACCTTTCGGCCCCATCGGCCAACTGTTCTGCGTGCTATGTGCCCTGCCCACTACCACTTCAACTTGCTTATCCGGTGGGCTATGTCGGTGACTTTAGTTCGTCTACGGATCTCCTAATTCTGATTCGATCTCGTAGAGAAATCCTGAGCATAGCCCTCTCCATAGCTCACCCACAAGATGGACATACTACCTAAAAGAGACCGCAGAAAAACGCTGGATGCAGGCCGCTTCCAACGGGTCCCTTTGGAAATCGTTGGGGGAGGCCTATGTCCAACAGTGGACGTCCTATGGCTGAAATGATGATGATGATTTCTGTCTGGGTTGGTCCTTTAGTCAAAGTTGTTAATAACTCTCTCGTGTATTAGCAGTGGGAACATGACATAATAGACGGATAGTGATCATGATGAGTATTATAGACTAATTTCAGCTTACTATACCCTTTCTGCGTAAACCTGTGGACTGTGATTATTGTTTCAGAAGAGAGAGCTCCCAGCTTCCATCCCCGTCTTAAAAGTGTATCGTGCCTAAAGTCTATCGTCTACAGTTCGTCTTATACGAATTAAGCCACGAGCGCTGTGTTTGCTCGATTAAATATGACGTAACTATTTGAAAAGGTCACTCCTAATCTACAAACAAACTGTATCTTTTCCAATCGCTATCTTTATTTCAACATCATTAATCAAAGTACTTCGAGGCCTGTTCCGGAACAATCGGTCTCATATTTCAGAGGACGTATTCTAGAATCGATACTAAGCCAAGTCGATCTTTGACCTGAGTTATCGTTACGTAAACGATAGCAAAATGTATGGAAAAAAACAGCTTCCTTTCACTTCCGGTAGAGGCGTTGTTCAGTTTTCAGCGCAATTTCAGTTCTCCCAAGCGCAGAAGGCAGGTACACTACCAACTGAGCTAACGGGGCTGTCAGACTAGCTAATAGATACTACGTATTCCGTTGACTGCTCATAGAACAAATATCTTAATCATTAAGGAAGTAAAACTTACAAAAAGACTCTCGAACATTTGTCTGCATAGGGTGTATTTCGGACACATCGCCTGAAAGCCCTCCGAAAACCTGGAGAAGTTAATAGTGACCGGCAAAATGCAGGGAAAAAGACCCAGGGGGACGTTACCGACATAGCCCATCTAATTAGCAAGTTGAAGTGGCAGTGGGCAGGGCACATAGTATGTAGAACGGATGGCTGATGAGGCCAAAAGATTCTCGTATGGAGACCACAGAAACAGGTGGGGGAAATCATAACTGTTCATTGAAAAAAAAAGCCCCAGTAAAAGTGTCACGGTTTTCGAGTTATGAAACATTTTCATTTTTTTTTTACCTTCGTCCATTCTTTTCGGTGAAGTCTTCTCGATCGGACTTCTCGATGTTTTTTTTTTGTAACATTCTTAGATAACTGCTCTATCAAATATTAACTGCCGCTTTTGTGTCACAGCTAGTGTTTTTTATTTGAAAAATATTTAGCAAAAAAAAATGTTATGCTATTTTTTTCTCAAAAGTTGGACCTCTTGCAGTGTAAAAAAAATGTAGAGCCACCTAGGTGGCCCAACTAATTAAAAATTTGCCTACTTCATTGGAATTCTGAATCCAAATCCGAAAGTCGGGCGTGGTGTGTATGGAAGGTGGAGGCCTATGCTCAGCAGTGGACGTCTTCTGGCTGATGATGATGGACACCGTAAGAGATGAAGCAGATTTGTCGCCAGATTACAAAAGATCAGGAGCATCACGACGGCTCAGTAGTGAGCAAACGAACTGAGGAGTAGAAGTTAAGAAGATTAATATTTGTGGTCGTCGTAACTACTGAGATTGTGACGACGACCACAAATCTTATAATTGTACGAGAAACATACTGTTGGCTCTTTACAAGCTAAAATTATTTTAACCGACTTCCAAAAAGAAGGAGGTTCTCAATTCAACTTTTTTATGTTTGTTACCTCAGAACTTTCGACTGGGTGAACCGATTTTGAAGATTCTTTTTTTATATGAAAGATGGTGCTTCCCGTGTGGTCCCATTTCAATTTGGTCCAGTTCTGATATGTTTATGACGTCGGTTTTTTATATTGATAATTATAGTTATGTAAGTTTAGTTTTCAGTCCCGTCAACTTTCAAAAACGTCCAAAATCAACCTCATTTGAGGCGTGTTCCAGCGATAGTCGTGTCGATCGTTCGGCTTAATGACGGCAATGAAAAATTTTGGCAGCAAAGTAGGTCGATGTCCGACCTGACTCGGATTTATGAGTACTCAACTTTGTCCGTGATGTCTGCATTATGCGGTATCATTGGCATAAAAATCGATTATTTATTTCGAAATGGCAACACCTGTATTTGTGTCGTGTCTAAATAACACGGAATAGTAATAATGGGTGGTTTAAAAAAAAAAAAAACTAATAAATGCAATATGTTACAGCGTTGACGTGACATGTATCTAAAGATTAATAAAACTCACAGATGAAAAAAGGTCTGCTAAAAAAAACTTGCTTATTTTCTTAAACATACAATATCTAGGTATTTGTGTTAGACACTTGTGTCATGCTTGTTTTTTAACCCACTTCCAAAAAGGAGGAGATTAGCAATTAGACTGCTTTTTTAAATGTTTGTTCCTTTTGAACTTCTGACTGGGTGGACCGATTTTGATTTTTTTTTAATTTGAAAGCTAGTGCTTCCCGCGTGGTTTCCAAGTTCTGACATATTATTGAAGTCTGTTTTTTATATTGATATACATTCTCGGGTCTAGCCTAGACATTTGGTAGGCATTGGTGGAGCCGAAGCTAACACCAAGAGGCCCTGTTACACATAAAAAATACAATTATGGAATATGTATAAAAAGGAATATGAAACTATTGTACAGTATGGGATTTAAAAAAAACTGGTCTATTGAGGTGAACAACTTGTGGATGGGATAACAGATCTATTGGATGAGAAGCGGCACCTGCCTTATCCTGTCTCATCTGAAAATTAGTAAGGCAGGTGATGACTTGCCACTCACTTATTGAGCCCCCCATAAAGGCTACCGTATCTTGGCACCGGAGGGGCAACATTGGCGTGGGTGGCTTAGGTTGTAAAGAGGTGTGCTGCACTTTCACTAAGAGCTACTCGCGGCGTTATGCTCTTTAACACTTACTACCACCCTGGAGCTTAGGTGTTTAGCTCTTGCGGTTTCCACCCCCGGACGGCCGGTTAAGGCAAGCCAGGGGTCGGGGTCTCATTTAGCCCCATGGATTCGGGGTACGCGGTGTCGCCACTCACCGACGGTTCGCCATAAAGCCGCCCCTGCGTTTAATTATTATATTATAATTTATCATCATTTTTTATTTATTATTAAAAAAACACTTATAATACCATAACAGATACGCACTAAAGCAGTGCTATAACAACTTAAACAAATATAAACAATTCTTATTTAAAAATGCCAAAAATATAACAAAATTGCATCAACCATAGATTTCCCTTAAAGTATATTTTTCACAAATTTTGTGAACCGTTTCTGTGAACTCTGCTAGCCCACAAGTAAAAATATCTGTCCCTTCTGAGACCAGATTGAGCAACGTCAAAGCGCGTCGTCATATTCATCATCAACATTATTTCAGCCTTGGGACGTCCACTGCTGGACATAGGCCTCCCCATCGATCTCCAAAATGGCCTGTTGGAAGCGGCCTGCATCCAGCGTTTCCCTGCGGTTTCTTTTAGGTCGCCTGTCCATCTTGTGGACGTCCTACGCTGCGCTTACCGGTCTGTGATCTCCATTCGAGAACCTTTCTTCCCCATAAGCTATCTGTTCTGCGTGCTATGTGCCCTGCCCACTGCTACTTCAACTTGCTAATCCGGTGGGCTATGTCGGTAATTCTACGGATCTCCTCATTTCCGATTCAATCTCGTGGAGAAACCCCGAGCATATCCCTCTCCATAGCTCGTTGTGTGACTTTGACTTTACTTATGAGGCCCATAGTGAGTAGTGTATATATATACCATACACATGGTATATACACATTACATGGGGTTATAATTGCAAGTCGGTAACTTCCATTTTTAACCAACTTCAAAAAAGGAGGACGTTTTTATGTTCCACTGTATTTTTTTATGTATTATATTACGTATTATTATAACTATTTTTGAAATGCAATAGGTGGCAAACAATCAGACGGGCTGCTTGATGGTAAGCAGTCACCGTCACCTATGGATACTTGTAACACCAGAGGTATCACAAATACGTCGCTGACCCTTTAAGAATCTATTAACTCTCCTTTTGAAGAATTCCATGTTGTAGCTTCTCGGAAACTTAGCGGTAGGAAGCAAACCACATTACGCATCTATAGACCGAATTAAAAAAAAACTTCGGTAGGGTCTACTTCATACTTTATTTCATTGTCATGGATGGGTTCCCAGGGAAATCGAGGGCAAACCTCAAATTTTATGGGCACTCATTACGTTTTTCATATTATATTTTTGAAGTCGGTTTATATGATCCATCTGTAATTTAACCAATACCTTCCAGAATAATTCTTCCAATAAAATAAATAATCGTTAATCCCTGGAAGAGAATCTTAAAAGCACTTTCTTAAATTAATCTAAAATATCTTCTACCCAACTTCAATCGGGGCACCATTTCATGTACACTTAGTCAAATTTGCAACTCTTTACTTATTCACGGAAATTAATGTTTATGTAAATATATACCTAAACAGATGAACAATTTAATTGATAACTAGTGATGTTGCCCGCGACTTCGTATGCGTAGATTTTCATATAGACTTTCAACCCTTTTTTTCTCCCTTAATCCGACCCTTTCGCAAAATAACATAGCCTATACTACCTTCATATACATATACTTCAATCTGGTCATAGCTAAGCATATTCGTAAAAACCACATTTAAATCCGTCCACTGGTTTAGGAGATGTGTGTGGACAAACAAAGAAACACAAAAATTCTAAAAACTGTCTTAATGTGTTAAGCTGGTAATTTTATGACGGGTGTCTTAAAATTACCAGCTACAGTGTCGGTTTTTTTTTGATATCAAATATTTCAAAAAGTGGCTTCACTTTTTGTATTCGCCGTAATCCATCTGGCAATTTTTATTTGATCTGAGTTCACATTCAAATTTTATAAAAAATGGTTTTTGTAACTAAATCAAAAGGAGTAGGTACTTTCGTATAATTAATTGAATTTTAAGTTATTTTATTAAAACATTTCTAACGGTTTTTTTTATAAAATAAAGTACACGTTAAAATGCTTTACAAGTTTTCAATTTCAATGTTATTGAAATATTATTTTATCCTTCATTTTAGTAAACATTTTTATGGGAGCAAATTTATTCTTAATACCTATTAATGTTATTTGCACATCTGTTGCGGTGATACAATGAAAGCTGTTTTTAGTAAATTTTATGATGAGGAGTGGTTTCTATCACAATGCAAGGCTAAATTTATAAACTTTTATGGTATTTAGGCATAGATGACTCACGTTCTATGCCTGAATACGACGTAAATGTGACGCCTTGTTTCATCTGCCCACAGTTTATTGATCAAAACCGATCAAAAATGACGTATTTTTTGCTTAGAACCAAAACAGTGCAGAAATGTTATATGAAATCTCATGGTTGCACAGTTTTTCATTAATGCACTGTTTTTATTTTATGTTTTTATATTTAGATATAAATTTTCCACGGAGGTCTAATGTCTCCCATTAGGTTTAATATAAAATGTATAATACATTAGATCAAATAATAGGTCGGGGAAAAACTCTTTTCGTATTTTGTATGTATAAGGTTGTAGTAAAAATCTCATCCGTTGTAGTGTTTGTATCTGGCTGGTTTTGATACCATTAAAAATATGACATTTTAAAAAAGGAATACAAAAAGTAAAAAGCAATTTCCCGCCATTTTTCAATTGTTTTTTTGTTTGATAAAATGAGTGAATCTAACGAAGAAATTCGATATATTGTGAAATTTTATTACAAAAAAGGGAAAACTGCGACACAAGCCGCGAAAAAAATTTGTGACGTTTATGGACCTAATGCAGTGTCATCAAGAGTAGCACAATGTTGGTTCAAGCGTTTTCAGTCCGGGAATTTTGATGTCAAAGATGCAGCTCGCTCTGGTCGCCCTGTTACGGATAAAGTAGATGCCATTTCTGAAAAAGTGGACCAAGATCGGCATATTAATAGTTACGACGTAGCTGAAGAACTGGGGATTGACCACAAAACAGTTTTGACCCATTTGAAAAAAACTGGGTATACAAAAAAACTCGATATTTGGGTGCCACACAAGCTCACTGAAAGAAACCAAATGAATCGTGTACTCATTTGCGACTCTCTATTGAAACGTAAAGAAACCGAACCGTTTTTGAAAAAATTGATCACTGGTGATGAAAAATGGATCACCTACGACAAGAATGTGCGCAAACGATCATGGTCAAAGGGCAGTGAAGCACCACAGACTGTAGCGAAACCCGGATTAACACGTAATAAGGTGATGCTGTGTGTATGGTGGGATTGGCAGGGCATCGTTCATTATGAGCTTTTACCGCCGGGCAAAACCATCGATTCGGATCTCTACTGCCAACAGCAGATGAGACTCAAACAAGAAATTGAGAAAAAACGGCCGGAATTGATCAACAGAAAGAGTGTGGTCTTTCATCATGATAACGCCAGACCGCACACATCTTTGGCCACTCAGCAAAAATTTAGAGAGCTTGGTTGGGAAGTGTTAATGCATCCACCATATAGCCCTGACCTTGCACCCTCAGATTTCCACCTGTTTCGATCTCTTCAGAATTCTTTGGGTAGTGTTAGATTAACATCAAGAGAGGACTGTCAAAACTACTTGTTGCATTTTTTTGATCAGAAGTCCCAAAAATTCTACAGCAACGGGATCATGTCACTACCTACAAGATGGCAACAAGTTATCGAACAAAATGGCACAAAAATGTCATATTTTTAATGGTATCAAAACCAGCCAGATACAAACAGTACAACGGATGAGATTTTTACTACAACCTTATACATACAAAATACGAAAAGACTTTTTCCCCGACCTATTATATTATAATTAAATGTAATTAAACTTGAAAAAAATATGTCTTGAATTTGTTTAAAAAATACGAAGAAACTTTTTCCCCGACCTATAGATACTGGCTGAAAATAAAAATCGGCAAAATAACCGACTTGGTGAAAATAATGTTTGAGGAGATGAATTAAACTTTGTTTTAATTAACTAGAGTTTCTTTTGAGTAGGTATATTTTATCACGGTAGGTAGATTGGTAGTTGAAAAAGAAGTAGATTACCTTGCTAAAGTGAGTGATTAATGCACTCGTGTTAATTTAGTAGTTTGCCAACATAACACTCGTGCATTAATAACTCTTTTTGCGCTCGATGCAACAATCTACTATTGTGGTCTGCTGCCACAGAAATAAATGCAAGAAACTCAAACTGTATACTTAGTTACACTTTCTACCTAATAATGAAACTTGACATAAATAAAATACGTACAGAAATAGGCATGTGGCCTAATGTTTAATTTATTATAAATAACAGGCTAAGCGAAGAATATAACTAAATACATCACACATACTGAAAAAATAAATTGAATCGGCTGATTAATCTCTGAGATATGAGCACTTAAAGTTTTAGGTGGGGATAGAGAGGGGAATCTCCATCCCTTTCTCGCAAAGCGTGTGTTAGTATATCATTTGTATGCCGCGCCTGAGGCTTGACGTCATAGCTCAGTATGGTGCGGTCTCTGTCTAGCATGAAATTAAAATACTTATAACTTATTTATTTTTGAACTAACTTAAATTTTGTTTTCGTTGAAAGGCTCTATTGATGATCAGGTTTTTTATGAGGTAAAAAAAAAAATTAGTCATCATGACATTTAATTGAAAAACATGCGAATAAATATAAAGAAAATAATAGATAAGTAGTTTTTTTCGATATTATAACTTATTCTGTTATTTGGGGCGGAGAGAAATCCAACAAATCAAAGATCATGAAAATCGGTCCAGCCGTTCTTGAGTTATGAATGGTGTAACTAATCTCTTATATAATTATAAATAGATTATATAGCCTGCTCGCCTGGTAGATAGATATATATATTACGCACATGAATAATCGTACTTCGTCCACTGGTATTAGATAACAAAATTACTGTTATTAACGTAGTTCCTTTAATTGCCGCGGCGCCACATGCATTAGGTCAACATGTTCTAACCTCTTAGAGCTATTGACGGACTTCGCGAGGGTCATTTCATTCATAGTCATAGCTGAAAATCAATCTATCAACTGCCGATGCACCTAAATCGACAGGTGAAAGAAAAAGCAAAACTAAAAATACGTAACGCGGCGCATGCGTGGGAAATACTCGCTCAGTGGCGGCAAATCGACGAACCGAGCTGCGCGTACCGCACACCGCTTGAAAGTCGGCTTTGAAAATCGAACTTACAAACTTTTGCAAGCGTTCTAAAGTGGAAAAAAAATTGAGCATGATTTTTGTTAGAAGCCAGTGATTCGATTTTTTTTTTACCGAATTATTGTGACCGGCCAGTGTTTTGACTTTTTTGTTATAGATTTTTATTGTACACGAAGAATTTTTGGATTGAGATTTTTCATTTTCTTGATTATTTTTTAACTCTTTGGTTATTTTCATACAATACATGATTAATTAAACAGTAAATATTATTTGTGAACTTCAAATATTTTCATAAAAAATCTATTGAGCTTTTTTAGAAAGTAATAGGTACCTACTTAATACCTATTTTTTAGAAAAAGTGTTAACACGTGAAGTGCAGTGATTTTTACAGACGATTGGAAATTTGAAACTATTCGTTACAAAAGGTAAGATTCTATTAATAATATAGGATAAATAAAAGTATTCGATATGAAAATATCTTGAATATAACAGATGTTCAAATAAAACTAATTTTATGTAACTGCTAGCTGATACCCGTGACGTTGTATGCGTAGAATGTCGTATAAACCTTCAAGCCCCTTTTGACCCCATAATTCGGCACTATTGCAAAATTCTTTCTTAGGGGGCCTCTACACCCCATAAGGCTCTACCTTTTCAGCTTCGTAGGTCAAGTAGTTTTCGAGATTTTATTATGAGTCATTCAGTCTGTCAGTAAGAATGTATTTCGTAATGTATTTCGCTTACATATAATTTAAAAAGATTTCAGCTGTTACGATAAAATTCTTACAATGTGTAATTTGTCATTTTAGGTTTAATTTAATAACCTGAAGAAAGAAAAAACGATTGTATTTATTTTAAAATTATTTATTTTATTTGTATTACATTAATTCCCGTGTAGCATAAATAAAATGTGTGAAAACCACGTCAGTTTCTATAATACATTTATATATTTATTTATTTAATACTTTATTCATCATCGTCATCATCATCAGCCATAAGATGTCCACTGCTGAACATAGGCCTCCCCCTTTAACCTCCACACTGAACGACAACCTGCCATCTGCATCCACTGGATGCCCGCGACTCTCACGATGTCGTCGGTCCATCTAGTGGGAGGCTTACCTACGCTGCGTCTTCCGGTTCGTGGTCTCCACTCAAGAACCTTTCTTCCCCATCGGTTATCGGTTCTTCGAGCGATGTGGCCTGCCCATTGCCACTTCAACTTGCAAATTTTAATAGCTGTCGGTGACTCTGGTTCTTTGTCGTATATCCACGTTTCGGATTCTATCGCGCAAAGAAACTCCGAGCATAGCTCTCTTCATTGCCCGTACTTTATCCATACTTTATTGCACACTTACAAATTAAGTACAAATGCACAAATGGAGGACTTAATGCTATATATTTTCTACCAGTCATCCACCAGGTTGGAACAAATGGAATGTAGGCGTGCACCAAAAATATTTATGAGTAAAAATGAAGAAGCTGGTCAACCAACCATGAATATTTCGAATGATCATTGATCTGGTAAACTCTGGTAAGCCATTTTCTTATCTAAACTAAAGCAATAAATAATAGGTCGGGGAAAAAGTCTTTTCGTATTTTGTATGTATAAGGTTGTAGTAAAAATCTCATCCGTTGTACTGTTTGTATCTGGCTGGTTTTGATACCATTAAAAATATGACATTTTAAAAAAGGAATACAAAAAGTAAAAAGCAATTTCCCGCCATTTTTCAATTGTTTTTTTGTTTGATAAAATGAGTGAATCTAACGAAGAAATTCGATATATTGTGAAATTTTATTACAAAAAAGGGAAAACTGCGACACAAGCCGCGAAAAAAATTTGTGACGTTTATGGACCTAATGCAGTGTCATCAAGAGTAGCACAATGTTGGTTCAAGCGTTTTCAGTCCGGGAATTTTGATGTCAAAGATGCAGCTCGCTCTGGTCGCCCTGTTACGGATAAAGTAGATGCCATTTCTGAAAAAGTGGACCAAGATCGGCATATTAATAGTTACGACGTAGCTGAAGAACTGGGGATTGACCACAAAACAGTTTTGACCCATTTGAAAAAAACTGGGTATACAAAAAAACTCGATATTTGGGTGCCACACAAGCTCACTGAAAGAAACCAAATGAATCGTGTACTCATTTGCGACTCTCTATTGAAACGTGACGAAACCGAACCGTTTTTGAAAAGATTGATCACTGGTGATGAAAAATGGATCACCTACGACAAGAATGTGCGCAAACGATCATGGTCAAAGGGCAGTGAAGCACCACAGACTGTAGCGAAACCCGGATTAACACGTAATAAGGTAATGCTGTGTGTATGGTGGGATTGGCAGGGCATCGTTCATTATGAGCTTTTACCGCCGGGCAAAACCATCGATTCGGATCTCTACTGCCAACAGCAGATGAGACTCAAACAAGAAATTGAGAAAAAACGGCCGGAATTGATCAACAGAAAGAGTGTGGTCTTTCATCATGATAACGCTAGACCGCACACATCTTTGGCCACTCAGCAAAAATTTAGAGAGCTTGGTTAGGAAGTGTTAATGCATCCACCATATAGCCCTGACCTTGCACCCTCAGATTTCCACCTGTTTCGATCTCTTCAGAATTCTTTGGGTAGTGTTAGATTAACATCAAGAGAGGACTGTCAAAACTACTTGTTGCATTTTTTTGATCAGAAGTCCCAAAATTTCTACAGCAACGGGATCATGTCACTACCTACAAGATGGCAACAAGTTATCGAACAAAATGGCACATATATATTATAATTAAATGTAATTAAACTTGAAAAAAATATGTCTTGAATTTGTTTAAAAAATACGAAGAAACTTTTTCCCCGACCTTATACATAAATTGTCTTATCTCTATTCATTTCAATATGTCAGAATAAGATGTCTACAATTTAGAACTGTCAAATCAAATCAATTATCAAGGTAAGGTTTACGCAGAGTTTACCTTACTTTGATCCTCCTCCTTAAGTCGTATTCCTGATGTCTGAGGGTTGTGATTACCACTTTCCATCAATATCTCTCTGGTGATTTCTTTCCATCGTCTTCTATCCTGCTGAGGATAGAAGATGCATGGTGCGCGTCGTAGACTGAGGTGCCTGAATGGGTGTTCCCCGATAGTTACATGGGTGTCTTCAAATCACGAGTGAATCGGTTTCTTCTAGGTAAGCGTGCTCCATCGTAGACCGCATCATCGCTTAACATCAGGTGAGTTGGCAGTCAAACGCAAGCCTATTTTTACATCTTTTTCATGTCTTTTTAAATAAAAGCTTGATTTAAATACTGGTTGAGAAAAAACATCACAAAACAGTTTTAAACAAGTAGTTATGCTTAGTTTTTTTTTTTAATACCTGATTTAAGATCTGGCAATTTTCAAACGGCCGAGCCAATTCTCATGAATCATAACTAAGAACACTCTCGACGAAGTCACCTTTCAAACAAAACATTAAATCAAAATCGGTTCAGCCGTTAGGGAGCTACGATGCAACAGACAGACCTCCAGATAAACAGACACACACACATATTAAAATTAAAACACCAGTCTTTTTGCATCGGAGGTTATAAATTAGTCATTGTGCATACTTAATCATAGTTTTATTCACTGAAGTGAGAATTTTTTCTTTTAGGTTTTATTCACAACATGTTAATATATTTCACAATGTCATTAAAGAGGGTAAGTACTTACTTATTTAGACAACAATAAAACTACACACGAGATTTCTTATCACCCATTGTTAACATGACTGTGTAAATTGTTTAAACGGTAGCGCTACCATAATGGTAGTTCTTCCATAAAAGAGTCATATTGTTATATTTTTGTTTGGAGATTTACTCTCATAAATTTTCGTGCTCCTCGAAATCTTTTGCTGAAAAGTTATTAAAAGTCATTTTAGATACATTTGGAAACAGCCCCGTTAGCTTAGTTGGTAATGAACCTATCTTCTGCGCTTGGGGGCGTTCGATTCCCACCGAGGTATGACAAACAATTGTGTGATGAACATTTGTGTTTGTTCTATGTCTGGGTGTTAATATTTATTTAATTATGTATTTAAAATTATATATGTACGTATATCAGTCTCTGGCAGCCATAATTACAAGCATTGCTTAGTTTGGGGTCAGATGACCATATATCCAGACCTACTCCATCTAGTTCCTCCATGTGTGCAATAATGTCCCAGATATTTATTTATTTATATCGTGGTTTTTTAAAGAAATATTTTCGGGTCTAGCCCGGACATTTGGTAGGCATTGGTGGAGCCGAAACCAACACCAAGAGGCACTGTTGAATATAAAATACAATGACTAAGGAATATTTATAAAATGGAATATCAAACTATCGTACAAAACTTATAGGATAAAAAATATGGGCTATTGAGGTGAACAAAGTTTTTTTTTGGTATTTATTTACTCTCCCGATTGAAGAATGAAGGGTGGAAAATAGTCCCATATTATTATCTATACATATACATATGTAAAAATCAATGTATGTATATGTACTATGTATGTTGGTGTGTATATGGACTCCAAAACGGCTGGACCAATTTTGCGCCCCACGCCGCAGCTAGATTCAATATAAAAATACAAACTATAGGCTAAGCAGCTTGACAGCCGGTTTCTATTCCAGGTTAGGTATTTTACCATCTTCGACCGCACCGTCACTTATCATCAGGTAAATTATGATCAATCTTCCTAAAAAGGTCATAAGATACTTACCGTTTTTCACCTTGTATCATAGTTAGTATTCTACTTTCAGTTTTATTTTTTATTTTAGGTTTGCGTTTAACCATTAACTCGCCTGATGTTAAGCGATGATGCGGTCTACGATGGAACACGCCTGCCTAGAAGAAACCGATTCATTCGTGATTTGAATACACCCAGATTGTAACCCACACCGTCGCTTACCATCAGGCGAGTTGATGGCTAAACGTATAATCTTCTGTATAAAAATCAGTTGATGTTTTTTGTCTCGCTAAAACTCAAGAATGGCGATGAAACGCGTACGAAGTAGCGGGTATCAGCTAGTTCTATATAAAAAAACCACATTGTTCGAAGAACCGACAACAAATGGAGAAGAGAGGTTCTTGAGTGGAGACCACGAACCGGAAGAGGCACCGTACGGAGACCTACTAGATCGATCAACAACATTGTGAGAGTCGCGGGCATCCAGTGGATGCAGATGGCAGGATGTTGTTCAGTGTGGAGGTCTTGTGGCTGATGATGCTCATGATGATTGCTGGTTTCTGACTTTATGTCTTTCTTTGTAAGAGAGAACCTTCCGAAAAATTTATCCAATTTTGAAAACTTGAAAATGAGTAGACCACGCTGTCACTGAGTAACTGAGTTTTTGTTCACAACGAGGGCAAACCCGCACGAAAAAGTAACATTTTTTAAATAAGATACGTGTGTTGCCAGCTCAAAATATAGAATTTCGACGCAGGTACAGGTTATTTCAAAGGGAAACCGCAGTTCATCCGATATGTAACCGCAAACAAAATGTCTTTTAATTCGATGTGAGTGCTTGATAATTAAGTTTGACTGACTAACGATGTTGATGTTTCTCGATTTAATCTATAATTTTTACTAACAGTGCTTCGTGGTTTCACCCTGTTTTCTGCAGGTAACGTATATATATTTTTCCGAGTTAGAAAGTACCCAATGTCGAAATACCCTCTCTTGGCATTAGTGGAGTGACATGCCTGTTGCAGCAATGCCGAATAAAAGCACAACCCAGTCAGTGTTGTTTGCCACCTATATAGCTTTAAAAAAAAAAGTAGCAATTATTGCCAAGACTAAGATGTACTAATAGAGATAGATAGGTGCTAATAGGCGAACAACATTGCTTTAAAAACTAACTACGGCTCGCCGCCACCGCGGTGATCGGCTGAATTCGGCTTTGTTCGGCTTTGGTCATAGATTATGCTGCAAGCTCTTTCACTCTCTCGCTCAAGAGGCTCTACACATTTCACTCATCCACTTCATAGCAATGAGGTTAATATAACCTCATTGCTTCATAGTGACAACAGCCGCCTAAGATAAAACATTTTTTTCTATTTTAATAAAATGTACAGTACCTACTTACCCGTGAAATAAAACATTTTTCTTGTATTTCACATCGCGTGTGTAGTTTGTGCAGTTTATAAAGATACAGAAAGGCATTTTATTACAAATCTTTTTGCTAAAACACTTAATTAGCTGCGATGTGTTGCCGGACCCTCGAAGTGCGTAACTAAGAGACGGCTATAACGAGTACGGTAATGTACTTTGCATTTGTGTAGTCAATATGGTGGCGGGAATAACCTACAAGTAAAAATATCTTAGGCCAGGGGCCTTACCCCTAGCTCGAAAAGTTGACCCGCATAGGTGTTATTTGTCAAAACGGTACCATCAACTACGATAAGCGATAGTTGTTTGATAGCCAGGCTTTGCGATTTTCACGCACACATGCATAGTAAAACGAAGTTTCGTTCATTCAATCTGTAGGAGTCGGTACCCCGAGCGTGTCTGGGCGTCTAAAATTGGCTTGTCGTGTCGGCGTGTTGCCAGTGACAGATAGTCAAAATGTAACATCAATAACGTGAGAAAAGCTCAGAAACAATAAATAAAACACGATAAAAGTAACATTACCTTATTTTAAGAGGCCAAGTGCGAGTCAGGCTTGTGTAATGTGGGTTCCGTATCACCACAAAATACAATAATATTTATCAATTTAAAAACTTACTTCAATATGAGTAAAATTATGCAATTTCAATTCGGTGAAAGAAATGGGTGTCTATAATGTACAACATGATATTTGCCGACACGATATTGTACGGAATAATAATGCACAGCATGAAAATTGGTGTACATATACATTTAATATCATGCTGTACAATCCATGTCGTATAATACTGGCCAATAATTATCGGCTCGTGTCTATAAAGTACGGCAAGGAAAGCACAGCCAGTATTGTACAAAAAAAGTAACATTTTGAATCGTGTAACATGGAGGTAACATAAGAGGATCAAAAGTAACGTAAAATGTTATAAAAGTAACCTTTTAGCAACATTGGTTGCGTAGGTAAGTCTATTTGACAGACGAAACAGCTGATTCCACCCACAGATATACACAACACACCAAGATTCCACAGATAAAGTAAAGATTTTAAACCGCCGTTCATCCAGTCAGACAACACACACAGTCAGTCAGACAAGTTAGAGTCTGTGCGGAAAGAGAACCGTCGTGGCGAAAAATGGAACTACAAAACAATATGATTTTGATTATTATATTAATAGGTTGTATTATTTAGACAGAATTTTGTATCAATTTATTTGACAAAGTGTAGAAATATCAAGAATCATAGTCGCGCTATAATGACGTAACAGTGTTGTCACCATAGCAAATACGTTAAAAAAACACAGTTGCGCCCTCAAATTTTATGACGGTTCTCTTTCCGCACAGACAATAGACGCTTTTAAACGGTGCAGCTTAAATGAGTTGGTTGTAGCAATAATTGTAGGTACCTATCTACCTGATGAACCTACCAAAAGTTGGCTCGCAAAAGTAAAGCTAGGGGTAAGGCCCCAGGACGGCGTTGGAGCTTTTTGGACGGTGTTTTTTTTACGTTGGCGCCAAAACTCGTTTTGTTTTGTTTTTGACAGCTAATATACCGCTTGACAGGTAAACAAACATGGCCGACCGTCCAAAAGGAGATCGCCTAGCAGGGACTAGGTATCATAGAATATGGGATAACGTGTCCACATGAAACAGAAAAACATAATTATTGTATATTACCTTGACTTTAACAGCCGATTATACAGCAATTTATCATCACTAAACACTAAATACACTTCTAGGGAATATCAACAAAGTCACAAATGATAGAAATCTAAGGGTTTCACACTTCACAGTTCTTTTCAGCAAAATGTCTTGATTTGTCTGCCATCAGTTGCAGGACTGGCCATCAAACTGTGCCATCAAATAACCGGACATGTAGTACAAGACGGAAATAATATAGCATTGTCCTTTTCATTCATGAGTAACTCTTCTATATAATACCCTTCTCTTGAAAGAGTGAAAGGACCGCGTCCTGATATCTATTGTTTTATTTGTCTTTGTCGCCTAGATTATGTTACTTTGTGGAGCGACCACTCTAAAGAGTTTTTAATAATATCGATCTTGCACTGATGGTTACGCACATTTCAGCTAAACACTTCCTCGCACGCCAAGAGAATGTAATACTCCTCGCACGTGTTTCCGTCAAACGCGTCAATTCTACCGGATACGGCACAAATGTTTGCAGTTCACAGCATTTATTATTCGCTTCCGGATGTTCACCATCTGTGTCCAAGTGGCGCTTTCATTTACTGAATCACCACCGGGTTTATTGTGGCTTGACTAAATGGCCTCAATAGGTCAACGATGTTACGCCAAAGTCAATTTGTGTACCGGATGATCGCAAGTCCGATATAGATTTTTTGCCATCTACAACATATTTTTTTTCTTATAACATCACTTATTTTCCGTCTGTCCGTGTGTCAAGACCCTTTTTCTCAGAAACTCGAACCAGTATCAAGATGAAATTAATATCAAATACTGAGGTCTACAACACACAACTACAATAACTTACAACAAGACAGACAGACAGACAGATACAACTTGTGAAACCCCTCTGTTTGCGTCAAGGGGCGGGGGCTAAAAATGTTTTAACATTATATTTTCAATATACATGTCAAGTCACAAAAACACAGGAAATTAAATTAAGCCACACCAGATCTCATCATCATTAGCCAGAAGACGTCCACTGCTGAGCATAGGCCTCCCCCTTTAACTACACTGAATGACTACCTGCCATCTGCATCCACTGGATGCCCGCGACTCTCACGATGTCGCCGGTCCATATAGTGGGAGGCCTACCTACGCTTCGTGTTTCGGTTCGTGGTCTCCACTCAAGAACCTTTCTTCCCCATCGGTTATCGGTTCTTCAAGCAATGTGGCCTGCCCATTGCCACTTCAACATGCTAATTTTAATAGCTATGTTGATGACTCTCACACCAAATCTAGCGCTAATCTATCTCTCAGTTCTAATCCGATAGATATAAAATAACTGCCATCATTTTCTCAAGGTTTGAACAAAGAGACCACAATTAATGTAACTCTTTACTACACTGTGTGTTTACACGACGCAAGACCATCTGTATCCAACTGGTGTAATTTCATTGGGTGAATCACTGTCCCATTTCAACTGAATTGTCACTAAAATGTCAGGGAATTACTAAGCGAAGTCCGGCCAAATACCTACCTCGTTATAGCTAGTGCTGTGAACAAACAACTATCGATTAGTATCGATAATGTCGATTATATACTTATCAGCATAGTTATCGACTGCCCCGGTGGCTCAGTTAGTAGTAAACCTACCTGCTGCGCTTGAGGGCGTGGGTTCGATTCCCACCTAGGACAAACATTCATGTAATGAACATTTGTATTTTTTTTGTTTGGGGTGTTAATATCTAGTTAAGTATGTAGTAAAAAATATACACGTACGTATATCATCAGTCTCTAGCAGCCATATTACAAGCTTTGCTTAGTTTGGGGTCAGATGACCGTGTGTGCAAAAAATGTCCCAGATATTTATTTATTTATCTCTATGCTCTGTGGTTGTCTGTTATTCAACAGCCAAGCAAAATAAAACGCAAGCAAAATGTGTTTCGTATTGAAGCGCAGTTTTTCCAGTTAAATAACATAAAAAGCTTTAATTTCATGCATGATGACGAGCGCAGTGCGATGCTGAGGAAAGTTTTGCATTGTTAAAGTTTAAAATTTTGCAACTTTTATAGGCAAAGCGTGGTGCTTATCATCTGTACAATGAATCGGAACTGAGTTGCCACCATACATACCACCAAATTCACAATTTGACGACAATGGTGGATAATTTTAACTAAGTCTATCATCGATACAATATTTTATCGATACGTACGCAACCTTACCTATTTGAGCTTATTTGGATGAACAAAATGTGTGCCATTTATAAATAAATATCAAAAATAATTGTACTAAGTAAATCGACAAATAATTGCTTTCACAAGAAACTAAAGTAGAATTTATGTTGCGGCAATTATTCTTAAGTGGATGTTAAATCAAAATAAAATAGGTGCTCATTATGTTATGCACACATCACATCATCAGCCAATTAACGTCCACTGTTGGACAAAGGCCTCCCTCATAGAGAGGGGTGTTGCCATAATCCCCACGCTTGGCAGGCGGCTTGGGGATCGCAGTACTTTCACCATGTACTATTAGGACGCCGCTGCCCATCCTCCGGTGGTTCTGGTCGCAGTTACCCGGGTTCATTATGTTATGCAATTTTTCTGAACTAAAAACTTTTAGCAGGACTAGACATTGTTGAAGACTGAAATGGAAATGACACAGATTATCTATTTTATATTATACTAGTGCTGCTCGTACGCGTAGATTTTCATATAAACTTTCAAACCTTTTTTCCTCCCTTAATCCGGTCCTTGCGCTAAATAACATAGACTATACTTCAATCTGGTCATAGCTAAGCATATTACTGAAAAGCGCATTTAAATCCGTCCAGTGGTTTAGAAGATGTGCGTCGACAAACAAACAAACAGACATAAATTCTAAAAACTGTCTTAACGTGTTCAGACGCCCTGTGTGTTTTTTTATACCTCGCAATTACAGTTTTTTTTATCTCTACGTTTTAATTATATAAATAAAAAAATAAAATAAATATCTGGGACATTATTGCACACATGGTCATCTGACCCCAAACTAAGCAAAGCTTGTAACATGGCAGCCAGAGACTGATACATATATATTTTTAAATACATACTTAAATAGATATTAACACCCACACGGCACACATAGAACAAACACAAATGTTCATCACACAAATGTTTGTCTTAGATGGGAATCGAACCCACGCCCCAAAGCGCAGACAGTATGTTCACTACCAACTGAGCCACCAGGGCAGTCAATAGAAATAATATGTGTAATCTACACTATATATATAATATAATCTATCTATACATATAATAAAAACGTAGAGATAAAAAAATCTGTAATTACGAGATAACAAAAAAAAAATCACACAGGTCGTCTTAAAATAAGCAGCTGAACACGATAGGACAGTTTTTAGAATTTTTGTCTGTTTGTTTGTTTGTTTGTTTGTTTGTCCGCGCACATCTCCTAAACCACTGGACGGATTTAAATGCGGTTTTCACGAATATGCTTAGAAATTACCAGATTAAAACATAGGCTATCTTATTTCATTTATTTTAATTCTTTATTTTTACATAAACGAAAATAAAAATCAATGATTTATTTCTTCGTTACCCGAAACGTAATATGAGGATCGTCACATAGCCTCAAGCAAGGAGATCCAAAGTACAGAGAATGTTATTGACATAGCCATTAAAATTTTGAAACTGTCAACTGTCATTCGGTTAATCAGTTTAAATTTAAAGAAGGTTCCTTAACCTTCTTAGATGAATGAACGTGTAGATCAAGCATGTTATAGGCCTTACAACCTCTTTGGTGATTCATTCCAGTGCATGGAGTAGGAGTGTGGCGTACTCGTACTCCTTGCGCCAACCTTCGTGAATTTCATTCCAATTTTCCACGACGTGTGGCGCTGGGGCGCGAAAAGAAAAAAATAAAAGAACACCGATTTTCAAATGGAATTGTCATTCGCTTTTTCTAAGATTTGCCTAAGATTTTTCTTTGCATTAAATTTATAATTTCTTTCGGACTCAGCTATTTTCTTCCATTGTCGGTAGCTTAACCCTCTCCTTCTATATAAATAGTACAAATCTACTATAATTGGTGACCACTGAATGGACCGTACACCACCGACAAAGGTCAGAATGCCGCTAGATCGTACTGATAGCACTGCGGCTGACACGAAGAATAAAGATGATGACAATGTATTCCGAGTTGGCGTGCGAATTCCACCGTTTTGGCCCGAGAAGCCGGCGATTTGGTTCGCCCAGATCGAAAGCCAATTCGCGATTTCCAACATCACTGCAGATAGCACCAAGTTCTACTATGTGATTGGACAACTTGACCCGCAATACGCAGCTGAAGTCGAAGACATCATCGTCAACCCGCCTGTGACCGAGAAGTACGAAAAACTCAAGCTGGAGCTAATTAAACGTTTGTCCGCATCAAGAGAAAAAAAGGTACAGCAACTTTTAACACACGAGGAGCTAGGTGATCGTAAGCCTTCTCAATTCTTACGTCATCTACGACACCTAGCAGGCCCCGGAGTTCCAGAAGACTTTTTACGCATGATTTGGACCAGCCGCCTACCGAACAGCACGCAGACCATCATTGCTTCGCAGCAGATGACGTCATCACTCGATGTGCTGGCAGACCTAGCCGACCGCATACATGACGTTGTCCCTATAGCCCAGGTCGCATCTACATCCAGTACCGGGAAGCTCCAAGCTCCATATTACATTCTCATGGTTTTATTCTATGTTAGCATTTAAAACACGAAATATACCGCATCCTATTTTAATACAGTCCCGCGAATAGAAATATTCAAAAAAGGCCCTTTGTACATGAAAATAAACCTATACAACAAAATTCCGGACGCAATAAAGAAAGAAAGAAATAATATCATTTTTCCAGAACCAACTTCGTAAGTTTCTAACCCAAAAATTTTATTACGAGATAAAATATTTATTCGACGATAATTTTAGAAAATTATAATTAGGAAATAAATATCGATATATAAATAGTTAAGAAAGTAGCGTCATAAGTTTTGTATCATCTCATATATAATTAAGTAACCTATCACACTAAGTATGTTTTTTTTTGTTTTGTAAAATTACTTCACCCTAGGTTAAGTTTGAATAGTATATATAATATTTATGTAATAGATTGAACTATACTTAAATTTATATGTTTATGTCTGTGGTCTGGTTTTGTGAACAGCCACTACATACGTCATTGCTGCACCCTTTATGCAGGGTATATAAACTTAGCTTCTAGAAGAATACAGTGTATATTTGCAATAAGAATAAGAATATAGAAATAATTTTATTTTACTGTGATATTTTAACAGATAAAGAGAGTAGTTCCATTTCATGGCTTTTTAATCAAGGTATACATACAAATGCACGCGAAATCAGAAATAACTAGCCAAGAGCGTGTTAAGACAAGCATTATGTCAGGGTTCCGTGGCCAGCGAAACTGGCCGGAAATATACTTTTAATGGTTTAGACAAAAAGAAAATTTCAAAACATGCTCTGCACTGTGGTAATAAATAACACCGTCAACAGTTTTCAAATCAAAAAGATAATTTTTGATTTGAAAACTGTTGACGGTGTTATTTATTACTTTTATGATTCTATCAATACTTCACACAGGGCGACTTAAAATAAGCAGCTGAATTTTTGTTTGTTTGTTCACGCACATCTCCTACACCCCTGGAAGAAAATGCGGACGGATTTAAATGCGGTTTTCACGAATATGCTTAGCTATGACCAGATTGAAGTATATGCTATGTTATTTTGCGCAAGGCCGGATTAAGGGAAGAAAAAAGAATTGAAGGTTTATATGAAAATCTACGCGTACGAAGTCGCGGGCAAAAAAGCTAGTAAATAAATAAATAAGGCGGTTCTATGTTCCACTGTATTTTTTTCCCATATATATGTACAACAATTTCTCCGCCAATTATGAATTGATTTTGATGATTCCCATTTTGTTTTGTAGGCCATACTTCAGAGGTAGTTCCATGTAAATTTCATCAAAATCGGTTCATTAGTTTGGTTTTTATATTAAAATATCTGGAAAAAATATGTCATCCAAGTAAACGAAATTGCGTGTTTACTAATTTAGAAGTCGGTTTTTGGTGTCGGAAAATTGATAATTATGATAGTTCTGCAGGTCTATTCTGCAAGCTAAGTGAACGCGCAAGTGAAGTGATAAGCTAAGTGAATGTGGTGTTTTCTTGCCTATTTCTGCGGATAAATGTCAAAATATCGAATTATAAGGGTAAGGGACTACAGTCAAGGGTGATCACACGACATTTTGATATTTCTCTATAGTAATCGACAAGAAAAATACACGTTCACTTAGCTTATCACTTCACTTGCGCGTTCACTTAGCTTGCAGAATAGACCAACTGATCTACGATTAGCCACCAACCCGGCTGACAAACAATCAAGGAAAATGAGCTGTCCAACTAAACCTTTGTGACTTTTAAACCTGACGATCGTTTCTTTACGAATCGTTTTATTAAACCTATGCTATATTATCAGGGATAGTGCAGCTTGTATTAGTAAAAGACTTTCAGTATCGGCTTTGTGGTTTCAGAGATTATCTTCTACAAAAACACAAATTTTACCTCTTTAGTATAAGATACCTGATAAGACCATGAACCTACTTCATGGACCCGACCATTTGGTTAGTAGGTTCATGGACCCGAAGAACGTTGTCCTCTCCAATGAGTTATGGATCATACGATTTTTTTAACCTTTACTGTCCCATTGTTGGGCAAAGGTCTCCCCCATTTCCTTCCATAAATATCGGTTCTCCGCCACCTCTTGCCAACCTCTCCGGAATGAGTCAAGGTCGTCACGCCAGCGTTTTTTAGGCCTTCCTTGACTGCGTCGTCCATCAGGCAACCACTGTGTGACGATCCTGGCCCATCGGTTGGAGTTCATACGCGCCACATGTCCCGCCCAATCTCATTACGAAAAACGACATATTACTTAATACGAAAAAAAAACACGAAAATTCCACAGAAAAAAAACCAGTTTTTCCCGAATTTTCCAAATTTTGTAGGAAAATTTCCAATATTGTTTTTGCTATACCATACCAGATAAGGCGAACAAAAAAAACGTATCGGTCAAGCCATTTTTCTCGTTTTTGCGAGACATACGCACGGCAATAGATTTATATGACTGATTGTTTTATTTTTGTTTTTTAACTAGAAAATACCTAGTAAAAATTTCGAGTCATTAAAAAGGCATCATCTCTTAGTCAACTTTAAGAACTGTAAAGGTTCTAGTTGAGAGTTACTTGCAATTGGCAAGAATTGTAGATGGCGTTAACAACGCTTAGTTTAGTTGCAAATATAGCTCAAGAATTTAAAGGCCGACAAGAAAGCGACCGTAGCTTGGTAAATAGAGTGTTCGGGGCACAAATTGCACAGGTTGGAATCTTGCCAGCCGTCAAATTTTTGGATTGTCTATAACATTTAAATAGGTTATCCTAAAGTGAACAACATTTTTTAAACGAGTAATTGTAAATCTGCCTTTGATCACATTTTAGCGATGGGAAGCGATGATGTGGTCGAAGATATAGCAGGCTTGGAGAAGGAAAACATCGTGAGAAAACCGGTATCTCCAAGAACCTCAAAACTTCAAAGATATTATGACATTCTCTAACATGTACTGGGTCAGCATGGTGGATTAGAGGCCATCCTCTCTGACAGAAAGCCTGTGTCCCATCAGTGGGAACATGATAGGCTGAAATAATAAAGAAAATACCTAGGTTTTATTTTACCATTTTGTTACAGAACCCAAGTTTTTTTGCACACCTCGATAAAATAATCAACCCTTCAACCAATTTACGCCCCAAACCGAAGAGTCCATTTGCGGCTGTGAAAACCAATGAAAACCCTTCAAAAATTAAACTAATTACATTCTACATTTTAAACTCAACCACCTCTGCGATAGAGTTAAATTTTCTCTAGCAATGTGGGTATTTCGGAATAACTCTGACCAGCAAATGAACGGGCTGTATGATTTATTTAAGAGCGTTTTTAATGCCTTTTTGAGGGTGGAAATGTAAATTTTAAAGATATTTATAGGGTGTGATAGTGATTCTTGTACAGCTTTTTTCGGGTCTAATATTCTGTGAAAAATTTTTTTAATATTGGAGATAGAACTTCTTCAATCCCACTGCTGGGGCACAGGCCTTCTATCAGAGAGAGAGAGAGAGAGAGAGAGAGAGAGAGAGAGAGAGAGGGAGAGAGAGAGAGAGAGAGAGAGAGCACTTAGTTCAATTCAACTAATACCTAATAAGAAAAACGGAATCATCATCATCAGCCAGAAGACGTTCACTGCTGAACATAGGCCTCCCCCTTTAACGCTGCGTCTTCCGGTTCGTGGTCTCCACTCAAGAACCTTTCTTCCCCATCGGCAGTTCTTCAAGCGATGTGGCCTGCCCATTGCCACTTCAACTTGCAAATTTTAATAGCAATGTCGGCGACTCTGGTTCTTTGGCGAATATCTACGTTCGCATTTATTGTCCTACTTGTATTACTAGTTTGATAAATATCATACAAATACTGTCCGATGTTAAAAAATAACTAAGTAGATTATAATTATTATTTATCAACATGTTATCGAAAATTGCTAATGACTATAATTAATATTTAACGAGGTATTTGTTATTTTATGTCGTGGAAAAGGTTACCGGATTATCTTACAGACATTGATCTGCGATTGTCTGGGTGTTAATATCTATTTAAGTATGTATTTAAAAATATATACGTATGTATATCAGTCTCTGGCAGCCATATTACAAGCTTTGCTTAGTTTGGGGTCAGATGACCATGTGTGCAATAATGTCCCACATATTTATTTATTTATTTTATTGATGGTAATAATAGAGAGCGTTTTAGATAGCGCTGCGTGCAGCCGGTGGTGCTGACTTACATGTCCTAGGTGAGTCACATAACGCGCCGCGATGCGTTGCTACTAGCTTTATCTAAAGTTGGCCTCAGATAGCTGCACACTCAGATCAAGACAAATAAAGAAGATGTATGATAAGGTGGCGTGGCGGGTGCGATCGCAACTGTTTCAAGTTTCTTAGTGTGTGTGAAAAATGAGTGTGCTGTACATACAGTTTTTGCATGACGTGTTTTTAAGTGAAATAAATGTATGAATCACTAGCTGCGTTCCGCGGTTTCACCCGCATGGTGATGATAATCGGTGATGATGATGATGAAAATAGCCTATGTGATAATCAAGGACATAAACAATGTATATTCCAAATTTCATCGAAATCCATTCAGCCGTTTCTGCGTGATTGAGTAACAAACATCCATCCATCCAAACTTTCACATATATGATATTAGTGTGATAGAGTGATGGGAGACATTTTAACACGAATGATATTTGTACTAAAGAATATCTCCCTTGTTTCTCTGATCTGAAGCTGCGCACCACAACGCCCACTTTCGATTGACGCGAGTGCTACGTAGCCACACATTGCTAGCAGACCTACGCTACGCCAACAGAGAAAGAGTGCGAGAAAACTTGGATTATGGTTGCGAAATTTGTTCGACAAGCGCATCATGTGAGCCTATGTCGTCACATGGGCGACTCAGCACACCGGTGCTCACTTAAGAGTTTGGAATAAAACATTCCATTCCTTGAAGCACGACATCAATGACGGAATCAGCACATGTGTAGTGGTAGGACTCTTTTGCAGGGGTCCGCCTGGCGAAGTACCACACCTTTGCCAGTTATTCAACCGCCAAGTAGTAGTGTGCAAACACTACTGTGTTCCGGATTGAAGGGCAATGTTTCCAGCGAAATTACAGGGCAAACAGAGATTTGACATCTTATATCTCGGGGTGACGAGCGCAGTGCATTTCCATCCAGGGTTTTAAACTGATGAAGTTCAAAATTCTGAGTGGCGTTGAGCTGTTATGGGCAAGCGTGAAGAGCCATCAGGCATGCGACTTCGCTCGTGTCGTCACTCAGTATCATAAAAAAATATGTGTCAAAATCGTCTCAAGTAAAACGAATCAGCCTCCTGAGATAGGATGCGCAGAACTCACGCAATCCAAAGTTTACAAGTTTAAAAATCATGCGGACCCACGCTAATTCACGCGATCGTATTCCGCACGTACACCTTTCGGTCTGCCAAAGAGACCTGGCACAAACTGTGATTTTTTGCAAGATGTTTGACGCTGATCACTGTAACTAGCGTTTAACCATAACTCAATTGATATAGAGTGACGATGTAATCTAAGATGGAATGAATGGGGTTAATGAAACTTGGTAATGCTCAGTTCGATTACCCATCCAAGCTCTGACTGTTATAACGAACATTACTATTTATTGCGGATCTGTTTAAAATGGGAGATTGAAGGTGACGCCGCGTGCGATTCAGCACTGTTCAAAACGTTGTTACATGTTGAAAGACTATAAAACCTAGCCGCTTTATAAGCCAGGCACGGAATGCACTTAGCTTCTGACCTAGTCTAGCTTACGTTTACTAGAGATAGATTGTGAATGTAAACTAGGCTAAACGATGTGTAGGCTTACGAGAAATATATTGGTACCTATTATCTATTTTACATACCAGATTTAAACAAAAATCTAATTAGATCACGATACGCACTGTTGGCTCGGGAGGAGGGGGCAAGCTGTAGGACTACATAGGGGACTACATAGGTGTCAAACCTGAAGCGGCGCCACAGGTTTTCTTTCTAGTGTGTACGAGCTGGGCGTCCTGAAAGTGCCATAGAAAATATCTTGGACAGGCGCTTTTGTACATAAAAGCGCGCTTCGTTGCCTGCATTTGACACGAAGATTGTCTTAGCTAGCGGTGAACCTTTTGATCAAACAGTTTCCAAAAACGATCTTTTGGACAGTGGAAAGGTTGCCATCAAAATCATGCCCAGGACGTCGGCTGTACTAATGCTGACGATAAGTTATAGCAGCTTATCAAATAGATGATGTGCGAAGATTTTGAAATATGAAACTTTATAAAAAAAATGTGCCATTAAATTTTTACTCGATCATCATCATCAGCCAGAAGACGTCCACTGCTGAACATAGGCCTCCCCCATTATCCTCCACACTGAACGACATCCTGTCATCTGCATCCAATGCGTCATCTGCATCAGGTGGGTCTTAAAATTAACATGGACAAGACAAAAGTCATGTCTAATGTCCATGTTGTACCCGTGCTGGATTTTTACTCCATGTACTCCTAATTTTTCCGTTTCTGTGAAAAATATCACCCGGTATAAGTAAACACAGCCCATCTGATTCGCCGACTCGGAGCTAAGATATAAACTGGGCTATTTATTGACTCGGTCACCGTTGAATCCAATACCTCGGTCGAACAAACATCCAGCGTCAGTTTAATCTTGCTTTTTATTGGCATTTGCTACCAAATTGCATTGCAACTACGCATTGAACTGTGCAATGTTCGCTTCTTGTAAGGCGATTATTGTCACAATGTGCACCGGAGCGTCTAAAAGTAAAGATAACCTTAAAATCGTGTCGCGTACAAAAAAAAAATTGGGTACGTTGGCCTGCTTGAGCATAAGGGCGTATTCACGTAGGAAGCAGGTTACCAGCGCCAATATAACTGCGCTTATCGGAACTGGTCCGCGCAGGTCAAGAGCAGGTAGTCGGCGCAGGCAGTCTCTATACTTCCATCTCTTGGATGACAGATCTATTGGATGAGAAACGGCACCTGCCTCACCCTGTCTCTTTCAAAATATATTTAGTCAGGTGCGATGACTTGCCACCCACTAAATGGGCCCCCCATAAAGGCTGCCGTATCTTGGCACCGGAGGGGCAACATTGGCGTGGGTGGCTTAGGGTGTCGAGAGGTGTGCTGCACATTTACTAAGACCTACTCGCGGCGTATTGCCCTTTAACACTTCCACCCTGGAGCTTAGGCCCTTGCGGTTTCCACCCCCGGACTGCCGGTTAAGACAAGCCAGCGGTCGGGGTCTGGATCGGTTTTAGCACCCTGGAATCGGGGTACGCGGTGTCGCCACTCACTGACATTATATAATTATTATCATATTCCATGAAATTCTCGGGTCTAGCCCGGACATTTGGTAGGCATTGGTGGAGCCGAAGCCAACACCAAGAGGCCCTGTTGAATATAAAAAATAAAATTATGGAATATGTATAAAAAGGAATATGAAACTATTGTACAGTATAGGATTAAAAAAGTCTGGGCTATTGAGGTGAACAACTTGTGGATGGAATAACAGATCTATAGAATGAGAAACGGCACCTGCCTCACCCTGTCTCTTTCAAAATATATTTAGTCAGGTGCGATGACTTGCCACCCACTAAATGGGCCCCCCATAAAGGCTGCCGTATCTTGGCACCGGAGGGGCAACATTGGCGTGGGTGGCTTAGGGTGTCGAGAGGTGTGCTGCACATTTACTAAGACCTACTCGCGGCGTATTGCCCTTTAACACTTCCACCCTGGAGCTTAGGCCCTTGCGGTTTCCACCCCCGGACTGCCGGTTAAGACAAGCCAGCGGTCGGGGTCTGGGGTTTTAGCGCCCTGGAATCGGGGTACGCGGCGTCGCCACTCACTGACATTATATAATTATTATTTACTCAATTGTGAGGCTAGTGACACTGGTCGGGTGCAGAGCGATAAATGGATTGCGACGACCTTTGAAACACTGCAAGTTCTAAAGTTTCACCGAGACAGACTTCCACTAACTTTCTAGAGTTTGAATCAAATGCATGGATTTGACTGTGAATTTATAATTATCTTTTTCATGTGATTTCCCTAACATATTCAAAACAGTCACTTCTAAAAAAAAACTTTTATGGTGAAAGTCCGCGTTTGACCACCAACTCTCATGTTGGTAAGCAACGATGTGGTTGAAGATAGACTTAGAAGATACGTTTTCACTCTAAGTTGGAGAAGACCTAGATATCATCTTCCAGGAAAACAGGAAGCGGCAGTTTGCTCCATTCTTTGGCAGTACGGTTTATAAAAGAATCAAAACTTTTAGTACATTGCGTTTGGTTCGCCATTTTTAACCGACTTCCAAAAAGGAGGAAGTTCTCAATTTGACTGTTTTATTAATGTTTGTCACCTCAGAACTTTCGACTGGGTGAACCGATTTTGATGATTCTTTTTTTATTTGATAGCTGGTGCTTCCCGTGTGGTTCCATTTCAATTTGGTCCAGTTCTGTCATTTCAAGAAGGTCGGTTTTTTTATATTGTTAATTACTCGTTTATAATTTCAGAGCTGGGTGTGCTACCGGCCTTATCTTCTGTATTTATGTATAGCTTATAGTACAATACCGACTGTCGTTAACGATCACTTCAAGAGATCATTGCTTTGAACGAGCGACGTTATCACTTCCCGATTGTCTTCACAATGGGATTTTTCATGGCCCATTACTTCCATGCCACTCTCTATATTCTTTATTTTATTGTTTATACGTATTTCTCTAAATTCGTTATAATAATAAACTTTATTTCCATCTAAGCCTTAAAAAGTCAATCTTAGATCTAAGTTACAATTAAGGTTGTAAAGTTTACAGTAAAGCGTAGGTAAAACTTTTAACTCCGTACCTCCAAACTAGACAACAAAAGCCTATATGTCTTGGGAGCTCAATAAATAACAACAATCAATAAAAGCCGTCTTAAAAGCCGCCGATGCTTTTTAAAACATACAATAGCTTTGGAAGGCCACCCCCAAGACGCTCGACTTGCCGTATGGCAAAAACTACACAGTCCACCTCCCAATTACATTGTCCCTGCCGAAGAGCTCCCCCCAGGCCATAAAGAACTAAGGCCCACTTGGAAAACCCTAAACCGACTTCGGTCCCAAGTGGGCCGAAGTCGGGATAACCTGGCAAAATGGGGTTACATAGAAGGCTCTGATACCGAACGTCTTTGTGGTGTGAACCCTCAGACAATGTCACACTTGATGGAGTGTGCAGCGTGCCCTGCAGCCTGCACACTGGACAACCTGAATGAAGCCACGGAGAGTGCCATTGGAGTGGCAGAATTTTGGTCCAAAAACTTAATTTAAAATTAAAATAAGTGGCGAACTATATACTCGAAAGAAGAAGGGAGCTCAATGAATCCAATTAAACCCCCTTATTAAACATATACGCTTATATATCTACAAAAATTATTTTTTCAATAAACATATTATATTTACTTAAACACTTCATCAAACCTATTGTTTTTTTTAAGATACTGGGTGACGAGACGAGCGAAGTCGCTCGCCTGATGGCTCTTCACGCTTGCCCATGACAGCACAACGCCACAACAATTTTGAACTTCAACAGGTCAAAACCCTGGATGGCAATGCACTGCGCTCGTCACCCCGAGATATAAGATGTCAAATATCTGTGTGCCTTGTAATTTCGCTGGAAACATTGCCTTTCAATCCGGAACCCAGTAGTGTTTGCACACTACTTCTTGGTGGTTGAATAACTGGCAAAGGTGTTGTACTTCCCCAGACGGACCCCTGCATAAGAGTCCTACAACTACAACGTCGTCCACTATCGTTTCAACGATATAAACATCTGTCATCTACCCTATTGCTCTTTCAGGAAAACGATTGTCACCACCGGCGAAACATTAAACAGACAGTCGAGATATCTTTCAATAAATAAATCATACTAATCGCGCAATAAATAGATTTTATGAATGGATTCTAATTAAGCGATATTTTAATCAAAATGAAGTCGGAATGGAGTTGAGTCACGTTTTCACCTCTAAGATTGATCATGATGCTCCCATCTGTTTTGCATTTAGTTTATTTTGGATTCATACTCGTAAAAACTAAGAAAGTAAACACAGCTCGTCACTCAAAAGTTCTGAAACTGATAGTTTTCAGACCTCACTTGAGAACTACAATCTGGGTATCTTCAAGGTAGGTGAACTATTTTTACTATGGGAATAACCCTGAATAAAAGAGTCTGTTAATAGAGTCTATAAGGGTCGGCAACGTATCTGTGATGCCCCTGGTGTTACAGGTATCCACAGGCGATGGTGATCGCTTACCATCAAGTGGCCCGTCTGCTTGTTTGCCACTCCTTCTCCCTCCTCCTTGCGTCGATTCCCCAATGCTGGGGGTCGTGATCCATCACGGCATCAACTTCTCCCTTACGATGTTCCGCCATCTGTTCCGACTTTCAGCACCATGAACCGCTTCGGCAACGTTGATGTTGAGGGTGGTGTTGATTGGATCCGTCCAACGCATTGGGCTCCTTCCTCTTGGTCTCTTACCCTCTATTTTTCCGGTGACGATCAGTTTTTGGAGGTTGTCACCAGGCTTACGGGCTATGTGACTCAAAAACTCTCCGAAGGCACGTGTTGGAAAGCCTTGGTTACTTATAGAGTTTGAGTTATTTGAGAACCGATTGGTTGGTTCTATGCGTAGTCCATGGGATACGAAGCATTTTTCTCCAGCACCACATTTCAAAGACGTCTATGCGCTGTCGGTCTTTAGCTTTAAGAGTCCATTTCTCTACACTGTATAGAAATATAGAGAAAACTAGGGTGTTGACGAGAGTCATTTTAGTGTTATTGCCGATGCTACGATCCTTCCATATCCTATCGAGCTGAGACATGGCATTTTTAGCCATCCCAATACGTCTTCGAACTTCAGCCTCACAAGAACCGCTATTGCTAATACTAAAGCCCAGGTAAATGAAGTGATCAACATATTCCAAATTAAGTGTCCCATTGAGCTCTAGCTTAGAGGCGCGATCCACTACCACGACTTTGGTTTTAGACCGATTTATGGCCAGTCCCATCTCCATGTTCATAATAATAAGTATTATTGATCTCTTTCGGCTTAGTTCACCCTTTCCGTGTAACCCAGGTAGGTACCTCTCTACAAAATTAAAAACTGCAAGCTAGCTTTCAATAAAAGGCACTTCAGACCTCCAACCATACCTTCAAGTTCTCTGCAAAGATCTTAAC
This sequence comes from Agriopis leucophaearia, assembly GCA_949125355.1. NCBI lineage: Eukaryota > Metazoa > Arthropoda > Insecta > Lepidoptera > Geometridae > Agriopis > Agriopis leucophaearia. The sequence goes on from OX421283.1 coordinate 10,224,830, forward strand.
GAATTTACACAAGCAGTGTCGAGCGGAAAGCGTAATATGATAGTGTATGCATGCCCGACGTGTCTGTGTCGTCGATGACGTACATTTGTAGAGAAGAAACGTCGGTAGACAAAATTTGTGTTAGTTTATGTTATGAGTTTTCAGAGCAAGCACAATGTTGATTGTTATTAGCATTACGATGTATAAATTACTGCAAAAAGAATATCGTAAAAATAATCAGAATATTTCACTGTTAAATTAAAATATATTTAACATTATATTTTAACTGCCTACTAGTTAGGTGTTATTATGTTTTTTTTTTTTTCCTTTTCATTATTTTCTATAATAATTCAATTCACACAATAATTGTAAGCATTAAAAAAAATGTCTACTTTAATATATAGCTCTAATAACTTTGAAGTAAAGTATCATTAAATATATTGTATCTTCCTCGTTGAGTTATCCTTAAGTCTGAGGATCTGGACCACTTCCTCCTATTGATATCTTTGAAAAACTTTTGCTATCGCCTTTTTATCTTCGGCGATATAGAGCGCGTCATAGATCATCACTGCTGATCAGACTAATGTATCGCACTGCAACCCTTCTTTTGCCATCGACTTTCCCTGTCATCGTCAATTTATTTAGTTTGTCACCTTGTTTGCTGACAAAGTTACCAAAGTACCCGAGGACGATAAAGACGGATGGTATTGTCCAGTCATTTCTCTCTTAATGCAGGTTTTATAACACTGTACTCATTTAAAGTGAGTTCCTGTAGTGGTAGGACTCTTTTGCAGGGGTCCGCCTGGGGAAGTACCACACTTTTGCTAGTTATAAAACCGCCAAGCAGTAGTGTGTAAACACTACTGTGTTCCGGATTGAAGGGCAATGTTTCCAGCGAAATTACAGGGCACACAGAGATTTGACATCTTATCTCTCGGGGTGAATCCAATTGCAGAAAGGCGTGAGACAGGGAGATGTTATCTCTCCAAAACTGTTCACGAACGCATTGGAGAACGTTTTCAAGCTTTTGGACTGGAACGGATTGGGCATCAACATTAATGGCGAATACATCACTCACCTTCGTTTTGCCGATGATATAGTTATCATGGCAGAGTCGCTGGAGGACCTCAGTATAATGCTCAGCGACCTCAGTAGCCTTTCCCAACAGGTGGGTCTTAAAATGAACATGGATAAGACAAAAATCATGTACAATGTCCATGTTGTACCCGTGCCGGTCAATGTTGGGAACGATACTCTCGAAGTTGTTGATCATCACACCTATCTTCGACAGATTGTTCAGTTAGGTAAGTCCAACTTAGGCAAAGAGGTCGCCCGAAGAATCCAACTCGGATGGGCAGCGTTCGGGAAATTGCGTGAAATCTTCTCGTCCAAGATGTCACAGTGCCTAAAGACAAAGGTCTTTGACCAGTGTGTGTTGCCACTGATGACATATGGTACTGAGACGTGGTCCTTAACTGTTGGTTTTTTGGAAAAACTCAGAGTCACACAACGGGCAATGGAGAGAGCTATGATCGGAGTTTCTTTACGCTATAAAGTTCGGAACATAGATATTCGTCAAAGAACCAGGGTCACCGACATAGCTATTAAAATCTGCAAGTTGAAGTGGCAATGGGCAGGCCACATCGCTCGAAGAACTGATAACCGATGGGGAAGAAAAGTTTTTGAGTGGAGACCACGAACCGGAAGACGCAGCGTAGGTAGGCCTCCCACGAGATGGACCGACGACATTGTGAGATTCGCGGGCATCCAGTGGATGCAGATGGCAGGATGTCATTCAGTGTGGAGGTTAAAGGGGGAGGCCTATGTTCAGCAGTGGACGTCTTCTGGATGATGATGATGGTGATCTCGGGGTGACGAGCGTAGTGCATTGCCATCCAGGGTTTTGACTGTTGAAGTTCAAAATTCTGAGTGGCGTTGAGATGTTATGGGCAAGCGTGAAGTGCCATCAGGCGAGCGACTTTGCTCGTCTCGTCACTCAGTATCATAAAAAAAGGACCTATACCAGATGTATCTCTGGACGGCTGACATATTCAAGGATATCATTGTATTCAAAATTCTAAACTTACCAACCAACCCTGAACCGCGGAAAAACCCAGCTGTTCCATACACTTCGTCAACAACACTCAAGTGTCATTAACATTTTTCTATGGAACAATTGATTCTTTTTTCACGATATGGTCCCAAAGTTAGTTGTTTATAATGAAAGCTAAACCCAGTATAACATCTTTATCATCTATATATAATCATCTTTGTACACATCAGTGTGCCATCACTGAAGTGTAGCCAGAGTTTATTGTTTTACTTCGGTTGTACTATGTATTTTCGTCATGTTCATAGGTTATGCATATTTTGCATGTCCCTCGCCGTCGGCTGGAATGTTAAGTGATTTTAAGGCATGGCCTGATAAGAGCACGCTTTTAGACGGAAAGCTCCAGTTAGGTCAGGGTTCGAATAGTATCAAGGTAAAGTAGTATATTAATTTAGCCCAAGAAGCATTGCTTCACACATTATCAGCTTTTATTTTCCCACTGCTGTGACACAGGCCTTATGTCAGAGAGAGGATGGGCCATAATCCACCATGCTGGCTCAGTGCATGTTGGTGAATATCATGTATTTGAACTTTTTTCAGATTTTGCAAAGATTTTTATGCTTACGAGGTCCAAGAGTAACACCGAGTATCTGTGGACCCCCCCCCCCCCCCCTCTCCCAGGGGGCCAAAGTAATTGTGAGTATCTAAACCCCCATGGGGGTTCATGGGGGGTTTCCTCACGATGTTTACCTTCACCGTTTTTGAGCGATGGCATCGAAAAGTTACCTTCAAAAGGCTAGAAAAGTGATAAGTTTTTTTTTACTGATTTAAATTAGCTTCACTGAAAAGAAAAACCTGACTTTTCCGCTGAGTCTTCCAAACCGATTCTTTCCAAAATAAAACCCTTTCCTTCCTAAACTGAGAAACACATCTTATATAATTGTGTTTTTATAACGTTATTGCAAATGCCTGTTGCATTCTTTCAGCGGCCGCACTATAGTGTTTATAAATTTGGTACATGGACAAGTTTATAAGTTCTGATAAATGTACAATTGATAATTCTATCCTATGAGAAGGGCCCTTCTATCTGTCTAACTAGTTATAATTGGTTCACTGAGGAAACTATTTTGAATGTTCATGGCCAATTTGCACCTAAAGATGTTAAGTTTACCGCCTAGTCGGAATAAACTTTAGAATTTGAGTAGTGAAGGAACTTTAAATTAACTGTCCGAAATGTTGGAAATGTACTTATATGATGAGACATTTCTACGAAGTTAATATTCAATTACACATTAGAATTACTTCGCATCAAAATTTGTGTCCAATAAATTTAGTTAACTTATTATAAATAATTAATTATTCGGGACATTTTTGCACACACGGTCATCTGATCCCAAACTAAGCAAACCTTGTATGGCTGCCAGAGACTGATATACATACATATAAACATTTTTAAATACATATTTACATAGATATTAATGAACACCTAGATATAAAACAAACACAAATGTTCATCACATGAGTGTTTGTCCTAGGTAGAAATAGAACCCACGCCCCCAAGCGCAGAAAGCAGGAGCACTATACTGTGCCGCCAAGTCAGTCACAATGAAATTGCAGCTGCGGAACTCATTTTCCCCATAGCTAAATTTTAGTGACTAGGATGTTTTTCTATACTAACTTTGACATCGTAGACCGTATCATAGATTAAAATCTCTATCGGCTCTATCTCTTCTCTACATAGTATAAAATAAAGTCGTTTTCCGCGTCTGTCCGTCTGTATTTATGATAACTTCTCCTAAACCACGCAACAGATTTCCCCGTTGCGTGACCCGGTTTTGCACGGGTGTAATTTTTAACCGACTTCAGAAAGAAGTGGTTGTTCTACTGTTTTGTCCTATATGGATGAGCTTTGAGGGGGTGCTATCGTACTAGCTGCCACCGCCTCTAAGCTCATCCTACATGGATGAGCTTTGAGGTGGTGGCAGCCAGTGCGATGATAAAACCACGACGCCAGCATCAGATTGTTGAACAGTTCTTCAAAATACTCCCCGTTGTTAATGCGATAAAAGATACAGAGCGACCCAACGTCCCTGCGCATGCTAAATCTACGAGTGAAACCGTGGAGCGCAGCTAGGTTTGTAATAAAAGAATATTTAATTACTTATACAGTGCTATTCAAATTATTTTAGCATTCACCAGCCATAATGAAACAATTCCAATGAGTATGCAAGGTAATGGAAAATTCGGAGTCATTTACGTTACGAAGGATATTTTCGCTCACATAATAAAGGAAGTTTTCCACCCTTGTGGAATTTGCATTTTTAACGTGCCCAGTCAGAAAGAAGTTCGTTGTTTCATTGATAACCGGGTTAAAGCTTTTAATTGTTTGATATGTCTATACACTGGAGAGAAATAAAAAGAATTATGGATTTCGTTATTAGCTTTTATTTTTCGGAATATCATTTTTAAATTGGTAACAGCATTATAATCAAAATCATTTTATCTTATTGTCCACTACTGGACATACAGTCTTAGGTATATCGTCATGATATCGAGTATTAGGGTGTCCTACACTACGTTAGGGATGTTAGATTATCTGTATAAATCACTATTTCTCTATGGCCTTTAAAAAAAGTTTCGGTGTGTTTCCGTATCCGCAAAAATCCAATCAATATCAAAAAAAAACTACATGATACTTTATCATACAAATATAATCACATCGGTGACCTTGTAGATGTGCTCCCGGAGAAGGATAGACCAGTAGACTGCTTGAAGAGCAAAATAAAGTTGAAATCTTTTGAAGAAAAACCAGATAAATCACATGTAGAACAAAAGTCTAATGTGTTTAAAGCCGAGACAACACAAGTAAACTCAAAACCCAAAAGAAATTAATATGTTACAATTGTGGGAAATTCATAATATGAAGAAAGATTGTCGATACAGAACCAATTATAACCAAGGACGAGGTCATGGATTTTCCAATTATCGTGGGTGAGGATCATTTAATTATCATAGAGGCAGAGGAAACTTTCACCAGAGATGGAATAATGACAGCCAAGGCACAGAATACATATAAGTACAGGTACAGCATGTTCACTCCGCAAAATCATTTAAATAAGTAGCGACTCTTGCTATTACACAATAAAGTGCAATTCAGGACGTGCGAGCGCTAACTACCTGCAGCCATATTAACCTACAAGTTGCCTCTCTGTCTATAACTCTTGTCGCGTTATCTCTGTCTATCGCGCGGCAGCGGGCACGGCAAGTCCGACAAGACGACTACTTGTAGCTTCATACCTAAATTGCTGAGTGCGCCAGGCCTGGCCAAGTTTAATAGTTTTCATACGACAACTTTATTGAATAACAATACCGAATATGACAATAAGTCTTCGAATAAAAATTAAATTACACGGCTTTTGGACAGCTGCTCTACGGAACACATTAATAAAAGCAATGAGTATTTTGTATCATGCGAGACGTTGAAAGGTCCTATAAAAGTTAAAGTCGGTGATGGAATAAAACGTGAAACCTCGAATATCGGAAACGATAAAACAAACTTCCGAGTGTATGAGAAAAAAATCAGAGTTATATTAACTAAAATTTCTGTGTGGATGAAATGAAAGCAAACTTATTAAGCTACTTGAAGATAACCGAAAACTCTACTGACTCACTTTGACAGTTGCCAAAGAGATGAAAATTACCAATAACTTGCGGCGCTCCTCAAGCATTCCATAAGCATGTTTTTGTCGTAGGTATAATAAAAAACATCATGTAATAAATATCTGAGACATTATTGCACACATGGTTATCTGATCCCAAACTAAGCAAAGCAGATATACATACATGTATAGTTTTAAATACATACTTAAATAGATATTAACACCCAGACATAGAACAAACACAAATGTTTGTCCTAGGTGGGAATCGAACCCACGCCCCCAAACGCAGAAGGCAGGTGCACTACCAACTAAGCTAACGGGGCTGTAAGTATTGCAATCACGCAAAAAGTGCCGATTTGAAATAAATGGCTTTCAGGTTCCAAGCTGTACGCAAGGGCCTGAGTTAGAAATGAGCAAGTTTACGCCCTAGTAATATAATGCATTGCATTTCCTATCTTGCACCATTATCTGTTTTACGTGCACTGCAAAATTCATAAAGATGCTAATGTAAAAATAACTATTTCAGATTCAGAGTACATTTGAAAGTTTCTACTAGGTACGTTTCGCACACAGCCAATGAATTATTCAGGGAATCAAAACTGGAATCTGTGGACCTTATAGCGTGCTTTGGTTATTGTTATACTCCAGAGGGAATAACATTGAACACAGTTACGTTTTGAGTGAAATTAAACAGCAGGGGTATTATGAATCTTTGATCGGGATCGCGATTTGTCAAAATTATGTAAAAAAAAAAGCGTTGTCTATTTCCAATTTCGTAGTATGAAGTTGGAAATAGACAACGCTGTTTTTTTTTTGTGTCATAACCCCTTTCAAGTGTCAAAATTCTGTCAATTCTGACACTGACTGATCCCGATCAAAGATCCATAATACCCCCGCAGGTTTGTTAGTGAGATGTAATAATAGAGATGTTATAGGCAAACAACACTGCTTTAAAAGCTAACTACGGCTCGCCGCCGCCGCGGTGATCGGCTGAATTCGGCTTTGTTCGCCGATTATACTACGAGCACTTTCACTCTCTCACTCAAGACGATCTACACATCTCGCTCATCCACTTCATAGTGACGACAGCCGCCTAAGATAAAACAAGGCAGGCAAGGCAGCATTGTCATGTTGGTTGGCAATACAAATTTTTTGGCCAAAATTCCGGCCACCTGTCGCCTCCACCAAACGTTTGGCCATGTCCTTATACAAATCATGGGCGGCTGGCCCCCACGGTCCTAAGGTCTCAACCCCAAACGGCACAAACATATATTATACATCCTGTCTAAAAATCAATATTTGTGCCGTTTGAGAATTTCAGCCTTAGTCCCGGCAGCTCCATCCTGTACACAGTGTACAGTTGTCCCTATGGCAGATGAGACGGCGCTAATGTATCGACGCATGTAGCGTCCCAAATCAGAGGCCGCCCCATCTTCTGCATTATTTAAGTTTAACTAAATTTTCTGTTTTTTTAAGTTGTGCATAATAAATCAATCAATATTATTAATATATAATTTAAAATAATGGAAAAAATCGCTTTGCTCACATAAGAAAATGGCCATAATGTCACAGGTTTCGGTTAATTCCAGAACAAACCAGATTTATCACTCGTAAACACTCGCAAATGAACAATAGGCACCGAACAATCTGCCAATCAATACAATGTTGTTTAATTGTCATTAATTGTGAGCATAAGGGTCATTTCATGTTACACTAGCTCAACAGAGAGCTGGCTACAATTTTAAAATAGATTGGTGTTGAGTCTTTGAGTTAAAAGCAAAATATGTTAAAAACAATCTATGAAAAATTCTGATGTTATTCTCGTATGTTAATAAGTTTTACTAAAGTTATATGATTATTTACGGGATATTTACCGTGGTAAGGTTGTGGAAGGAGCTCCCGATATTTCGGCGCAGTTACATGCACCATGTTCACGTGAACATGTAAATATCCCGTAAATAATCATATAACTTTAGTGAACAAACGTGATAGTTTAAAACAGTGTTTAATAAGTTTTACTTACTGAACGATTTAGTTTTATGCATTTCACATACGTGTCAATAACGTTTCAAAACAACGTCTGTTATAAGAATCTCAATTAATTGGTATTTTTTTAAATAAAATATATTATATAAGAAAAACACTGAGATGTAATATACTATATAGTGTGGCGTGCGTTTTTTTTTAACACAAGCCCAGCAACCAGAAAAAATACTAAAAAGAGTTTGCATAGCAAAGGAAGAAATGCACTGGACCTCAACCCGTAAACAGTCACCACATGCATACACTTCCGTTCATGGGCCAGTCGACCACAGAAAGAAGGAAAAAAGCTAATAGACCTCGCAAATATTCGTAGTGACAGCCGTTTTAATATCTTCCTTACTTTTCTCATCATTCTTCTTGCAATCGAGAATTTGTCCAAATAATGGAAGACGAGTTGATGCTCGACGGGTTGACGAACCTTTTTTTAACTGATAAAAAAGGTAGACGGTTCTATGTTCCACTGTATTTATTTTAATGTACATTCACCGATTTCATCGCCAACTGTTGACCGAATTCAAACATTTTTCTTTTGTTCGGTAAAGTATACTGAATTGGTGACATTGTAACCAAGTCAGGATCTGATGATGGGATCCCAGGGAAATCGAAGGCAATACTCATATTTCATAGGCACTTATTACGTTTTTCACATATTTTTGAAGTCGGTTTATAATGTGATCCACATATTTTATAATAGGCTTGCGTTTGATTATCAATTCGCCTGGTAAACCTGTAGTTTAAACTAAAAAGAAATGAGACAGTGTCAGGCAGGTGTCGAGTTAGTGTAATGTGCAACGACCTTTAAGACTGTGAGGTGTTGTTGATGGATTTGTTGGCACGTTGCTGTTAATGTTGTTGTCTTGACAAAATAATGATAGGTAATGTACTGTAATGTTGGCATCCGTACCTGATAGAGTTCAATGTATTTAGTAAATAACATTGAACAAGAGCTAAATACGTAATCGTAGCTTAATTATTTGTCTTATTATCCGTCTGCTGCCCTTTTTTTATCCCTGATACAAGCAGAAGAGCGTAATAAATTTAACATGTGTATTTGTGTATCTGTGCGTCTGCGGCATCGTAGCTACTAAACGTCTGAACCAATTTTTTTAAATGTGAATTGATCGAAATTGTTCTTAGCTATGATTCAAGAAAAAAATGTTCAGCCGTCTATAGATTGTCAACTCTTTTATCGAAGTTTAGAAAAATCATAATTCATACCTGCTACAAATTTCAAATAGGTACTTTCCATTCGTAAAGAATGGCTGCTAGTTTGACCAATGGCAAAAAGGATCCGTGGCATGAAATTTGAACGTGGATAGTTTAGGTTCATCTTCAATACTATTTCTCTGACGAATCTCTAGTTTATTTCCGCTTCAAAGTGACATTACGTACAATAAGAAATTTGGTATCAATTATTTATGTTTTACTCTAAATTGACAGAAATTTGTCGATGATGCTAATTTAACCTAACCTGAACAAAAATGAATTATTTAATAATCAATTTAAATTTAAAAAAAGTCGGTATCTACATAATTATCGTGGTAAATATCCTGTCAAATCATATAAATGCATTAATTCTGAAACAATTTGAATTTAGTTAGTTTTTTAAGTTTTATCTTGTACCAAAGTAAAAGTTGTTTATTATGACGATACAATGATATCCTAGAACATGTCCAACGTCTAGAGTAGGGATGTTCCGGAGGTTCAATTCCGATTCCGAAAAGTCGGAACTTCCTATTGATATTACACCGCCGATTCCGAATTCCTCCGACATTTATGAATGAGGTTATAATCGGTTATTTTTATTTTCAATGCCTAGGTGTTTTTATTACTGAAATTAAAAGGCTGCGTATTGTTTGTTTTGATTAATTTTATTAGATCTCTCTTTTGCCTCCGCCTCTGACTTCAACTCCGATTCCAATTCCGGTACCGACTCCGACAAGCCGAATTTGAAATCCCCGACTCCAGTTCCCATAAAACCACTTCCATCCACGTAACATCCCTAATGTATACACCCAGTATATTACAATCGGCTCAAAAATCTACGACGGGACATTTAATAAATTTTCTGAATTTTCAGCTGGCCTAGTAACATTAACTGACTAGAGACAGCTAATAACATTTTGATATGCGTGCTGATGATAGTCACGACAATTCGCAGGTGATAAAACGCTCCGTTCAAATTAACGCAAAAATATATCATTTCAGTCGTTAACTTGTCAAGGGATGGCAATGGGACTTTAAATATATCACTTGCTCCACGGTTTTGCGCGCAATTTTACTTTTTACCGTTTTTATCCGACTTCCAAAAAGGAGGAGGTTCTCAATTCGTCTTTTTATGTTTGTTATCTCAGAACTTTCGACTGGGTGAACCGATTTTGATGATTCTTTTTTTAAATTGAAGGCTGGTGCTTCCCGTATGGTCTCATTTCTTTGGTCCAGTTCTGATATTTTTATAAAGTCGGTTTTTATATTGATAATTATTATTAGGTAAAAAAACTGCTAATTATAATATTTGGTGAGATAAAAAGTATTCTTTAACTTTGTCAATAATGTGACTAATATTTTAGTAACATTCTAAAGAAAATTAATTTTGAAGGTCATTAATGTGAGGTAAATAATGTGATATGTGATATGAAATATGATAGTCAGCAAAACTTGAGTGTGCCACTTATTGCAAATTCACACTCAGTAATTTTATATCGTCAATAATGTAAAAATGTGCGAGAGAGAAAGCTGCAGACGAATAGAGGCCTCTTAATATGGCTGCCAGAGACTTAAATACGTACATATATATATTTATATATACATACTTAAATAGATATTAACACCCAGACATATAACCACAAATGTTCTGCACATGAATTGTGCGTAATACTTTTTTGCTAATTTAGGTCAAAATTAGTTCAGCTGTTTCTTAGTGTAAAAACAACAAACAGACAGAGATGGAGCTTTCGCATTTGTAATATAACTAACTTAATATACATAATATAAAGTGTAATTACTTATTATCTGCTAGGTCCTAATATAACTATCAGTTTGGTATGGAGATTTGTGGAGATGATGAGTAATTTGAATATGGTGATGTCTTAGTTCATTGGGTTCTTCAAACGGCGAGTTAATAGAGTCTTAAAGGGTCAGCAACGTATTTGTGATGCCTCTGATGTTACATGTATCCATAGGCGGTGACTGCTTACCATCAGCGGGCCCGTCTGCTTAATTGCCACCTATGGCATTAAAAAAATATTAGAGAAGAGAGAATTGTTATAATGCAACTTTTGCCTACTTTTGATTGCCATGTCGATTTGAATCTTCGCAAGCATATGTACAGATGGACAGACGACCTAAAAAAGACAGCAGAAAAACGCTGAATGCAAGCCGCTTCTAACCGGCCCTTCTGGAAATCGATGGGGGAGACCTATGTCCAGCAGAGGACGTCCTATGCCTGAAATTATGATGATGATGAAGCATATGTAATTCGGATGATAATACTATAATTCGACACCATCAAACTGATATGAATTGATTGAATAAATATTAGTAAGCTGAAGTGGCAGTGTGCCGGCCACATTGCCCCTAAACGGAAAACTGAAGTATGATCGATCTTACGTTGTTCCATGAATACTTTGGGACAGTAAAAAGTCCTAAGTGTAATTTTCAGATTACAAAAATCTACATTAGAAATATACCTACAAAGCTTCGCTAACAAATGAGATATGAATGTAACAAACAACGGCGAACATAATATTATTCAGTCATTTTTTTTCATAAATCAGTATCTCTCCAGTCTACACTAAAACACAGCAGATCTAATCAACAAGATCCATTAGTAATCGCTTTGAAAGGGCAGAAAACAAGTTAAAAAAAAAAAAAAAACAACCCCGATAAGAGAGCCTATAATCTACAAACGACTGAACAGATCATAGCTAAAAACACTCGGTTAGTTAAGTCACCCTTCAAACAAAAAAATAAACGAAATCAAAATTGATTCAGCCGTTTCGGAGCTAAGATTCTACAGACAGATATACACGTTAAACGTATAACATTCTGTTTGCGTTTTGGGGTTAAATACATCACGCAGTAGACGTATTCTGCTTTGTAGATCATAATATGAAGGTTGAATACGGGCAATATCTAAATGTGCCTAACTATACACTGGCAACAGCGTTATACAGAGATAATGTATCAAGAGGTGGAGCATGTATTTTGGTGAAAAACTATATGAACTGAGATAGTATTTTTTTTATTTAGTGTATTCGAATGCAGTTGAATTTGCAAGACAACAGGTAGATCACATTAAAATTCGACAAAAAAATATTTGAAAAACGTCCATTAAATTTGAGGATAGCCTTGATTTTTCTGGGATTCCATCATCAGATTCTAACTTGGTGGCAACGGGACCAAATTGGAAGTATACCCTACCGAACAAAAGGCAAATATTTGAAATCGGGCAGTTGGCGTAGAAATCGGTAAACATACATAAAAATATATATACTGTGGAACATAGAATCGTCTTCCTTTTTGGCCACCAACCCCCACCCGCCACCAACATTTTTTTTTCGCAAATAAGTCCGCGTTTGACCACCAACCGCCTGTTGGTAAGCGACGATGTGGTCGAAGATAAAGCAGACTTAGAAGATACCTATTCACTCTTTCCTTGAAAAGGCCCAGATCATATCTCTCAGGAAACAAGGAAGCCGGCAGGTTGTTCCAATCCTTGGCCGTACGGATTAGAAACGTAGAATCGAAACGTTTGGTACGTATCCAAGGAAAGTCCATGGATATGGGTACTATGTTGGTTATATCAGTATATAAACCTAGTGTAAGCCATTCGCTTCCAACTCAATTCCTTACGTTATCAAGCACATAAACATACTGCCGAACCATTAATATCTCTAATCTATCACGAACGAATCCACCATGAGACCTGTCACTGAATCTTCCTAATTTCATGAGTATATTTTAATTTATTTATTTTATTGATTGTAGTAGTTACAGCCTGTGCCTTACAGACAATAAACAATAAAAAAATATTGAAAACTTTGAGTTCAAACTATTAAAATATGCGATTCCTTATACCAAAAAAATAAATGGAAAATTATTCGAATGCGTTGGTTAGATTATATCTGAACAACGTCGGTTTCATCGTATTTTATCAATAATATCATGTGAAATTTGTGGGATGAGCTCCCTCCTTCGGTATTTCGGAGTAGCTTTAATATGGGGTTCTTCAAAAGGGCTGTTAACGGAGGGTTATACTAAATTTGACAGTTTTTCAATCAATTTTAAATAGCCAAATAACTAGTCTATTTGAGCCGGAAAAAAATACATGTCATAGATACATCTGCGTTTGAGATATAACCATGGTTCAAAACAAGATAGGGCAAAATTTTCTCGATAATTTTTTTACGAAACAAAGTCGATTTAGTAGAATGTAAGTTTTTATCCTGTTTTATGCTTTAATGAAAGCTCGGAACAGCCTGGAAATTGCATGTAAAATCGATTTAGTAGTTTGGTTTTTAATTCAAAATAACTGAAAAAAATATGTCAACCAAAGTAAACGAATTTCGTATTTATTAAATTTGAAGTCGGTTTTTATTGTGATCTACTGTCAAACTGGTACTGGTTGGTGATCTAGTGAGCTTAATTTTGCTACAATAAGATAAAAATTAAAGTATTTTTTTTATTTACGTTAAGCACACTACAAGCAATTAGTAAAGTAAACATCCGTCAATCACAATACAAGAAGTTAGTAAATAAAATAAATTTAGTCCATGTATTTTTTCGCACTTACATCTACAATAACATTGAAAAAATCTAAATAAAAACATTTTCTTTCAATACTTTACTGAAGTATAAATTATATAGGGCGCCAGTTCAATAATCGGCCGAGCGCGAGATTTATTTTATTTTTATTTTTTATTAAAAATAGGCTTTCGTTTGACCGCCAGCTCACCTGATGTTAAGCGATGATGCGGTCTACGATGGAGCACGCTTGCCTAGAAGGAACCGATTCACGGCGCAGTTACATGCAACATGTTCACGGGAAGACATGGTGCATGTAACTGCGCCGAAATATCGGGAGCTCCTTCCACAACCTTACCACGGTAAATATCCCGTAAATAATCATATTAGTGTTGTGAACAACCGTGATAGTTTAAAACAGTGATCTCTTCTTATATTTTCTTCCATGGTATTTAACAAACTTTCGTGTTATTGTGTATTTTCTTGCAAGTCCGTCTTTTACAGTGTTATTTATCTATTTTACTTATTATTTGTTAAAACTTGTATTCGGCCGTCTATTTTTATCTTTTTTTACCTATTTACGTTCTCATCTGTAATTTTTTCGTTAAAATTAAATTTAAAATAAATAAAGCCTGTCAGAGTCCATGTTTTGTGACTGAATCTTTTCATCGTACACCACGGTCAATGGGAGTTTATGGGAATATAACCTATTATTTTCCACGTTCCATATCCTAAATATATTTGTCTCAGTCTAAGGCGAAAGGGGGAATAAAATGATACCTTCTTATCACCGTGACTTCCCCATCTCCGTTCATAAATCATGCCACAATGAGGGTGTGAGAAGTCTTTATTAATATCAGAGAACAGCTTGATGTTTGATGCTTACTGTTGGGTCTTGCTTATGAAAGAGATAACTACAATTGTCAATTTTAAACCGACTTCAAAGTAATACATCATCATCATTAGTCAGAAGACGTCCACTGCTGAACATAGGTCTCCTCTTTTAAGCTCCACACTTAACGACATCTTGTCATCTGTATACACTGGATGCCCGCGACTCTCACAATGTCGTTGGTCCATCAAGCGGGAGGCCTATATAAATGCTGCGTCTTTCGGTTCGTGGTCTCCACTCAAGAACCTTTGTTCCCCATCGAAAATAATACAGCAGGTTTTAAATTCGTAGGTTTTCATTATCAGCCTATCATGTCTCCACTGCTTGTCTTCTATCAGAAAGAGGTTGGCCATTTTCCACCATGCTGGCCCAGTGCATGTTGGTGAATGTCATGACATAATATGAACTGCTTGTAAAGTTCTTGGATATACCGGTTTCCTCACGATGTTTTCATTTACCATTTTTAAGCATTGGCAATGAAACTGCACACATTGGTGTAGGGCCAAGCACCGAACCAGATGCCGTCAGATTGTAAAGCGCACATGCTATCCATCGCTCCCACTTTCATATGTTTTATTATGATAAGCGTGATGATATTGAGACACTTTGTCCTATAACTTGGTCTACAGCCACTCATGCGACTAGATTTATCATTATCACTGTGGAAGCTGGTATAAAACCAGCCAAGTGGGAAATGGGAAATAAGAAAACTACGCGACGGCGTGCCTGCATGATAAAAGTCTGAATTAGCTCACTACACCAATCATAATACTACAAGGAACCCTTATAAGTCCGTCCGTATGTCTGTCTGTTTGTCTGTCCGTGTGTCTATCCGTCCGTTTTAATTCATGAAAACCTTCTAATAGGCGTGTTTCATGACCAGTTTTTTTATGATTATGTTCCTAGCTATGTTTTCATGAGTAACTAAATGGCTACATAATTGGCTAAATTAAGTTTAATTCATGGAATACTAAAATAGAATCAACATTCTCGAACTTAATAAACAAATCAAAAATTCAACGGTGTAAGTCAAGGCATATCAGCCTGTACTCCAGCCAAGCTTCCAACTTGTCTACTTCTACGAACTTTGTCCGAGTGCAGACAATTTCACCGCAAACACTGGATCTTAAACTTTCAAACGACTTATCGGTCTAAAGCTCATGAAAATAAAACTTTGAAAATCTAGACTTAGCTCGAAAACAAGCTTAACATTGTAAGGAGAACATAACCTCTGGTACATGGTGGTTAGTATTTTTTATCTATACATCTATATCTATCTATACATATAATAAAAACGTATAGTGGGTGGGTATTGAACCCACGCCCCCAAGCGTACAAGAAGGTAGGTTCACTACCAACTGAGCCACCAGTCGTTAAACGTTAAATTTATAACACTCCTCTTTTTGGTCAGAGGTTTAAAATAGCAGTATTATAGCTATTTCTTATCTTCTATTTTCAAACAGGAAGAGTTTCCAAAGTCTACTGTATGTGTATACAATAGTGACCTTTTATACCTTAACCTTTACCATATTGATTCACGTAACGTAAGCATCGAGCTATTCTCAGACTACGCTATATTGTCATAGCTTCCCTCATACTGTCCCCTACCTACCTTTCAATGTATCACTGTGTGTATGTATCACTTTACGTGTGTATCACTGTACATACCGGATGTAAAGGAAATGCTTCTGAAGCCGAAACGTATTATTAATCAAATCAAATCATTTATTTGCTAGAATACATTACATTACATCTTAAAATTATTTTAGGTACACTGTATTCAGTCAGCAAGCAGACGTGCAAATGTTCTTATGCTAGATAAATTATATATTTTAGAAAGTATTATTATATTATTAAATTATATTATATTAAAAAATACTATGTAATGAACACAATCTAATCAATAGCTATTTACTTTATACTCTTTTTTTTTTCTCGGGCAAGTGCCTTTATTAACTGAACAAAATATAATCTAAAACTAACGCTACATAAACAGTTAGACTGTCCATAGACCGTTGAAGGTCTAAAGACAATCCAAATGCTCAAGCCTACTATCAGTTGGCAGCGTACCCAGCATGCTAGCGGCATTACCATGCTCAATGGCAATGCTTATGTCTTATTATTGTTGTTTTAATGTTGTTTTACAAACCAGCAATGTAAAGCGTAGGTACAAGCGTGCGCGCGGCGTAGGTCATTCGATAGACCTTTAGCATCAGCTGATATTTTATGACAACCCGTTAGCTTAGTTGGTAGTGAACCTGCCTTCTGCGCTTGAGGGCGTGGGTTCGATTCCCACCTAGGACAAACATTTGTGTGATGAACATTTGTGTTTGTTCTATGTCTGGGTGTTATTATCTATTTCAGTATGCATCTAAAAATATATATGTATGTATATCAGTCTCTGGCAGCCATATTATAAGCTTTGCTTGGTTTGGGGTGAGATGACAATGTGTGCAATAATGACCCATATATTTATTTATTTGCATTACATTGCATCGTGTTATTTTTAAATAAATATATACCATGTTTTTGTTTTATCACCTTTACTATTGAGTCTTCGTTTTCGGGAGTGTTTTCCTTATATCCGGCATGCATCACTGTAGCTACGATTGTATCACTGTAAATCATATGTATCACTTTACGTTTGCATCACTGTGTCGCAATGTTTATAGTAATAATGGCTCAGTGGTTGACCAGTTTGACTTCCACGGCAGTGCTTAGAGAAGTTGAAAATCGATCATAAAAATCGATGTTACTATAGATATTCCTAATAATAATTGGGTAAGTTTTAATTGAATGTTCAGTAAATAATTTAAACAAGAAAATAAGATTATCAATTACAAAAAAAAACTTTATAAAAACTAGCTTTTAGGCATTCGCCATTATTAAATTTAGTCATACGTCATTTTATTAACCGACTTCCAAAACGGAGGAGGTTATCACTTCGACTGGTTTTTTTTGTTTGTTACCTCAGAACTTTTGACTGTGAAGCGAATTTGATGATTCTTTTTTTATTTGAAAGCTGGTGCTTCCCGTTTGGTCCCATTGATAATTATGTAATTTTTCGTATTCTTTTCAGCATCCCATGTATCAAATGAAATGATTAGCTGAAAAGGATATAATAATCATGAAAAAATAACGGGTCCACCATAATAAATGATAATATGCAAAAATTCAGGTCATATATTTTACGAAGTACATAAAGTTATAATATAAAAAAGTCTTTGCGATGGTTACTTAGATTTACGAATAACTCTTTGTATGCCTAGGTCGCGTGGTCTGAAGAGGCCTTTACGTACCGCCATAGATTGCGTGATAGGGGAACCCGTATGAATACGTGCGATTTTATTACTGGCAAATGGCTGCCCCGGTGGCTCAGCTGGTAGTGAACCTACTTTCTGTGCTTGGGGGCGTGGGTTCGATTCCCATCTAGGACAAACATTTGTGTGATGAACATTTGTGTTTGTTCTATGTCTGGGTGTTAATATCTATTTAAGTATGTATTTAAAATATATATGTATGTATATCAGTCTCTGGCAGCCATATTACAAGCTTTGCTTTGTTTGGGATCAGATGACCATGTGTGTAATAATGTCCCAGATATTTAAATCGGGCTGCGGTATTCAACAATTCAAGTAGGGGTAAACTATTCTGTCAAGTACTAATATCGAACAGATATGATTGAAATAATTTTCAACCGACTTCAAAATAGAATTGTCTCTATTCGTTTTTAGGGTTCCGTAGCCCGACAAGGAACCCTTATAAATTCGTTCTGTACTGTCTGTCCGTCTGTCTGTCCAAATTTTTTGAACCTTCTTACTTCTATAATTGTTAAGATAATTGCATGAAACTTTGCAAAATTAAAGTTGTAATATAGATCTCATTTTTAAAAGTAAAAAATATACATATAATGTTGCATTTTAGGGGTGGTTTTGGTGAAATTGGGATTTATCAATACGACTCCTGCGGCATATCCGAGTAGCTTTAATGTGGGGTTCTTCAAGGGCTGTTAATAGAGTCTTTAAGGGTCGGCAACGTATCTGTGATGCCCCTGGTGTTGCAGGTATCCATAGGCAACGGTGATCGCTTACTATCAGGCGGCCCGTCTGCTCGTTTGCCACCTATGACATAAAAAAGAGACTACCACGCGTGTATATAATTTTCTGAACAGCATATTTAAGAAAAAACAAAATACTAAATTGGTTTTTAAATTTAATAAATGAAGGAAGCCTATTTTAAGCACACTTTAATAAAATATATGTAAAAAAAAATATGTTTCAATAAACATAAAAAAAAAACATTTTTTTGGTTTTGGCTTTTTGGAAATTCACACTCAGTGATTTTATATTTGCAATAATGTGAAACTGTGCGTGCGAGTGAGAAAACAACCCTTTCAGCTGTTGAATACAAAAATAGCTGAATCGCTCTCCTCGTATTGGAATCGGTAGAAAAAAACTACGCATCTGAAATATACAAAAACACGAGCATCGTATTAGAATAATCCCCGAGGATTTATTTTGGAGTTCCTTTTGTGGTAAAACTAGGCAATGGTAAATTTTACCAGTATAGGCAGCGTTTCCACGAGTGGATCTTTGTGTCGGTCACTTCGGGTGCAAACCGTCCACAAGACATAGATAAATAGAAACTCTTTATTGTGTACACCAGAAATAAAAATAACATACACAAAAATAACACACAACACACAAAGACATAATGAGTAGAGTCACAACAAAAGTGTTTAATTTTGACGTAAACATAAAAAATATATTTATTGTACAACTTTAAATAAATTCGTATAAAAAAATTGTGGTTCTGAATTTTGCTTCTGTACTTGTTTTTTTTTTATTTGTCTGCCAAAGATTTATTTATTTTATTACATAAAATTTCACACAGTTTTAGGAAAAGGAACTGGGCCTCGATTCTACTAAACCAATCGTTTTTCAATTGTTAATGAATTGCCTCAATTTTTCACTTTTGACACTTCATGTATACCAAAAGTGTCAAAAGGGCAATTTTTGAGAAAATTTATAAACAATTCAAAAACAATTGGTTTAGTAGAATCGGGGCCCCTGGTATGAAGCCAAATAAAAAAATTAAAAAAAATAATATGATGATTTTGTTTAAACTAAAAAAACTCAAACGCAGAAACTACTGTAGAATGGGCTTCCTGAATGGGTGTGTCCCGGTAGTAACAATCAGGGTGTCTTCAAATTACGAGTGAATCGGTTTCTACTAGGCAAGCATGCTCATCGTAAACTTCACGAGCTGGCCAAATGCAAGTTTGTTGATCAATAGTAAAATCTCTCATGGAAATACAACCTTATATCCTGAGTAAAATGGACCGAGATAAGCCGATTCCAGGACTCCAGGCGCTCCCCGAAGATTATTATTTTTGAATCAAGTTTTCTGTTTCGTACCTGCGATCTAAAGAAAATATCAGACATAGCCACGATGACTCAAGATTAACTCAATAATGTATGTATAATGTATATTATTTCATAATGTATATTATGAAATTCACATAAAGATCTTAGGTAGAGTGCTTTTCATGAAACAAGTCCTACGGCAAACAGCGAATTAATGTCCAAGTTGTAGTTGTCAGATTTTGTTACCTACTGTGTGTGGACGCTAGTGATATTTTTATTAATTTGCCATCGTTAAAGAGTCGTGTATGATGTCTAAAGTTGTTAAAAATGCTGCTCGAGAAATGATACTGATAGTGATTGATAGGCGATGACAGCGCTACCTTTGGGGACCTTCTTTCATGAAAAGCACTCTACCATGTTTAAGGTGGGTATCACATCATGACTCTAATTGTGTATGGCAACAAATTGAGGGGCGGATCGATTTATTCCATAAATGATTTGCCTTCTAAAATGAAATACTAGTCTAGGCTATAGTACTTGTACTAATAATAATAATATCTGGGTCATTTTTGCACACACGGTCATCTGACCCCAAACTAAGCAAAGCTTGTAATATGGCTGCCAGAGACTGATATACATACATATATATTTTTAAATACACACTTAAATAGATATTAACACCCAGACATAGAACAAACACAAATGTTCATCACACAAATGTTTGTCTTAGATGGGAATCGAACCCACGCCCCCAAGCACAGAAGTTAGGTTCACTACCAACTGAGCCACCGGGGCAGTCGATGTACTATGGCCTAGACTAGTATATATAAATGTATTCTGTGGCTATAGTAACATTTTGAAAACCATTATGTCTTTTAGGGTTTTGGCAAATTTGTTTTCATTTTGTCTTGTATCTATACTGGTAATTAATGTATACTAGCTGCACCCCACAGTTTCACCTGTGTGAATTACTCCTAATAACATCAGCTATCTACCAGTAAAAGTCCCGTCAAAATAGGCCGTTTTGGAGTCTATAGGGAACTTACAATATACACATAGATTTTTACGATTTTTACACATATATTGAAAGTAGATTATACTTCTAATTTTCATATCGACTTATTACGTTGCTTGTATTTGGAATCCGGAAAACAAAAAAATAAAGACAAAAAACTCGCAGTTTAAAAACAAACATTAAAAACGCTTTAAAATCGTTGATCCTGAAGATCCCGGTAAGGATAATGGGAAAAAATATTTAAATTATTGCATTGTCATCTGTCGTTGATAAGTGTGCAAAGTTTCAAATCAATCCGACGTTTTGAAAGGGGTGAAATTCACGTTCAAAGATTCCGTTACATAGATACACACCAAGCTAATTAAGCGTGTTAAAAATATGCGCAAGATTCAATCAACTATGTGATGTTAATAAGCTAATTCAGACTTTATTCTTTTCAGATTTTACGTGTTTATGGTGTGCAAAGATCAGCCGGGAAGTGGAATACACTTTTTGAATTCGTCGAGGTATGTAAAAAACAATTTCAATATTAAATTACGTCCTCGCTTTTATTCGTATAACGTCATTTATCCTAACAAACTTCTACCCCCTTTTTAATAAACGTGGAGTGTTGCAATAGGTACGCCATTTTTTCTCTTCTTCTCCCTTTCAAATGTTGAACTCTATTGAAGAAGACAAAAGACGGAGTAACTATTCCAAGGCTACTCTACGTTTACTAAAAGGGGGGCTAATAGGGTGTTATATTTCCTAAGAATTTTATAATTTCGGTTTATAATTTAAAAGTTCAGCCGGTGTATTCTGAAAGCTAAGTGAATGCGCAAGTGAGGTGATAAGCTAAGTGAACGTGTATTTTTCTTGTCGATTACTATAGAGAAATGTCAAAATGTCGAGTGATCAACCTTGACTGTAGTCCATTATCCTTATAATGTTTTGACATTTATCTCCAAAAATAGACAAGAAAAAATCACATTCGCTTATCACTTCACTTGCGCGTTCACTTAGCTTGAAGAATAGACCGGCTGTAGTTCATTGGTAACAAAACGTCATAGGCGAACTAGAATAGAAAAAAATGTGCTTGATAAACAAACTATTTCATATCCATTAATTTGAACTCGTATGAACTCTTGAAAACTACTCTAAAGTAAAAATAGCCAACAATATGAAGCTCTACAATCTACGTATAGTTGTGTAACCTCCATAATATAAACCGAATGATGGTCATAGCATACTACATCAATTCAACACTAAATAGGTTATATGACATGGTAGTGCGAAGCGTAGAGGAGTAATGCCTCGGAGCGTAGAGGTGTAAAGAAACGACAATGCCTCGAGCACTTTTACGACGACGGTGTCTCCTGCAACTTTTTTAAAACTATAACATTTTAAACTTTTTTTAAATATATAGAATATATCTACGTTTGGCCACCAACTTGCCTGATGGTATGCGACGGTGTGGCCGAGGATGGAATACGTTGATCTAGAAAAAATCTATTCACTCTAGCCTTGAAGATGATATGTAGTTCTCAGGAAACAATCCTTAAATGACGACCCAAATCGTTGTGTACGAATCTTTGGAATCTCCACGAGGAAGGGGTGATAGTGTGATACTTCCGTACGTAACGAAATACGCACGTTATTTTTACAATATAATGATCAGATTTCAATGGTTTGCATTTAGTCTGTCAGATGTTGAGACGATGCAGTTTGCTGCGACCTTTATCAAGCCATCCATTTGACGCCTCGCCAAATACTCATCTCGTGCCAAATCATTAGTTTATTATAGGATTCAGTTATCTACATAAGGATACCCAATTGCCTAGAATGATCAACGATCATCGATATCACTGACTTATGTATAAGTGCCAGAGGTGTCACACTAACTTTTGGTACGGATCAGCTAAGTACCAACCTGGGGCGATGATGTTTATTGAGAAACGTAACAAGAAGCTCATCAGCAAGGAACACCAGTTTAGACTAAGCTTCTTAGACTTAAACATCCGTAAAAAGTTGCTAGTCTATCTGTTTTTTATAGGATACGTTTTGAAGAGTGTGCATCGGATCTGTATGATCCAATTCCCTTCTGCCCATTTTTATATCAGACAGCTAGTGGATACGAAAAATCGACACCGCTTTATGGTTGATATCTTCGACCAAAATAAAATGAATGGACGGGCCCAGTATAAGCGCATTTTTGAACATTACAAAATTTCCAGTGCTCAGTTCGTTTCAGTCGGTCTCTAGCTGTAGGAAGTGAAACACGAGTCTATTGTTACGCGATAACGAAACATCTGACAAAATTATGAATTCGTATGCTTTACCGAAGTGTAAATACACAAATAAAACCGATATCTATTTTTAACAAATATACTGTAAATTTTTATAATTAGGTGTTGAAGTATATGTCCGACGGTTTTGACTCGTTTTTACTGATCAAGTTCAATGGTTAGGGTTCGTCTATTCATTTTATTTTGGTCGAAGGTTGATATTCCAAAAATCTGTACGAAGTGCTTTAATTTCAATTTTATTGTATGAATTGCTAGTCTGTGAAATTCGCTGCCTGAATACGTTCACTGATAGATTTACAATCTGTGTGTCTTCAAGTCATGAATGAATCGGTTTCTGCTAGAAAATAGGCAAGCATGCTAGGCGAAGTGCGGTCTAACGCAAGCCTTTAATTTTTTTTTTTTTGTAATAGTCTTGCGTTTGACCGCCAACTCGCTTGATGTTAAGCGATGGAGCACGCTTGCCTAGAAGAAACCGATTCACTCGAGATTTGAATACACCCAGATTGTAACTATCGGGGAACACCCAGGCAGCAACCATTCCATTATTCAATTAAAAAAAAACATTATGTATTTCTAAAATGTATATAATATACTACTGCGCCCCGTAGTTTCACCTGCGTGGATTACTCCTTATATCATCAGCTGAAAGAGAAAGTCACGTCAAAATCGATCCAGCCGTTTTGGAGTACATACCTATATACATAGATCGCCTTTTATATTATATGTGTAATATGTATTTACTACGCCTATTTTTTTTTATACGAAACCTTCGGTGGTCTCATGTCTATGTATGAATTTATTTACAAGTACTGCCAATGATTTTTTATCAAAACGTTCTCTACCTGGTTGCCTGGAAGAGATCGCTTTAAACAATAAGCCCACCTGTTAAAAGCCTATATAATTATTGTAATGTATGATTTTATCCTTGTTTTTGTAGTTTTTAATAAAGAGTTATTGTATTGTACGTACGCAGTATAACATAGTACGCAAAGAATGAAAACCACGAATCCTGATCATAAATATTCAAGCGCGAGCGCAGAAGGCAGGTTCACTACCAACGGGATAATGAATACAACGGCCCCTTTCGGCCTAGTACATTTTCCGCGTAACCCTGTCGCCTCAAAAAGCTAAATAACACCGTTCTGTGTGACCACAGAAAAGTTTTTTTTTGTTTAATTTTTAACGGCTGTCAAGCCATTTTTGTAAGAAATTTGTTGTAGCCAGTTGCACCCATATAAACCCATAGCAACTGTGACGCGGAGTTCGACGCGTTGACATAAATAAGAATGTTCAATCAAGGTTCTGTCACAATACCTGGCGACAGATTTTCCTTCTCACATCATCATCTAATTAACGTCCACTGTTGGACAAAGGCCTCCCTCATAGGGGTGTTGCCATAATCCCCACGCTTGGCAGGCGGCTTGGGGATCGCAATACGTTCACCGTGTACTATTAGGACGCTGCTGCCCATCCTTAGGTGGTTCTGGTCGCAGTTTTAGGACATACCCGGGTCCTTCTCATTTCCGTTCTACTTACTTCTCTTTCTTCTCTTTTCTGTGTGTGTAAGTATACAAAGACTTCGTGGTAGCTATAACCAGTCTGTGCCTGTATTTTATACGGGCACAGACTAGGTATATCTAATATATGTATTCTCGCAATGCACTAAATCTCCTCGAACTGACATTGATAGACATTTGTCAGTCATACATGTCAGTCAGGCTGTCTGTTCAGGAAATATACTTGATTCAGTCTCGGGTGCGGTATTGCAAAGCTGTGCCAATTGTGCCAAGCTGTGATTGGTTTCCTACCGGGTGTACGATCTCTACACGATGGACATCATCATCATCAGCTAGAAGACGCCCACTGCTGAACATAGGCCTCCCCCTTTAATCTCCACACTAAACGACATCCTGCCATCTTCATCCACTGGATGCCCGCGACTCTCACGATGTCGTCGGTTCATCTAGTGGGAGGCCTACCTACGCTGCGTCTTCTGGTTCCTAGTCTCCACTCAACAACCTTTATTTCCCATCGGTTCAAGACAACACAAGACAACAGTTGCGTAATCATCTTTATAAACAACTTAGACTTTAGGACCAACACTGAAATCGAGAAAAATAAACCCCCTCATTTTTTTAGGATGCTGATGCGATTGCCTCGCTACTGCAGACATGTTCGCTGAGGCGCGCACGGACGATTTTTATGCGATTATTCGCAAAAAAGTCGCATCCCTACGACAGCGAGTGCGAGGCAGCCGCAACGGCATCCTGCAAATGATTGTTGCCCGTTTGGACTGCCCCATCCAAACTAAATGGATGGGTATTGTAATGGGCGAGAAGATATAAATGTATTGTAATTTTAATAATATGAATTTTGTTATGTAATTTAATTTTAATTAGGATTTAATGATGTAGTTATAATTTTGATACTCTTTTATTGTAAACGTGTGATTATGGATGTTATCTTTCCGAAATAAAATTGTAAATAAAAAAAAAATAATATGAAGTCAGTCAAAAATAATATCTGTTATAAAATAACAATGGAAACTTGATGAGATTTTATTTGTCCTAATTGTAATTTCATATTTGCGAGACTAAAATATGGATCAAACTAAAGAAGCTAAATTAACCGACTTCCTAAAAGGAGGAAGTTCTCAATTCTACTGTTTTTTTTTTCATGTTTGTTACCTCAGAACTTTCAACTGGGTGAACCGATTTTTGATCAATCGATTTGAAAAACTCCTCCTTTTTGGAATTCGGTTAAAAATACTATCATAGTAACTTAATTACTTAACCTAACATAGAGCTATTACAGGACAACGTTGTTGACATCAGCTATCTGTCCAATATAAGACAAAAATGTCCGCCCCAAAATCTCTGCAACCCATTCCAAATAATAAAGCTACCAGGTATTACTGAGGCAATGCGAAAATCTACGATGATACAGCGAGTGAGCTGACCTACACTGTGTCCACCAGTAAGGGAACTATACTGTTACCATCACTCGCACCACGCTGGGCATAGTTTTATACTACCTACCTGTACCTACCGAGTGTATCTCTAGATGACAAGCATATTCAAGGATATCATTGTACTAATTATTATAAATTAATAACTTACATTGGGAGTAACTCTGAAATCACGAAATAAAACCTCTATTCCAAAATACATCAATCATAGGACTGCACGTCAGAAGTGAAAACTTATGTAGTAATTCAACCATTTTACAAGAGATGAGGTTGTTTTAAAATACACGGTACAGCGTTGTGTATTTTGTATTCTGTGACAGCGTGACGATGACGCCAATTCCATTAATTTTTTTACCCAAAAAGTGCTAAACGCGCCTAAAGAAATTTTCACTTCAAAAATGGCATTAACACTCAACTACATTAATGATACGCCCGGCCCTGGTATAAAGAATTGCCTTATAAACTAGCGCGAACTAACTCGTCGGTGTACTAACGGGTCGTGTGCACCGATATAACATCAGTCGCTCAGATTCACTTCAGATGCACGGTCACGCAAGTGAGAGAAAAAACTTCAAAATAGTCGAAAGTACAGTAAAAAAACTGCTAGTGATAATATTATTGTAAACAGACTTCACATTAGGACATAGTTTCCCACAAATAAAAAACTAATCACTTTTCCATACTCGAATAAGTCCACTAACACTTAATAAATAATATTCCACTATTATTATACATTAACACTCGAAAATACACAAGCATAGGAAAATAATACATGGGCCGACATGTTTTTTACAAATTGGCGTCGGAACTCCCATCTATCCTTCTAGATCTCATCTTGCCTCGATCTTTGACATCTGCTGCTTTGGCTAGTGTCACTTTGACAGCTGTCACTTCACCACCTTTTTTAATCGCGTATAAATCCGCGTTTGACCACCGACTCTCCTGTTGCTAAGTGACTGTTAGGTAGATATTTTGACTGTTGGACATTCTGCATAATGTAAGTTTTGCTTGTAGGACAGTTTACTAGTTTAAATCACAAAACCCTACGTCACAGATGAAATAATATTTCCAACTTTCCATACTACAAGTACGTACATTTGATGATACAAAAGGGTTAGTCCGGTATTAGGGAGACAAGTCATGCGTGAATACGTTTCATTAACAAGGGTTCTGTACAAAAGATTTCACGCTCCATTTCCTACAGAACCAAATTTTTAATTTGGCTTCCTCTGGTTGCGAAAAATAATTGGTTTATTGGATTTAATAATATAATAAGCTGATTAGCTGCGCTCGAAGATTTTACCCGTAATTCTAAAGGAGCATTTATTTTTGGGGAAAAAAGTACACGTACTCTTTACCCCACTGCCCCGAAGGGTTTTTTTCAGAGTATTTATCTGGTTTTGGTCTGGTTTTACTTAATAGTAATTAAGTAGCCTAATATAGCTCAACAGATTTAGAGAAGCAAGGTTTTTTTTTTCATTTTCTGAATTATACAGCCCTTTTTTTTATAAATAACATACTAAATTAATAATAATTAAATATTTTTAGTATTCGATCTGTTGATCCACATTTTAGGATTACCTTATTAAAGTCTTCAATTTTTTCTTTAATTATCTTTTAATAATTAAATACAAAATTTTGCTATTTCAGTAATAATTCCGAGTAATGTCTATGCCAATGGGGGATTTACCGACAGCCGATGATAAAAAAAAACGAATGACCTAATAGATGGCGTTAGCAAATAATGAAGAGATAAAAAACGAGTAGCCAACTGTCATCAAGTCAAGTCAGTTACTGCCACCATTCTCTTTGACTGTCACTTTTAGTACTGTCGGTACGAATGCGCATACAATTACCATCACAGACCTAGTCTAGTGATTTGTGACTACGTACATATTTGGTAATATTTGCACCGTGTGTATCACTGTTAGCTTCGTTGAGTTTTTGCTGTTACCTTTGTTATTTTTGCATATTTTATTATTTACTTTCAAGAGTGGCAATAAACAAATCAAAAAATGATAATGAATGACATTTGACTATTATTTTTTAGTTTGGATCTTTATTTTGACTGTGACATTAGACCATGATGTCTAATGAAGCAATAATTATTTATCAATATAAAGAAACTTCATATATCCGACTTCATAAAAATGACAGAAATGGACTAAACTAAAAACGGGACCACACGGGAAGCACCAACTTTCAAATAAATTAAGAATAATCAAAATCGGTTCACCCAGTTGACAGTTCTGAGGTAAGAAACATTAAAAATAAGCAGTTGAATTGAGAACCTCCGTTTTGGAAGTCGGTTAAAAAGTTATTGTGCATACGTCACTCACGTCACACTGACTTCATTACTTGCCAACGCCATCTATTACAATCTTTTAGTAATACCTATTTTTTTAGCTGTCAGAAAATTGCACATTGTTTTATTGTACGGAAGTTACGGTGGTTCGATTCAGATTCAGAAATTTGTATTTGCCGCCGTGATTTTCAGTTTCACCGGGTGTGAGTAATTCCGTACGTCTGTATTTTTTATGGGTGCATAGTATTCTGTGGTATTCTATATCTCACCAACCTTTCATTTATGCAGAAAAGTAATGTAGGAAAATTGTCAATTTTTTTTCTTAGCGTGAAACACAAAACAAAGACAAATGAAAACAAATAAAGACATGTTCCCATTTGTAATTTCGGTTAAAAGAAATTACTTAAAAAGTAGTTGAAATTGACCGGACTCAAATGTATCATACATTACTACCTAGCCATATAAGGCTTCGGGCAGCCTAAAAAGTCTGACAGGGCTGGCCACTAACTCACTAACATGAACTAACTCACTAGGTTTTTGTAATCAATTAAATATACCTGTTCTTTAACTGTATAACATTAATTTTATTTAAAAAAAAATATGTTTAAAACAAATAGTATACAAAAGTTGCCTGGAAGAAATCTCTTAAGGCGATAAGGCCGCCTATTATACTGCCGGTTTTCGTATTAATTTAAAGTAACTTTTTTTTTTTCTAAGGTGTGTAATAAAGTGATATTGTATTGTGTATATATTGGCCTTTGGCAATAATACAATTACCTCTAAAATTGAAATATTCAAAGCAATATGTCTAATCCAGTAATTTTTCTGGCGACCTTTACGCCCACCTTCCTGATTCAATTTTCAAGCTTCAATAAAGTCCTAAATACGAGAACAAACGTTCATATTGTCTTGACGTGTGCAAGGAACCCTAAATAAATACAAGCTGAGACTGTCAGCGAAAACGCCCCCGCCAGACAGAAAAAGCACTAAAGGATAGTCTACACTTATTGTTTTCAAATACGAATATCGTATGGTAATACTAGCCTTTACCCGCGGTGGTCTCCCAAAGATGGCGGATAATTTTTATGATACGTATATAAAAAATTTACCTAGTGCGTGCGTATATGAGAAGAATACGAAAAAGTTTTAAAATGTTTTTAATTAATATTTTCACTACAATTATGTCCTAGCTACACGTTTACATTATTTACCTCTTAAGTAATAATTTATTTATTTATTGATCAATAAATAATAATATAATAATGTCAAAAACTTGGATGTAAATGCGATGTAGTTAGTCTGTATTTTGACAGATGGTGCATAGTTTCAAACCATTAAACATATTAACATAAAAAAAAAAATGTGTGGTCTGAACACGCAATGTCTGTAGTAAGTCTTTAGGGATCGTCCATTAATCACGTGAGGCTCGAAAGGGGGGGAGGGCTTCGGAAAAAATCACATATCACAAGGGCAGGGGGGTGTAGTGAGATAACTCTCACTACACCCCCCTGCCCTTGTGAACTTAATACACGTGTTAACGTGTATTTTTTTGTTGAGCGTGCGAAATTAATCACGACGCTTATTTTTCAAGAGTTAAATTATATTGTACAATCTGAAAATGTATAACATACCTTCTTTGTGCCAAAACAATACACGAGATATTGGAATTTCTGTTAGTCTAAAACCTAACCACGTATCGCCAGGGGAAGCTGGGGGGGGGGGGGCGGAGTTAAAACATCACGTTATAAAACCTCTTAGCTCTATGACCAAAACTAAAACTCAATACTTAGATAACTCTGGTCATGGGAGAGACCAAAGCCTGACTATGCTGGACAGACCACCTGCTGAGCATGGGAGAGGATCGCAATGTCAAGAAAGCGTATCTTGGAGATCCCAATGGCAGCCGATCCATGGGCCAGATTATCCATAAGGTGGATTAGGCAACTGCCTAGGGGCACCGCACTGACTAGGGGCCCACGGGGGCCTAGTCGATGCAGGCCAAGAAGAAAGAAGAAGGACGCACCAAGAAAAAGAAATGTTTTATTCGTGACATTCCCCATTATTTACATCGGGTAATGTTGGCAAGTTGCCATGGAAAAAATGATTTTACTTTTAAAAAAAGCGCCATCTAACGGTATTTGGTGGTTGAATGTGGAAGTATTCTATCGAAACTTATCGAAAAGGGGCCCAGAGAATTACATTGCCTAGGGGCCCTGTGGCCCTAGTACGAGCACTTGCGAAAAATTATTCGTTCCGTAAACGATAGCAAAATGTATTAAAAATTTAACAGTGCCTCTATCGGACGTAGAAGGAAACATTTGCTATCGTTTACTTAGCGATAACTTTTTCGCAAATTCTCGTTCTAATTCCCACAGATAGGGTTAATCCGGCCATGCAGCCGACCCATGGGCCGGACTAGATATTGCTGGAAAGATGCCGTGGAGTAGGATTTGCGCGTGCTTCAAGCGACAGCGCGAATCCGGGACCGGTAACGTTCTCTTATATCGAAGGCCAAGACCCACTTTGGATCGCTGCGCCAGCGGGGTAAGTAAGATGACTCGGCATTTTTAAATACGAAGCTAACCTCATTATGAACGAGCGAGTGACCTTTGCACGCGTCGTTAGGCTTTACGGCGTTAGTACGCAGTCCACGTGGCTGTTAGTCGTTACGTTAAGTTGCCAGGTCACTGGATAGCTAACCTAACAACTGGCTAAGTAATTGACCCCACAATGTTGCTATATCTTACCAGGATTATTGTGATATCTACCTATCGTGAGATCTACATGTAAACTTCATAAAGGTTGCAAATATATATATATATAGCGATGTGTGTATGTATGTTCCCTATGGATTTCGAAACAGCTTGACCGATTTTGATGAAATTTTCAGGTAATCTTTAAATTAGCTCAGCGACTGACCTTGTGAAGTTTGGTAGCGATCGGTTTTATTTTTCTCGACAAAAAACGAGAACAAGAATTGAAATCTATAGGTACTTTACTTTTACATATTACCAAGGACTTTGTAAGGCCGGAAAGCGTTTAGAATTTGGAAATGTCCTTGCATATTACATCATAGAAAAAAAATGTTACTCAAAGGAGGTTGCTTCAAGAAGGTACTTATATATATAACACGGGTGGAATCGCGGGGCGCAGCTAGTATATGAATATAAATTATGTAATTACTAGTATGTGTCAGTTTTTTATCGGATACATTTCGGAGAGTGTGCATCGGATCTGCATGATCTAATTCCCTCCTGCACATTTTTTCATCGGACTGCCAGAGCGGGCACGAAAAATTGACACCGCTATATGGTTGACATTCCGAAGACCCGTACGAAGCGCTTTGATTCCACTTTTATAGTGCGAACTGCTAGTCTGTGGAATGCTCTGCCGGAATGGGTTTTCCCCGATAGTTACAATCTGGGTCTCTTCAAATCTCGAGTGAATCGGTTTCTTCTGGGCAAGCGTGCTCCATCGTAGACCGCATCATCGCTTAACATCAGGCGAGTTGGCGGTCAAACGCAAGCCTATTACGAAATTTAAAAAAAATGAGGTTTTTTTTTAAATGAAAAATTGAGTTATTGGAGTACGAACGATCTGTACTGAGGTATATCACCCTCGTTTATCTGATCTGAGATTATGACATCTCATAACGACAATATTTTTATATTCTCCTTGAAAACGCTTCAATCTTTAAATCTGAATTGTGTATAGAGTCCTCAAAGTTAGTCAACACACTGACTATATTCTCACTTGCCATATGGTGGCCCTTCGCTTGTTTTTCACTTACTCAATATAAAAAAACTGGAATATACATTTATTTAATAATTACTTAATTAATTATAAAAACTATAAAAACATTTTGTTCAGGCCAGTTCAAAATAAAAAACGAAATATATAGATAGGTTACCTGTTTATTATTTACACCAAGTGACGTACATAGAACAAAAACTACTGAAACAATTGGCGGTCTTATCGTTACAAGAAATCACTTCCAGGCACAATTCAGAACACACTGTTATATTATGGATTTCTCCATTCCCATTTCCTTTATTTTCTTGTCTTATTGTTCCTTAATATACGAGGTTTCTAAAACAAACGTCTACCTAAGGGTAAGGCATTTTACCTGCTATTTTATTTTATAAGGCAGCGGCTAACGATATTGTCTCTGCCAATCAGACGCCAAACACAATTTGCGCGGGCCAATGGTACAGTTACACGTCATCAAGGTGATGTAATATTAGACTTCGTTTGAGAGAAAGATAATTTGAGTGTATAAGCGAAATTTGACTGTGAGATATGGTTTGTTATAATACGCTAGCTTTTGTCCACTTTTTTGCCCGCGTTGTGAATAAAACATAGTTTTTATCAGGGTTGTTGTAGCTTCTTATCAGTGATATAGTTTTCAGAATTACTTTAGTAGCTTAAGAGATTACCTCTAACAAACATACAGAGTAAGAAACATTGTATTGCCCCTTTAACGTATTATTGTAGGGGTTTACCTTTTTCGGTGAGTTGCCCGTATTTTTAACCGACTTCCAAAAAGGAGGAGGTTCTTAATTCGACTGTATTTTTTATGTTTGTTACCTCATAACTTTTTGGGTGAACCGATTTTGATGGTTCTTTTTTATTTGAAAGCTAGTGATTCCTGTGTGGTTTCATTTCAATTTGGTCCAGCTCTGACATTTTTATGAAGTCGGTTTTTGTATATTGATAACTATTTTCTGTATAAGTTTTCTGAAAAGTCACCTAATAAGGTTTTTTTAAATTGTGTAATAGGCTTGCGTTTGACCGCCACCTCACTAGTGCGGTCTAGGTCTACGATAGAGCACTCTTGACGCTTGCGTTAAAAGTCAGATTTTATCTATCGGGGAACACCGATACAGGCAGCGCATTCCACAGTCTAGCGGTTCACAGGCCTATGAGTTTTTTTTTTTTGTACAAAAAAAAAAATCGGTTCGTATCAAGTATTACCTACAACTTTACATTTTCTAGTGAAATATGTGACCTCCGCGTTAACATAGTTTATTTTTTTATGATACTAAGTGACGAGACGAGCGAAGTCGCTCGCCTGATGGCTCTTCACGCTTGCCCATAACAGCTCAACGCCACTCAGAATTTTGAACTTCAACAGTTCAAAACATTGGATGGCAATTGGCAATGCACAGCGCTCGTCACCACGAGATATAAGATGACCAATCTCTGTGTATCTTGTAATTAATTAAGAGAAAATAATATTGCAAACGAGAACAAAAAGTATTTCCTCATGAAGGTTAAAATAATTAACATTACCACCAAAGTTAATTTTACTGAAAACGTCAAGATGTCTCCGACAATGATGTTCGAACAATGTTTAATATAGTGTTTTTAGTGTTGGCAAAGGTTCGTAAGTAGATTTAATTTACTTAATATTTCAAAACTGTGTAAGTCCAACAAGATTAACGATTGGCCATGAGTCGGCATGAGTCTGCTTTCTGAGCTGGTGGTTCCGGGTTCGATTCCCGGCCAGGTATATATTTTTTTAATTTTAATATCTGGTCCGATGTTTAATGTGTATTTACTCGAAATATCTGATATATAGGAATCTAGTGAGAGGCTATGAATGTAACATATGCATGAACTAACCAAGGTTGGTTTCACACGTTGTTCTACAGAAATGTTGAATAAAAAGCAAGCAATATGTAAATCTAGAGTATAAGCTACTTTCATGCCAAATTTCAACAAAATCCCTTCAGCTGATATATGGAGTTAAGTACGGACAAACACGCTTACACCTAAACTTTCATATCACTAATATTATAAATGCGAAAGTAGCTCTGTCTGTGTGTCTGTTTGCTACATAATCACAGCTAAACGGCGTAACCGATCTTGATAAAATTTTGGGATGTAATAGTATGTATCATGAGGACGGACTAAGGCTATTTTTTCTGAATAAATCGCGGACGTAGTCGCGGGTACAGCTAATATTATTATAAATTTATGCTAAAGTTTGTGTGTGAAATTGTATGTTGCTTCTAATCGCTGAAACGGCTAGATGGATTTGGATGAAATTTGTAATGAAGACGGCTTATACCCTGTATTACATACCTATACCACTTTTTCCCCGCTAAAGTTTCCTGTAGGATTGCGGGTGAAACCGCGGCTCGGGTAGGTGCAGATAATATCATACAAGTGTGATAAGAATTAGAAATATTAGAACAATTAATAAGCTATTGATAATTAACTATGTTATTTATTTTCATAGTTTATTAATATGATTTATTTAGGGACGTGGCCAAACGTGTGGTGGAGGCAGCGGAGCACAAGAAAGTTGGTGCTCTATTTGGCCATTAACAGTGGCCAATTTTTCCTTTTTATTTGCTTTTAAGTTTGTAGTTTTTTTGGTGCTGGCCACCGTTGTCGGCCAAAGAGAACACCAACTTTAAAAACAAATGTAAAACCATTTGATGGGAGAAAAGGTGGCCAGAATGATGGCAGCATTGCCCAGCTGAATGGCAAATCTATGTTTTGGCCAAAGAAGGCGCCAGCATAATATTTTTTATTTTTTATGCCATAGGTGGCAAACAAGCAGACAGGCCGCCTGATGGTAAGCAGTCACCGTCGCCTATTGATACTTGTAACACCAGAGGCATCACAAATACGTTGCCGACCGTTTAAGACTCTATTAACTCGTCTTTTGAAGAACCCGATGTTAAACTATAAAAATAAAGAAATAAAAATTGTATGATGTTTGTGGGTAAGCGCATCAGTTGAGAATTGCTGGAATTCTCACTCATAACAGCTCCAGAGTTATTATCACTGAAAATAAAAAAGTGCCGGTTTGTCCTGTTATTAGCAAAAATCAATGTAATCTATGGAACTGGCTTTAGGGGCATAAATAGATACATCGAATATCGCAACAAAAAAAACTCACTCATAACTGCTCCAGAGTTATTTACACTGAAAATAAAAAAGTGCCGGTTTGTTCTGTTATTAGCAAAAATCAATGTAACTTATAGAATTGGCTTTAGGGGCATAAATAGATACATCGAATATCGCAACAAAAAAAACTCACTCATAACTACTCCAGAGTTATTTTCACTGAAAATAAAAAAGTGCCGGTTTGTCCTGTTATTAGCAAAAATCAATGTAACTTATAGAATTGGCTTTAGAGGCATAAATAGATACATCGAATATCGCAACAAAAAAAACTCACTCATAACTGCTCCAGAGTTATTTACACTGAAAATAAAAAAGTGCTGGTTTGTCCTGTTATTAGCAAAAATCAATGTAACTTATAGAATTGGCTTTAGGGGCATAAATAGATACATCGAATATCGCAACAAAAAAAACTCACTCATAACTGCTCCAGAGTTATTTAGACTGAAAATAAAAAAGTGCCGGTTTGTCCTGTTATTAGCAAAAATCAATGTAACTTATAGAATTGGCTTTAGGGGCATAAATAGATACATCGAATATCGCAACAAAAAAAACTCACTCATAACTACTTCAGAGTTATTTTCACTGAAAATAAAAAAGTGCCGGTTTGTCCTGTTATTAGCAAAAATCAATGTAACTTATAGAATTGGCTTTAGGGGCATAAATAGATACATCGAATATCGCAACAAAAAAGCTCACTCATAACTACTCCAGAGTTATATTATTGAAACTGACGTGGTTTTCACACATTTTATTTATGTTACACGGGAATTACTCACGTAAGATTAAGCCGGTTACTCCGACTATAGTTTCAACCGCATTAGACGGCCTTTTTCAAGGTGAATGCACGCGCGCGGCTGCGTCTCGCTTTGCACTATAGTCGGAGTAACCGGCTTAATCTTACGTGAGTAATTCCCGTGTAACATAAATAAAATACTCCAGAGTTATTTTCACTGAAAATAAAAAAGTGCCGGTTTGTCCTGTTATTAGCAAAAATCAATGTAACTTATAGAATTGGCTTTAGGGGCATAAATAGATACATCGAATATCGCAACAAAAAAGCTCACTCATAACTACTCCAGAGTTATATTATTGAAACTGACGTGGTTTTCACACATTTTATTTATGTTACACGGGAATTACTCACGTAAGATTAAGCCGGTTACTCCGACTATAGTTTCAACCGCATTAGACGGCCTTTTTCAAGGTGAATGCACGCGCGCGGCTGCGTCTCGCTTTGCACTATAGTCGGAGTAACCGGCTTAATATTACGTGAGTAATTCCCGTGTAACATAAATAAAATACTCCAGAGTTATTTTCACTGAAAATAAAAAAGTGCCGGTTTGTCCTGTTATTAGCAAAAATCAATGTAACTTATAGAATTGGCTTTAGGGGCATAAATAGATACATCGAATATCGCAACAAAAAAAACTCACTCATAACTGCTCCAGAGTTATTTACACTGAAAATAAAAAAGTGCCGGTTTGTCCTGTTATTAGCAAAAATCAATGTAACTTATAGAATTGGCTTTAGGGGCATAAATAGATACATTGAATATCGCAACAAAAAAAACTCACTCATAACTACTCCAGAGTTATTTTCTCTGAAAATAAAAAAGTGCCGGTTTGTCCTGTTATTAGCAAAAATCAATGTAACTTATAGAATTGGCTTTAGGGGCATAAATAGATACATCGAATATCGCAACAAAAAAAACTCACTCACAACTACTCCAGAGTTATTTTCACTGAAAATAAAAAAGTGCCGGTTTGTCCTGTTATTAGCAAAAATCAATGTTACTTATAGAATTGGCTTTAGGGGCATAAATAGATACATTGAATATCGCAACAAAAAAAACTCACTCATAACTACTCCAGAGTTATTTTCACTGAAAATAAAAAAGTGCCGGTTTGTCCTGTTATTAGCAAAAATCAATGTAACTTATAGAATTGGCTTTAGGGGCATAAATAGATACATCGAATATCGCAACAAAAAAAACTCACTCATAACTGCTCCAGAGTTATTTACACTGAAAATAAAAAAGTGCCGGTTTGTCCTGTTATTAGCAAAAATCAATGTAACTTATAGAATTGGCTTTAGGGGCATAAATAGATACATCGAATATCGCAACAAAAAAAACTCACTCATAACTACTCCAGAGTTATTTTCACTGAAAATAAAAAAGTGCCGGTTTGTCCTGTTATTAGCAAAAATCAATGTAACTTATAGAATTGGCTTTAGGGGCATAAATAGATACATCGAATATCGCAACAAAAAAAACTCACTCATAACTACTCCAGAGTTATTTTCACTGAAAATAAAAAAGTGCCGGTTTGTCCTGTTATTAGCAAAAATCAATGTAACTTATAGAATTGGCTTTAGGGGCATAAATAGATACATCGAATATCGCAACAAAAAAAACTCACTCATAACTACTCCAGAGTTATTTTCACTGAAAATAAAAAAGTGCCGGTTTGTCCTGTTATTAGCAAAAATCAATGTAACTTATAGAATTGGCTTTAGGGGCATAAATAGATACATCGAATATCGCAACAAAAAAAACTCACTCATAACTACTCCAGAGTTATTTTCACTGAAAATAAAAAAGTGCCGGTTTGTCCTGTTATTAGCAAAAATCAATGTAACTTATAGAATTGGCTTTAGGGGCATAAATAGATACATCGAATATAGCAACAAAAAAAACTCACTCATAACTGCTCCAGAGTTATTTACACTGAAAATAAAAAAGTGCCTGTTTGTCCTGTTATTAGCAAAAATCAATGTAACTTATAGAATTGGCTTTAGGGGCATAAATGGATACATCGAATATCGCAACAAAAAAAACTCACTCATAACTACTCCAGAGTTATTTACACTGAAAATAAAAAAGTGCCGGTTTGTTCTGTTATTAGCAAAAATCAATGTAACTTATAGAATTGGCTTTAGGGGCATAAATAGATACATCGAATATCGCAACAAAAAAAACTCACTCATAACTGCTCCAGAGTTATTTACACTGAAAATAAAAAAGTGCCGGTTTGTCCTGTTATTAGCAAAAATCAATGTAACTTATAGAATTGGCTTTAGGGGCATAAATAGATACATCGAATATCGCAAAAAAAAAAACTCACTCATAACTGCTCCAGAGTTATTTACACTGAAAATAAAAAAGTGCCGGTTTGTCCTGTTATTAGCAAAAATCAATGTAACTTATAGAATTGGCTTTAGGGGCATAAATAGATACATCGAATATCGCAACAAAAAAAACTCACTCATAACTGCTCCAGAGTTATTTACACTGAAAATAAAAAAGTGCTGGTT
Organism: Agriopis leucophaearia; assembly: GCA_949125355.1. NCBI lineage: Eukaryota > Metazoa > Arthropoda > Insecta > Lepidoptera > Geometridae > Agriopis > Agriopis leucophaearia. Next base: position 10,263,373 of record OX421283.1, read on the forward strand.
CGTCCTGTTATTAGCAAAAATCAATGTAACTTATAGAATTGGCTTTAGGGGCATAAATAGATACATCGAATATCGCAACAAAAAAAACTCACTCATAACTACTTCAGAGTTATTTACACTGAAAATAAAAAAGTGCCGGTTTGTTCTGTTATTAGCAAAAATCAATGTAACTTATAGAATTGGCTTTAGGGGCATAAATAGATACATCGAATATCGCAACAAAAAAAACTCACTCATAACTACTCCAGAGTTATTTTCACTGAAAATAAAAAAGTGCCGGTTTGTCCTGTTATTAGCAAAAATCAATGTAACTTATAGAATTGGCTTTAGGGGCATAAATAGATACATCGAATATCGCAACAAAAAAAACTCATAACTGCTCCAGAGTTATTTACACTGAAAATAAAAAAGTGCTGGTTTGTCCTGTTATTAGCAAAAATCAATGTAACTTATAGAATTGGCTTTAGGGGCATAAATAGATACATCGAATATCGCAACAAAAAAAACTCACTCAAAACTGCTCCAGAGTTATTGACACTGAAAATAAAAAAGTGCCGGTTTGTCCTGTTATTAGCAAAAATCAATGTAACTTATAGAATTGGCTTTAGGGGCATAAATAGATACATCGAATATCGCAACAAAAAAAACTCACTCATAACTACTCCAGAGTTATTTTCACTGAAAATAAAAAAGTGCCGGTTTGTCCTGTTATTAGCAAAAATCAATGTAACTTATAGAATTGGCTTTAGGGGCATAAATAGATACATCGAATATCGCAACAAAAAAATCTCACTCATAACTACTCCAGAAATATTTTCACTGAAAATAAAAAAGTGCCGGTTTGTCCTGTTATTAGCAAAAATCAATGTAACTTATAGAATTGGCTTTAGGGGCATAAATAGATACATCGAATATCGCAACAAAAAAAGCTCACTCATAACTACTCCAGAGTTATTTACACTGAAAATAAAAAAGTGCCGGTTTGTTCTGTTATTAGCAAAAATCAATGTAACTTATAAAATTGGCTTTAGGGGCATAAATAGATACATCGAATATCGCAACAAAAAAAACTCACTCATAACTGCTCCAGAGTTATTTACACTGAAAATAAAAAAGTGCCGGTTTGTCCTGTTATTAGCAAAAATCAATGTAACTTATAGAATTGGCTTTAGGGGCATAAATAGATACATCGAATATCGCAACAAAAAAAACTCACTCATAACTACTCCAGAGTTATTTTCACTGAAAATAAAAAAGTGCCGGTTTGTCCTGTTATTAGCAAAAATCAATGTAACTTATAGAATTGGCTTTAGGGGCATAAATAGATACATCGAATATCGCAACAAAAAAAGCTCACTCATAACTACTCCAGAGTTATTTACACTGAAAATAAAAAAGTGCCGGTTTGTTCTGTTATTAGCAAAAATCAATGTTACTTATAGAATTGGCTTTAGGGGCATAAATAGATACATCGAATATCGCAACAAAAAAAACTCACTCATAACTGCTCCAGAGTTATTTACACTGAAAATAAAAAAGTGCTGGTTTGTCCTGTTATTAGCAAAAATCAATGTTACTTATAGAATTGGCTTTAGGGGCATAAATAGATACATCGAATATCGCAACAAAAAAAACTCACTCATAACTACTCCAGAGTTATTTTCACTGAAAATAAAAAAGTGCCGGTTTGTCCTGTTATTAGCAAAAATCAATGTAACTTATAGAATTGGCTTTAGGGGCATAAATAGATACATCGAATATCGCAACAAAAAAAACTCACTCATAACTACTCCAGAGCGATTTTCACTGAAAATTAAAAAGTGCCGGTTTGTTCTGTTATTAGCAAAAATCAATGTTACTTATAGAATTGGCTTTAGGGGCATAAATAGATACATCGAATATCGCAACAAAAAAAACTCACTCATAACTGCTCCAGAGTTATTTACACTGAAAATAAAAAAGTGCTGGTTTGTCCTGTTATTAGCAAAAATCAATGTTACTTATAGAATTGGCTTTAGGGGCATAAATAGATACATCGAATATCGCAACAAAAAAAACTCACTCATAACTACTTCAGAGTTATTTTCACTGAAAATAAAAAAGTGCCGGTTTGTCCTGTTATTAGCAAAAATCAATGTAACTTATAGAATTGGCTTTAGGGGCATAAATAGATACATCGAATATCGCAACAAAAAAAACTCACTCATAACTACTCCAGAGCGATTTTCACTGAAAATTAAAAAGTGCCGGTTTGTCCTGTTATTAGCAAAAATCAATGTAACTTATAGAATTGGCTTTAGGGGCATAAATAGATACATCGAATATCGCAACAAAAAAAGCTCACTCATAACTACTCCAGAGTTATTTACACTGAAAATAAAAAAGTGCCGGTTTGTTCTGTTATTAGCAAAAATCAATGTAACTTATAGAATTGGCTTTAGGGGCATAAATAGATACATCGAATATCGCAACAAAAAAAACTCACTCATAACTGCTCCAGAGTTATTTACACTGAAAATAAAAAAGTGCTGGTTTGTCCTGTTATTAGCAAAAATCAATGTTACTTATAGAATTGGCTTTAGGGGCATAAATAGATACATCGAATATCGCAACAAAAAAAGCTCACTCATAACTACTCCAGAGTTATTTACACTGAAAATAAAAAAGTGCCGGTTTGTTCTGTTATTAGCAAAAATCAATGTAACTTATAGAATTGGCTTTAGGGGCATAAATAGATACATCGAATATCGCAACAAAAAAAACTCACTCATAACTGCTCCAGAGTTATTTACACTGAAAATAAAAAAGTGCTGGTTTGTCCTGTTATTAGCAAAAATCAATGTTACTTATAGAATTGGCTTTAGGGGCATAAATAGATACATCGAATATCGCAACAAAAAAAACTCACTCATAACTACTTCAGAGTTATTTTCACTGAAAATAAAAAAGTGCCGGTTTGTCCTGTTATTAGCAAAAATCAATGTAACTTATAGAATTGGCTTTAGGGGCATAAATAGATACATCGAATATCGCAACAAAAAAGCTCACTCATAACTACTCCAGAGTTATTTTCACTGAAAATAAAAAAGTGCCGGTTTGTCCTGTTATTAGCAAAAATCAATGTAACTTATAGAATTGGCTTTAGGGGCATAAATAGATACATCGAATATCGCAACAAAAAAAACTCACTCATAACTGCTCCAGAGTTATTTACACTGAAAATAAAAAAGTGCCGGTTTGTTCTGTTATTAGCAAAAATCAATGTAACTTATAGAATTGGCTTTAGGGGCATAAATAGATACATCGAATATCGCAACAAAAAAAACTCACTCATAACTACTCCAGAGTTATTTTCACTGAAAATAAAAAAGTGCCGGTTTGTCCTGTTATTAGCAAAAATCAATGTAACTTATAGAATTGGCTTTAGGGGCATAAATAGATACATCGAATATCGCAACAAAAAAAACTCACTCATAACTGCTCCAGAGTTATTTACACTGAAAATAAAAAAGTGCTGGTTTGTCCTGTTATTAGCAAAAATCAATGTAACTTATAGAATTGGCTTTAGGGGCATAAATAGATACATCAAATATCGCAACAAAAAAAAACTCACTCATAACTGCTCCAGAGTTATTTACACTGAAAATAAAAAAGTGCTGGTTTGTCCTGTTATTAGCAAAAATCAATGTTACTTATAGAATTGGCTTTAGGGGCATAAATAGATACATCGAATATCGCAACAAAAAAAACTCACTCATAACTACTTCAGAGTTATTTTCACTGAAAATAAAAAAGTGCCGGTTTGTCCTGTTATTAGCAAAAATCAATGTAACTTATAGAATTGGCTTTAGGGGCATAAATAGATACATCGAATATCGCAACAAAAAAAACTCACTCATAACTACTCCAGAGCGATTTTCACTGAAAATTAAAAAGTGCCGGTTTGTCCTGTTATTAGCAAAAATCAATGTAACTTATAGAATTGGCTTTAGGGGCATAAATAGATACATCGAATATCGCAACAAAAAAAGCTCACTCATAACTACTCCAGAGTTATTTACACTGAAAATAAAAAAGTGCCGGTTTGTTCTGTTATTAGCAAAAATCAATGTAACTTATAGAATTGGCTTTAGGGGCATAAATAGATACATCGAATATCGCAACAAAAAAAACTCACTCATAACTGCTCCAGAGTTATTTACACTGAAAATAAAAAAGTGCTGGTTTGTCCTGTTATTAGCAAAAATCAATGTTACTTATAGAATTGGCTTTAGGGGCATAAATAGATACATCGAATATCGCAACAAAAAAAACTCACTCATAACTACTTCAGAGTTATTTTCACTGAAAATTAAAAAGTGCCGGTTTGTCCTGTTATTAGCAAAAATCAATGTAACTTATAGAATTGGCTTTAGGGGCATAAATAGATACATCGAATATCGCAACAAAAAAAACTCACTCATAACTGCTCCAGAGTTATTTACACTGAAAATAAAAAAGTGCTGGTTTGTCCTGTTATTAGCAAAAATCAATGTTTCTTATAGAATTGGCTTTAGGGGCATAAATAGATACATCGAATATCGCAACAAAAAAAACTCACTCATAACTACTTCAGAGTTATTTTCACTGAAAATAAAAAAGTGCCGGTTTGTCCTGTTATTAGCAAAAATCAATGTAACTTATAGAATTGGCTTTAGGGGCATAAATAGATACATCGAATATCGCAACAAAAAAGCTCACTCATAACTACTCCAGAGTTATTTTCACTGAAAATAAAAAAGTGCCGGTTTGTCCTGTTATTAGCAAAAATCAATGTAACTTATAGAATTGGCTTTAGGGGCATAAATAGATACATCGAATATCGCAACAAAAAAAACTCACTCATAACTGCTCCAGAGTTATTTACACTGAAAATAAAAAAGTGCCGGTTTGTTCTGTTATTAGCAAAAATCAATGTAACTTATAGAATTGGCTTTAGGGGCATAAATAGATACATCGAATATCGCAACAAAAAAAACTCACTCATAACTACTCCAGAGTTATTTTCACTGAAAATAAAAAAGTGCCGGTTTGTCCTGTTATTAGCAAAAATCAATGTAACTTATAGAATTGGCTTTAGGGGCATAAATAGATACATCGAATATCGCAACAAAAAAAACTCATAACTGCTCCAGAGTTATTTACACTGAAAATAAAAAAGTGCTGGTTTGTCCTGTTATTAGCAAAAATCAATGTAACTTATAGAATTGGCTTTAGGGGCATAAATAGATACATCGAATATCGCAACAAAAAAAACTCACTCAAAACTGCTCCAGAGTTATTGACACTGAAAATAAAAAAGTGCCGGTTTGTCCTGTTATTAGCAAAAATCAATGTAACTTATAGAATTGGCTTTAGGGGCATAAATAGATACATCGAATATCGCAACAAAAAAAACTCACTCATAACTACTCCAGAGTTATTTTCACTGAAAATAAAAAAGTGCCGGTTTGTCCTGTTATTAGCAAAAATCAATGTAACTTATAGAATTGGCTTTAGGGGCATAAATAGATACATCGAATATCGCAACAAAAAAATCTCACTCATAACTACTCCAGAAATATTTTCACTGAAAATAAAAAAGTGCCGGTTTGTCCTGTTATTAGCAAAAATCAATGTAACTTATAGAATTGGCTTTAGGGGCATAAATAGATACATCGAATATCGCAACAAAAAAAGCTCACTCATAACTACTCCAGAGTTATTTACACTGAAAATAAAAAAGTGCCGGTTTGTTCTGTTATTAGCAAAAATCAATGTAACTTATAAAATTGGCTTTAGGGGCATAAATAGATACATCGAATATCGCAACAAAAAAAACTCACTCATAACTGCTCCAGAGTTATTTACACTGAAAATAAAAAAGTGCCGGTTTGTCCTGTTATTAGCAAAAATCAATGTAACTTATAGAATTGGCTTTAGGGGCATAAATAGATACATCGAATATCGCAACAAAAAAAACTCACTCATAACTACTCCAGAGTTATTTTCACTGAAAATAAAAAAGTGCCGGTTTGTCCTGTTATTAGCAAAAATCAATGTAACTTATAGAATTGGCTTTAGGGGCATAAATAGATACATCGAATATCGCAACAAAAAAAGCTCACTCATAACTACTCCAGAGTTATTTACACTGAAAATAAAAAAGTGCCGGTTTGTTCTGTTATTAGCAAAAATCAATGTTACTTATAGAATTGGCTTTAGGGGCATAAATAGATACATCGAATATCGCAACAAAAAAAACTCACTCATAACTGCTCCAGAGTTATTTACACTGAAAATAAAAAAGTGCTGGTTTGTCCTGTTATTAGCAAAAATCAATGTTACTTATAGAATTGGCTTTAGGGGCATAAATAGATACATCGAATATCGCAACAAAAAAAACTCACTCATAACTACTTCAGAGTTATTTTCACTGAAAATAAAAAAGTGCCGGTTTGTCCTGTTATTAGCAAAAATCAATGTAACTTATAGAATTGGCTTTAGGGGCATAAATAGATACATCGAATATCGCAACAAAAAAAACTCACTCATAACTACTCCAGAGCGATTTTCACTGAAAATTAAAAAGTGCCGGTTTGTCCTGTTATTAGCAAAAATCAATGTAACTTATAGAATTGGCTTTAGGGGCATAAATAGATACATCGAATATCGCAACAAAAAAAGCTCACTCATAACTACTCCAGAGTTATTTACACTGAAAATAAAAAAGTGCCGGTTTGTTCTGTTATTAGCAAAAATCAATGTAACTTATAGAATTGGCTTTAGGGGCATAAATAGATACATCGAATATCGCAACAAAAAAAACTCACTCATAACTGCTCCAGAGTTATTTACACTGAAAATAAAAAAGTGCTGGTTTGTCCTGTTATTAGCAAAAATCAATGTTACTTATAGAATTGGCTTTAGGGGCATAAATAGATACATCGAATATCGCAACAAAAAAAACTCACTCATAACTACTTCAGAGTTATTTTCACTGAAAATTAAAAAGTGCCGGTTTGTCCTGTTATTAGCAAAAATCAATGTAACTTATAGAATTGGCTTTAGGGGCATAAATAGATACATCGAATATCGCAACAAAAAAAGCTCACTCATAACTACTCCAGAGTTATTTACACTGAAAATAAAAAAGTGCCGGTTTGTTCTGTTATTAGCAAAAATCAATGTTACTTATAGAATTGGCTTTAGGGGCATAAATAGATACATCGAATATCGCAACAAAAAAAACTCACTCATAACTGCTCCAGAGTTATTTACACTGAAAATAAAAAAGTGCTGGTTTGTCCTGTTATTAGCAAAAATCAATGTTACTTATAGAATTGGCTTTAGGGGCATAAATAGATACATCGAATATCGCAACAAAAAAAACTCACTCATAACTACTTCAGAGTTATTTTCACTGAAAATAAAAAAGTGCCGGTTTGTCCTGTTATTAGCAAAAATCAATGTAACTTATAGAATTGGCTTTAGGGGCATAAATAGATACATCGAATATCGCAACAAAAAAGCTCACTCATAACTACTCCAGAGTTATTTTCACTGAAAATAAAAAAGTGCCGGTTTGTCCTGTTATTAGCAAAAATCAATGTAACTTATAGAATTGGCTTTAGGGGCATAAATAGATACATCGAATATCGCAACAAAAAAAACTCACTCATAACTGCTCTAGAGTTATTTACACTGAAAATAAAAAAGTGCCGGTTTGTTCTGTTATTAGCAAAAATCAATGTAACTTATAGAATTGGCTTTAGGGGCATAAATAGATACATCGAATATCGCAACAAAAAAAACTCACTCATAACTACTCCAGAGTTATTTTCACTGAAAATAAAAAAGTGCCGGTTTGTCCTGTTATTAGCAAAAATCAATGTAACTTATAGAATTGGCTTTAGGGGCATAAATAGATACATCGAATATCGCAACAAAAAAAACTCACTCATAACTACTCCAGAGTTATTTACACTGAAAATAAAAAAGTGCTGGTTTGTCCTGTTATTAGCAAAAATCAATGTAACTTATAGAATTGGCTTTAGGGGCATAAATAGATACATCAAATATCGCAACAAAAAAAAACTCACTCATAACTGCTCCAGAGTTATTTACACTGAAAATAAAAAAGTGCTGGTTTGTCCTGTTATTAGCAAAAATCAATGTTACTTATAGAATTGGCTTTAGGGGCATAAATAGATACATCGAATATCGCAACAAAAAAAACTCACTCATAACTACTTCAGAGTTATTTTCACTGAAAATAAAAAAGTGCCGGTTTGTCCTGTTATTAGCAAAAATCAATGTAACTTATAGAATTGGCTTTAGGGGCATAAATAGATACATCGAATATCGCAACAAAAAAAACTCACTCATAACTACTCCAGAGCGATTTTCACTGAAAATTAAAAAGTGCCGGTTTGTCCTGTTATTAGCAAAAATCAATGTAACTTATAGAATTGGCTTTAGGGGCATAAATAGATACATCGAATATCGCAACAAAAAAAGCTCACTCATAACTACTCCAGAGTTATTTACACTGAAAATAAAAAAGTGCCGGTTTGTTCTGTTATTAGCAAAAATCAATGTAACTTATAGAATTGGCTTTAGGGGCATAAATAGATACATCGAATATCGCAACAAAAAAAACTCACTCATAACTGCTCCAGAGTTATTTACACTGAAAATAAAAAAGTGCTGGTTTGTCCTGTTATTAGCAAAAATCAATGTTACTTATAGAATTGGCTTTAGGGGCATAAATAGATACATCGAATATCGCAACAAAAAAAACTCACTCATAACTACTTCAGAGTTATTTTCACTGAAAATTAAAAAGTGCCGGTTTGTCCTGTTATTAGCAAAAATCAATGTAACTTATAGAATTGGCTTTAGGGGCATAAATAGATACATCGAATATCGCAACAAAAAAAACTCACTCATAACTGCTCCAGAGTTATTTACACTGAAAATAAAAAAGTGCTGGTTTGTCCTGTTATTAGCAAAAATCAATGTTACTTATAGAATTGGCTTTAGGGGCATAAATAGATACATCGAATATCGCAACAAAAAAAACTCACTCATAACTACTTCAGAGTTATTTTCACTGAAAATAAAAAAGTGCCGGTTTGTCCTGTTATTAGCAAAAATCAATGTAACTTATAGAATTGGCTTTAGGGGCATAAATAGATACATCGAATATCGCAACAAAAAAGCTCACTCATAACTACTCCAGAGTTATTTTCACTGAAAATAAAAAAGTGCCGGTTTGTCCTGTTATTAGCAAAAATCAATGTAACTTATAGAATTGGCTTTAGGGGCATAAATAGATACATCGAATATCGCAACAAAAAAAACTCACTCATAACTGCTCCAGAGTTATTTACACTGAAAATAAAAAAGTGCCGGTTTGTTCTGTTATTAGCAAAAATCAATGTAACTTATAGAATTGGCTTTAGGGGCATAAATAGATACATCGAATATCGCAACAAAAAAAACTCACTCATAACTACTCCAGAGTTATTTTCACTGAAAATAAAAAAGAGCCGGTTTGTCCTGTTATTAGCAAAAATCAATGTAACTTATAGAATTGGCTTTAGGGGCATAAATAGATACATCAAATATCGCAACAAAAAAAACTCACTCATAACTGCTCCAGAGTTATTTACACTGAAAATAAAAAAGTGCTGGTTTGTCCTGTTATTAGCAAAAATCAATGTAACTTATAGAATTGGCTTTAGGGGCATAAATAGATACATCGAATATCGCAACAAAAAAAACTCACTCAAAACTGCTCCAGAGTTATTTACACTGAAAATAAAAAAGTGCCGGTTTGTCCTGTTATTAGCAAAAATCAATGTAACTTATAGAATTGGCTTTAGGGGCATAAATAGATACATCGAATATCGCAACAAAAAAAACTCACTCATAACTACTCCAGAGTTATTTTCACTGAAAATAAAAAAGTGCCGGTTTGTCCTGTTATTAGCAAAAATCAATGTAACTTATAGAATTGGCTTTAGGGGCATAAATAGATACATCGAATATCGCAACAAAAAAATCTCACTCATAACTACTCCAGAAATATTTTCACTGAAAATAAAAAAGTGCCGGTTTGTCCTGTTATTAGCAAAAATCAATGTAACTTATAGAATTGGCTTTAGGGGCATAAATAGATACATCGAATATCGCAACAAAAAAAGCTCACTCATAACTACTCCAGAGTTATTTACACTGAAAATAAAAAAGTGCCGGTTTGTTCTGTTATTAGCAAAAATCAATGTAACTTATAAAATTGGCTTTAGGGGCATAAATAGATACATCGAATATCGCAACAAAAAAAACTCACTCATAACTGCTCCAGAGTTATTTACACTGAAAATAAAAAAGTGCCGGTTTGTCCTGTTATTAGCAAAAATCAATGTAACTTATAGAATTGGCTTTAGGGGCATAAATAGATACATCGAATATCGCAACAAAAAAAACTCACTCATAACTACTCCAGAGTTATTTTCACTGAAAATAAAAAAGTGCCGGTTTGTCCTGTTATTAGCAAAAATCAATGTAACTTATAGAATTGGCTTTAGGGGCATAAATAGATACATCGAATATCGCAACAAAAAAAGCTCACTCATAACTACTCCAGAGTTATTTACACTGAAAATAAAAAAGTGCCGGTTTGTTCTGTTATTAGCAAAAATCAATGTTACTTATAGAATTGGCTTTAGGGGCATAAATAGATACATCGAATATCGCAACAAAAAAAACTCACTCATAACTGCTCCAGAGTTATTTACACTGAAAATAAAAAAGTGCTGGTTTGTCCTGTTATTAGCAAAAATCAATGTTACTTATAGAATTGGCTTTAGGGGCATAAATAGATACATCGAATATCGCAACAAAAAAAACTCACTCATAACTACTTCAGAGTTATTTTCACTGAAAATAAAAAAGTGCCGGTTTGTCCTGTTATTAGCAAAAATCAATGTAACTTATAGAATTGGCTTTAGGGGCATAAATAGATACATCGAATATCGCAACAAAAAAAACTCACTCATAACTACTCCAGAGCGATTTTCACTGAAAATTAAAAAGTGCCGGTTTGTCCTGTTATTAGCAAAAATCAATGTAACTTATAGAATTGGCTTTAGGGGCATAAATAGATACATCGAATATCGCAACAAAAAAAGCTCACTCATAACTACTCCAGAGTTATTTACACTGAAAATAAAAAAGTGCCGGTTTGTTCTGTTATTAGCAAAAATCAATGTAACTTATAGAATTGGCTTTAGGGGCATAAATAGATACATCGAATATCGCAACAAAAAAAACTCACTCATAACTGCTCCAGAGTTATTTACACTGAAAATAAAAAAGTGCTGGTTTGTCCTGTTATTAGCAAAAATCAATGTTACTTATAGAATTGGCTTTAGGGGCATAAATAGATACATCGAATATCGCAACAAAAAAAACTCACTCATAACTACTTCAGAGTTATTTTCACTGAAAATTAAAAAGTGCCGGTTTGTCCTGTTATTAGCAAAAATCAATGTAACTTATAGAATTGGCTTTAGGGGCATAAATAGATACATCGAATATCGCAACAAAAAAAGCTCACTCATAACTACTCCAGAGTTATTTACACTGAAAATAAAAAAGTGCCGGTTTGTTCTGTTATTAGCAAAAATCAATGTAACTTATAGAATTGGCTTTAGGGGCATAAATAGATACATCGAATATCGCAACAAAAAAAACTCACTCATAACTGCTCCAGAGTTATTTACACTGAAAATAAAAAAGTGCCGGTTTGTTCTGTTATTAGCAAAAATCAATGTAACTTATAGAATTGGCTTTAGGGGCATAAATAGATACATCGAATATCGCAACAAAAAAAACTCACTCATAACTACTCCAGAGTTATTTTCACTGAAAATAAAAAAGTGCCGGTTTGTCCTGTTATTAGCAAAAATCAATGTAACTTATAGAATTGGCTTTAGGGGCATAAATAGATACATCGAATATCGCAACAAAAAAAACTCACTCATAACTGCTCCAGAGTTATTTACACTGAAAATAAAAAAGTGCTGGTTTGTCCTGTTATTAGCAAAAATCAATGTAACTTATAGAATTGGCTTTAGGGGCATAAATAGATACATCAAATATCGCAACAAAAAAAAACTCACTCATAACTGCTCCAGAGTTATTTACACTGAAAATAAAAAAGTGCTGGTTTGTCCTGTTATTAGCAAAAATCAATGTTACTTATAGAATTGGCTTTAGGGGCATAAATAGATACATCGAATATCGCAACAAAAAAAACTCACTCATAACTACTTCAGAGTTATTTTCACTGAAAATAAAAAAGTGCCGGTTTGTCCTGTTATTAGCAAAAATCAATGTAACTTATAGAATTGGCTTTAGGGGCATAAATAGATACATCGAATATCGCAACAAAAAAAACTCACTCATAACTACTCCAGAGCGATTTTCACTGAAAATTAAAAAGTGCCGGTTTGTCCTGTTATTAGCAAAAATCAATGTAACTTATAGAATTGGCTTTAGGGGCATAAATAGATACATCGAATATCGCATCAAAAAAAGCTCACTCATAACTACTCCAGAGTTATTTACACTGAAAATAAAAAAGTGCCGGTTTGTTCTGTTATTAGCAAAAATCAATGTAACTTATAGAATTGGCTTTAGGGGCATAAATAGATACATCGAATATCGCAACAAAAAAAACTCACTCATAACTGCTCCAGAGTTATTTACACTGAAAATAAAAAAGTGCTGGTTTGTCCTGTTATTAGCAAAAATCAATGTTACTTATAGAATTGGCTTTAGGGGCATAAATAGATACATCGAATATCGCAACAAAAAAAACTCACTCATAACTACTTCAGAGTTATTTTCACTGAAAATTAAAAAGTGCCGGTTTGTCCTGTTATTAGCAAAAATCAATGTAACTTATAGAATTGGCTTTAGGGGCATAAATAGATACATCGAATATCGCAACAAAAAAAACTCACTCATAACTGCTCCAGAGTTATTTACACTGAAAATAAAAAAGTGCTGGTTTGTCCTGTTATTAGCAAAAATCAATGTTACTTATAGAATTGGCTTTAGGGGCATAAATAGATACATCGAATATCGCAACAAAAAAAACTCACTCATAACTACTTCAGAGTTATTTTCACTGAAAATAAAAAAGTGCCGGTTTGTCCTGTTATTAGCAAAAATCAATGTAACTTATAGAATTGGCTTTAGGGGCATAAATAGATACATCGAATATCGCAACAAAAAAGCTCACTCATAACTACTCCAGAGTTATTTTCACTGAAAATAAAAAAGTGCCGGTTTGTCCTGTTATTAGCAAAAATCAATGTAACTTATAGAATTGGCTTTAGGGGCATAAATAGATACATCGAATATCGCAACAAAAAAAACTCACTCATAACTGCTCCAGAGTTATTTACACTGAAAATAAAAAAGTGCCGGTTTGTTCTGTTATTAGCAAAAATCAATGTAACTTATAGAATTGGCTTTAGGGGCATAAATAGATACATCGAATATCGCAACAAAAAAAACTCACTCATAACTACTCCAGAGTTATTTTCACTGAAAATAAAAAAGTGCCGGTTTGTCCTGTTATTAGCAAAAATCAATGTAACTTATAGAATTGGCTTTAGGGGCATAAATAGATACATCGAATATCGCAACAAAAAAAACTCACTCATAACTGCTCCAGAGTTATTTACACTGAAAATAAAAAAGTGCTGGTTTGTCCTGTTATTAGCAAAAATCAATGTAACTTATAGAATTGGCTTTAGGGGCATAAATAGATACATCGAATATCGCAACAAAAAAAACTCACTCAAAACTGCTCCAGAGTTATTTACACTGAAAATAAAAAAGTGCCGGTTTGTCCTGTTATTAGCAAAAATCAATGTAACTTATAGAATTGGCTTTAGGGGCATAAATAGATACATCGAATATCGCAACAAAAAAAACTCACTCATAACTACTCCAGAGTTATTTTCACTGAAAATAAAAAAGTGCCGGTTTGTCCTGTTATTAGCAAAAATCAATGTAACTTATAGAATTGGCTTTAGGGGCATAAATAGATACATCGAATATCGCAACAAAAAAATCTCACTCATAACTACTCCAGAAATATTTTCACTGAAAATAAAAAAGTGCCGGTTTGTCCTGTTATTAGCAAAAATCAATGTAACTTATAGAATTGGCTTTAGGGGCATAAATAGATACATCGAATATCGCAACAAAAAAAGCTCACTCATAACTACTCCAGAGTTATTTACACTGAAAATAAAAAAGTGCCGGTTTGTTCTGTTATTAGCAAAAATCAATGTAACTTATAAAATTGGCTTTAGGGGCATAAATAGATACATCGAATATCGCAACAAAAAAAACTCACTCATAACTGCTCCAGAGTTATTTACACTGAAAATAAAAAAGTGCCGGTTTGTCCTGTTATTAGCAAAAATCAATGTAACTTATAGAATTGGCTTTAGGGGCATAAATAGATACATCGAATATCGCAACAAAAAAAACTCACTCATAACTACTCCAGAGTTATTTTCACTGAAAATAAAAAAGTGCCGGTTTGTCCTGTTATTAGCAAAAATCAATGTAACTTATAGAATTGGCTTTAGGGGCATAAATAGATACATCGAATATCGCAACAAAAAAAGCTCACTCATAACTACTCCAGAGTTATTTACACTGAAAATAAAAAAGTGCCGGTTTGTTCTGTTATTAGCAAAAATCAATGTTACTTATAGAATTGGCTTTAGGGGCATAAATAGATACATCGAATATCGCAACAAAAAAAACTCACTCATAACTGCTCCAGAGTTATTTACACTGAAAATAAAAAAGTGCTGGTTTGTCCTGTTATTAGCAAAAATCAATGTTACTTATAGAATTGGCTTTAGGGGCATAAATAGATACATCGAATATCGCAACAAAAAAAACTCACTCATAACTACTTCAGAGTTATTTTCACTGAAAATAAAAAAGTGCCGGTTTGTCCTGTTATTAGCAAAAATCAATGTAACTTATAGAATTGGCTTTAGGGGCATAAATAGATACATCGAATATCGCAACAAAAAAAACTCACTCATAACTACTCCAGAGCGATTTTCACTGAAAATTAAAAAGTGCCGGTTTGTCCTGTTATTAGCAAAAATCAATGTAACTTATAGAATTGGCTTTAGGGGCATAAATAGATACATCGAATATCGCAACAAAAAAAGCTCACTCATAACTACTCCAGAGTTATTTACACTGAAAATAAAAAAGTGCCGGTTTGTTCTGTTATTAGCAAAAATCAATGTAACTTATAGAATTGGCTTTAGGGGCATAAATAGATACATCGAATATCGCAACAAAAAAAACTCACTCATAACTGCTCCAGAGTTATTTACACTGAAAATAAAAAAGTGCTGGTTTGTCCTGTTATTAGCAAAAATCAATGTTACTTATAGAATTGGCTTTAGGGGCATAAATAGATACATCGAATATCGCAACAAAAAAAACTCACTCATAACTACTTCAGAGTTATTTTCACTGAAAATTAAAAAGTGCCGGTTTGTCCTGTTATTAGCAAAAATCAATGTTACTTATAGAATTGGCTTCAGGGGCATAAATAGATACATCGAATATCGCAACAAAAAAAACTCACTCATAACTACTTCAGAGTTATTTTCACTGAAAATTAAAAAGTGCCGGTTTGTCCTGTTATTAGCAAAAATCAATGTAACTTATAGAATTGGCTTTAGGGGCATAAATAGATACATCGAATATCGCAACAAAAAAAGCTCACTCATAACTACTCCAGAGTTATTTACACTGAAAATAAAAAAGTGCCGGTTTGTTCTGTTATTAGCAAAAATCAATGTAACTTATAGAATTGGCTTTAGGGGCATAAATAGATACATCGAATATCGCAACAAAAAAAACTCACTCATAACTGCTCCAGAGTTATTTACACTGAAAATAAAAAAGTGCCGGTTTGTTCTGTTATTAGCAAAAATCAATGTAACTTATAGAATTGGCTTTAGGGGCATAAATAGATACATCGAATATCGCAACAAAAAAAACTCACTCATAACTACTCCAGAGTTATTTTCACTGAAAATAAAAAAGTGCCGGTTTGTCCTGTTATTAGCAAAAATCAATGTAACTTATAGAATTGGCTTTAGGGGCATAAATAGATACATCGAATATCGCAACAAAAAAAACTCACTCATAACTGCTCCAGAGTTATTTACACTGAAAATAAAAAAGTGCTGGTTTGTCCTGTTATTAGCAAAAATCAATGTAACTTATAGAATTGGCTTTAGGGGCATAAATAGATACATCAAATATCGCAACAAAAAAAAACTCACTCATAACTGCTCCAGAGTTATTTACACTGAAAATAAAAAAGTGCTGGTTTGTCCTGTTATTAGCAAAAATCAATGTTACTTATAGAATTGGCTTTAGGGGCATAAATAGATACATCGAATATCGCAACAAAAAAAACTCACTCATAACTACTTCAGAGTTATTTTCACTGAAAATAAAAAAGTGCCGGTTTGTCCTGTTATTAGCAAAAATCAATGTAACTTATAGAATTGGCTTTAGGGGCATAAATAGATACATCGAATATCGCAACAAAAAAAACTCACTCATAACTACTCCAGAGCGATTTTCACTGAAAATTAAAAAGTGCCGGTTTGTCCTGTTATTAGCAAAAATCAATGTAACTTATAGAATTGGCTTTAGGGGCATAAATAGATACATCGAATATCGCAACAAAAAAAGCTCACTCATAACTACTCCAGAGTTATTTACACTGAAAATAAAAAAGTGCCGGTTTGTTCTGTTATTAGCAAAAATCAATGTAACTTATAGAATTGGCTTTAGGGGCATAAATAGATACATCGAATATCGCAACAAAAAAAACTCACTCATAACTGCTCCAGAGTTATTTACACTGAAAATAAAAAAGTGCTGGTTTGTCCTGTTATTAGCAAAAATCAATGTTACTTATAGAATTGGCTTTAGGGGCATAAATAGATACATCGAATATCGCAACAAAAAAAACTCACTCATAACTACTTCAGAGTTATTTTCACTGAAAATTAAAAAGTGCCGGTTTGTCCTGTTATTAGCAAAAATCAATGTAACTTATAGAATTGGCTTTAGGGGCATAAATAGATACATCGAATATCGCAACAAAAAAAACTCACTCATAACTGCTCCAGAGTTATTTACACTGAAAATAAAAAAGTGCTGGTTTGTCCTGTTATTAGCAAAAATCAATGTTACTTATAGAATTGGCTTTAGGGGCATAAATAGATACATCGAATATCGCAACAAAAAAAACTCACTCATAACTACTTCAGAGTTATTTTCACTGAAAATAAAAAAGTGCCGGTTTGTCCTGTTATTAGCAAAAATCAATGTAACTTATAGAATTGGCTTTAGGGGCATAAATAGATACATCGAATATCGCAACAAAAAAGCTCACTCATAACTACTCCAGAGTTATTTTCACTGAAAATAAAAAAGTGCCGGTTTGTCCTGTTATTAGCAAAAATCAATGTAACTTATAGAATTGGCTTTAGGGGCATAAATAGATACATCGAATATCGCAACAAAAAAAACTCACTCATAACTGCTCCAGAGTTATTTACACTGAAAATAAAAAAGTGCCGGTTTGTTCTGTTATTAGCAAAAATCAATGTAACTTATAGAATTGGCTTTAGGGGCATAAATAGATACATCGAATATCGCAACAAAAAAAACTCACTCATAACTACTCCAGAGTTATTTTCACTGAAAATAAAAAAGTGCCGGTTTGTCCTGTTATTAGCAAAAATCAATGTAACTTATAGAATTGGCTTTAGGGGCATAAATAGATACATCGAATATCGCAACAAAAAAAACTCACTCATAACTGCTCCAGAGTTATTTACACTGAAAATAAAAAAGTGCTGGTTTGTCCTGTTATTAGCAAAAATCAATGTAACTTATAGAATTGGCTTTAGGGGCATAAATAGATACATCGAATATCGCAACAAAAAAAACTCACTCAAAACTGCTCCAGAGTTATTTACACTGAAAATAAAAAAGTGCCGGTTTGTCCTGTTATTAGCAAAAATCAATGTAACTTATAGAATTGGCTTTAGGGGCATAAATAGATACATCGAATATCGCAACAAAAAAAACTCACTCATAACTACTCCAGAGTTATTTTCACTGAAAATAAAAAAGTGCCGGTTTGTCCTGTTATTAGCAAAAATCAATGTAACTTATAGAATTGGCTTTAGGGGCATAAATAGATACATCGAATATCGCAACAAAAAAATCTCACTCATAACTACTCCAGAAATATTTTCACTGAAAATAAAAAAGTGCCGGTTTGTCCTGTTATTAGCAAAAATCAATGTAACTTATAGAATTGGCTTTAGGGGCATAAATAGATACATCGAATATCGCAACAAAAAAAGCTCACTCATAACTACTCCAGAGTTATTTACACTGAAAATAAAAAAGTGCCGGTTTGTTCTGTTATTAGCAAAAATCAATGTAACTTATAAAATTGGCTTTAGGGGCATAAATAGATACATCGAATATCGCAACAAAAAAAACTCACTCATAACTGCTCCAGAGTTATTTACACTGAAAATAAAAAAGTGCCGGTTTGTCCTGTTATTAGCAAAAATCAATGTAACTTATAGAATTGGCTTTAGGGGCATAAATAGATACATCGAATATCGCAACAAAAAAAACTCACTCATAACTACTCCAGAGTTATTTTCACTGAAAATAAAAAAGTGCCGGTTTGTCCTGTTATTAGCAAAAATCAATGTAACTTATAGAATTGGCTTTAGGGGCATAAATAGATACATCGAATATCGCAACAAAAAAAGCTCACTCATAACTACTCCAGAGTTATTTACACTGAAAATAAAAAAGTGCCGGTTTGTTCTGTTATTAGCAAAAATCAATGTTACTTATAGAATTGGCTTTAGGGGCATAAATAGATACATCGAATATCGCAACAAAAAAAACTCACTCATAACTGCTCCAGAGTTATTTACACTGAAAATAAAAAAGTGCTGGTTTGTCCTGTTATTAGCAAAAATCAATGTTACTTATAGAATTGGCTTTAGGGGCATAAATAGATACATCGAATATCGCAACAAAAAAAACTCACTCATAACTACTTCAGAGTTATTTTCACTGAAAACAAAAAAGTGCCGGTTTGTCCTGTTATTAGCAAAAATCAATGTAACTTATAGAATTGGCTTTAGGGGCATAAATAGATACATCGAATATCGCAACAAAAAAAACTCACTCATAACTACTCCAGAGCGATTTTCACTGAAAATTAAAAAGTGCCGGTTTGTCCTGTTATTAGCAAAAATCAATGTAACTTATAGAATTGGCTTTAGGGGCATAAATAGATACATCGAATATCGCAACAAAAAAAGCTCACTCATAACTACTCCAGAGTTATTTACACTGAAAATAAAAAAGTGCCGGTTTGTTCTGTTATTAGCAAAAATCAATGTAACTTATAGAATTGGCTTTAGGGGCATAAATAGATACATCGAATATCGCAACAAAAAAAACTCACTCATAACTGCTCCAGAGTTATTTACACTGAAAATAAAAAAGTGCTGGTTTGTCCTGTTATTAGCAAAAATCAATGTTACTTATAGAATTGGCTTTAGGGGCATAAATAGATACATCGAATATCGCAACAAAAAAAACTCACTCATAACTACTTCAGAGTTATTTTCACTGAAAATTAAAAAGTGCCGGTTTGTCCTGTTATTAGCAAAAATCAATGTAACTTATAGAATTGGCTTTAGGGGCATAAATAGATACATCGAATATCGCAACAAAAAAAGCTCACTCATAACTACTCCAGAGTTATTTACACTGAAAATAAAAAAGTGCCGGTTTGTTCTGTTATTAGCAAAAATCAATGTAACTTATAGAATTGGCTTTAGGGGCATAAATAGATACATCGAATATCGCAACAAAAAAAACTCACTCATAACTGCTCCAGAGTTATTTACACTGAAAATAAAAAAGTGCTGGTTTGTCCTGTTATTAGCAAAAATCAATGTTACTTATAGAATTGGCTTTAGGGGCATAAATAGATACATCGAATATCGCAACAAAAAAAACTCACTCATAACTACTTCAGAGTTATTTTCACTGAAAATAAAAAAGTGCCGGTTTGTCCTGTTATTAGCAAAAATCAATGTAACTTATAGAATTGGCTTTAGGGGCATAAATAGATACATCGAATATCGCAACAAAAAAGCTCACTCATAACTACTCCAGAGTTATTTTCACTGAAAATAAAAAAATGCCGGTTTGTCCTGTTATTAGCAAAAATCAATGTAACTTATAGAATTGGCTTTAGGGGCATAAATAGATACATCGAATATCGCAACAAAAAAAACTCACTCATAACTGCTCCAGAGTTATTTACACTGAAAATAAAAAAGTGCCGGTTTGTTCTGTTATTAGCAAAAATCAATGTAACTTATAGAATTGGCTTTAGGGGCATAAATAGATACATCGAATATCGCAACAAAAAAAACTCACTCATAACTACTCCAGAGTTATTTTCACTGAAAATAAAAAAGTGCCGGTTTGTCCTGTTATTAGCAAAAATCAATGTAACTTATAGAATTGGCTTTAGGGGCATAAATAGATACATCGAATATCGCAACAAAAAAAACTCACTCATAACTGCTCCAGAGTTATTTACACTGAAAATAAAAAAGTGCTGGTTTGTCCTGTTATTAGCAAAAATCAATGTAACTTATAGAATTGGCTTTAGGGGCATAAATAGATACATCAAATATCGCAACAAAAAAAAACTCACTCATAACTGCTCCAGAGTTATTTACACTGAAAATAAAAAAGTGCTGGTTTGTCCTGTTATTAGCAAAAATCAATGTTACTTATAGAATTGGTTTTAGGGGCATAAATAGATACATCGAATATCGCAACAAAAAAAACTCACTCATAACTACTTCAGAGTTATTTTCACTGAAAATAAAAAAGTGCCGGTTTGTCCTGTTATTAGCAAAAATCAATGTAACTTATAGAATTGGCTTTAGGGGCATAAATAGATACATCGAATATCGCAACAAAAAAAACTCACTCATAACTACTCCAGAGCGATTTTCACTGAAAATTAAAAAGTGCCGGTTTGTCCTGTTATTAGCAAAAATCAATGTAACTTATAGAATTGGCTTTAGGGGCATAAATAGATACATCGAATATCGCAACAAAAAAAGCTCACTCATAACTACTCCAGAGTTATTTACACTGAAAATAAAAAAGTGCCGGTTTGTTCTGTTATTAGCAAAAATCAATGTAACTTATAGAATTGGCTTTAGGGGCATAAATGGATACATCGAATATCGCAACAAAAAAAACTCACTCATAACTGCTCCAGAGTTATTTACACTGAAAATAAAAAAGTGCTGGTTTGTCCTGTTATTAGCAAAAATCAATGTTACTTATAGAATTGGCTTTAGGGGCATAAATAGATACATCGAATATCGCAACAAAAAAAACTCACTCATAACTACTTCAGAGTTATTTTCACTGAAAATTAAAAAGTGCCGGTTTGTCCTGTTATTAGCAAAAATCAATGTAACTTATAGAATTGGCTTTAGGGGCATAAATAGATACATCGAATATCGCAACAAAAAAACTCACTCATAACTGCTCCAGAGTTATTTACACTGAAAATAAAAAAGTGCTGGTTTGTCCTGTTATTAGCAAAAATCAATGTTACTTATAGAATTGGCTTTAGGGGCATAAATAGATACATCGAATATCGCAACAAAAAATCTCACTCATAACTACTTCAGAGTTATTTTCACTGAAAATAAAAAAGTGCCGGTTTGTCCTGTTATTAGCAAAAATCAATGTAACTTATAGAATTGGCTTTAGGGGCATAAATAGATACATCGAATATCGCAACAAAAAAGCTCACTCATAACTACTCCAGAGTTATTTTCACTGAAAATAAAAAAGTGCCGGTTTGTCCTGTTATTAGCAAAAATCAATGTAACTTATAGAATTGGCTTTAGGGGCATAAATAGATACATCGAATATCGCAACAAAAAAAACTCACTCATAACTGCTCCAGAGTTATTTACACTGAAAATAAAAAAGTGCCGGTTTGTTCTGTTATTAGCAAAAATCAATGTAACTTATAGAATTGGCTTTAGGGGCATAAATAGATACATCGAATATCGCAACAAAAAAAACTCACTCATAACTACTCCAGAGTTATTTTCACTGAAAATAAAAAAGTGCCGGTTTGTCCTGTTATTAGCAAAAATCAATGTAACTTATAGAATTGGCTTTAGGGGCATAAATAGATACATCGAATATCGCAACAAAAAAAACTCACTCATAACTGCTCCAGAGTTATTTACACTGAAAATAAAAAAGTGCTGGTTTGTCCTGTTATTAGCAAAAATCAATGTAACTTATAGAATTGGCTTTAGGGGCATAAATAGATACATCGAATATCGCAACAAAAAAAACTCACTCAAAACTGCTCCAGAGTTATTTACACTGAAAATAAAAAAGTGCCGGTTTGTCCTGTTATTAGCAAAAATCAATGTAACTTATAGAATTGGCTTTAGGGGCATAAATAGATACATCGAATATCGCAACAAAAAAAACTCACTCATAACTACTCCAGAGTTATTTTCACTGAAAATAAAAAAGTGCCGGTTTGTCCTGTTATTAGCAAAAATCAATGTAACTTATAGAATTGGCTTTAGGGGCATAAATAGATACATCGAATATCGCAACAAAAAAATCTCACTCATAACTACTCCAGAAATATTTTCACTGAAAATAAAAAAGTGCCGGTTTGTCCTGTTATTAGCAAAAATCAATGTAACTTATAGAATTGGCTTTAGGGGCATAAATAGATACATCGAATATCGCAACAAAAAAAGCTCACTCATAACTACTCCAGAGTTATTTACACTGAAAATAAAAAAGTGCCGGTTTGTTCTGTTATTAGCAAAAATCAATGTAACTTATAAAATTGGCTTTAGGGGCATAAATAGATACATCGAATATCGCAACAAAAAAAACTCACTCATAACTGCTCCAGAGTTATTTACACTGAAAATAAAAAAGTGCCGGTTTGTCCTGTTATTAGCAAAAATCAATGTAACTTATAGAATTGGCTTTAGGGGCATAAATAGATACATCGAATATCGCAACAAAAAAAACTCACTCATAACTACTCCAGAGTTATTTTCACTGAAAATAAAAAAGTGCCGGTTTGTCCTGTTATTAGCAAAAATCAATGTAACTTATAGAATTGGCTTTAGGGGCATAAATAGATACATCGAATATCGCAACAAAAAAAGCTCACTCATAACTACTCCAGAGTTATTTACACTGAAAATAAAAAAGTGCCGGTTTGTTCTGTTATTAGCAAAAATCAATGTTACTTATAGAATTGGCTTTAGGGGCATAAATAGATACATCGAATATCGCAACAAAAAAAACTCACTCATAACTGCTCCAGAGTTATTTACACTGAAAATAAAAAAGTGCTGGTTTGTCCTGTTATTAGCAAAAATCAATGTTACTTATAGAATTGGCTTTAGGGGCATAAATAGATACATCGAATATCGCAACAAAAAAAACTCACTCATAACTACTTCAGAGTTATTTTCACTGAAAATAAAAAAGTGCCGGTTTGTCCTGTTATTAGCAAAAATCAATGTAACTTATAGAATTGGCTTTAGGGGCATAAATAGATACATCGAATATCGCAACAAAAAAAACTCACTCATAACTACTCCAGAGCGATTTTCACTGAAAATTAAAAAGTGCCGGTTTGTCCTGTTATTAGCAAAAATCAATGTAACTTATAGAATTGGCTTTAGGGGCATAAATAGATACATCGAATATCGCAACAAAAAAAGCTCACTCATAACTACTCCAGAGTTATTTACACTGAAAATAAAAAAGTGCCGGTTTGTTCTGTTATTAGCAAAAATCAATGTAACTTATAGAATTGGCTTTAGGGGCATAAATAGATACATCGAATATCGCAACAAAAAAAACTCACTCATAACTGCTCCAGAGTTATTTACACTGAAAATAAAAAAGTGCTGGTTTGTCCTGTTATTAGCAAAAATCAATGTTACTTATAGAATTGGCTTTAGGGGCATAAATAGATACATCGAATATCGCAACAAAAAAAACTCACTCATAACTACTTCAGAGTTATTTTCACTGAAAATTAAAAAGTGCCGGTTTGTCCTGTTATTAGCAAAAATCAATGTAACTTATAGAATTGGCTTTAGGGGCATAAATAGATACATCGAATATCGCAACAAAAAAAGCTCACTCATAACTACTCCAGAGTTATTTACACTGAAAATAAAAAAGTGCCGGTTTGTTCTGTTATTAGCAAAAATCAATGTAACTTATAGAATTGGCTTTAGGGGCATAAATAGATACATCGAATATCGCAACAAAAAAAACTCACTCATAACTGCTCCAGAGTTATTTACACTGAAAATAAAAAAGTGCTGGTTTGTCCTGTTATTAGCAAAAATCAATGTTACTTATAGAATTGGCTTTAGGGGCATAAATAGATACATCGAATATCGCAACAAAAAAAACTCACTCATAACTACTTCAGAGTTATTTTCACTGAAAATAAAAAAGTGCCGGTTTGTCCTGTTATTAGCAAAAATCAATGTAACTTATAGAATTGGCTTTAGGGGCATAAATAGATACATCGAATATCGCAACAAAAAAGCTCACTCATAACTACTCCAGAGTTATTTTCACTGAAAATAAAAAAGTGCCGGTTTGTCCTGTTATTAGCAAAAATCAATGTAACTTATAGAATTGGCTTTAGGGGCATAAATAGATACATCGAATATCGCAACAAAAAAAACTCACTCATAACTGCTCCAGAGTTATTTACACTGAAAATAAAAAAGTGCCGGTTTGTTCTGTTATTAGCAAAAATCAATGTAACTTATAGAATTGGCTTTAGGGGCATAAATAGATACATCGAATATCGCAACAAAAAAAACTCACTCATAACTACTCCAGAGTTATTTTCACTGAAAATAAAAAAGTGCCGGTTTGTCCTGTTATTAGCAAAAATCAATGTAACTTATAGAATTGGCTTTAGGGGCATAAATAGATACATCGAATATCGCAACAAAAAAAACTCACTCATAACTGCTCCAGAGTTATTTACACTGAAAATAAAAAAGTGCTGGTTTGTCCTGTTATTAGCAAAAATCAATGTAACTTATAGAATTGGCTTTAGGGGCATAAATAGATACATCAAATATCGCAACAAAAAAAAACTCACTCATAACTGCTCCAGAGTTATTTACACTGAAAATAAAAAAGTGCTGGTTTGTCCTGTTATTAGCAAAAATCAATGTTACTTATAGAATTGGCTTTAGGGGCATAAATAGATACATCGAATATCGCAACAAAAAAAACTCACTCATAACTGCTCCAGAGTTATTTACACTGAAAATAAAAAAGTGCTGGTTTGTCCTGTTATTAGCAAAAATCAATGTAACTTATAGAATTGGCTTTAGGGGCATAAATAGATACATCAAATATCGCAACAAAAAAAAACTCACTCATAACTGCTCCAGAGTTATTTACACTGAAAATAAAAAAGTGCTGGTTTGTCCTGTTATTAGCAAAAATCAATGTTACTTATAGAATTGGCTTTAGGGGCATAAATAGATACATCGAATATCGCAACAAAAAAAACTCACTCATAACTACTTCAGAGTTATTTTCACTGAAAATAAAAAAGTACCGGTTTGTCCTGTTATTAGCAAAAATCAATGTAACTTATAGAATTGGCTTTAGGGGCATAAATAGATACATCGAATATCGCAACAAAAAAAACTCACTCATAACTACTCCAGAGCGATTTACACTGAAAATAAAAAAGTGCCGGTTTGTTCTGTTATTAGCAAAAATCAATGTAACTTATAGAATTGGCTTTAGGGGCATAAATAGATACATCGAATATCGCAACAAAAAAAACTCACTCATAACTGCTCCAGAGTTATTTACACTGAAAATAAAAAAGTGCTGGTTTGTCCTGTTATTAGCAAAAATCAATGTTACTTATAGAATTGGCTTTAGGGGCATAAATAGATACATCGAATATCGCAACAAAAAAAACTCACTCATAACTACTTCAGAGTTATTTTCACTGAAAATTAAAAAGTGCCGGTTTGTCCTGTTATTAGCAAAAATCAATGTAACTTATAGAATTGGCTTTAGGGGCATAAATAGATACATCGAATATCGCAACAAAAAAAACTCACTCATAACTGCTCCAGAGTTATTTACACTGAAAATAAAAAAGTGCTGGTTTGTCCTGTTATTAGCAAAAATCAATGTTACTTATAGAATTGGCTTTAGGGGCATAAATAGATACATCGAATATCGCAACAAAAAAAACTCACTCATAACTACTTCAGAGTTATTTTCACTGAAAATAAAAAAGTGCCGGTTTGTCCTGTTATTAGCAAAAATCAATGTAACTTATAGAATTGGCTTTAGGGGCATAAATAGATACATCGAATATCGCAACAAAAAAGCTCACTCATAACTACTCCAGAGTTATTTTCACTGAAAATAAAAAAGTGCCGGTTTGTCCTGTTATTAGCAAAAATCAATGTAACTTATAGAATTGGCTTTAGGGGCATAAATAGATACATCGAATATCGCAACAAAAAAAACTCACTCATAACTGCTCCAGAGTTATTTACACTGAAAATAAAAAAGTGCCGGTTTGTTCTGTTATTAGCAAAAATCAATGTAACTTATAGAATTGGCTTTAGGGGCATAAATAGATACATCGAATATCGCAACAAAAAAAACTCACTCATAACTACTCCAGAGTTATTTTCACTGAAAATAAAAAAGGGCCGGTTTGTCCTGTTATTAGCAAAAATCAATGTAACTTATAGAATTGGCTTTAGGGGCATAAATAGATACATCGAATATCGCAACAAAAAAAACTCACTCATAACTGCTCCAGAGTTATTTACACTGAAAATAAAAAAGTGCTGGTTTGTCCTGTTATTAGCAAAAATCAATGTAACTTATAGAATTGGCTTTAGGGGCATAAATAGATACATCGAATATCGCAACAAAAAAAACTCACTCAAAACTGCTCCAGAGTTATTTACACTGAAAATAAAAAAGTGCCGGTTTGTCCTGTTATTAGCAAAAATCAATGTAACTTATAGAATTGGCTTTAGGGGCATAAATAGATACATCGAATATCGCAACAAAAAAAACTCACTCATAACTACTCCAGAGTTATTTTCACTGAAAATAAAAAAGTGCCGGTTTGTCCTGTTATTAGCAAAAATCAATGTAACTTATAGAATTGGCTTTAGGGGCATAAATAGATACATCGAATATCGCAACAAAAAAATCTCACTCATAACTACTCCAGAAATATTTTCACTGAAAATAAAAAAGTGCCGGTTTGTCCTGTTATTAGCAAAAATCAATGTAACTTATAGAATTGGCTTTAGGGGCATAAATAGATACATCGAATATCGCAACAAAAAAAGCTCACTCATAACTACTCCAGAGTTATTTACACTGAAAATAAAAAAGTGCCGGTTTGTTCTGTTATTAGCAAAAATCAATGTAACTTATAAAATTGGCTTTAGGGGCATAAATAGATACATCGAATATCGCAACAAAAAAAACTCACTCATAACTGCTCCAGAGTTATTTACACTGAAAATAAAAAAGTGCCGGTTTGTCCTGTTATTAGCAAAAATCAATGTAACTTATAGAATTGGCTTTAGGGGCATAAATAGATACATCGAATATCGCAACAAAAAAAACTCACTCATAACTACTCCAGAGTTATTTTCACTGAAAATAAAAAAGTGCCGGTTTGTCCTGTTATTAGCAAAAATCAATGTAACTTATAGAATTGGCTTTAGGGGCATAAATAGATACATCGAATATCGCAACAAAAAAAGCTCACTCATAACTACTCCAGAGTTATTTACACTGAAAATAAAAAAGTGCCGGTTTGTTCTGTTATTAGCAAAAATCAATGTTACTTATAGAATTGGCTTTAGGGGCATAAATAGATACATCGAATATCGCAACAAAAAAAACTCACTCATAACTGCTCCAGAGTTATTTACACTGAAAATAAAAAAGTGCTGGTTTGTCCTGTTATTAGCAAAAATCAATGTTACTTATAGAATTGGCTTTAGGGGCATAAATAGATACATCGAATATCGCAACAAAAAAAGCTCACTCATAACTACTCCAGAGTTATTTACACTGAAAATAAAAAAGTGCCGGTTTGTTCTGTTATTAGCAAAAATCAATGTAACTTATAGAATTGGCTTTAGGGGCATAAATAGATACATCGAATATCGCAACAAAAAAAACTCACTCATAACTGCTCCAGAGTTATTTACACTGAAAATAAAAAAGTGCCGGTTTGTCCTGTTATTAGCAAAAATCAATGTAACTTATAGAATTGGCTTTAGGGGCATAAATAGATACATCGAATATCGCAACAAAAAAAACTCACTCATAACTACTCCAGAGTTATTTTCACTGAAAATAAAAAAGTGCCGGTTTGTCCTGTTATTAGCAAAAATCAATGTAACTTATAAAATTGGCTTTAGGGGCATAAATAGATACATCGAATATCGCAACAAAAAAAACTCACTCATAACTGCTCCAGAGTTATTTACACTGAAAATAAAAAAGTGCCGGTTTGTCCTGTTATTAGCAAAAATCAATGTAACTTATAGAATTGGCTTTAGGGGCATAAATAGATACATCGAATATCGCAACAAAAAAAACTCACTCATAACTACTCCAGAGTTATTTTCACTGAAAATAAAAAAGTGCCGGTTTGTCCTGTTATTAGCAAAAATCAATGTAACTTATAGAATTGGCTTTAGGGGCATAAATAGATACATCGAATATCGCAACAAAAAAAGCTCACTCATAACTACTCCAGAGTTATTTACACTGAAAATAAAAAAGTGCCGGTTTGTTCTGTTATTAGCAAAAATCAATGTTACTTATAGAATTGGCTTTAGGGGCATAAATAGATACATCGAATATCGCAACAAAAAAAACTCACTCATAACTGCTCCAGAGTTATTTACACTGAAAATAAAAAAGTGCTGGTTTGTCCTGTTATTAGCAAAAATCAATGTTACTTATAGAATTGGCTTTAGGGGCATAAATAGATACATCGAATATCGCAACAAAAAAAACTCACTCATAACTACTTCAGAGTTATTTTCACTGAAAATAAAAAAGTGCCGGTTTGTCCTGTTATTAGCAAAAATCAATGTAACTTATAGAATTGGCTTTAGGGGCATAAATAGATACATCGAATATCGCAACAAAAAAATCTCACTCATAACTACTCCAGAAATATTTTCACTGAAAATAAAAAAGTGCCGGTTTGTCCTGTTATTAGCAAAAATCAATGTAACTTATAGAATTGGCTTTAGGGGCATAAATAGATACATCGAATATCGCAACAAAAAAAACTCACTCATAACTGCTCCAGAGTTATTTACACTGAAAATAAAAAAGTGCCGGTTTGTTCTGTTATTAGCAAAAATCAATGTAACTTATAGAATTGGCTTTAGGGGCATAAATAGATACATCGAATATCGCAACAAAAAAAACTCACTCATAACTACTCCAGAGTTATTTTCACTGAAAATAAAAAAGGGCCGGTTTGTCCTGTTATTAGCAAAAATCAATGTAACTTATAGAATTGGCTTTAGGGGCATAAATAGATACATCGAATATCGCAACAAAAAAAACTCACTCATAACTGCTCCAGAGTTATTTACACTGAAAATAAAAAAGTGCTGGTTTGTCCTGTTATTAGCAAAAATCAATGTAACTTATAGAATTGGCTTTAGGGGCATAAATAGATACATCGAATATCGCAACAAAAAAAACTCACTCAAAACTGCTCCAGAGTTATTTACACTGAAAATAAAAAAGTGCCGGTTTGTCCTGTTATTAGCAAAAATCAATGTAACTTATAGAATTGGCTTTAGGGGCATAAATAGATACATCGAATATCGCAACAAAAAAAACTCACTCATAACTACTCCAGAGTTATTTTCACTGAAAATAAAAAAGTGCCGGTTTGTCCTGTTATTAGCAAAAATCAATGTAACTTATAGAATTGGCTTTAGGGGCATAAATAGATACATCGAATATCGCAACAAAAAAATCTCACTCATAACTACTCCAGAAATATTTTCACTGAAAATAAAAAAGTGCCGGTTTGTCCTGTTATTAGCAAAAATCAATGTAACTTATAGAATTGGCTTTAGGGGCATAAATAGATACATCGAATATCGCAACAAAAAAAGCTCACT
Source organism: Agriopis leucophaearia (assembly GCA_949125355.1). Lineage (NCBI taxonomy): Eukaryota > Metazoa > Arthropoda > Insecta > Lepidoptera > Geometridae > Agriopis > Agriopis leucophaearia. The sequence continues at coordinate 10,293,909 of OX421283.1, forward strand.
CATAACTACTCCAGAGTTATTTACACTGAAAATAAAAAAGTGCCGGTTTGTTCTGTTATTAGCAAAAATCAATGTAACTTATAAAATTGGCTTTAGGGGCATAAATAGATACATCGAATATCGCAACAAAAAAAACTCACTCATAACTGCTCCAGAGTTATTTACACTGAAAATAAAAAAGTGCCGGTTTGTCCTGTTATTAGCAAAAATCAATGTAACTTATAGAATTGGCTTTAGGGGCATAAATAGATACATCGAATATCGCAACAAAAAAAACTCACTCATAACTACTCCAGAGTTATTTTCACTGAAAATAAAAAAGTGCCGGTTTGTCCTGTTATTAGCAAAAATCAATGTAACTTATAGAATTGGCTTTAGGGGCATAAATAGATACATCGAATATCGCAACAAAAAAAGCTCACTCATAACTACTCCAGAGTTATTTACACTGAAAATAAAAAAGTGCCGGTTTGTTCTGTTATTAGCAAAAATCAATGTTACTTATAGAATTGGCTTTAGGGGCATAAATAGATACATCGAATATCGCAACAAAAAAAACTCACTCATAACTGCTCCAGAGTTATTTACACTGAAAATAAAAAAGTGCTGGTTTGTCCTGTTATTAGCAAAAATCAATGTTACTTATAGAATTGGCTTTAGGGGCATAAATAGATACATCGAATATCGCAACAAAAAAAACTCACTCATAACTACTTCAGAGTTATTTTCACTGAAAATAAAAAAGTGCCGGTTTGTCCTGTTATTAGCAAAAATCAATGTAACTTATAGAATTGGCTTTAGGGGCATAAATAGATACATCGAATATCGCAACAAAAAAAACTCACTCATAACTACTCCAGAGCGATTTTCACTGAAAATTAAAAAGTGCCGGTTTGTCCTGTTATTAGCAAAAATCAATGTAACTTATAGAATTGGCTTTAGGGGCATAAATAGATACATCGAATATCGCAACAAAAAAAGCTCACTCATAACTACTCCAGAGTTATTTACACTGAAAATAAAAAAGTGCCGGTTTGTTCTGTTATTAGCAAAAATCAATGTAACTTATAGAATTGGCTTTAGGGGCATAAATAGATACATCGAATATCGCAACAAAAAAAACTCACTCATAACTGCTCCAGAGTTATTTACACTGAAAATAAAAAAGTGCTGGTTTGTCCTGTTATTAGCAAAAATCAATGTTACTTATAGAATTGGCTTTAGGGGCATAAATAGATACATCGAATATCGCAACAAAAAAAACTCACTCATAACTACTTCAGAGTTATTTTCACTGAAAATTAAAAAGTGCCGGTTTGTCCTGTTATTAGCAAAAATCAATGTAACTTATAGAATTGGCTTTAGGGGCATAAATAGATACATCGAATATCGCAACAAAAAAAGCTCACTCATAACTACTCCAGAGTTATTTACACTGAAAATAAAAAAGTGCCGGTTTGTTCTGTTATTAGCAAAAATCAATGTAACTTATAGAATTGGCTTTAGGGGCATAAATAGATACATCGAATATCGCAACAAAAAAAACTCACTCATAACTGCTCCAGAGTTATTTACACTGAAAATAAAAAAGTGCTGGTTTGTCCTGTTATTAGCAAAAATCAATGTTACTTATAGAATTGGCTTTAGGGGCATAAATAGATACATCGAATATCGCAACAAAAAAAACTCACTCATAACTGCTCCAGAGTTATTTACACTGAAAATAAAAAAGTGCTGGTTTGTCCTGTTATTAGCAAAAATCAATGTTACTTATAGAATTGGCTTTAGGGGCATAAATAGATACATCGAATATCGCAACAAAAAAGCTCACTCATAACTACTCCAGAGTTATTTTCACTGAAAATAAAAAAGTGCCGGTTTGTCCTGTTATTAGCAAAAATCAATGTAACTTATAGAATTGGCTTTAGGGGCATAAATAGATACATCGAATATCGCAACAAAAAAAACTCACTCATAACTGCTCCAGAGTTATTTACACTGAAAATAAAAAAGTGCCGGTTTGTTCTGTTATTAGCAAAAATCAATGTAACTTATAGAATTGGCTTTAGGGGCATAAATAGATACATCGAATATCGCAACAAAAAAAACTCACTCATAACTACTCCAGAGTTATTTTCACTGAAAATAAAAAAGTGCCGGTTTGTCCTGTTATTAGCAAAAATCAATGTAACTTATAGAATTGGCTTTAGGGGCATAAATAGATACATCGAATATCGCAACAAAAAAAACTCACTCATAACTGCTCCAGAGTTATTTTCACTGAAAATAAAAAAGTGCCGGTTTGTCCTGTTATTAGCAAAAATCAATGTAACTTATAGAATTGGCTTTAGGGGCATAAATAGATACATCGAATATCGCAACAAAAAAAAAAAAACTCATAACTACTTCAGAGTTATTTTCACTGAAAATAAAAAAGTGCCGGTTTGTCCTGTTATTAGCAAAAATCAATGTAACTTATAGAATTGGCTTTAGGGGCATAAATAGATACATCGAATATCGCAACAAAAAAGCTCACTCATAACTACTCCAGAGTTATTTTCACTGAAAATAAAAAAGTGCCGGTTTGTCCTGTTATTAGCAAAAATCAATGTAACTTATAGAATTGGCTTTAGGGGCATAAATAGATACATCGAATATCGCAACAAAAAAAACTCACTCATAACTGCTCCAGAGTTATTTACACTGAAAATAAAAAAGTGCCGGTTTGTTCTGTTATTAGCAAAAATCAATGTAACTTATAGAATTGGCTTTAGGGGCATAAATAGATACATCGAATATCGCAACAAAAAAAACTCACTCATAACTACTTCAGAGTTATTTTCACTGAAAATAAAAAAGTGCCAGTTTGTCCTGTTATTAGCAAAAATCAATGTAACTTATAGAATTGGCTTTAGGGGCATAAATAGATACATCGAATATCGCAACAAAAAAGCTCACTCATAACTACTCCAGAGTTATTTTCACTGAAAATAAAAAAGTGCCGGTTTGTCCTGTTATTAGCAAAAATCAATGTAACTTATAGAATTGGCTTTAGGGGCATAAATAGATACATCGAATATCGCAACAAAAAAAACTCACTCATAACTACTCCAGAGTTATTTTCACTGAAAATAAAAAAGTGCCGGTTTGTCCTGTTATTAGCAAAAATCAATGTAACTTATAGAATTGGCTTTAGGGGCATAAATAGATACATCGAATATCGCAACAAAAAAAACTCACTCATAACTACTCCAGAGTTATTTTCACTGAAAATAAAAAAGTGCCGGTTTGTCCTGTTATTAGCAAAAATCAATGTAACTTATAGAATTGGCTTTAGGGGCATAAATAGATACATCGAATATCGCAACAAAAAAAACTCACTCATAACTGCTCCAGAGTTATTTACACTGAAAATAAAAAAGTGCCGGTTTGTCCTGTTATTAGCAAAAATCAATGTAACTTATAGAATTGGCTTTAGGGGCATAAATAGATACATCGAATATCGCAACAAAAAAAACTCACTCATAACTACTCCAGAGTTATTTTCACTGAAAATAAAAAAGTGCCGGTTTGTCCTGTTATTAGCAAAAATCAATGTAACTTATAGAATTGGCTTTAGGGGCATAAATAGATACATCGAATATCGCAACAAAAAAAACTCACTCATAACTACTCCAGAGTTATTTTCACTGAAAATAAAAAAGTGCCGGTTTGTCCTGTTATTAGCAAAAATCAATGTTACTTATAGAATTGGCTTTAGGGGCATAAATAGATACATCGAATATCGCAACAAAAAAAACTCACTCATAACTACTTCAGAGTTATTTTCACTGAAAATAAAAAAGTGCCGGTTTGTCCTGTTATTAGCAAAAATCAATGTAACTTATAGAATTGGCTTTAGGGGCATAAATAGATACATCGAATATCGCAACAAAAAAAACTCACTCATAACTACTCCAGAGTTATTTTCACTGAAAATAAAAAAGTGCCGGTTTGTCCTGTTATTAGCAAAAATCAATGTAACTTATAGAATTGGCTTTAGGGGCATAAATAGATACATCGAATATCGCAACAAAAAAAACTCACTCATAACTACTCCAAGTACTTGTAAGCTCTTGTAGGGGCTTGTAAGGGAGCACAAACCACCACTTGCTCTAAGTCAACCTCACCTGCCCGTGGTACATCCTGCTGAACAACGAACGAGGCTCTGGCGAACCGATAAATGGCGGTATAACCATTTCCAACCAAACGTAGCTGAAATACCACAGATCAGGGATGGGGAGCAGCATTTCTGATGCGAAGCTACGTTCTGCGATCGCCAACACGTCTGCCCAGCGTGGCGATTATGGGCATCACCTCCAATGCACAGTACAACAAAAAAACGGCCCCTAGTTCCCGGTAGCCTCGCTATTCCTGGCCAAGGTGGCGGCCATGGTAACGGCGGGGTGGGGGGTGCTAAGAATCCCCGGGTTACCGCAGGCCACCCAAAATCAAAACCACTGACCCTGGCTTCGTACAACGGACGATCGATGAGGACTGATGATAGGATGGTAGCACTTGAGGTCGAGCTGTCAAAGATTAGGTGGGACATCCTGGGGCTATGTGAAGTCCGAAGACAGGGGGAGGACACCGTAACTCTGGATTCTGGCCACCTATTCTATTACCGAGAGGGCGACCAACAGTCCCAAGGTGGCGTGGGGTTCCTCGTCAACAAGTCCCTAGCTGACAACGTTGTAGAAATGTCCAGTGTGTCGGCAAGGGTTGCGTACCTTATACTGAAACTGACTGAGAGGTATACACTCAAAGTTGTACAGGTCTACGCACCCTGTTGCCGATACACAGACGAAGAATACGAAGAAACCTTGGACTACGTATCTTCGGCTCTACATAACACCACTAGAGCTCACTACAACGTTGTCATGGGGGACTTCAACGCTAAAGTGGGAGTACAGGCTCGCAGCGAATCAAAAGTCGGTCCACATGGGTTTGGAAGCAGGAATGACAGGGGTCATATCCTAGTTAACTTCATGGCAAAGGAGGGGTTCTTCTTAATGAATTCGTTCTTTAAGAAAAAGCCTCACCGAAAGTGGACTTGGAAAAGCTCAGACAAGGTAACCAAAAACGAGATTGATTTCATCATGACAGACAAGAAGCATATATTCAGAGATGTCTCAGTGCTTAACAGGTTTTATACCGGAAGCGATCATAGGCTTGTACGGGGCTCTTTGAATATCAACTGTAAGCTTGAAAGATGTCGTCTGATGAATTCTACGCTCCGACCTAATCTGATCCAAACTGTAGTGGGATCCGACACATTTCAGCTCAAACTTGAAAATAGATTCGCTGTTTTGGAAACCTCAAATGACGTGGATGAGGGACTCCAACATATAGCAAGAATCCTCAGGGAGGAGGGTGCGAAGTTTTGTAAATCGCAGCGTACAGGTACGAAGTCTAAACTCTCCGATGAGACCCTCCGGCTTATAGATCTAAGGCGAGGTAAGCAGGATGCCCCAGCATCAGAGCTGCGCGAGCTCAATCGGAGGGTCTCTAAGTTGGTACGGCGTGATCTCCGACGTTCAAACACACGCCGAATTGAAGAGGCTATTGAACAGAATCGGGGGTCCAAAGTCTTTGCCAAACAACTTAATAGGGCCCATCTGACAAAGCTCAAAACCTCAAATGGCAACACTGTCGTCTCAAAGCCGGAGGTGCTCTCGGAGATTGAAGACTTCTACGGCCGATTGTACGCTTCCCACGCCCCACGACCTAAACCCAGCGCAGAGGATTCTCGTGCAAAACTAGCCCGCCACTACACTGACGAGTTGCCGGACGTCAGTTTAGGCGAGATCGAGTTGGCCCTCAGACAACTTAAAAACGGAAAAGCCCCAGGTGAAGACGGGATAACTTCGGAGCTATTGAAGGCAGGGGGTAAGCCCGTACTCCTTGAGCTTCGGAAGTTATTTGGTACCGTTTTGAACAGCGGGAGCACTCCAGAGGCGTGGAGCAGAAGTGTGGTAGTCTTGTTCTTCAAGAAAGGAGACAAAACGCTCCTTAAGAACTACCGCCCCATCTCACTTCTGAGCCACGTTTATAAGTTGTTTTCGAGAGTCATCCTAAATCGCCTCGCTAGAAGACTTGATGAGTTTCAGCCCCCGGAGCAGGCCGGGTTTCGCTCAGGATTTGGCACCATAGACCACATACACACAGTGAGGCAGGTTATACAGAAGACCGAAGAGTATAACCAACCCCTGTGTCTTGCGTTCGTGGACTATGAGAAAGCCTTTGACTCAGTCGAAACCTGGGCTGTTCTGGAGTCTCTGCAGCGTTGCCAAGTTGACTGTCGGTACATCGAGGTGTTGAGATGTATTTACGATGCCGCAACTATGAGTGTCCAAGTACAGAATCAGCAGTCTAAGCATATCCAATTGCGCAGGGGAGTGAGACAGGGAGATGTAATATCCCCGAAGCTGTTCACGAGTGTCCTGGAAGATATGTTTAAGACTCTGGACTGGAAAGGTAAAGGCATTAATGTAAACGGCGAATGCCTCTCACACTTACGGTTTGCTGACGATATAGTCCTAATGGCTGAGTCGCTGCAGGACCTGCAAGACATGCTGTCTGGCCTGGCTGACGCTTCTAGACGCATCGGCCTCGGAATGAACATAGACAAGACAAAGATCATGCTCAATAGTCACATAGACCCGGGGCCGATAGTAGTTAATGGCGTTCACCTCGAAGTTGTTCAAGAGTACGCATACCTAGGACAAACTCTGCAGTTAGGTAAGAACAACTTCGAGAAAGAAGCCAATAGAAGGATTCAGCTTGGGTGGGCAGCATTTGGTAAGCTTCGTCAGGTCTTCACGTCGTCCATACCACAGTGTCTCAAGACAAAGGTCTTTAACCAGTGTGTCCTACCCGTTATGACCTACGGTGCCGAGACGTGGACACTCACGGTTAAGTTGGTCCACAAGTTTAAAGTCGCTCAGCGAGCTATGGAGAGAGCTATGCTCGGAGTTTCTATACGGGATAAAATTCGGAACGAAGTGATTCGACATAGAACCAAAGTTACCGACATAGCTCAAAGGATTAGTAAGCTGAAGTGGCAGTGGGCCGGCCACATTGCCCGAAGAACCGATAACCGATGGGGTAGACGAGTTCTGGAGTGGAGACCACGTTTAGGTAAACGTAGTGTAGGACACCCTGCGGCCAGGTGGAGTGACGACCTGCGTAAAACGGCGGGTAAAAACTGGATGCAAAAAACTGCCGACCGAGTTCAGTGGCGTGCATTAGGAGAGGCCTATGTCCAGCAGTGGACGTATGCAGGCTGATGATGATGATGATGATGATAACTACTCCAGAGTTATTTTCACTGAAAATAAAAAAGTGCCGGTTTGTCCTGTTATTAGCAAAAATCAATGTTACTTATAGAATTGGCTTTAGGGGCATAAATAGATACATCGAATATCGCAACAAAAAAAACTCACTCATAACTACTCCAGAGTTATTTTCACTGAAAATAAAAAAGTGCCGGTTTGTCCTGTTATTAGCAAAAATCAATGTAACTTATAGAATTGGCTTTAGGGGCATAAATAGATACATCGAATATCGCAACAAAAAAAACTCACTCATAACTACTCCAGAGTTATTTTCACTGAAAATAAAAAAGTGCCGGTTTGTCCTGTTATTAGCAAAAATCAATGTTACTTATAGAATTGGCTTTAGGGGCATAAATAGATACATCGAATATCGCAACAAAAAAAACTCACTCATAACTACTCCAGAGTTATTTACACTGAAAATAAAAAAGTGCCGGTTTGTCCTGTTATTAGCAAAAATCAATGTAACTTATAGAATTGGCTTTAGGGGCATAAATAGATACATCGAATATCGCAACAAAAAAGCTCACTCATAACTACTCCAGAGTTATTTTCACTGAAAATAAAAAAGTGCCGGTTTGTCCTGTTATTAGCAAAAATCAATGTAACTTATAGAATTGGCTTTAGGGGCATAAATAGATACATCGAATATCGCAACAAAAAAAACTCACTCATAACTACTCCAGAGTTATTTTCACTGAAAATAAAAAAGTGCCGGTTTGTCCTGTTATTAGCAAAAATCAATGTAACTTATAGAATTGGCTTTAGGGGCATAAATAGATACATCGAATATCGCAACAAAAAAAACTCACTCATAACTACTCCAGAGTTATTTTCACTGAAAATAAAAAAGTGCCGGTTTGTCCTGTTATTAGCAAAAATCAATGTAACTTATAGAATTGGCTTTAGGGGCATAAATAGATACATCGAATATCGCAACAAAAAAAACTCACTCATAACTGCTCCAGAGTTATTTACACTGAAAATAAAAAAGTGCCGGTTTGTCCTGTTATTAGCAAAAATCAATGTAACTTATAGAATTGGCTTTAGGGGCATAAATAGATACATCGAATATCGCAACAAAAAAAACTCACTCATAACTACTCCAGAGTTATTTTCACTGAAAATAAAAAAGTGCCGGTTTGTCCTGTTATTAGCAAAAATCAATGTAACTTATAGAATTGGCTTTAGGGGCATAAATAGATACATCGAATATCGCAACAAAAAAAACTCACTCATAACTACTCCAGAGTTATTTTCACTGAAAATAAAAAAGTGCCGGTTTGTCCTGTTATTAGCAAAAATCAATGTTACTTATAGAATTGGCTTTAGGGGCATAAATAGATACATCGAATATCGCAACAAAAAAAACTCACTCATAACTACTTCAGAGTTATTTTCACTGAAAATAAAAAAGTGCCGGTTTGTCCTGTTATTAGCAAAAATCAATGTAACTTATAGAATTGGCTTTAGGGGCATAAATAGATACATCGAATATCGCAACAAAAAAAACTCACTCATAACTACTCCAGAGTTATTTTCACTGAAAATAAAAAAGTGCCGGTTTGTCCTGTTATTAGCAAAAATCAATGTAACTTATAGAATTGGCTTTAGGGGCATAAATAGATACATCGAATATCGCAACAAAAAAAACTCACTCATAACTACTCCAGAGTTATTTTCACTGAAAATAAAAAAGTGCCGGTTTGTCCTGTTATTAGCAAAAATCAATGTTACTTATAGAATTGGCTTTAGGGGCATAAATAGATACATCGAATATCGCAACAAAAAAAACTCACTCATAACTACTCCAGAGTTATTTTCACTGAAAATAAAAAAGTGCCGGTTTGTCCTGTTATTAGCAAAAATCAATGTAACTTATAGAATTGGCTTTAGGGGCATAAATAGATACATCGAATATCGCAACAAAAAAAACTCACTCATAACTGCTCCAGAGTTATTTACACTGAAAATAAAAAAGTGCCGGTTTGTCCTGTTATTAGCAAAAATCAATGTAACTTATAGAATTGGCTTTAGGGGCATAAATAGATACATCGAATATCGCAACAAAAAAAACTCACTCATAACTACTCCAGAGTTATTTTCACTGAAAATAAAAAAGTGCCGGTTTGTCCTGTTATTAGCAAAAATCAATGTAACTTATAGAATTGGCTTTAGGGGCATAAATAGATACATCGAATATCGCAACAAAAAAAACTCACTCATAACTACTCCAGAGTTATTTTCACTGAAAATAAAAAAGTGCCGGTTTGTCCTGTTATTAGCAAAAATCAATGTTACTTATAGAATTGGCTTTAGGGGCATAAATAGATACATCGAATATCGCAACAAAAAAAACTCACTCATAACTACTTCAGAGTTATTTTCACTGAAAATAAAAAAGTGCCGGTTTGTCCTGTTATTAGCAAAAATCAATGTAACTTATAGAATTGGCTTTAGGGGCATAAATAGATACATCGAATATCGCAACAAAAAAAACTCACTCATAACTACTCCAGAGTTATTTTCACTGAAAATAAAAAAGTGCCGGTTTGTCCTGTTATTAGCAAAAATCAATGTAACTTATAGAATTGGCTTTAGGGGCATAAATAGATACATCGAATATCGCAACAAAAAAAACTCACTCATAACTACTCCAGAGTTATTTTCACTGAAAATAAAAAAGTGCCGGTTTGTCCTGTTATTAGCAAAAATCAATGTTACTTATAGAATTGGCTTTAGGGGCATAAATAGATACATCGAATATCGCAACAAAAAAAACTCACTCATAACTACTCCAGAGTTATTTTCACTGAAAATAAAAAAGTGCCGGTTTGTCCTGTTATTAGCAAAAATCAATGTAACTTATAGAATTGGCTTTAGGGGCATAAATAGATACATCGAATATCGCAACAAAAAAAACTCACTCATAACTACTCCAGAGTTATTTTCACTGAAAATAAAAAAGTGCCGGTTTGTCCTGTTATTAGCAAAAATCAATGTAACTTATAGAATTGGCTTTAGGGGCATAAATAGATACATCGAATATAGCAACAAAAAAAACTCACTCATAACTGCTCCAGAGTTATTTACACTGAAAATAAAAAAGTGCCTGTTTGTCCTGTTATTAGCAAAAATCAATGTAACTTATAGAATTGGCTTTAGGGGCATAAATGGATACATCGAATATCGCAACAAAAAAAACTCACTCATAACTACTCCAGAGTTATTTTCACTGAAAATAAAAAAGTGCCGGTTTGTCCTGTTATTAGCAAAAATCAATGTAACTTATAGAATTGGCTTTAGGGGCATAAATAGATACATCGAATATCGCAACAAAAAAAACTCACTCATAACTGCTCCAGAGTTATTTACACTGAAAATAAAAAAGTGCCTGTTTGTCCTGTTATTAGCAAAAATCAATGTTACTTATAGAATTGGCTTTAGGGGCATAAATAGATACATCGAATATCGCAACAAAAAAAACTCACTCATAACTACTTCAGAGTTATTTTCACTGAAAATAAAAAAGTGCCGGTTTGTCCTGTTATTAGCAAAAATCAATGTAACTTATAGAATTGGCTTTAGGGGCATAAATAGATACATCGAATATCGCAACAAAAAAAACTCACTCATAACTGCTCCAGAGTTATTTACACTGAAAATAAAAAAGTGCCGGTTTGTCCTGTTATTAGCAAAAATCAATGTAACTTATAGAATTGGCTTTAGGGGCATAAATAGATACATCGAATATCGCAACAAAAAAAACTCACTCATAACTACTTCAGAGTTATTTTCACTGAAAATATAAAAGTGCCAGTTTGTCCTGTTATTAGCAAAAATCAATGTAACTTATAGAATTGGCTTTAGGGGCATAAATAGATACATCGAATATCGCAACAAAAAAGCTCACTCATAACTACTCCAGAGTTATTTTCACTGAAAATAAAAAAGTGCCGGTTTGTCCTGTTATTAGCAAAAATCAATGTAACTTATAGAATTGGCTTTAGGGGCATAAATAGATACATCGAATATCGCAACAAAAAAAACTCACTCATAACTGCTCCAGAGTTATTTACACTGAAAATAAAAAAGTGCCGGTTTGTTCTGTTATTAGCAAAAATCAATGTAACTTATAGAATTGGCTTTAGGGGCATAAATAGATACATCGAATATCGCAACAAAAAAAACTCACTCATAACTGCTCCAGAGTTATTTACACTGAAAATAAAAAAGTGCCGGTTTGTCCTGTTATTAGCAAAAATCAATGTAACTTATAGAATTGGCTTTAGGGGCATAAATAGATACATCGAATATCGCAACAAAAAAAACTCACTCATAACTGCTCCAGAGTTATTTACACTGAAAATAAAAAAGTGCCGGTTTGTCCTGTTATTAGCAAAAATCAATGTAACTTATAGAATTGGCTTTAGGGGCATAAATAGATACATCGAATATCGCAACAAAAAAAACTCACTCATAACTGCTCCAGAGTTATTTACACTGAAAATAAAAAAGTGCTGGTTTGTCCTGTTATTAGCAAAAATCAATGTAACTTATAGAATTGGCTTTAGGGGCATAAATAGATACATCGAATATCGCAACAAAAAAAACTCACTCATAACTACTTCAGAGTTATTTTCACTGAAAATAAAAAAGTGCCAGTTTGTCCTGTTATTAGCAAAAATCAATGTAACTTATAGAATTGGCTTTAGGGGCATAAATAGATACATCGAATATCGCAACAAAAAAATACTCACTCATAACTGCTCCAGAGTTATTTTCACTGAAAATAAAAAAGTGCCGGTTTGTCCTGTTATTAGCAAAAATCAATGATATTTATAGAATTGGCTTTAGGGGCATAAATAGATACATCGAATATCGCAACAAAAAAAACTCACTCAAAACTGCTCCAGAGTTATTTACACTGAAAATAAAAAAGTGCCGGTTTGTCCTGTTATTAGCAAAAATCAATGTAACTTATAGAATTGGCTTTAGGGGCATAAATAGATACATCGAATATCGCAACAAAAAAAACTCACTCATAACTACTCCAGAGTTATTTTCACTGAAAATAAAAAAGTGCCGGTTTGTCCTGTTATTAGCAAAAATCAATGTAACTTATAGAATTGGCTTTAGGGGCATAAATAGATACATCGAATATCGCAACAAAAAAATCTCACTCATAACTACTCCAGAAATATTTTCACTGAAAATAAAAAAGTGCCGGTTTGTCCTGTTATTAGCAAAAATCAATGTAACTTATAGAATTGGCTTTAGGGGCATAAATAGATACATCGAATATCGCAACAAAAAAAGCTCACTCATAACTACTCCAGAGTTATTTACACTGAAAATAAAAAAGTGCCGGTTTGTTCTGTTATTAGCAAAAATCAATGTAACTTATAAAATTGGCTTTAGGGGCATAAATAGATACATCGAATATCGCAACAAAAAAAACTCACTCATAACTGCTCCAGAGTTATTTACACTGAAAATAAAAAAGTGCCGGTTTGTCCTGTTATTAGCAAAAATCAATGTAACTTATAGAATTGGCTTTAGGGGCATAAATAGATACATCGAATATCGCAACAAAAAAAACTCACTCATAACTACTCCAGAGTTATTTTCACTGAAAATAAAAAAGTGCCGGTTTGTCCTGTTATTAGCAAAAATCAATGTTACTTATAGAATTGGCTTTAGGGGCATAAATAGATACATCGAATATCGCAACAAAAAAAACTCACTCATAACTACTCCAGAGTTATTTTCACTGAAAATAAAAAAGTGCCGGTTTGTCCTGTTATTAGCAAAAATCAATGTAACTTATAGAATTGGCTTTAGGGGCATAAATAGATACATCGAATATCGCAACAAAAAAAACTCACTCATAACTACTCCAGAGTTATTTTCACTGAAAATAAAAAAGTGCCGGTTTGTCCTGTTATTAGCAAAAATCAATGTAACTTATAGAATTGGCTTTAGGGGCATAAATAGATACATCGAATATAGCAACAAAAAAAACTCACTCATAACTGCTCCAGAGTTATTTACACTGAAAATAAAAAAGTGCCTGTTTGTCCTGTTATTAGCAAAAATCAATGTAACTTATAGAATTGGCTTTAGGGGCATAAATGGATACATCGAATATCGCAACAAAAAAAACTCACTCATAACTACTCCAGAGTTATTTTCACTGAAAATAAAAAAGTGCCGGTTTGTCCTGTTATTAGCAAAAATCAATGTAACTTATAGAATTGGCTTTAGGGGCATAAATAGATACATCGAATATCGCAACAAAAAAAACTCACTCATAACTGCTCCAGAGTTATTTACACTGAAAATAAAAAAGTGCTGGTTTGTCCTGTTATTAGCAAAAATCAATGTTACTTATAGAATTGGCTTTAGGGGCATAAATAGATACATCGAATATCGCAACAAAAAAAACTCACTCATAACTACTTCAGAGTTATTTTCACTGAAAATAAAAAAGTGCCGGTTTGTCCTGTTATTAGCAAAAATCAATGTAACTTATAGAATTGGCTTTAGGGGCATAAATAGATACATCGAATATCGCAACAAAAAAAACTCACTCATAACTGCTCCAGAGTTATTTACACTGAAAATAAAAAAGTGCCGGTTTGTCCTGTTATTAGCAAAAATCAATGTAACTTATAGAATTGGCTTTAGGGGCATAAATAGATACATCGAATATCGCAACAAAAAAAACTCACTCATAACTACTTCAGAGTTATTTTCACTGAAAATATAAAAGTGCCAGTTTGTCCTGTTATTAGCAAAAATCAATGTAACTTATAGAATTGGCTTTAGGGGCATAAATAGATACATCGAATATCGCAACAAAAAAGCTCACTCATAACTACTCCAGAGTTATTTTCACTGAAAATAAAAAAGTGCCGGTTTGTCCTGTTATTAGCAAAAATCAATGTAACTTATAGAATTGGCTTTAGGGGCATAAATAGATACATCGAATATCGCAACAAAAAAAACTCACTCATAACTGCTCCAGAGTTATTTACACTGAAAATAAAAAAGTGCCGGTTTGTTCTGTTATTAGCAAAAATCAATGTAACTTATAGAATTGGCTTTAGGGGCATAAATAGATACATCGAATATCGCAACAAAAAAAACTCACTCATAACTGCTCCAGAGTTATTTACACTGAAAATAAAAAAGTGCCGGTTTGTCCTGTTATTAGCAAAAATCAATGTAACTTATAGAATTGGCTTTAGGGGCATAAATAGATACATCGAATATCGCAACAAAAAAAACTCACTCATAACTGCTCCAGAGTTATTTACACTGAAAATAAAAAAGTGCCGGTTTGTCCTGTTATTAGCAAAAATCAATGTAACTTATAGAATTGGCTTTAGGGGCATAAATAGATACATCGAATATCGCAACAAAAAAAACTCACTCATAACTGCTCCAGAGTTATTTACACTGAAAATAAAAAAGTGCTGGTTTGTCCTGTTATTAGCAAAAATCAATGTAACTTATAGAATTGGCTTTAGGGGCATAAATAGATACATCGAATATCGCAACAAAAAAAACTCACTCATAACTACTTCAGAGTTATTTTCACTGAAAATAAAAAAGTGCCAGTTTGTCCTGTTATTAGCAAAAATCAATGTAACTTATAGAATTGGCTTTAGGGGCATAAATAGATACATCGAATATCGCAACAAAAAAATACTCACTCATAACTGCTCCAGAGTTATTTTCACTGAAAATAAAAAAGTGCCGGTTTGTCCTGTTATTAGCAAAAATCAATGATATTTATAGAATTGGCTTTAGGGGCATAAATAGATACATCGAATATCGCAACAAAAAAAACTCACTCAAAACTGCTCCAGAGTTATTTACACTGAAAATAAAAAAGTGCCGGTTTGTCCTGTTATTAGCAAAAATCAATGTAACTTATAGAATTGGCTTTAGGGGCATAAATAGATACATCGAATATCGCAACAAAAAAAACTCACTCATAACTACTCCAGAGTTATTTTCACTGAAAATAAAAAAGTGCCGGTTTGTCCTGTTATTAGCAAAAATCAATGTAACTTATAGAATTGGCTTTAGGGGCATAAATAGATACATCGAATATCGCAACAAAAAAATCTCACTCATAACTACTCCAGAAATATTTTCACTGAAAATAAAAAAGTGCCGGTTTGTCCTGTTATTAGCAAAAATCAATGTAACTTATAGAATTGGCTTTAGGGGCATAAATAGATACATCGAATATCGCAACAAAAAAAGCTCACTCATAACTACTCCAGAGTTATTTACACTGAAAATAAAAAAGTGCCGGTTTGTTCTGTTATTAGCAAAAATCAATGTAACTTATAGAATTGGCTTTAGGGGCATAAATAGATACATCGAATATCGCAACAAAAAAAACTCACTCATAACTGCTCCAGAGTTATTTACACTGAAAATAAAAAAGTGCCGGTTTGTCCTGTTATTAGCAAAAATCAATGTAACTTATAGAATTGGCTTTAGGGGCATAAATAGATACATCGAATATCGCAACAAAAAAAACTCACTCATAACTGCTCCAGAGTTATTTACACTGAAAATAAAAAAGTGCCGGTTTGTCCTGTTATTAGCAAAAATCAATGTAACTTATAGAATTGGCTTTAGGGGCATAAATAGATACATCGAATATCGCAACAAAAAAAACTCACTCATAACTGCTCCAGAGTTATTTACACTGAAAATAAAAAAGTGCTGGTTTGTCCTGTTATTAGCAAAAATCAATGTAACTTATAGAATTGGCTTTAGGGGCATAAATAGATACATCGAATATCGCAACAAAAAAAACTCACTCATAACTACTTCAGAGTTATTTTCACTGAAAATAAAAAAGTGCCAGTTTGTCCTGTTATTAGCAAAAATCAATGTAACTTATAGAATTGGCTTTAGGGGCATAAATAGATACATCGAATATCGCAACAAAAAAATACTCACTCATAACTGCTCCAGAGTTATTTTCACTGAAAATAAAAAAGTGCCGGTTTGTCCTGTTATTAGCAAAAATCAATGATATTTATAGAATTGGCTTTAGGGGCATAAATAGATACATCGAATATCGCAACAAAAAAAACTCACTCAAAACTGCTCCAGAGTTATTTACACTGAAAATAAAAAAGTGCCGGTTTGTCCTGTTATTAGCAAAAATCAATGTAACTTATAGAATTGGCTTTAGGGGCATAAATAGATACATCGAATATCGCAACAAAAAAAACTCACTCATAACTACTCCAGAGTTATTTTCACTGAAAATAAAAAAGTGCCGGTTTGTCCTGTTATTAGCAAAAATCAATGTAACTTATAGAATTGGCTTTAGGGGCATAAATAGATACATCGAATATCGCAACAAAAAAATCTCACTCATAACTACTCCAGAAATACTTTCACTGAAAATAAAAAAGTGCCGGTTTGTCCTGTTATTAGCAAAAATCAATGTAACTTATAGAATTGGCTTTAGGGGCATAAATAGATACATCGAATATCGCAACAAAAAAAGCTCACTCATAACTACTCCAGAGTTATTTACACTGAAAATAAAAAAGTGCCGGTTTGTTCTGTTATTAGCAAAAATCAATGTAACTTATAAAATTGGCTTTAGGGGCATAAATAGATACATCGAATATCGCAACAAAAAAAACTCACTCATAACTGCTCCAGAGTTATTTACACTGAAAATAAAAAAGTGCCGGTTTGTCCTGTTATTAGCAAAAATCAATGTAACTTATAGAATTGGCTTTAGGGGCATAAATAGATACATCGAATATCGCAACAAAAAAAACTCACTCATAACTACTCCAGAGTTATTTTCACTGAAAATAAAAAAGTGCCGGTTTGTCCTGTTATTAGCAAAAATCAATGTTACTTATAGAATTGGCTTTAGGGGCATAAATAGATACATCGAATATCGCAACAAAAAAAACTCACTCATAACTACTCCAGAGTTATTTTCACTGAAAATAAAAAAGTGCCGGTTTGTCCTGTTATTAGCAAAAATCAATGTAACTTATAGAATTGGCTTTAGGGGCATAAATAGATACATCGAATATCGCAACAAAAAAAACTCACTCATAACTACTCCAGAGTTATTTTCACTGAAAATAAAAAAGTGCCGGTTTGTCCTGTTATTAGCAAAAATCAATGTAACTTATAGAATTGGCTTTAGGGGCATAAATAGATACATCGAATATAGCAACAAAAAAAACTCACTCATAACTGCTCCAGAGTTATTTACACTGAAAATAAAAAAGTGCCTGTTTGTCCTGTTATTAGCAAAAATCAATGTAACTTATAGAATTGGCTTTAGGGGCATAAATGGATACATCGAATATCGCAACAAAAAAAACTCACTCATAACTACTCCAGAGTTATTTTCACTGAAAATAAAAAAGTGCCGGTTTGTCCTGTTATTAGCAAAAATCAATGTAACTTATAGAATTGGCTTTAGGGGCATAAATAGATACATCGAATATCGCAACAAAAAAAACTCACTCATAACTGCTCCAGAGTTATTTACACTGAAAATAAAAAAGTGCCTGTTTGTCCTGTTATTAGCAAAAATCAATGTTACTTATAGAATTGGCTTTAGGGGCATAAATAGATACATCGAATATCGCAACAAAAAAAACTCACTCATAACTACTTCAGAGTTATTTTCACTGAAAATAAAAAAGTGCCGGTTTGTCCTGTTATTAGCAAAAATCAATGTAACTTATAGAATTGGCTTTAGGGGCATAAATAGATACATCGAATATCGCAACAAAAAAAACTCACTCATAACTGCTCCAGAGTTATTTACACTGAAAATAAAAAAGTGCCGGTTTGTCCTGTTATTAGCAAAAATCAATGTAACTTATAGAATTGGCTTTAGGGGCATAAATAGATACATCGAATATCGCAACAAAAAAAACTCACTCATAACTACTTCAGAGTTATTTTCACTGAAAATATAAAAGTGCCAGTTTGTCCTGTTATTAGCAAAAATCAATGTAACTTATAGAATTGGCTTTAGGGGCATAAATAGATACATCGAATATCGCAACAAAAAAGCTCACTCATAACTACTCCAGAGTTATTTTCACTGAAAATAAAAAAGTGCCGGTTTGTCCTGTTATTAGCAAAAATCAATGTAACTTATAGAATTGGCTTTAGGGGCATAAATAGATACATCGAATATCGCAACAAAAAAAACTCACTCATAACTGCTCCAGAGTTATTTACACTGAAAATAAAAAAGTGCCGGTTTGTTCTGTTATTAGCAAAAATCAATGTAACTTATAGAATTGGCTTTAGGGGCATAAATAGATACATCGAATATCGCAACAAAAAAAACTCACTCATAACTGCTCCAGAGTTATTTACACTGAAAATAAAAAAGTGCCGGTTTGTCCTGTTATTAGCAAAAATCAATGTAACTTATAGAATTGGCTTTAGGGGCATAAATAGATACATCGAATATCGCAACAAAAAAAACTCACTCATAACTGCTCCAGAGTTATTTACACTGAAAATAAAAAAGTGCCGGTTTGTCCTGTTATTAGCAAAAATCAATGTAACTTATAGAATTGGCTTTAGGGGCATAAATAGATACATCGAATATCGCAACAAAAAAAACTCACTCATAACTGCTCCAGAGTTATTTACACTGAAAATAAAAAAGTGCTGGTTTGTCCTGTTATTAGCAAAAATCAATGTAACTTATAGAATTGGCTTTAGGGGCATAAATAGATACATCGAATATCGCAACAAAAAAAACTCACTCATAACTACTTCAGAGTTATTTTCACTGAAAATAAAAAAGTGCCAGTTTGTCCTGTTATTAGCAAAAATCAATGTAACTTATAGAATTGGCTTTAGGGGCATAAATAGATACATCGAATATCGCAACAAAAAAATACTCACTCATAACTGCTCCAGAGTTATTTTCACTGAAAATAAAAAAGTGCCGGTTTGTCCTGTTATTAGCAAAAATCAATGATATTTATAGAATTGGCTTTAGGGGCATAAATAGATACATCGAATATCGCAACAAAAAAAACTCACTCAAAACTGCTCCAGAGTTATTTACACTGAAAATAAAAAAGTGCCGGTTTGTCCTGTTATTAGCAAAAATCAATGTAACTTATAGAATTGGCTTTAGGGGCATAAATAGATACATCGAATATCGCAACAAAAAAAACTCACTCATAACTACTCCAGAGTTATTTTCACTGAAAATAAAAAAGTGCCGGTTTGTCCTGTTATTAGCAAAAATCAATGTAACTTATAGAATTGGCTTTAGGGGCATAAATAGATACATCGAATATCGCAACAAAAAAATCTCACTCATAACTACTCCAGAAATATTTTCACTGAAAATAAAAAAGTGCCGGTTTGTCCTGTTATTAGCAAAAATCAATGTAACTTATAGAATTGGCTTTAGGGGCATAAATAGATACATCGAATATCGCAACAAAAAAAGCTCACTCATAACTACTCCAGAGTTATTTACACTGAAAATAAAAAAGTGCCGGTTTGTTCTGTTATTAGCAAAAATCAATGTAACTTATAAAATTGGCTTTAGGGGCATAAATAGATACATCGAATATCGCAACAAAAAAAACTCACTCATAACTGCTCCAGAGTTATTTACACTGAAAATAAAAAAGTGCCGGTTTGTCCTGTTATTAGCAA
Organism: Agriopis leucophaearia; assembly: GCA_949125355.1. NCBI lineage: Eukaryota > Metazoa > Arthropoda > Insecta > Lepidoptera > Geometridae > Agriopis > Agriopis leucophaearia. The sequence continues at coordinate 10,314,008 of OX421283.1, forward strand.
AAATCAATGTAACTTATAGAATTGGCTTTAGGGGCATAAATAGATACATCGAATATCGCAACAAAAAAAACTCACTCATAACTACTCCAGAGTTATTTTCACTGAAAATAAAAAAGTGCCGGTTTGTCCTGTTATTAGCAAAAATCAATGTAACTTATAGAATTGGCTTTAGGGGCATAAATAAATACATCGAATATCGCAACAAAAAAAACTCACTCATAACTGCTCCAGAGTTATTTACACTGAAAATAAAAAAGTGCTGGTTTGTCCTGTTATTAGCAAAAATCAATGTTACTTATAGAATTGGCTTTAGGGGCATAAATAGATACATCGAATATCGCAACAAAAAAAACTCACTCATAACTACTTCAGAGTTATTTTCACTGAAAATAAAAAAGTGCCGGTTTGTCCTGTTATTAGCAAAAATCAATGTAACTTATAGAATTGGCTTTAGGGGCATAAATAGATACATCGAATATCGCAACAAAAAAAACTCACTCATAACTGCTCCAGAGTTATTTACACTGAAAATAAAAAAGTGCCGGTTTGTCCTGTTATTAGCAAAAATCAATGTAACTTATAGAATTGGCTTTAGGGGCATAAATAGATACATCGAATATCGCAACAAAAAAAACTCACTCATAACTACTTCAGAGTTATTTTCACTGAAAATATAAAAGTGCCAGTTTGTCCTGTTATTAGCAAAAATCAATGTAACTTATAGAATTGGCTTTAGGGGCATAAATAGATACATCGAATATCGCAACAAAAAAGCTCACTCATAACTACTCCAGAGTTATTTTCACTGAAAATAAAAAAGTGCCGGTTTGTCCTGTTATTAGCAAAAATCAATGTAACTTATAGAATTGGCTTTAGGGGCATAAATAGATACATCGAATATCGCAACAAAAAAAACTCACTCATAACTGCTCCAGAGTTATTTACACTGAAAATAAAAAAGTGCCGGTTTGTTCTGTTATTAGCAAAAATCAATGTAACTTATAGAATTGGCTTTAGGGGCATAAATAGATACATCGAATATCGCAACAAAAAAAACTCACTCATAACTGCTCCAGAGTTATTTACACTGAAAATAAAAAAGTGCCGGTTTGTCCTGTTATTAGCAAAAATCAATGTAACTTATAGAATTGGCTTTAGGGGCATAAATAGATACATCGAATATCGCAACAAAAAAATCTCACTCATAACTACTCCAGAAATATTTTCACTGAAAATAAAAAAGTGCCGGTTTGTCCTGTTATTAGCAAAAATCAATGTAACTTATAGAATTGGCTTTAGGGGCATAAATAGATACATCGAATATCGCAACAAAAAAAGCTCACTCATAACTACTCCAGAGTTATTTACACTGAAAATAAAAAAGTGCCGGTTTGTTCTGTTATTAGCAAAAATCAATGTAACTTATAAAATTGGCTTTAGGGGCATAAATAGATACATCGAATATCGCAACAAAAAAAACTCACTCATAACTGCTCCAGAGTTATTTACACTGAAAATAAAAAAGTGCCGGTTTGTCCTGTTATTAGCAAAAATCAATGTAACTTATAGAATTGGCTTTAGGGGCATAAATAGATACATCGAATATCGCAACAAAAAAAACTCACTCATAACTACTCCAGAGTTATTTTCACTGAAAATAAAAAAGTGCCGGTTTGTCCTGTTATTAGCAAAAATCAATGTAACTTATAGAATTGGCTTTAGGGGCATAAATAAATACATCGAATATCGCAACAAAAAAAACTCACTCATAACTGCTCCAGAGTTATTTACACTGAAAATAAAAAAGTGCTGGTTTGTCCTGTTATTAGCAAAAATCAATGTTACTTATAGAATTGGCTTTAGGGGCATAAATAGATACATCGAATATCGCAACAAAAAAAACTCACTCATAACTACTTCAGAGTTATTTTCACTGAAAATAAAAAAGTGCTGGTTTGTCCTGTTATTAGCAAAAATCAATGTAACTTATAGAATTGGCTTTAGGGGCATAAATAGATACATCGAATATCGCAACAAAAAAAACTCACTCATAACTGCTCCAGAGTTATTTACACTGAAAATAAAAAAGTGCCGGTTTGTCCTGTTATTAGCAAAAATCAATGTAACTTATAGAATTGGCTTTAGGGGCATAAATAGATACATCGAATATCGCAACAAAAAAAACTCACTCATAACTACTTCAGAGTTATTTTCACTGAAAATATAAAAGTGCCAGTTTGTCCTGTTATTAGCAAAAATCAATGTAACTTATAGAATTGGCTTTAGGGGCATAAATAGATACATCGAATATCGCAACAAAAAAGCTCACTCATAACTACTCCAGAGTTATTTTCACTGAAAATAAAAAAGTGCCGGTTTGTCCTGTTATTAGCAAAAATCAATGTAACTTATAGAATTGGCTTTAGGGGCATAAATAGATACATCGAATATCGCAACAAAAAAAACTCACTCATAACTGCTCCAGAGTTATTTACACTGAAAATAAAAAAGTGCCGGTTTGTTCTGTTATTAGCAAAAATCAATGTAACTTATAGAATTGGCTTTAGGGGCATAAATAGATACATCGAATATCGCAACAAAAAAAACTCACTCATAACTGCTCCAGAGTTATTTACACTGAAAATAAAAAAGTGCCGGTTTGTCCTGTTATTAGCAAAAATCAATGTAACTTATAGAATTGGCTTTAGGGGCATAAATAGATACATCGAATATCGCAACAAAAAAAACTCACTCATAACTGCTCCAGAGTTATTTACACTGAAAATAAAAAAGTGCCGGTTTGTCCTGTTATTAGCAAAAATCAATGTAACTTATAGAATTGGCTTTAGGGGCATAAATAGATACATCGAATATCGCAACAAAAAAAACTCACTCATAACTGCTCCAGAGTTATTTACACTGAAAATAAAAAAGTGCTGGTTTGTCCTGTTATTAGCAAAAATCAATGTAACTTATAGAATTGGCTTTAGGGGCATAAATAGATACATCGAATATCGCAACAAAAAAAACTCACTCATAACTACTTCAGAGTTATTTTCACTGAAAATAAAAAAGTGCCAGTTTGTCCTGTTATTAGCAAAAATCAATGTAACTTATAGAATTGGCTTTAGGGGCATAAATAGATACATCGAATATCGCAACAAAAAAATACTCACTCATAACTGCTCCAGAGTTATTTTCACTGAAAATAAAAAAGTGCCGGTTTGTCCTGTTATTAGCAAAAATCAATGATATTTATAGAATTGGCTTTAGGGGCATAAATAGATACATCGAATATCGCAACAAAAAAAACTCACTCAAAACTGCTCCAGAGTTATTTACACTGAAAATAAAAAAGTGCCGGTTTGTCCTGTTATTAGCAAAAATCAATGTAACTTATAGAATTGGCTTTAGGGGCATAAATAGATACATCGAATATCGCAACAAAAAAAACTCACTCATAACTACTCCAGAGTTATTTTCACTGAAAATAAAAAAGTGCCGGTTTGTCCTGTTATTAGCAAAAATCAATGTAACTTATAGAATTGGCTTTAGGGGCATAAATAGATACATCGAATATCGCAACAAAAAAATCTCACTCATAACTACTCCAGAAATATTTTCACTGAAAATAAAAAAGTGCCGGTTTGTCCTGTTATTAGCAAAAATCAATGTAACTTATAGAATTGGCTTTAGGGGCATAAATAGATACATCGAATATCGCAACAAAAAAAGCTCACTCATAACTACTCCAGAGTTATTTACACTGAAAATAAAAAAGTGCCGGTTTGTTCTGTTATTAGCAAAAATCAATGTAACTTATAAAATTGGCTTTAGGGGCATAAATAGATACATCGAATATCGCAACAAAAAAAACTCACTCATAACTGCTCCAGAGTTATTTACACTGAAAATAAAAAAGTGCCGGTTTGTCCTGTTATTAGCAAAAATCAATGTAACTTATAGAATTGGCTTTAGGGGCATAAATAGATACATCGAATATCGCAACAAAAAAAACTCACTCATAACTACTCCAGAGTTATTTTCACTGAAAATAAAAAAGTGCCGGTTTGTCCTGTTATTAGCAAAAATCAATGTAACTTATAGAATTGGCTTTAGGGGCATAAATAGATACATCGAATATCGCAACAAAAAAAGCTCACTCATAACTACTCCAGAGTTATTTACACTGAAAATAAAAAAGTGCCGGTTTGTTCTGTTATTAGCAAAAATCAATGTTACTTATAGAATTGGCTTTAGGGGCATAAATAGATACATCGAATATCGCAACAAAAAAAACTCACTCATAACTGCTCCAGAGTTATTTACACTGAAAATAAAAAAGTGCTGGTTTGTCCTGTTATTAGCAAAAATCAATGTTACTTATAGAATTGGCTTTAGGGGCATAAATAGATACATCGAATATCGCAACAAAAAAAACTCACTCATAACTACTTCAGAGTTATTTTCACTGAAAATAAAAAAGTGCCGGTTTGTCCTGTTATTAGCAAAAATCAATGTAACTTATAGAATTGGCTTTAGGGGCATAAATAGATACATCGAATATCGCAACAAAAAAAACTCACTCATAACTACTCCAGAGCGATTTTCACTGAAAATTAAATAGTGCCGGTTTGTCCTGTTATTAGCAAAAATCAATGTAACTTATAGAATTGGCTTTAGGGGCATAAATAGATACATCGAATATCGCAACAAAAAAAGCTCACTCATAACTACTCCAGAGTTATTTACACTGAAAATAAAAAAGTGCCGGTTTGTTCTGTTATTAGCAAAAATCAATGTAACTTATAGAATTGGCTTTAGGGGCATAAATAGATACATCGAATATCGCAACAAAAAAAACTCACTCATAACTGCTCCAGAGTTATTTACACTGAAAATAAAAAAGTGCCGGTTTGTCCTGTTATTAGCAAAAATCAATGTAACTTATAGAATTGGCTTTAGGGGCATAAATAGATACATCGAATATCGCAACAAAAAAAACTCACTCATAACTGCTCCAGAGTTATTTACACTGAAAATAAAAAAGTGCCGGTTTGTCCTGTTATTAGCAAAAATCAATGTAACTTATAGAATTGGCTTTAGGGGCATAAATAGATACATCGAATATCGCAACAAAAAAAACTCACTCATAACTGCTCCAGAGTTATTTACACTGAAAATAAAAAAGTGCTGGTTTGTCCTGTTATTAGCAAAAATCAATGTAACTTATAGAATTGGCTTTAGGGGCATAAATAGATACATCGAATATCGCAACAAAAAAAACTCACTCATAACTACTTCAGAGTTATTTTCACTGAAAATAAAAAAGTGCCAGTTTGTCCTGTTATTAGCAAAAATCAATGTAACTTATAGAATTGGCTTTAGGGGCATAAATAGATACATCGAATATCGCAACAAAAAAATACTCACTCATAACTGCTCCAGAGTTATTTTCACTGAAAATAAAAAAGTGCCGGTTTGTCCTGTTATTAGCAAAAATCAATGATATTTATAGAATTGGCTTTAGGGGCATAAATAGATACATCGAATATCGCAACAAAAAAAACTCACTCAAAACTGCTCCAGAGTTATTTACACTGAAAATAAAAAAGTGCCGGTTTGTCCTGTTATTAGCAAAAATCAATGTAACTTATAGAATTGGCTTTAGGGGCATAAATAGATACATCGAATATCGCAACAAAAAAAACTCACTCATAACTACTCCAGAGTTATTTTCACTGAAAATAAAAAAGTGCCGGTTTGTCCTGTTATTAGCAAAAATCAATGTAACTTATAGAATTGGCTTTAGGGGCATAAATAGATACATCGAATATCGCAACAAAAAAATCTCACTCATAACTACTCCAGAAATATTTTCACTGAAAATAAAAAAGTGCCGGTTTGTCCTGTTATTAGCAAAAATCAATGTAACTTATAGAATTGGCTTTAGGGGCATAAATAGATACATCGAATATCGCAACAAAAAAAGCTCACTCATAACTACTCCAGAGTTATTTACACTGAAAATAAAAAAGTGCCGGTTTGTTCTGTTATTAGCAAAAATCAATGTAACTTATAAAATTGGCTTTAGGGGCATAAATAGATACATCGAATATCGCAACAAAAAAAACTCACTCATAACTGCTCCAGAGTTATTTACACTGAAAATAAAAAAGTGCCGGTTTGTCCTGTTATTAGCAAAAATCAATGTAACTTATAGAATTGGCTTTAGGGGCATAAATAGATACATCGAATATCGCAACAAAAAAAACTCACTCATAACTGCTCCAGAGTTATTTACACTGAAAATAAAAAAGTGCCGGTTTGTCCTGTTATTAGCAAAAATCAATGTAACTTATAGAATTGGCTTTAGGGGCATAAATAGATACATCGAATATCGCAACAAAAAAAACTCACTCATAACTACTTCAGAGTTATTTTCACTGAAAATATAAAAGTGCCAGTTTGTCCTGTTATTAGCAAAAATCAATGTAACTTATAGAATTGGCTTTAGGGGCATAAATAGATACATCGAATATCGCAACAAAAAAGCTCACTCATAACTACTCCAGAGTTATTTTCACTGAAAATAAAAAAGTGCCGGTTTGTCCTGTTATTAGCAAAAATCAATGTAACTTATAGAATTGGCTTTAGGGGCATAAATAGATACATCGAATATCGCAACAAAAAAATACTCACTCATAACTGCTCCAGAGTTATTTTCACTGAAAATAAAAAAGTGCCGGTTTGTCCTGTTATTAGCAAAAATCAATGATATTTATAGAATTGGCTTTAGGGGCATAAATAGATACATCGAATATCGCAACAAAAAAAACTCACTCAAAACTGCTCCAGAGTTATTTACACTGAAAATAAAAAAGTGCCGGTTTGTCCTGTTATTAGCAAAAATCAATGTAACTTATAGAATTGGCTTTAGGGGCATAAATAGATACATCGAATATCGCAACAAAAAAAACTCACTCATAACTACTCCAGAGTTATTTTCACTGAAAATAAAAAAGTGCCGGTTTGTCCTGTTATTAGCAAAAATCAATGTAACTTATAGAATTGGCTTTAGGGGCATAAATAGATACATCGAATATCGCAACAAAAAAAACTCACTCATAACTGCTCCAGAGTTATTTACACTGAAAATAAAAAAGTGCCGGTTTGTCCTGTTATTAGCAAAAATCAATGTAACTTATAGAATTGGCTTTAGGGGCATAAATAGATACATCGAATATCGCAACAAAAAAAACTCACTCATAACTACTTCAGAGTTATTTTCACTGAAAATATAAAAGTGCCAGTTTGTCCTGTTATTAGCAAAAATCAATGTAACTTATAGAATTGGCTTTAGGGGCATAAATAGATACATCGAATATCGCAACAAAAAAGCTCACTCATAACTACTCCAGAGTTATTTTCACTGAAAATAAAAAAGTGCCGGTTTGTCCTGTTATTAGCAAAAATCAATGTAACTTATAGAATTGGCTTTAGGGGCATAAATAGATACATCGAATATCGCAACAAAAAAAACTCACTCATAACTGCTCCAGAGTTATTTACACTGAAAATAAAAAAGTGCCGGTTTGTTCTGTTATTAGCAAAAATCAATGTAACTTATAGAATTGGCTTTAGGGGCATAAATAGATACATCGAATATCGCAACAAAAAAAACTCACTCATAACTGCTCCAGAGTTATTTACACTGAAAATAAAAAAGTGCCGGTTTGTCCTGTTATTAGCAAAAATCAATGTAACTTATAGAATTGGCTTTAGGGGCATAAATAGATACATCGAATATCGCAACAAAAAAATCTCACTCATAACTACTCCAGAAATATTTTCACTGAAAATAAAAAAGTGCCGGTTTGTCCTGTTATTAGCAAAAATCAATGTAACTTATAGAATTGGCTTTAGGGGCATAAATAGATACATCGAATATCGCAACAAAAAAAGCTCACTCATAACTACTCCAGAGTTATTTACACTGAAAATAAAAAAGTGCCGGTTTGTTCTGTTATTAGCAAAAATCAATGTAACTTATAAAATTGGCTTTAGGGGCATAAATAGATACATCGAATATCGCAACAAAAAAAACTCACTCATAACTGCTCCAGAGTTATTTACACTGAAAATAAAAAAGTGCCGGTTTGTCCTGTTATTAGCAAAAATCAATGTAACTTATAGAATTGGCTTTAGGGGCATAAATAGATACATCGAATATCGCAACAAAAAAAACTCACTCATAACTACTCCAGAGTTATTTTCACTGAAAATAAAAAAGTGCCGGTTTGTCCTGTTATTAGCAAAAATCAATGTAACTTATAGAATTGGCTTTAGGGGCATAAATAAATACATCGAATATCGCAACAAAAAAAACTCACTCATAACTGCTCCAGAGTTATTTACACTGAAAATAAAAAAGTGCTGGTTTGTCCTGTTATTAGCAAAAATCAATGTTACTTATAGAATTGGCTTTAGGGGCATAAATAGATACATCGAATATCGCAACAAAAAAAACTCACTCATAACTACTTCAGAGTTATTTTCACTGAAAATAAAAAAGTGCTGGTTTGTCCTGTTATTAGCAAAAATCAATGTAACTTATAGAATTGGCTTTAGGGGCATAAATAGATACATCGAATATCGCAACAAAAAAAACTCACTCATAACTGCTCCAGAGTTATTTACACTGAAAATAAAAAAGTGCCGGTTTGTCCTGTTATTAGCAAAAATCAATGTAACTTATAGAATTGGCTTTAGGGGCATAAATAGATACATCGAATATCGCAACAAAAAAAACTCACTCATAACTACTTCAGAGTTATTTTCACTGAAAATATAAAAGTGCCAGTTTGTCCTGTTATTAGCAAAAATCAATGTAACTTATAGAATTGGCTTTAGGGGCATAAATAGATACATCGAATATCGCAACAAAAAAGCTCACTCATAACTACTCCAGAGTTATTTTCACTGAAAATAAAAAAGTGCCGGTTTGTCCTGTTATTAGCAAAAATCAATGTAACTTATAGAATTGGCTTTAGGGGCATAAATAGATACATCGAATATCGCAACAAAAAAAACTCACTCATAACTGCTCCAGAGTTATTTACACTGAAAATAAAAAAGTGCCGGTTTGTTCTGTTATTAGCAAAAATCAATGTAACTTATAGAATTGGCTTTAGGGGCATAAATAGATACATCGAATATCGCAACAAAAAAAACTCACTCATAACTGCTCCAGAGTTATTTACACTGAAAATAAAAAAGTGCCGGTTTGTCCTGTTATTAGCAAAAATCAATGTAACTTATAGAATTGGCTTTAGGGGCATAAATAGATACATCGAATATCGCAACAAAAAAAACTCACTCATAACTGCTCCAGAGTTATTTACACTGAAAATAAAAAAGTGCCGGTTTGTCCTGTTATTAGCAAAAATCAATGTAACTTATAGAATTGGCTTTAGGGGCATAAATAGATACATCGAATATCGCAACAAAAAAAACTCACTCATAACTGCTCCAGAGTTATTTACACTGAAAATAAAAAAGTGCTGGTTTGTCCTGTTATTAGCAAAAATCAATGTAACTTATAGAATTGGCTTTAGGGGCATAAATAGATACATCGAATATCGCAACAAAAAAAACTCACTCATAACTACTTCAGAGTTATTTTCACTGAAAATAAAAAAGTGCCAGTTTGTCCTGTTATTAGCAAAAATCAATGTAACTTATAGAATTGGCTTTAGGGGCATAAATAGATACATCGAATATCGCAACAAAAAAATACTCACTCATAACTGCTCCAGAGTTATTTTCACTGAAAATAAAAAAGTGCCGGTTTGTCCTGTTATTAGCAAAAATCAATGATATTTATAGAATTGGCTTTAGGGGCATAAATAGATACATCGAATATCGCAACAAAAAAAACTCACTCAAAACTGCTCCAGAGTTATTTACACTGAAAATAAAAAAGTGCCGGTTTGTCCTGTTATTAGCAAAAATCAATGTAACTTATAGAATTGGCTTTAGGGGCATAAATAGATACATCGAATATCGCAACAAAAAAAACTCACTCATAACTACTCCAGAGTTATTTTCACTGAAAATAAAAAAGTGCCGGTTTGTCCTGTTATTAGCAAAAATCAATGTAACTTATAGAATTGGCTTTAGGGGCATAAATAGATACATCGAATATCGCAACAAAAAAATCTCACTCATAACTACTCCAGAAATATTTTCACTGAAAATAAAAAAGTGCCGGTTTGTCCTGTTATTAGCAAAAATCAATGTAACTTATAGAATTGGCTTTAGGGGCATAAATAGATACATCGAATATCGCAACAAAAAAAGCTCACTCATAACTACTCCAGAGTTATTTACACTGAAAATAAAAAAGTGCCGGTTTGTTCTGTTATTAGCAAAAATCAATGTAACTTATAAAATTGGCTTTAGGGGCATAAATAGATACATCGAATATCGCAACAAAAAAAACTCACTCATAACTGCTCCAGAGTTATTTACACTGAAAATAAAAAAGTGCCGGTTTGTCCTGTTATTAGCAAAAATCAATGTAACTTATAGAATTGGCTTTAGGGGCATAAATAGATACATCGAATATCGCAACAAAAAAAACTCACTCATAACTACTCCAGAGTTATTTTCACTGAAAATAAAAAAGTGCCGGTTTGTCCTGTTATTAGCAAAAATCAATGTAACTTATAGAATTGGCTTTAGGGGCATAAATAGATACATCGAATATCGCAACAAAAAAAGCTCACTCATAACTACTCCAGAGTTATTTACACTGAAAATAAAAAAGTGCCGGTTTGTTCTGTTATTAGCAAAAATCAATGTTACTTATAGAATTGGCTTTAGGGGCATAAATAGATACATCGAATATCGCAACAAAAAAAACTCACTCATAACTGCTCCAGAGTTATTTACACTGAAAATAAAAAAGTGCTGGTTTGTCCTGTTATTAGCAAAAATCAATGTTACTTATAGAATTGGCTTTAGGGGCATAAATAGATACATCGAATATCGCAACAAAAAAAACTCACTCATAACTACTTCAGAGTTATTTTCACTGAAAATAAAAAAGTGCCGGTTTGTCCTGTTATTAGCAAAAATCAATGTAACTTATAGAATTGGCTTTAGGGGCATAAATAGATACATCGAATATCGCAACAAAAAAAACTCACTCATAACTACTCCAGAGCGATTTTCACTGAAAATTAAATAGTGCCGGTTTGTCCTGTTATTAGCAAAAATCAATGTAACTTATAGAATTGGCTTTAGGGGCATAAATAGATACATCGAATATCGCAACAAAAAAAGCTCACTCATAACTACTCCAGAGTTATTTACACTGAAAATAAAAAAGTGCCGGTTTGTTCTGTTATTAGCAAAAATCAATGTAACTTATAGAATTGGCTTTAGGGGCATAAATAGATACATCGAATATCGCAACAAAAAAAACTCACTCATAACTGCTCCAGAGTTATTTACACTGAAAATAAAAAAGTGCTGGTTTGTCCTGTTATTAGCAAAAATCAATGTTACTTATAGAATTGGCTTTAGGGGCATAAATAGATACATCGAATATCGCAACAAAAAAAACTCACTCATAACTACTTCAGAGTTATTTTCACTGAAAATAAAAAAGTGCCGGTTTGTCCTGTTATTAGCAAAAATCAATGTAACTTATAGAATTGGCTTTAGGGGCATAAATAGATACATCGAATATCGCAACAAAAAAAACTCACTCATAACTGCTCCAGAGTTATTTACACTGAAAATAAAAAAGTGCCTGTTTGTCCTGTTATTAGCAAAAATCAATGTAACTTATAGAATTGGCTTTAGGGGCATAAATGGATACATCGAATATCGCAACAAAAAAAACTCACTCATAACTACTCCAGAGTTATTTTCACTGAAAATAAAAAAGTGCCGGTTTGTCCTGTTATTAGCAAAAATCAATGTAACTTATAGAATTGGCTTTAGGGGCATAAATAGATACATCGAATATCGCAACAAAAAAAACTCACTCATAACTGCTCCAGAGTTATTTACACTGAAAATAAAAAAGTGCTGGTTTGTCCTGTTATTAGCAAAAATCAATGTAACTTATAGAATTGGCTTTAGGGGCATAAATAGATACATCGAATATCGCAACAAAAAAAACTCACTCATAACTACTCCAGAGTTATTTTCACTGAAAATAAAAAAGTGCCGGTTTGTCCTGTTATTAGCAAAAATCAATGTAACTTATAGAATTGGCTTTAGGGGCATAAATAGATACATCGAATATCGCAACAAAAAAAACTCACTCATAACTACTCCAGAGTTATTTTCACTGAAAATAAAAAAGTGCCGGTTTGTCCTGTTATTAGCAAAAATCAATGTAACTTATAGAATTGGCTTTAGGGGCATAAATAGATACATCGAATATCGCAACAAAAAAAACTCACTCATAACTGCTCCAGAGTTATTTACACTGAAAATAAAAAAGTGCCGGTTTGTCCTGTTATTAGCAAAAATCAATGTAACTTATAGAATTGGCTTTAGGGGCATAAATAGATACATCGAATATCGCAACAAAAAAAACTCACTCATAACTACTCCAGAGTTATTTTCACTGAAAATAAAAAAGTGCCGGTTTGTCCTGTTATTAGCAAAAATCAATGTAACTTATAGAATTGGCTTTAGGGGCATAAATAGATACATCGAATATCGCAACAAAAAAAGCTCACTCATAACTACTCCAGAGTTATTTACACTGAAAATAAAAAAGTGCCGGTTTGTTCTGTTATTAGCAAAAATCAATGTTACTTATAGAATTGGCTTTAGGGGCATAAATAGATACATCGAATATCGCAACAAAAAAAACTCACTCATAACTGCTCCAGAGTTATTTACACTGAAAATAAAAAAGTGCTGGTTTGTCCTGTTATTAGCAAAAATCAATGTTACTTATAGAATTGGCTTTAGGGGCATAAATAGATACATCGAATATCGCAACAAAAAAAACTCACTCATAACTACTTCAGAGTTATTTTCACTGAAAATAAAAAAGTGCCGGTTTGTCCTGTTATTAGCAAAAATCAATGTAACTTATAGAATTGGCTTTAGGGGCATAAATAGATACATCGAATATCGCAACAAAAAAAACTCACTCATAACTACTCCAGAGCGATTTTCACTGAAAATTAAATAGTGCCGGTTTGTCCTGTTATTAGCAAAAATCAATGTAACTTATAGAATTGGCTTTAGGGGCATAAATAGATACATCGAATATCGCAACAAAAAAAGCTCACTCATAACTACTCCAGAGTTATTTACACTGAAAATAAAAAAGTGCCGGTTTGTTCTGTTATTAGCAAAAATCAATGTAACTTATAGAATTGGCTTTAGGGGCATAAATAGATACATCGAATATCGCAACAAAAAAAACTCACTCATAACTGCTCCAGAGTTATTTACACTGAAAATAAAAAAGTGCTGGTTTGTCCTGTTATTAGCAAAAATCAATGTTACTTATAGAATTGGCTTTAGGGGCATAAATAGATACATCGAATATCGCAACAAAAAAAACTCACTCATAACTACTTCAGAGTTATTTTCACTGAAAATAAAAAAGTGCCGGTTTGTCCTGTTATTAGCAAAAATCAATGTAACTTATAGAATTGGCTTTAGGGGCATAAATAGATACATCGAATATCGCAACAAAAAAAACTCACTCATAACTGCTCCAGAGTTATTTACACTGAAAATAAAAAAGTGCCTGTTTGTCCTGTTATTAGCAAAAATCAATGTAACTTATAGAATTGGCTTTAGGGGCATAAATGGATACATCGAATATCGCAACAAAAAAAACTCACCCATAACTACTCCAGAGTTATTTTCACTGAAAATAAAAAAGTGCCGGTTTGTCCTGTTATTAGCAAAAATCAATGTAACTTATAGAATTGGCTTTAGGGGCATAAATAGATACATCGAATATCGCAACAAAAAAAACTCACTCATAACTGCTCCAGAGTTATTTACACTGAAAATAAAAAAGTGCTGGTTTGTCCTGTTATTAGCAAAAATCAATGTAACTTATAGAATTGGCTTTAGGGGCATAAATAGATACATCGAATATCGCAACAAAAAAAACTCACTCATAACTACTCCAGAGTTATTTTCACTGAAAATAAAAAAGTGCCGGTTTGTCCTGTTATTAGCAAAAATCAATGTAACTTATAGAATTGGCTTTAGGGGCATAAATAGATACATCGAATATCGCAACAAAAAAAACTCACTCATAACTACTCCAGAGTTATTTTCACTGAAAATAAAAAAGTGCCGGTTTGTCCTGTTATTAGCAAAAATCAATGTAACTTATAGAATTGGCTTTAGGGGCATAAATAGATACATCGAATATCGCAACAAAAAAAACTCACTCATAACTGCTCCAGAGTTATTTACACTGAAAATAAAAAAGTGCCGGTTTGTCCTGTTATTAGCAAAAATCAATGTAACTTATAGAATTGGCTTTAGGGGCATAAATAGATACATCGAATATCGCAACAAAAAAAACTCACTCATAACTACTCCAGAGTTATTTTCACTGAAAATAAAAAAGTGCCGGTTTGTCCTGTTATTAGCAAAAATCAATGTAACTTATAGAATTGGCTTTAGGGGCATAAATAGATACATCGAATATCGCAACAAAAAAAACTCACTCATAACTACTCCAGAGTTATTTTCACTGAAAATAAAAAAGTGCCGGTTTGTCCTGTTATTAGCAAAAATCAATGTAACTTATAGAATTGGCTTTAGGGGCATAAATAGATACATCGAATATCGCAACAAAAAAAACTTACTCATAACTGCTCCAGAGTTATTTACACTGAAAATAAAAAAGTGCTGGTTTGTCCTGTTATTAGCAAAAATCAATGTAACTTATAGAATTGGCTTTAGGGGCATAAATAGATACATCGAATATCGCAACAAAAAAAAACTCACTCATAACTACTTCAGAGTTATTTTCACTGAAAATAAAAAAGTGCCAGTTTGTCCTGTTATTAGCAAAAATCAATGTAACTTATAGAATTGGCTTTAGGGGCATAAATAGATACATCGAATATCGCAACAAAAAAGCTCACTCATAACTACTCCAGAGTTATTTTCACTGAAAATAAAAAAGTGCCGGTTTGTCCTGTTATTAGCAAAAATCAATGTAACTTATAGAAATGGCTTTAGGGGCATAAATAGATACATCGAATATCGCAACAAAAAAAACTCACTCATAACTGCTCCAGAGTTATTTACACTGAAAATAAAAAAGTGCCGGTTTGTTCTGTTATTAGCAAAAATCAATGTAACTTATAGAATTGGCTTTAGGGGCATAAATAGATACATCGAATATCGCAACAAAAAAAGCTCACTCATAACTACTCCAGAGTTATTTACACTGAAAATAAAAAAGTGCCGGTTTGTTCTGTTATTAGCAAAAATCAATGTAACTTATAGAATTGGCTTTAGGGGCATAAATAGATACATCGAATATCGCAACAAAAAAAACTCACTCATAACTGCTCCAGAGTTATTTACACTGAAAATAAAAAAGTGCCGGTTTGTCCTGTTATTAGCAAAAATCAATGTAACTTATAGAATTGGCTTTAGGGGCATAAATAGATACATCGAATATCGCAACAAAAAAAACTCACTCATAACTACTTCAGAGTTATTTTCACTGAAAATAAAAAAGTGCCGGTTTGTCCTGTTATTAGCAAAAATCAATGTTACTTATAGAATTGGCTTTAGGGGCATAAATAGATACATCGAATATCGCAACAAAAAAAACTCACTCATAACTGCTCCAGAGTTATTTAGACTGAAAATAAAAAAGTGCCGGTTTGCCCTGTTATTAGCAAAAATCAATGTAACTTATAGAATTGGCTTTAGGGGCATAAATAGATACATCGAATATCGCAACAAAAAAAACTCACTCATAACTGCTCCAGAGTTATTTACACTGAAAATAAAAAAGTGCCGGTTTGTTCTGTTATTAGCAAAAATCAATGTAACTTATAGAATTGGCTTTAGGGGCATAAATAGATACATCGAATATCGCAACAAAAAAAACTCACTCATAACTGCTCCAGAGTTATTTTCACTGAAAATAAAAAAGTGCTGGTTTGTCCTGTTATTAGCAAAAATCAATGTAACTTATAGAATTGGCTTTAGGGGCATAAATAGATACATCGAATATCGCAACAAAAAAAACTCACTCATAACTACTTCAGAGTTATTTTCACTGAAAATAAAAAAGTGCCGGTTTGTCCTGTTATTAGCAAAAATCAATGTAACTTATAGAATTGGCTTTAGGGGCATAAATAGATACATCGAATATCGCAACAAAAAAAACTCACTCATAACTGCTCCAGAGTTATTTTCACTGAAAATAAAAAAGTGCTGGTTTGTCCTGTTATTAGCAAAAATCAATGTAACTTATAGAATTGGCTTTAGGGGCATAAATAGATACATCGAATATCGCAACAAAAAAAACTCACTCATAACTACTTCAGAGTTATTTTCACTGAAAATAAAAAAGTGCCGGTTTGTCCTGTTATTAGCAAAAATCAATGTAACTTATAGAATTGGCTTTAGGGGCATAAATAGATACATCGAATATCGCAACAAAAAAATCTCACTCATAACTACTGCAGAAATATTTTCACTGAAAATAAAAAAGTGCCGGTTTGTCCTGTTATTAGCAAAAATCAATGTAACTTATAGAATTGGCTTTAGGGGCATAAATAGATACATCGAATATCGCAACAAAAAAAGCTCACTCATAACTACTCCAGAGTTATTTACACTGAAAATAAAAAAGTGCCGGTTTGTTCTGTTATTAGCAAAAATCAATGTAACTTATAAAATTGGCTTTAGGGGCATAAATAGATACATCGAATATCGCAACAAAAAAAACTCACTCATAACTGCTCCAGAGTTATTTACACTGAAAATAAAAAAGTGCCGGTTTGTCCTGTTATTAGCAAAAATCAATGTAACTTATAGAATTGGCTTTAGGGGCATAAATAGATACATCGAATATCGCAACAAAAAAAACTCACTCATAACTACTCCAGAGTTATTTTCACTGAAAATAAAAAAGTGCCGGTTTGTCCTGTTATTAGCAAAAATCAATGTAACTTATAGAATTGGCTTTAGGGGCATAAATAGATACATCGAATATCGCAACAAAAAAGCTCACTCATAACTACTCCAGAGTTATTTTCACTGAAAATAAAAAAGTGCCGGTTTGTCCTGTCATTAGCAAAAATCAATGTAACTTATAGAATTGGCTTTAGGGGCATAAATAGATACATCGAATATCGCAACAAAAAAAACTCACTCATAACTGCTCCAGAGTTATTTACACTGAAAATAAAAAAGTGCCGGTTTGTTCTGTTATTAGCAAAAATCAATGTAACTTATAGAATTGGCTTTAGGGGCATAAATAGATACATCGAATATCGCAACAAAAAAAGCTCACTCATAACTACTCCAGAGTTATTTACACTGAAAATAAAAAAGTGCCGGTTTGTTCTGTTATTAGCAAAAATCAATGTAACTTATAGAATTGGCTTTAGGGGCATAAATAGATACATCGAATATCGCAACAAAAAAAACTCACTCATAACTGCTCCAGAGTTATTTACACTGAAAATAAAAAAGTGCCGGTTTGTCCTGTTATTAGCAAAAATCAATGTAACTTATAGAATTGGCTTTAGGGGCATAAATAGATACATCGAATATCGCAACAAAAAAAAACTCACTCATTACTACTTCAGAGTTATTTTCACTGAAAATAAAAAAGTGCCGGTTTGTCCTGTTATTAGCAAAAATCAATGTAACTTATAGAATTGGCTTTAGGGGCATAAATAGATACATCGAATATCGCAACAAAAAAAACTCACTCATAACTGCTCCAGAGTTATTTAGACTGAAAATAAAAAAGTGCCGGTTTGCCCTGTTATTAGCAAAAATCAATGTAACTTATAGAATTGGCTTTAGGGGCATAAATAGATACATCGAATATCGCAACAAAAAAAACTCACTCATAACTGCTCCAGAGTTATTTACACTGAAAATAAAAAAGTGCCGGTTTGTTCTGTTATTAGCAAAAATCAATGTAACTTATAGAATTGGCTTTAGGGGCATAAATAGATACATCGAATATCGCAACAAAAAAAGCTCACTCATAACTGCTCCAGAGTTATTTTCACTGAAAATAAAAAAGTGCTGGTTTGTCCTGTTATTAGCAAAAATCAATGTTACTTATAGAATTGGCTTTAGGGGCATAAATAGATACATCGAATATCGCAACAAAAAAAACTCACTCATAACTACTTCAGAGTTATTTTCACTGAAAATAAAAAAGTGCCGGTTTGTCCTGTTATTAGCAAAAATCAATGTAACTTATAGAATTGGCTTTAGGGGCATAAATAGATACATCGAATATCGCAACAAAAAAATCTCACTCATAACTACTCCAGAAATATTTTCACTGAAAATAAAAAAGTGCCGGTTTGTCCTGTTATTAGCAAAAATCAATGTAACTTATAGAATTGGCTTTAGGGGCATAAATAGATACATCGAATATCGCAACAAAAAAAGCTCACTCATAACTACTCCAGAGTTATTTACACTGAAAATAAAAAAGTGCCGGTTTGTTCTGTTATTAGCAAAAATCAATGTAACTTATAAAATTGGCTTTAGGGGCATAAATAGATACATCGAATATCGCAACAAAAAAAACTCACTCATAACTGCTCCAGAGTTATTTACACTGAAAATAAAAAAGTGCCGGTTTGTCCTGTTATTAGCAAAAATCAATGTAACTTATAGAATTGGCTTTAGGGGCATAAATAGATACATCGAATATCGCAACAAAAAAAGCTCACTCATAACTACTCCAGAGTTATTTACACTGAAAATAAAAAAGTGCCGGTTTGTTCTGTTATTAGCAAAAATCAATGTAACTTATAGAATTGGCTTTAGGGGCATAAATAGATACATCGAATATCGCAACAAAAAAAACTCACTCATAACTGCTCCAGAGTTATTTACACTGAAAATAAAAAAGTGCTGGTTTGTCCTGTTATTAGCAAAAATCAATGTTACTTATAGAATTGGCTTTAGGGGCATAAATAGATACATCGAATATCGCAACAAAAAAAACTCACTCATAACTACTTCAGAGTTATTTTCACTGAAAATAAAAAAGTGCCGGTTTGTCCTGTTATTAGCAAAAATCAATGTAACTTATAGAATTGGCTTTAGGGGCATAAATAGATACATCGAATATCGCAACAAAAAAATCTCACTCATAACTACTCCAGAAATATTTTCACTGAAAATAAAAAAGTGCCGGTTTGTCCTGTTATTAGCAAAAATCAATGTAACTTATAGAATTGGCTTTAGGGGCATAAATAGATACATCGAATATCGCAACAAAAAAAGCTCACTCATAACTACTCCAGAGTTATTTACACTGAAAATAAAAAAGTGCCGGTTTGTTCTGTTATTAGCAAAAATCAATGTAACTTATAAAATTGGCTTTAGGGGCATAAATAGATACATCGAATATCGCAACAAAAAAAACTCACTCATAACTGCTCCAGAGTTATTTACACTGAAAATAAAAAAGTGCCGGTTTGTCCTGTTATTAGCAAAAATCAATGTAACTTATAGAATTGGCTTTAGGGGCATAAATAGATACATCGAATATCGCAACAAAAAAAACTCACTCATAACTGCTCCAGAGTTATTTACACTGAAAATAAAAAAGTGCCGGTTTGTTCTGTTATTAGCAAAAATCAATGTAACTTATAGAATTGGCTTTAGGGGCATAAATAGATACATCGAATATCGCAACAAAAAAAACTCACTCATAACTGCTCCAGAGTTATTTTCACTGAAAATAAAAAAGTGCTGGTTTGTCCTGTTATTAGCAAAAATCAATGTTACTTATAGAATTGGCTTTAGGGGCATAAATAGATACATCGAATATCGCAACAAAAAAAACTCACTCATAACTACTTCAGAGTTATTTTCACTGAAAATAAAAAAGTGCCGGTTTGTCCTGTTATTAGCAAAAATCAATGTAACTTATAGAATTGGCTTTAGGGGCATAAATAGATACATCGAATATCGCAACAAAAAAATCTCACTCATAACTACTCCAGAAATATTTTCACTGAAAATAAAAAAGTGCCGGTTTGTCCTGTTATTAGCAAAAATCAATGTAACTTATAGAATTGGCTTTAGGGGCATAAATAGATACATCGAATATCGCAACAAAAAAAGCTCACTCATAACTACTCCAGAGTTATTTACACTGAAAATAAAAAAGTGCCGGTTTGTTCTGTTATTAGCAAAAATCAATGTAACTTATAAAATTGGCTTTAGGGGCATAAATAGATACATCGAATATCGCAACAAAAAAAACTCACTCATAACTGCTCCAGAGTTATTTACACTGAAAATAAAAAAGTGCCGGTTTGTCCTGTTATTAGCAAAAATCAATGTAACTTATAGAATTGGCTTTAGGGGCATAAATAGATACATCGAATATCGCAACAAAAAAAACTCACTCATAACTACTCCAGAGTTATTTTCACTGAAAATAAAAAAGTGCCGGTTTGTCCTGTTATTAGCAAAAATCAATGTAACTTATAGAATTGGCTTTAGGGGCATAAATAGATACATCGAATATCGCAACAAAAAAAGCTCACTCATAACTACTCCAGAGTTATTTACACTGAAAATAAAAAAGTGCCGGTTTGTTCTGTTATTAGCAAAAATCAATGTAACTTATAGAATTGGCTTTAGGGGCATAAATAGATACATCGAATATCGCAACAAAAAAAACTCACTCATAACTGCTCCAGAGTTATTTACACTGAAAATAAAAAAGTGCTGGTTTGTCCTGTTATTAGCAAAAATCAATGTTACTTATAGAATTGGCTTTAGGGGCATAAATAGATACATCGAATATCGCAACAAAAAAAGCTCACTCATAACTACTCCAGAGTTATTTACACTGAAAATAAAAAAGTGCCGGTTTGTTCTGTTATTAGCAAAAATCAATGTAACTTATAGAATTGGCTTTAGGGGCATAAATAGATACATCGAATATCGCAACAAAAAAAACTCACTCATAACTGCTCCAGAGTTATTTACACTGAAAATAAAAAAGTGCTGGTTTGTCCTGTTATTAGCAAAAATCAATGTTACTTATAGAATTGGCTTTAGGGGCATAAATAGATACATCGAATATCGCAACAAAAAAAACTCACTCATAACTACTTCAGAGTTATTTTCACTGAAAATAAAAAAGTGCCGGTTTGTCCTGTTATTAGCAAAAATCAATGTAACTTATAGAATTGGCTTTAGGGGCATAAATAGATACATCGAATATCGCAACAAAAAAAACTCACTCATAACTGCTCCAGAGTTATTTAGACTGAAAATAAAAAAGTGCCGGTTTGCCCTGTTATTAGCAAAAATCAATGTAACTTATAGAATTGGCTTTAGGGGCATAAATAGATACATCGAATATCGCAACAAAAAAAACTCACTCATAACTACTCCAGAGTTATTTTCACTGAAAATAAAAAAGTGCCGGTTTGTCCTGTTATTAGCAAAAATCAATGTAACTTATAGAATTGGCTTTAGGGGCATAAATAGATACATCGAATATCGCAACAAAAAAAGCTCACTCATAACTACTCCAGAGTTATTTACACTGAAAATAAAAAAGTGCCGGTTTGTTCTGTTATTAGCAAAAATCAATGTAACTTATAGAATTGGCTTTAGGGGCATAAATAGATACATCGAATATCGCAACAAAAAAAACTCACTCATAACTGCTCCAGAGTTATTTACACTGAAAATAAAAAAGTGCTGGTTTGTCCTGTTATTAGCAAAAATCAATGTTACTTATAGAATTGGCTTTAGGGGCATAAATAGATACATCGAATATCGCAACAAAAAAAACTCACTCATAACTACTTCAGAGTTATTTTCACTGAAAATAAAAAAGTGCCGGTTTGTCCTGTTATTAGCAAAAATCAATGTAACTTATAGAATTGGCTTTAGGGGCATAAATAGATACATCGAATATCGCAACAAAAAAAACTCACTCATAACTGCTCCAGAGTTATTTAGACTGAAAATAAAAAAGTGCCGGTTTGCCCTGTTATTAGCAAAAATCAATGTAACTTATAGAATTGGCTTTAGGGGCATAAATAGATACATCGAATATCGCAACAAAAAAAACTCACTCATAACTGGTCCAGAGTTATTTACACTGAAAATAAAAAAGTGCCGGTTTGTTCTGTTATTAGCAAAAATCAATGTAACTTATAGAATTGGCTTTAGGGGCATAAATAGATACATCGAATATCGCAACAAAAAAAACTCACTCATAACTGCTCCAGAGTTATTTTCACTGAAAATAAAAAAGTGCTGGTTTGTCCTGTTATTAGCAAAAATCAATGTTACTTATAGAATTGGCTTTAGGGGCATAAATAGATACATCGAATATCGCAACAAAAAAAACTCACTCATAACTACTTCAGAGTTATTTTCACTGAAAATAAAAAAGTGCCGGTTTGTCCTGTTATTAGCAAAAATCAATGTAACTTATAGAATTGGCTTTAGGGGCATAAATAGATACATCGAATATCGCAACAAAAAAATCTCACTCATAACTACTCCAGAAATATTTTCACTGAAAATAAAAAAGTGCCGGTTTGTCCTGTTATTAGCAAAAATCAATGTAACTTATAGAATTGGCTTTAGGGGCATAAATAGATACATCGAATATCGCAACAAAAAAAGCTCACTCATAACTACTCCAGAGTTATTTACACTGAAAATAAAAAAGTGCCGGTTTGTTCTGTTATTAGCAAAAATCAATGTAACTTATAGAATTGGCTTTAGGGGCATAAATAGATACATCGAATATCGCAACAAAAAAAACTCACTCATAACTGCTCCAGAGTTATTTACACTGAAAATAAAAAAGTGCTGGTTTGTCCTGTTATTAGCAAAAATCAATGTTACTTATAGAATTGGCTTTAGGGGCATAAATAGATACATCGAATATCGCAACAAAAAAAACTCACTCATAACTACTTCAGAGTTATTTTCACTGAAAATAAAAAAGTGCCGGTTTGTCCTGTTATTAGCAAAAATCAATGTAACTTATAGAATTGGCTTTAGGGGCATAAATAGATACATCGAATATCGCAACAAAAAAAACTCACTCATAACTGCTCCAGAGTTATTTAGACTGAAAATAAAAAAGTGCCGGTTTGCCCTGTTATTAGCAAAAATCAATGTAACTTATAGAATTGGCTTTAGGGGCATAAATAGATACATCGAATATCGCAACAAAAAAAACTCACTCATAACTACTCCAGAGTTATTTTCACTGAAAATAAAAAAGTGCCGGTTTGTCCTGTTATTAGCAAAAATCAATGTAACTTATAGAATTGGCTTTAGGGGCATAAATAGATACATCGAATATCGCAACAAAAAAAGCTCACTCATAACTACTCCAGAGTTATTTACACTGAAAATAAAAAAGTGCCGGTTTGTTCTGTTATTAGCAAAAATCAATGTAACTTATAGAATTGGCTTTAGGGGCATAAATAGATACATCGAATATCGCAACAAAAAAAACTCACTCATAACTGCTCCAGAGTTATTTACACTGAAAATAAAAAAGTGCTGGTTTGTCCTGTTATTAGCAAAAATCAATGTTACTTATAGAATTGGCTTTAGGGGCATAAATAGATACATCGAATATCGCAACAAAAAAAACTCACTCATAACTACTTCAGAGTTATTTTCACTGAAAATAAAAAAGTGCCGGTTTGTCCTGTTATTAGCAAAAATCAATGTAACTTATAGAATTGGCTTTAGGGGCATAAATAGATACATCGAATATCGCAACAAAAAAAACTCACTCATAACTGCTCCAGAGTTATTTAGACTGAAAATAAAAAAGTGCCGGTTTGCCCTGTTATTAGCAAAAATCAATGTAACTTATAGAATTGGCTTTAGGGGCATAAATAGATACATCGAATATCGCAACAAAAAAAACTCACTCATAACTGGTCCAGAGTTATTTACACTGAAAATAAAAAAGTGCCGGTTTGTTCTGTTATTAGCAAAAATCAATGTAACTTATAGAATTGGCTTTAGGGGCATAAATAGATACATCGAATATCGCAACAAAAAAAACTCACTCATAACTGCTCCAGAGTTATTTTCACTGAAAATAAAAAAGTGCTGGTTTGTCCTGTTATTAGCAAAAATCAATGTTACTTATAGAATTGGCTTTAGAGGCATAAATAGATACATCGAATATCGCAACAAAAAAAACTCACTCATAACTACTTCAGAGTTATTTTCACTGAAAATAAAAAAGTGCCGGTTTGTCCTGTTATTAGCAAAAATCAATGTAACTTATAGAATTGGCTTTAGGGGCATAAATAGATACATCGAATATCGCAACAAAAAAATCTCACTCATAACTACTCCAGAAATATTTTCACTGAAAATAAAAAAGTGCCGGTTTGTCCTGTTATTAGCAAAAATCAATGTAACTTATAGAATTGGCTTTAGGGGCATAAATAGATACATCGAATATCGCAACAAAAAAAGCTCACTCATAACTACTCCAGAGTTATTTACACTGAAAATAAAAAAGTGCCGGTTTGTTCTGTTATTAGCAAAAATCAATGTAACTTATAAAATTGGCTTTAGGGGCATAAATAGATACATCGAATATCGCAACAAAAAAAACTCACTCATAACTGCTCCAGAGTTATTTACACTGAAAATAAAAAAGTGCCGGTTTGTCCTGTTATTAGCAAAAATCAATGTAACTTATAGAATTGGCTTTAGGGGCATAAATAGATACATCGAATATCGCAACAAAAAAAACTCACTCATAACTACTCCAGAGTTATTTTCACTGAAAATAAAAAAGTGCCGGTTTGTCCTGTTATTAGCAAAAATCAATGTAACTTATAGAATTGGCTTTAGGGGCATAAATAGATACATCGAATATCGCAACAAAAAAAGCTCACTCATAACTACTCCAGAGTTATTTACACTGAAAATAAAAAAGTGCTGGTTTGTCCTGTTATTAGCAAAAATCAATGTTACTTATAGAATTGGCTTTAGGGGCATAAATAGATACATCGAATATCGCAACAAAAAAAGCTCACTCATAACTACTCCAGAGTTATTTACACTGAAAATAAAAAAGTGCCGGTTTGTTCTGTTATTAGCAAAAATCAATGTAACTTATAGAATTGGCTTTAGGGGCATAAATAGATACATCGAATATCGCAACAAAAAAAACTCACTCATAACTGCTCCAGAGTTATTTACACTGAAAATAAAAAAGTGCTGGTTTGTCCTGTTATTAGCAAAAATCAATGTTACTTATAGAATTGGCTTTAGGGGCATAAATAGATACATCGAATATCGCAACAAAAAAAACTCACTCATAACTACTTCAGAGTTATTTTCACTGAAAATAAAAAAGTGCCGGTTTGTCCTGTTATTAGCAAAAATCAATGTAACTTATAGAATTGGCTTTAGGGGCATAAATAGATACATCGAATATCGCAACAAAAAAAACTCACTCATAACTACTCCAGAGCGATTTTCACTGAAAATTAAAAAGTGCCGGTTTGTCCTGTTATTAGCAAAAATCAATGTAACTTATAGAATTGGCTTTAGGGGCATAAATAGATACATCGAATATCGCAACAAAAAAAGCTCACTCATAACTACTCCAGAGTTATTTACACTGAAAATAAAAAAGTGCCGGTTTGTTCTGTTATTAGCAAAAATCAATGTTACTTATAGAATTGGCTTTAGGGGCATAAATAGATACATCGAATATCGCAACAAAAAAAACTCACTCATAACTACTTCAGAGTTATTTTCACTGAAAATAAAAAAGTGCCGGTTTGTCCTGTTATTAGCAAAAATCAATGTAACTTATAGAATTGGCTTTAGGGGCATAAATAGATACATCGAATATCGCAACAAAAAAAACTCACTCATAACTACTCCAGAGCGATTTTCACTGAAAATTAAAAAGTGCCGGTTTGTCCTGTTATTAGCAAAAATCAATGTAACTTATAGAATTGGCTTTAGGGGCATAAATAGATACATCGAATATCGCAACAAAAAAAGCTCACTCATAACTACTCCAGAGTTATTTACACTGAAAATAAAAAAGTGCCGGTTTGTTCTGTTATTAGCAAAAATCAATGTAACTTATAGAATTGGCTTTAGGGGCATAAATAGATACATCGAATATCGCAACAAAAAAAACTCACTCATAACTGCTCCAGAGTTATTTTCACTGAAAATAAAAAAGTGCCGGTTTGTCCTGTTATTAGCAAAAATCAATGTAACTTATAGAATTGGCTTTAGGGGCATAAATAGATACATCGAATATCGCAACAAAAAAAACTCACTCATAACTACTCCAGAGCGATTTTCACTGAAAATTAAAAAGTGCCGGTTTGTCCTGTTATTAGCAAAAATCAATGTAACTTATAGAATTGGCTTTAGGGGCATAAATAGATACATCGAATATCGCAACAAAAAAAGCTCACTCATAACTACTCCAGAGTTATTTACACTGAAAATAAAAAAGTGCCGGTTTGTTCTGTTA
Organism: Agriopis leucophaearia; assembly: GCA_949125355.1. NCBI lineage: Eukaryota > Metazoa > Arthropoda > Insecta > Lepidoptera > Geometridae > Agriopis > Agriopis leucophaearia. The sequence continues at coordinate 10,340,790 of OX421283.1, forward strand.
TTAGCAAAAATCAATGTTACTTATAGAATTGGCTTTAGGGGCATAAATAGATACATCGAATATCGCAACAAAAAAAACTCACTCATAACTACTCCAGAAATATTTTCACTGAAAATAAAAAAGTGCCGGTTTGTCCTGTTATTAGCAAAAATCAATGTAACTTATAGAATTGGCTTTAGGGGCATAAATAGATACATCGAATATCGCAACAAAAAAAACTCACTCATAACTACTTCAGAGTTATTTTCACTGAAAATAAAAAAGTGCCGGTTTGTCCTGTTATTAGCAAAAATCAATGTAACTTATAGAATTGGCTTTAGGGGCATAAATAGATACATCGAATATCGCAACAAAAAAAACTCACTCATAACTGCTCCAGAGTTATTTACACTGAAAATAAAAAAGTGCCTGTTTGTCCTGTTATTAGCAAAAATCAATGTAACTTATAGAATTGGCTTTAGGGGCATAAATGGATACATATAATATCGCAACAAAAAAAACTCACTCATAACTACTCCAGAGTTATTTTCACTGAAAATAAAAAAGTGCCGGTTTGTCCTGTTATTAGCAAAAATCAATGTAACTTATAGAATTGGCTTTAGGGGCATAAATAGATACATCGAATATCGCAACAAAAAAAACTCACTCATAACTGCTCCAGAGTTATTTACACTGAAAATAAAAAAGTGCTGGTTTGTCCTGTTATTAGCAAAAATCAATGTTACTTATAGAATTGGCTTTAGGGGCATAAATAGATACATCGAATATCGCAACAAAAAAAACTCACTCATAACTACTTCAGAGTTATTTTCACTGAAAATAAAAAAGTGCCAGTTTGTCCTGTTATTAGCAAAAATCAATGTTACTTATAGAATTGGCTTTAGGGGCATAAATAGATACATCGAATATCGCAACAAAAAAAACTCACTCATAACTACTTCAGAGTTATTTTCACTGAAAATAAAAAAGTGCCGGTTTGTCCTGTTATTAGCAAAAATCAATGTAACTTATAGAATTGGCTTTAGGGGCATAAATAGATACATCGAATATCGCAACAAAAAAATCTCACTCATAACTACTCCAGAAATATTTTCACTGAAAATAAAAAAGTGCCGGTTTGTCCTGTTATTAGCAAAAATCAATGTAACTTATAGAATTGGCTTTAGGGGCATAAATAGATACATCGAATATCGCAACAAAAAAAGCTCACTCATAACTACTCCAGAGTTATTTACACTGAAAATAAAAAAGTGCCGGTTTGTTCTGTTATTAGCAAAAATCAATGTAACTTATAAAATTGGCTTTAGGGGCATAAATAGATACATCGAATATCGCAACAAAAAAAACTCACTCATAACTGCTCCAGAGTTATTTACACTGAAAATAAAAAAGTGCCGGTTTGTCCTGTTATTAGCAAAAATCAATGTAACTTATAGAATTGGCTTTAGGGGCATAAATAGATACATCGAATATCGCAACAAAAAAAACTCACTCATAACTACTCCAGAGTTATTTTCACTGAAAATAAAAAAGTGCCGGTTTGTCCTGTTATTAGCAAAAATCAATGTAACTTATAGAATTGGCTTTAGGGGCATAAATAGATACATCGAATATCGCAACAAAAAAAGCTCACTCATAACTACTCCAGAGTTATTTACACTGAAAATAAAAAAGTGCTGGTTTGTCCTGTTATTAGCAAAAATCAATGTTACTTATAGAATTGGCTTTAGGGGCATAAATAGATACATCGAATATCGCAACAAAAAAAGCTCACTCATAACTACTCCAGAGTTATTTACACTGAAAATAAAAAAGTGCCGGTTTGTTCTGTTATTAGCAAAAATCAATGTAACTTATAGAATTGGCTTTAGGGGCATAAATAGATACATCGAATATCGCAACAAAAAAAACTCACTCATAACTGCTCCAGAGTTATTTACACTGAAAATAAAAAAGTGCTGGTTTGTCCTGTTATTAGCAAAAATCAATGTTACTTATAGAATTGGCTTTAGGGGCATAAATAGATACATCGAATATCGCAACAAAAAAAACTCACTCATAACTACTTCAGAGTTATTTTCACTGAAAATAAAAAAGTGCCGGTTTGTCCTGTTATTAGCAAAAATCAATGTAACTTATAGAATTGGCTTTAGGGGCATAAATAGATACATCGAATATCGCAACAAAAAAAACTCACTCATAACTACTCCAGAGCGATTTTCACTGAAAATTAAAAAGTGCCGGTTTGTCCTGTTATTAGCAAAAATCAATGTAACTTATAGAATTGGCTTTAGGGGCATAAATAGATACATCGAATATCGCAACAAAAAAAGCTCACTCATAACTACTCCAGAGTTATTTACACTGAAAATAAAAAAGTGCCGGTTTGTTCTGTTATTAGCAAAAATCAATGTTACTTATAGAATTGGCTTTAGGGGCATAAATAGATACATCGAATATCGCAACAAAAAAAACTCACTCATAACTACTTCAGAGTTATTTTCACTGAAAATAAAAAAGTGCCGGTTTGTCCTGTTATTAGCAAAAATCAATGTAACTTATAGAATTGGCTTTAGGGGCATAAATAGATACATCGAATATCGCAACAAAAAAAACTCACTCATAACTACTCCAGAGCGATTTTCACTGAAAATTAAAAAGTGCCGGTTTGTCCTGTTATTAGCAAAAATCAATGTAACTTATAGAATTGGCTTTAGGGGCATAAATAGATACATCGAATATCGCAACAAAAAAAGCTCACTCATAACTACTCCAGAGTTATTTACACTGAAAATAAAAAAGTGCCGGTTTGTTCTGTTATTAGCAAAAATCAATGTAACTTATAGAATTGGCTTTAGGGGCATAAATAGATACATCGAATATCGCAACAAAAAAAACTCACTCATAACTGCTCCAGAGTTATTTTCACTGAAAATAAAAAAGTGCCGGTTTGTCCTGTTATTAGCAAAAATCAATGTAACTTATAGAATTGGCTTTAGGGGCATAAATAGATACATCGAATATCGCAACAAAAAAAACTCACTCATAACTACTCCAGAGCGATTTTCACTGAAAATTAAAAAGTGCCGGTTTGTCCTGTTATTAGCAAAAATCAATGTAACTTATAGAATTGGCTTTAGGGGCATAAATAGATACATCGAATATCGCAACAAAAAAAGCTCACTCATAACTACTCCAGAGTTATTTACACTGAAAATAAAAAAGTGCCGGTTTGTTCTGTTATTAGCAAAAATCAATGTTACTTATAGAATTGGCTTTAGGGGCATAAATAGATACATCGAATATCGCAACAAAAAAAACTCACTCATAACTGCTCCAGAGTTATTTTCACTGAAAATAAAAAAGTGCTGGTTTGTCCTGTTATTAGCAAAAATCAATGTTACTTATAGAATTGGCTTTAGGGGCATAAATAGATACATCGAATATCGCAACAAAAAAAACTCACTCATAACTACTTCAGAGTTATTTTCACTGAAAATAAAAAAGTGCCGGTTTGTCCTGTTATTAGCAAAAATCAATGTAACTTATAGAATTGGCTTTAGGGGCATAAATAGATACATCGAATATCGCAACAAAAAAAACTCACTCATAACTGCTCCAGAGTTATTTACACTGAAAATAAAAAAGTGCCTGTTTGTCCTGTTATTAGCAAAAATCAATGTAACTTATAGAATTGGCTTTAGGGGCATAAATGGATACATATAATATCGCAACAAAAAAAACTCACTCATAACTACTCCAGAGTTATTTTCACTGAAAATAAAAAAGTGCCGGTTTGTCCTGTTATTAGCAAAAATCAATGTAACTTATAGAATTGGCTTTAGGGGCATAAATAGATACATCGAATATCGCAACAAAAAAAACTCACTCATAACTGCTCCAGAGTTATTTACACTGAAAATAAAAAAGTGCTGGTTTGTCCTGTTATTAGCAAAAATCAATGTTACTTATAGAATTGGCTTTAGGGGCACAAATAGATACATCGAATATCGCAACAAAAAAAACTCACTCATAACTACTTCAGAGTTATTTTCACTGAAAATAAAAAAGTGCCAGTTTGTCCTGTTATTAGCAAAAATCAATGTAACTTATAGAATTGGCTTTAGGGGCATAAATAGATACATCGAATATCGCAACAAAAAAGCTCACTCATAACTACTCCAGAGTTATTTTCACTGAAAATAAAAAAGTGCCGGTTTGTCCTGTTATTAGCAAAAATCAATGTAACTTATAGAATTGGCTTTAGGGGCATAAATAGATACATCGAATATCGCAACAAAAAAAACTCACTCATAACTGCTCCAGAGTTATTTACACTGAAAATAAAAAAGTGCCGGTTTGTTCTGTTATTAGCAAAAATCAATGTAACTTATAGAATTGGCTTTAGGGGCATAAATAGATACATCGAATATCGCAACAAAAAAAACTCACTCATAACTGCTCCAGAGTTATTTACACTGAAAATAAAAAAGTGCCGGTTTGTCCTGTTATTAGCAAAAATCAATGGAACTTATAGAATTAGCTTTAGGGGCATAAATAGATACATCGAATATCGCAACAAAAAAAACTCACTCATAACTGCTCCAGAGTTATTTACACTGAAAATAAAAAAGTGCCTGTTTGTCCTGTTATTAGCAAAAATCAATGTAACTTATAGAATTGGCTTTAGGGGCATAAATGGATACATCGAATATCGCAACAAAAAAAACTCACTCATAACTACTCCAGAGTTATTTTCACTGAAAATAAAAAAGTGCCGGTTTGTCCTGTTATTAGCAAAAATCAATGTAACTTATAGAATTGGCTTTAGGGGCATAAATAGATACATCGAATATCGCAACAAAAAAAGCTCACTCATAACTACTCCAGAGTTATTTACACTGAAAATAAAAAAGTGCCGGTTTGTTCTGTTATTAGCAAAAATCAATGTAACTTATAGAATTGGCTTTAGGGGCATAAATAGATACATCGAATATCGCAACAAAAAAAACTCACTCATAACTGCTCCAGAGTTATTTACACTGAAAATAAAAAAGTGCTGGTTTGTCCTGTTATTAGCAAAAATCAATGTTACTTATAGAATTGGCTTTAGGGGCATAAATAGATACATCGAATATCGCAACAAAAAAAACTCACTCATAACTACTTCAGAGTTATTTTCACTGAAAATAAAAAAGTGCCGGTTTGTCCTGTTATTAGCAAAAATCAATGTAACTTATAGAATTGGCTTTAGGGGCATAAATAGATACATCGAATATCGCAACAAAAAAAACTCACTCATAACTACTCCAGAGCGATTTTCACTGAAAATTAAAAAGTGCCGGTTTGTCCTGTTATTAGCAAAAATCAATGTAACTTATAGAATTGGCTTTAGGGGCATAAATAGATACATCGAATATCGCAACAAAAAAAGCTCACTCATAACTACTCCAGAGTTATTTACACTGAAAATAAAAAAGTGCCGGTTTGTTCTGTTATTAGCAAAAATCAATGTAACTTATAGAATTGGCTTTAGGGGCATAAATGGATACATATAATATCGCAACAAAAAAAACTCACTCATAACTACTCCAGAGTTATTTTCACTGAAAATAAAAAAGTGCCGGTTTGTCCTGTTATTAGCAAAAATCAATGTAACTTATAGAATTGGCTTTAGGGGCATAAATAGATACATCGAATATCGCAACAAAAAAAACTCACTCATAACTGCTCCAGAGTTATTTACACTGAAAATAAAAAAGTGCTGGTTTGTCCTGTTATTAGCAAAAATCAATGTTACTTATAGAATTGGCTTTAGGGGCATAAATAGATACATCGAATATCGCAACAAAAAAAACTCACTCATAACTACTTCAGAGTTATTTTCACTGAAAATAAAAAAGTGCCAGTTTGTCCTGTTATTAGCAAAAATCAATGTAACTTATAGAATTGGCTTTAGGGGCATAAATAGATACATCGAATATCGCAACAAAAAAGCTCACTCATAACTACTCCAGAGTTATTTTCACTGAAAATAAAAAAGTGCCGGTTTGTCCTGTTATTAGCAAAAATCAATGTAACTTATAGAATTGGCTTTAGGGGCATAAATAGATACATCGAATATCGCAACAAAAAAAACTCACTCATAACTGCTCCAGAGTTATTTACACTGAAAATAAAAAAGTGCCGGTTTGTTCTGTTATTAGCAAAAATCAATGTAACTTATAGAATTGGCTTTAGGGGCATAAATAGATACATCGAATATCGCAACAAAAAAAACTCACTCATAACTGCTCCAGAGTTATTTACACTGAAAATAAAAAAGTGCCGGTTTGTCCTGTTATTAGCAAAAATCAATGTAACTTATAGAATTAGCTTTAGGGGCATAAATAGATACATCGAATATCGCAACAAAAAAAACTCACTCATAACTGCTCCAGAGTTATTTACACTGAAAATAAAAAAGTGCCGGTTTGTCCTGTTATTAGCAAAAATCAATGTTACTTATAGAATTGGCTTTAGGGGCATAAATAGATACATCGAATATCGCAACAAAAAAAACTCACTCATAACTACTTCAGAGTTATTTTCACTGAAAATAAAAAAGTGCCGGTTTGTCCTGTTATTAGCAAAAATCAATGTAACTTATAGAATTGGCTTTAGGGGCATAAATAGATACATCGAATATCGCAACAAAAAAAACTCACTCATAACTGCTCCAGAGTTATTTAGACTGAAAATAAAAAAGTGCCGGTTTGCCCTGTTATTAGCAAAAATCAATGTAACTTATAGAATTGGCTTTAGGGGCATAAATAGATACATCGAATATCGCAACAAAAAAAACTCACTCATAACTGCTCCAGAGTTATTTACACTGAAAATAAAAAAGTGCCGGTTTGTTCTGTTATTAGCAAAAATCAATGTAACTTATAGAATTGGCTTTAGGGGCATAAATAGATACATCGAATATCGCAACAAAAAAAACTCACTCATAACTGCTCCAGAGTTATTTACACTGAAAATAAAAAAGTGCTGGTTTGTCCTGTTATTAGCAAAAATCAATGTTACTTATAGAATTGGCTTTAGGGGCATAAATAGATACATCGAATATCGCAACAAAAAAAACTCACTCATAACTACTTCAGAGTTATTTTCACTGAAAATAAAAAAGTGCCGGTTTGTCCTGTTATTAGCAAAAATCAATGTAACTTATAGAATTGGCTTTAGGGGCATAAATAGATACATCGAATATCGCAACAAAAAAAACTCACTCATAACTGCTCCAGAGTTATTTTCACTGAAAATAAAAAAGTGCCGGTTTGTCCTGTTATTAGCAAAAATCAATGTAACTTATAGAATTGGCTTTAGGGGCATAAATAGATACATCGAATATCGCAACAAATAAATCTCACTCATAACTACTCCAGAAATATTTTCACTGAAAATAAAAAAGTGCCGGTTTGTCCTGTCATTAGCAAAACTCAATGTAATCTATAGAATTGGCTTTTGGGGCATTAATAGATACATCGAATATCGCAACAAAAAAAACTCACTCATAACTGCTCCAGAGTTATTTTCACTGAAAATAAAAAAGTGCCGGTTTGTCCTGTCATTAGCAAAAATTTATGTTATCTTTATAATTGGCTTTAGGGGCATAAATAGATACATTGAATATCGCAACAAAAAAATACTCACTCATAACTGCTCCAGAGTTATTTAGACTGAAAATAAAAAAGTGCCGGTTTGTCCTGTTATTAGCAAAAATCAATGTAACTTATAGAATTGGCTTTAGGGGCATAAATAGATACATCGAATATCGCAACAAAAAAAACTCACTCATAACTGCTCCAGAGTTATTTAGACTGAAAATAAAAAAGTGCCGGTTTGTCCTGTTATTAGCAAAAATCAATGTAACTTATAGAATTGGCTTTAGGGGCATAAATAGATACATCGAATATCGCAACAAAAAAAACTCACTCAAACTACTTCAGAGTTATTTTCACTGAAAATAAAAAAGTGCCAGTTTGTCCTGTTATTAGCAAAACTCAATGTAATCTATAGAATTGGCTTTTGGGGCATTAATAGATACATCGAATATCGCAACAAAAAAAACTCACTCATAACTACTCCAGAGTTATTTTCACTGAAAATAAAAAAGTGCCGGTTTGTCCTGTCATTAGCAAAAATTTATGTTATCTTTATAATTGGCTTTAGGGGCATAAATAGATACATTGAATATCGCAACAAAAAAATACTCACTCATAACTGCTCCAGAGTTATTTAGACTGAAAATAAAAAAGTGCCGGTTTGTCCTGTTAGTAGCAAAAATCAATGTAACTTATAGAATTGGCTTTAGGGGCATAAATAGATACATCGAATATCGCAACAAAAAAAACTCACTCATAACTGCTCCAGAGTTATTTAGACTGAAAATAAAAAAGTGCCGGTTTATCCTGTTATTAGCAAAAATCAATGTAACTTATAGAATTGGCTTTAGGGGCATAAATAGATACATCGAATATCGCAACAAAAAAAACTCACTCATAACTGCTCCAGAGTTATTTACACTGAAAATAAAAAAGTGCCGGTTTGTTCTGTTATTAGCAAAAATCAATGTAACTTATAGAATTGGCTTTAGGGGCATAAATAGATACATCGAATATCGCAACAAAAAAAACTCACTCATAACTGCTCCAGAGTTATTTACACTGAAAATAAAAAAGTGCCGGTTTGTCCTGTTATTAGCAAAAATCAATGTTACTTATAGAATTGGCTTTAGGGGCATAAATAGATACATCGAATATCGCAACAAAAAAGCTCACTCATAACTACTCCAGAGTTATTTTCACTGAAAATAAAAAAGTGCCGGTTTGTCCTGTTATTAGCAAAAATCAATGTAACTTATAGAATTGGCTTTAGGGGCATAAATAGATACATCGAATATCGCAACAAAAAAAACTCACTCATAACTGCTCCAGAGTTATTTACACTGAAAATAAAAAAGTGCCAGTTTGTCCTGTTATTAGCAAAAATCAATGTTACTTATAGAATTGGCTTTAGGGGCATAAATAGATACATCGAATATCGCAACAAAAAAAACTCACTCATAACTACTTCAGAGTTATTTTCACTGAAAATAAAAAAGTGCCGGTTTGTCCTGTTATTAGCAAAAATCAATGTAACTTATAGAATTGGCTTTAGGGGCATAAATAGATACATCGAATATCGCAACAAAAAAAACTCACTCATAACTACTCCAGAGCGATTTTCACTGAAAATTAAAAAGTTCCGGTTTGTCCTGTTATTAGCAAAAATCAATGTAACTTATAGAATTGGCTTTAGGGGCATAAATAGATACATCGAATATCGCAACAAAAAAAGCTCACTCATAACTACTCCAGAGTTATTTACACTGAAAATAAATAAGTGCCGGTTTGTTCTGTTATTAGCAAAAATCAATGTAACTTATAGAATTGGCTTTAGGGGCATAAATGGATACATCGAATATCGCAACAAAAAAAACTCACTCATAACTACTCCAGAGTTATTTTCACTGAAAATAAAAAAGTGCTGGTTTGTCCTGTTATTAGCAAAAATCAATGTAACTTATAGAATTGGCTTTAGGGGCATAAATAGATACATCGAATATCGCAACAAAAAAAACTCACTCATAACTGCTCCAGAGTTATTTAGACTGAAAATAAAAAAGTGCCGGTTTGTCCTGTTATTAGCAAAAATCAATGTAACTTATAGAATTGGCTTTAGGGGCATAAATAGATACATCGAATATCGCAACAAAAAAAACTCACTCATAACTACTTCAGAGTTATTTTCACTGAAAATAAAAAAGTGCCGGTTTGTCCTGTTATTAGCAAAAATCAATGTAACTTATAGAATTGGCTTTAGGGGCATAAATAGATACATCGAATATCGCAACAAAAAAAACTCACTCATAACTGCTCCAGAGTTATTTACACTGAAAATAAAAAAGTGCTGGTTTGTCCTGTTATTAGCAAAAATCAATGTTACTTATAGAATTGGCTTTAGGGGCATAAATAGATACATCGAATATCGCAACAAAAAAAACTCACTCATAACTACTTCAGAGTTATTTTCACTGAAAATAAAAAAGTGCCGGTTTGTCCTGTTATTAGCAAAAATCAATGTAACTTATAGAATTGGCTTTAGGGGCATAAATAGATACATCGAATATCGCAACAAAAAAAACTCACTCATAACTGCTCCAGAGTTATTTACACTGAAAATAAAAAAGTGCCTGTTTGTCCTGTTATTAGCAAAAATCAATGTAACTTATAGAATTGGCTTTAGGGGCATAAATGGATACATATAATATCGCAACAAAAAAAACTCACTCATAACTACTCCAGAGTTATTTTCACTGAAAATAAAAAAGTGCCGGTTTGTCCTGTTATTAGCAAAAATCAATGTTACTTATAGAATTGGCTTTAGGGGCATAAATAGATACATCGAATATCGCAACAAAAAAAGCTCACTCATAACTACTCCAGAGTTATTTACACTGAAAATAAAAAAGTGCCGGTTTGTTCTGTTATTAGCAAAAATCAATGTAACTTATAGAATTGGCTTTAGGGGCATAAATAGATACATCGAATATCGCAACAAAAAAAACTCACTCATAACTGCTCCAGAGTTATTTACACTGAAAATAAAAAAGTGCTGGTTTGTCCTGTTATTAGCAAAAATCAATGTTACTTATAGAATTGGCTTTAGGGGCATAAATGGATACATCGAATATCGCAACAAAAAAAACTCACTCATAACTACTCCAGAGTTATTTTCACTGAAAATAAAAAAGTGCCGGTTTGTCCTGTTATTAGCAAAAATCAATGTTACTTATAGAATTGGCTTTAGGGGCATAAATAGATACATCGAATATCGCAACAAAAAAAACTCACTCATAACTACTTCAGAGTTATTTTCACTGAAAATAAAAAAGTGCCGGTTTGTCCTGTTATTAGCAAAAATCAATGTAACTTATAGAATTGGCTTTAGGGGCATAAATAGATACATCGAATATCGCAACAAAAAAAACTCACTCATAACTACTCCAGAGCGATTTTCACTGAAAATTAAAAAGTGCCGGTTTGTCCTGTTATTAGCAAAAATCAATGTAACTTATAGAATTGGCTTTAGGGGCATAAATAGATACATCGAATATCGCAACAAAAAAAGCTCACTCATAACTACTCCAGAGTTATTTACACTGAAAATAAAAAAGTGCCGGTTTGTTCTGTTATTAGCAAAAATCAATGTAACTTATAGAATTGGCTTTAGGGGCATAAATAGATACATCGAATATCGCAACAAAAAAAACTCACTCATAACTGCTCCAGAGTTATTTACACTGAAAATAAAAAAGTGCTGGTTTGTCCTGTTATTAGCAAAAATCAATGTTACTTATAGAATTGGCTTTAGGGGCATAAATAGATACATCGAATATCGCAACAAAAAAAACTCACTCATAACTACTTCAGAGTTATTTTCACTGAAAATAAAAAAGTGCCGGTTTGTCCTGTTATTAGCAAAAATCAATGTAACTTATAGAATTGGCTTTAGGGGCATAAATAGATACATCGAATATCGCAACAAAAAAAACTCACTCATAACTGCTCCAGAGTTATTTACACTGAAAATAAAAAAGTGCCTGTTTGTCCTGTTATTAGCAAAAATCAATGTAACTTATAGAATTGGCTTTAGGGGCATAAATGGATACATATAATATCGCAACAAAAAAAACTCACTCATAACTACTCCAGAGTTATTTTCACTGAAAATAAAAAAGTGCCGGTTTGTCCTGTTATTAGCAAAAATCAATGTTACTTATAGAATTGGCTTTAGGGGCATAAATAGATACATCGAATATCGCAACAAAAAAAACTCACTCATAACTGCTCCAGAGTTATTTACACTGAAAATAAAAAAGTGCTGGTTTGTCCTGTTATTAGCAAAAATCAATGTAACTTATAGAATTGGCTTTAGGGGCATAAATAGATACATCGAATATCGCAACAAAAAAAACTCACTCATAACTACTTCAGAGTTATTTTCACTGAAAATAAAAAAAGTGCCAGTTTGTCCTGTTATTAGCAAAAATCAATGTAACTTATAGAATTGGCTTTAGGGGCATAAATAGATACATCGAATATCGCAACAAAAAAGCTCACTCATAACTACTCCAGAGTTATTTTCACTGAAAATAAAAAAGTGCCGGTTTGTCCTGTTATTAGCAAAAATCAATGTAACTTATAGAATTGGCTTTAGGGGCATAAATAGATACATCGAATATCGCAACAAAAAAAACTCACTCATAACTGCTCCAGAGTTATTTACACTGAAAATAAAAAAGTGCCGGTTTGTTCTGTTATTAGCAAAAATCAATGTAACTTATAGAATTGGCTTTAGGGGCATAAATAGATACATCGAATATCGCAACAAAAAAAACTCACTCATAACTGCTCCAGAGTTATTTACACTGAAAATAAAAAAGTGCCGGTTTGTCCTGTTATTAGCAAAAATCAATGTTACTTATAGAATTGGCTTTAGGGGCATAAATAGATACATCGAATATCGCAACAAAAAAAACTCACTCATAACTACTTCAGAGTTATTTTCACTGAAAATAAAAAAGTGCCGGTTTGTCCTGTTATTAGCAAAAATCAATGTAACTTATAGAATTGGCTTTAGGGGCATAAATAGATACATCGAATATCGCAACAAAAAAAACTCACTCATAACTGCTCCAGAGTTATTTACACTGAAAATAAAAAAGTGCCTGTTTGTCCTGTTATTAGCAAAAATCAATGTAACTTATAGAATTGGCTTTAGGGGCATAAATGGATACATATAATATCGCAACAAAAAAAACTCACTCATAACTACTCCAGAGTTATTTTCACTGAAAATAAAAAAGTGCCGGTTTGTCCTGTTATTAGCAAAAATCAATGTTACTTATAGAATTGGCTTTAGGGGCATAAATAGATACATCGAATATCGCAACAAAAAAAACTCACTCATAACTGCTCCAGAGTTATTTACACTGAAAATAAAAAAGTGCTGGTTTGTCCTGTTATTAGCAAAAATCAATGTAACTTATAGAATTGGCTTTAGGGGCATAAATAGATACATCGAATATCGCAACAAAAAAAACTCACTCATAACTACTTCAGAGTTATTTTCACTGAAAATAAAAAAGTGCCAGTTTGTCCTGTTATTAGCAAAAATCAATGTAACTTATAGAATTGGCTTTAGGGGCATAAATAGATACATCGAATATCGCAACAAAAAAGCTCACTCATAACTACTCCAGAGTTATTTTCACTGAAAATAAAAAAGTGCCGGTTTGTCCTGTTATTAGCAAAAATCAATGTAACTTATAGAATTGGCTTTAGGGGCATAAATAGATACATCGAATATCGCAACAAAAAAAACTCACTCATAACTGCTCCAGAGTTATTTACACTGAAAATAAAAAAGTGCCGGTTTGTTCTGTTATTAGCAAAAATCAATGTAACTTATAGAATTGGCTTTAGGGGCATAAATAGATACATCGAATATCGCAACAAAAAAAACTCACTCATAACTGCTCCAGAGTTATTTACACTGAAAATAAAAAAGTGCCGGTTTGTCCTGTTATTAGCAAAAATCAATGTAACTTATAGAATTAGCTTTAGGGGCATAAATAGATACATCGAATATCGCAACAAAAAAAACTCACTCATAACTGCTCCAGAGTTATTTACACTGAAAATAAAAAAGTGCCGGTTTGTCCTGTTATTAGCAAAAATCAATGTTACTTATAGAATTGGCTTTAGGGGCATAAATAGATACATCGAATATCGCAACAAAAAAAACTCACTCATAACTACTTCAGAGTTATTTTCACTGAAAATAAAAAAGTGCCGGTTTGTCCTGTTATTAGCAAAAATCAATGTTACTTATAGAATTGGCTTTAGGGGCATAAATAGATACATCGAATATCGCAACAAAAAAAACTCACTCATAACTGCTCCAGAGTTATTAAGACTGAAAATAAAAAAGTGCCGGTTTGCCCTGTTATTAGCAAAAATCAATGTAACTTATAGAATTGGCTTTAGGGGCATAAATAGATACATCGAATATCGCAACAAAAAAAACTCACTCATAACTGCTCCAGAGTTATTTACACTGAAAATAAAAAAGTGCCGGTTTGTTCTGTTATTAGCAAAAATCAATGTAACTTATAGAATTGGCTTTAGGGGCATAAATAGATACATCGAATATCGCAACAAAAAAAACTCACTCATAACTGCTCCAGAGTTATTTACACTGAAAATAAAAAAGTTCTGGTTTGTCCTGTTATTAGCAAAAATCAATGTTACTTATAGAATTGGCTTTAGGGGCATAAATAGATACATCGAATATCGCAACAAAAAAAACTCACTCATAACTACTTCAGAGTTATTTTCACTGAAAATAAAAAAGTGCCGGTTTGTCCTGTTATTAGCAAAAATCAATGTAACTTATAGAATTGGCTTTAGGGGCATAAATAGATACATCGAATATCGCAACAAAAAAAACTCACTCATAACTGCTCCAGAGTTATTTACACTGAAAATAAAAAAGTGCCTGTTTGTCCTGTTATTAGCAAAAATCAATGTAACTTATAGAATTGGCTTTAGGGGCATAAATGGATACATATAATATCGCAACAAAAAAAACTCACTCATAACTGCTCCAGAGTTATTTACACTGAAAATAAAAAAGTGCCGGTTTGTCCTGTTATTAGCAAAAATCAATGTAACTTATAGAATTGGCTTTAGGGGCATAAATAGATACATCGAATATCGCAACAAAAAAAACTCACTCATAACTGCTCCAGAGTTATTTACACTGAAAATAAAAAAGTGCTGGTTTGTCCTGTTATTAGCAAAAATCAATGTTACTTATAGAATTGGCTTTAGGGGCATAAATAGATACATCGAATATCGCAACAAAAAAAACTCACTCATAACTACTTCAGAGTTATTTTCACTGAAAATAAAAAAGTGCCAGTTTGTCCTGTTATTAGCAAAAATCAATGTAACTTATAGAATTGGCTTTAGGGGCATAAATAGATACATCGAATATCGCAACAAAAAAGCTCACTCATAACTACTCCAGAGTTATTTTCACTGAAAATAAAAAAGTGCCGGTTTGTCCTGTTATTAGCAAAAATCAATGTAACTTATAGAATTGGCTTTAGGGGCATAAATAGATACATCGAATATCGCAACAAAAAAAACTCACTCATAACTGCTCCAGAGTTATTTACACTGAAAATAAAAAAGTGCCGGTTTGTTCTGTTATTAGCAAAAATCAATGTAACTTATAGAATTGGCTTTAGGGGCATAAATAGATACATCGAATATCGCAACAAAAAAAACTCACTCATAACTGCTCCAGAGTTATTTACACTGAAAATAAAAAAGTGCCGGTTTGTCCTGTTATTAGCAAAAATCAATGTAACTTATAGAATTAGCTTTAGGGGCATAAATAGATACATCGAATATCGCAACAAAAAAAACTCACTCATAACTGCTCCAGAGTTATTTACACTGAAAATAAAAAAGTGCCGGTTTGTCCTGTTATTAGCAAAAATCAATGTTACTTATAGAATTGGCTTTAGGGGCATAAATAGATACATCGAATATCGCAACAAAAAAAACTCACTCATAACTACTTCAGAGTTATTTTCACTGAAAATAAAAAAGTGCCGGTTTGTCCTGTTATTAGCAAAAATCAATGTAACTTATAGAATTGGCTTTAGGGGCATAAATAGATACATCGAATATCGCAACAAAAAAAACTCACTCATAACTGCTCCAGAGTTATTTAGACTGAAAATAAAAAAGTGCCGGTTTGCCCTGTTATTAGCAAAAATCAATGTAACTTATAGAATTGGCTTTAGGGGCATAAATAGATACATCGAATATCGCAACAAAAAAAACTCACTCATAACTGCTCCAGAGTTATTTACACTGAAAATAAAAAAGTGCCGGTTTGTTCTGTTATTAGCAAAAATCAATGTAACTTATAGAATTGGCTTTAGGGGCATAAATAGATACATCGAATATCGCAACAAAAAAAACTCACTCATAACTGCTCCAGAGTTATTTACACTGAAAATAAAAAAGTGCTGGTTTGTCCTGTTATTAGCAAAAATCAATGTTACTTATAGAATTGGCTTTAGGGGCATAAATAGATACATCGAATATCGCAACAAAAAAAACTCACTCATAACTACTTCAGAGTTATTTTCACTGAAAATAAAAAAGTGCCGGTTTGTCCTGTTATTAGCAAAAATCAATGTAACTTATAGAATTGGCTTTAGGGGCATAAATAGATACATCGAATATCGCAACAAAAAAAACTCACTCATAACTGCTCCAGAGTTATTTTCACTGAAAATAAAAAAGTGCCGGTTTGTCCTGTTATTAGCAAAAATCAATGTAACTTATAGAATTGGCTTTAGGGGCATAAATAGATACATCGAATATCGCAACAAATAAATCTCACTCATAACTACTCCAGAAATATTTTCACTGAAAATAAAAAAGTGCCGGTTTGTCCTGTCATTAGCAAAACTCAATGTAATCTATAGAATTGGCTTTTGGGGCATTAATAGATACATCGAATATCGCAACAAAAAAAACTCACTCATAACTGCTCCAGAGTTATTTTCACTGAAAATAAAAAAGTGCCGGTTTGTCCTGTCATTAGCAAAAATTTATGTTATCTTTATAATTGGCTTTAGGGGCATAAATAGATACATTGAATATCGCAACAAAAAAATACTCACTCATAACTGCTCCAGAGTTATTTAGACTGAAAATAAAAAAGTGCCGGTTTGTCCTGTTATTAGCAAAAATCAATGTAACTTATAGAATTGGCTTTAGGGGCATAAATAGATACATCGAATATCGCAACAAAAAAAACTCACTCATAACTGCTCCAGAGTTATTTAGACTGAAAATAAAAAAGTGCCGGTTTGTCCTGTTATTAGCAAAAATCAATGTAACTTATAGAATTGGCTTTAGGGGCATAAATAGATACATCGAATATCGCAACAAAAAAAACTCACTCAAACTACTTCAGAGTTATTTTCACTGAAAATAAAAAAGTGCCAGTTTGTCCTGTTATTAGCAAAACTCAATGTAATCTATAGAATTGGCTTTTGGGGCATTAATAGATACATCGAATATCGCAACAAAAAAAACTCACTCATAACTACTCCAGAGTTATTTTCACTGAAAATAAAAAAGTGCCGGTTTGTCCTGTCATTAGCAAAAATTTATGTTATCTTTATAATTGGCTTTAGGGGCATAAATAGATACATTGAATATCGCAACAAAAAAATACTCACTCATAACTGCTCCAGAGTTATTTAGACTGAAAATAAAAAAGTGCCGGTTTGTCCTGTTAGTAGCAAAAATCAATGTAACTTATAGAATTGGCTTTAGGGGCATAAATAGATACATCGAATATCGCAACAAAAAAAACTCACTCATAACTGCTCCAGAGTTATTTAGACTGAAAATAAAAAAGTGCCGGTTTATCCTGTTATTAGCAAAAATCAATGTAACTTATAGAATTGGCTTTAGGGGCATAAATAGATACATCGAATATCGCAACAAAAAAAACTCACTCATAACTGCTCCAGAGTTATTTACACTGAAAATAAAAAAGTGCCGGTTTGTTCTGTTATTAGCAAAAATCAATGTAACTTATAGAATTGGCTTTAGGGGCATAAATAGATACATCGAATATCGCAACAAAAAAAACTCACTCATAACTGCTCCAGAGTTATTTACACTGAAAATAAAAAAGTGCCGGTTTGTCCTGTTATTAGCAAAAATCAATGTTACTTATAGAATTGGCTTTAGGGGCATAAATAGATACATCGAATATCGCAACAAAAAAGCTCACTCATAACTACTCCAGAGTTATTTTCACTGAAAATAAAAAAGTGCCGGTTTGTCCTGTTATTAGCAAAAATCAATGTAACTTATAGAATTGGCTTTAGGGGCATAAATAGATACATCGAATATCGCAACAAAAAAAACTCACTCATAACTGCTCCAGAGTTATTTACACTGAAAATAAAAAAGTGCCAGTTTGTCCTGTTATTAGCAAAAATCAATGTTACTTATAGAATTGGCTTTAGGGGCATAAATAGATACATCGAATATCGCAACAAAAAAAACTCACTCATAACTACTTCAGAGTTATTTTCACTGAAAATAAAAAAGTGCCGGTTTGTCCTGTTATTAGCAAAAATCAATGTAACTTATAGAATTGGCTTTAGGGGCATAAATAGATACATCGAATATCGCAACAAAAAAAACTCACTCATAACTACTCCAGAGCGATTTTCACTGAAAATTAAAAAGTTCCGGTTTGTCCTGTTATTAGCAAAAATCAATGTAACTTATAGAATTGGCTTTAGGGGCATAAATAGATACATCGAATATCGCAACAAAAAAAGCTCACTCATAACTACTCCAGAGTTATTTACACTGAAAATAAATAAGTGCCGGTTTGTTCTGTTATTAGCAAAAATCAATGTAACTTATAGAATTGGCTTTAGGGGCATAAATGGATACATCGAATATCGCAACAAAAAAAACTCACTCATAACTACTCCAGAGTTATTTTCACTGAAAATAAAAAAGTGCTGGTTTGTCCTGTTATTAGCAAAAATCAATGTAACTTATAGAATTGGCTTTAGGGGCATAAATAGATACATCGAATATCGCAACAAAAAAAACTCACTCATAACTGCTCCAGAGTTATTTAGACTGAAAATAAAAAAGTGCCGGTTTGTCCTGTTATTAGCAAAAATCAATGTAACTTATAGAATTGGCTTTAGGGGCATAAATAGATACATCGAATATCGCAACAAAAAAAACTCACTCATAACTACTTCAGAGTTATTTTCACTGAAAATAAAAAAGTGCCGGTTTGTCCTGTTATTAGCAAAAATCAATGTAACTTATAGAATTGGCTTTAGGGGCATAAATAGATACATCGAATATCGCAACAAAAAAAACTCACTCATAACTGCTCCAGAGTTATTTACACTGAAAATAAAAAAGTGCTGGTTTGTCCTGTTATTAGCAAAAATCAATGTTACTTATAGAATTGGCTTTAGGGGCATAAATAGATACATCGAATATCGCAACAAAAAAAACTCACTCATAACTACTTCAGAGTTATTTTCACTGAAAATAAAAAAGTGCCGGTTTGTCCTGTTATTAGCAAAAATCAATGTAACTTATAGAATTGGCTTTAGGGGCATAAATAGATACATCGAATATCGCAACAAAAAAAACTCACTCATAACTGCTCCAGAGTTATTTACACTGAAAATAAAAAAGTGCCTGTTTGTCCTGTTATTAGCAAAAATCAATGTAACTTATAGAATTGGCTTTAGGGGCATAAATGGATACATATAATATCGCAACAAAAAAAACTCACTCATAACTACTCCAGAGTTATTTTCACTGAAAATAAAAAAGTGCCGGTTTGTCCTGTTATTAGCAAAAATCAATGTTACTTATAGAATTGGCTTTAGGGGCATAAATAGATACATCGAATATCGCAACAAAAAAAGCTCACTCATAACTACTCCAGAGTTATTTACACTGAAAATAAAAAAGTGCCGGTTTGTTCTGTTATTAGCAAAAATCAATGTAACTTATAGAATTGGCTTTAGGGGCATAAATAGATACATCGAATATCGCAACAAAAAAAACTCACTCATAACTGCTCCAGAGTTATTTACACTGAAAATAAAAAAGTGCTGGTTTGTCCTGTTATTAGCAAAAATCAATGTTACTTATAGAATTGGCTTTAGGGGCATAAATGGATACATCGAATATCGCAACAAAAAAAACTCACTCATAACTACTCCAGAGTTATTTTCACTGAAAATAAAAAAGTGCCGGTTTGTCCTGTTATTAGCAAAAATCAATGTTACTTATAGAATTGGCTTTAGGGGCATAAATAGATACATCGAATATCGCAACAAAAAAAACTCACTCATAACTACTTCAGAGTTATTTTCACTGAAAATAAAAAAGTGCCGGTTTGTCCTGTTATTAGCAAAAATCAATGTAACTTATAGAATTGGCTTTAGGGGCATAAATAGATACATCGAATATCGCAACAAAAAAAACTCACTCATAACTACTCCAGAGCGATTTTCACTGAAAATTAAAAAGTGCCGGTTTGTCCTGTTATTAGCAAAAATCAATGTAACTTATAGAATTGGCTTTAGGGGCATAAATAGATACATCGAATATCGCAACAAAAAAAGCTCACTCATAACTACTCCAGAGTTATTTACACTGAAAATAAAAAAGTGCCGGTTTGTTCTGTTATTAGCAAAAATCAATGTAACTTATAGAATTGGCTTTAGGGGCATAAATAGATACATCGAATATCGCAACAAAAAAAACTCACTCATAACTGCTCCAGAGTTATTTACACTGAAAATAAAAAAGTGCTGGTTTGTCCTGTTATTAGCAAAAATCAATGTTACTTATAGAATTGGCTTTAGGGGCATAAATAGATACATCGAATATCGCAACAAAAAAAACTCACTCATAACTACTTCAGAGTTATTTTCACTGAAAATAAAAAAGTGCCGGTTTGTCCTGTTATTAGCAAAAATCAATGTAACTTATAGAATTGGCTTTAGGGGCATAAATAGATACATCGAATATCGCAACAAAAAAAACTCACTCATAACTGCTCCAGAGTTATTTACACTGAAAATAAAAAAGTGCCTGTTTGTCCTGTTATTAGCAAAAATCAATGTAACTTATAGAATTGGCTTTAGGGGCATAAATGGATACATATAATATCGCAACAAAAAAAACTCACTCATAACTACTCCAGAGTTATTTTCACTGAAAATAAAAAAGTGCCGGTTTGTCCTGTTATTAGCAAAAATCAATGTTACTTATAGAATTGGCTTTAGGGGCATAAATAGATACATCGAATATCGCAACAAAAAAAACTCACTCATAACTGCTCCAGAGTTATTTACACTGAAAATAAAAAAGTGCTGGTTTGTCCTGTTATTAGCAAAAATCAATGTAACTTATAGAATTGGCTTTAGGGGCATAAATAGATACATCGAATATCGCAACAAAAAAAACTCACTCATAACTACTTCAGAGTTATTTTCACTGAAAATAAAAAAAGTGCCAGTTTGTCCTGTTATTAGCAAAAATCAATGTAACTTATAGAATTGGCTTTAGGGGCATAAATAGATACATCGAATATCGCAACAAAAAAGCTCACTCATAACTACTCCAGAGTTATTTTCACTGAAAATAAAAAAGTGCCGGTTTGTCCTGTTATTAGCAAAAATCAATGTAACTTATAGAATTGGCTTTAGGGGCATAAATAGATACATCGAATATCGCAACAAAAAAAACTCACTCATAACTGCTCCAGAGTTATTTACACTGAAAATAAAAAAGTGCCGGTTTGTTCTGTTATTAGCAAAAATCAATGTAACTTATAGAATTGGCTTTAGGGGCATAAATAGATACATCGAATATCGCAACAAAAAAAACTCACTCATAACTGCTCCAGAGTTATTTACACTGAAAATAAAAAAGTGCCGGTTTGTCCTGTTATTAGCAAAAATCAATGTTACTTATAGAATTGGCTTTAGGGGCATAAATAGATACATCGAATATCGCAACAAAAAAAACTCACTCATAACTACTTCAGAGTTATTTTCACTGAAAATAAAAAAGTGCCGGTTTGTCCTGTTATTAGCAAAAATCAATGTAACTTATAGAATTGGCTTTAGGGGCATAAATAGATACATCGAATATCGCAACAAAAAAAACTCACTCATAACTGCTCCAGAGTTATTTACACTGAAAATAAAAAAGTGCCTGTTTGTCCTGTTATTAGCAAAAATCAATGTAACTTATAGAATTGGCTTTAGGGGCATAAATGGATACATATAATATCGCAACAAAAAAAACTCACTCATAACTACTCCAGAGTTATTTTCACTGAAAATAAAAAAGTGCCGGTTTGTCCTGTTATTAGCAAAAATCAATGTTACTTATAGAATTGGCTTTAGGGGCATAAATAGATACATCGAATATCGCAACAAAAAAAACTCACTCATAACTGCTCCAGAGTTATTTACACTGAAAATAAAAAAGTGCTGGTTTGTCCTGTTATTAGCAAAAATCAATGTAACTTATAGAATTGGCTTTAGGGGCATAAATAGATACATCGAATATCGCAACAAAAAAAACTCACTCATAACTACTTCAGAGTTATTTTCACTGAAAATAAAAAAGTGCCAGTTTGTCCTGTTATTAGCAAAAATCAATGTAACTTATAGAATTGGCTTTAGGGGCATAAATAGATACATCGAATATCGCAACAAAAAAGCTCACTCATAACTACTCCAGAGTTATTTTCACTGAAAATAAAAAAGTGCCGGTTTGTCCTGTTATTAGCAAAAATCAATGTAACTTATAGAATTGGCTTTAGGGGCATAAATAGATACATCGAATATCGCAACAAAAAAAACTCACTCATAACTGCTCCAGAGTTATTTACACTGAAAATAAAAAAGTGCCGGTTTGTTCTGTTATTAGCAAAAATCAATGTAACTTATAGAATTGGCTTTAGGGGCATAAATAGATACATCGAATATCGCAACAAAAAAAACTCACTCATAACTGCTCCAGAGTTATTTACACTGAAAATAAAAAAGTGCCGGTTTGTCCTGTTATTAGCAAAAATCAATGTAACTTATAGAATTAGCTTTAGGGGCATAAATAGATACATCGAATATCGCAACAAAAAAAACTCACTCATAACTGCTCCAGAGTTATTTACACTGAAAATAAAAAAGTGCCGGTTTGTCCTGTTATTAGCAAAAATCAATGTTACTTATAGAATTGGCTTTAGGGGCATAAATAGATACATCGAATATCGCAACAAAAAAAACTCACTCATAACTACTTCAGAGTTATTTTCACTGAAAATAAAAAAGTGCCGGTTTGTCCTGTTATTAGCAAAAATCAATGTTACTTATAGAATTGGCTTTAGGGGCATAAATAGATACATCGAATATCGCAACAAAAAAAACTCACTCATAACTGCTCCAGAGTTATTAAGACTGAAAATAAAAAAGTGCCGGTTTGCCCTGTTATTAGCAAAAATCAATGTAACTTATAGAATTGGCTTTAGGGGCATAAATAGATACATCGAATATCGCATCAAAAAAAACTCACTCATAACTGCTCCAGAGTTATTTACACTGAAAATAAAAAAGTGCCGGTTTGTTCTGTTATTAGCAAAAATCAATGTAACTTATAGAATTGGCTTTAGGGGCATAAATAGATACATCGAATATCGCAACAAAAAAAACTCACTCATAACTGCTCCAGAGTTATTTACACTGAAAATAAAAAAGTTCTGGTTTGTCCTGTTATTAGCAAAAATCAATGTTACTTATAGAATTGGCTTTAGGGGCATAAATAGATACATCGAATATCGCAACAAAAAAAACTCACTCATAACTACTTCAGAGTTATTTTCACTGAAAATAAAAAAGTGCCGGTTTGTCCTGTTATTAGCAAAAATCAATGTAACTTATAGAATTGGCTTTAGGGGCATAAATAGATACATCGAATATCGCAACAAAAAAAACTCACTCATAACTGCTCCAGAGTTATTTACACTGAAAATAAAAAAGTGCCTGTTTGTCCTGTTATTAGCAAAAATCAATGTAACTTATAGAATTGGCTTTAGGGGCATAAATGGATACATCGAATATCGCAACAAAAAAAACTCACTCATAACTACTCCAGAGTTATTTTCACTGAAAATAAAAAAGTGCCGGTTTGTCCTGTTATTAGCAAAAATCAATGTTACTTATAGAATTGGCTTTAGGGGCATAAATAGATACATCGAATATCGCAACAAAAAAAACTCACTCATAACTGCTCCAGAGTTATTTACACTGAAAATAAAAAAGTGCTGGTTTGTCCTGTTATTAGCAAAAATCAATGTCACTTATAGAATTGGCTTTAGGGGCATAAATAGATACATCGAATATCGCAACAAAAAAAACTCACTCATAACTACTTCAGAGTTATTTTCACTGAAAATAAAAAAGTGCCAGTTTGTCCTGTTATTAGCAAAAATCAATGTAACTTATAGAATTGGCTTTAGGGGCATAAATAGATACATCGAATATCGCAACAAAAAAGCTCACTCATAACTACTCCAGAGTTATTTTCACTGAAAATAAAAAAGTGCCGGTTTGTCCTGTTATTAGCAAAAATCAATGTAACTTATAGAATTGGCTTTAGGGGCATAAATAGATACATCGAATATCGCAACAAAAAAAACTCACTCATAACTGCTCCAGAGTTATTTACACTGAAAATAAAAAAGTGCCGGTTTGTTCTGTTATTAGCAAAAATCAATGTAACTTATAGAATTGGCTTTAGGGGCATAAATAGATACATCGAATATCGCAACAAAAAAAACTCACTCATAACTGCTCCAGAGTTATTTTCACTGAAAATAAAAAAGTGCCGGTTTGTCCTGTTATTAGCAAAAATCAATGTAACTTATAGAATTGGCTTTAGGGGCATAAATAGATACATCGAATATCGCAACGAAAAAAAACTCACTCATAACTGCTCCAGAGTTATTTACACTGAAAATTAAAAAGTGCCGGTTTGTCCTGTTATTAGCAAAAATCAATGTAACTTATAGAATTGGCTTTAGGGGCATAAATAGATACATCGAATATCGCAACAAAAAAACTCACTCATAACTGCTCCAGAGTTATTTACACTGAAAATAAAAAAGTGCCGGTTTGTTCTGTTATTAGCAAAAATCAATGTAACTTATAGAATTGGCTTTAGGGGCATAAATAGATACATCGAATATCGCAACAAAAAAAACTCACTCATAACTACTTCAGAGTTATTTACACTGAAAATAAAAAAGTGCCGGTTTGTCCTGTTATTAGCAAAAATCAATGTAACTTATAGAATTGGCTTTAGGGGCATAAATAGATACATCGAATATCGCAACAAAAAAAACTCACCCATAACTGCTCCAGAGTTATTTACACTGAAAATAAAAAAGTGCCGGTTTGTCCTGTTATTAGCAAAAATCAATGTTACTTATAGAATTGGCTTTAGGGGCATAAATAGATACATCGAATATCGCAACAAAAAAAACTCACTCATAACTACTTCAGAGTTATTTTCACTGAAAATAAAAAAGTGCCGGTTTGTCCTGTTATTAGCAAAAATCAATGTAAATTATAGAATTGGCTTTAGGGGCATAAATAGATACATCGAATATCGCAACAAAAAAAACTCACTCATAACTGCTCCAGAGTTATTTAGACTGAAAATAAAAAAGTGCCGGTTTGTCCTGTTATTAGCAAAAATCAATGTAACTTATAGAATTGGCTTTAGGGGCATAAATAGATACATCGAATATCGCAACAAAAAAAACTCACTCATAACTACTTCAGAGTTATTTTCACTGAAAATAAAAAAGTGCCAGTTTGTCCTGTTATTAGCAAAAATCAATGTAACTTATAGAATTGGCTTTAGGGGCATAAATAGATACATCGAATATCGCAACAAAAAAGCTCACTCATAACTACTCCAGAGTTATTTTCACTGAAAATAAAAAAGTGCCGGTTTGTCCTGTTATTAGCAAAAATCAATGTAACTTATAGAATTGGCTTTAGGGGCATAAATAGATACATCGATTATCGCAACAAAAAAAACTTACTCATAACTGCTCCAGAGTTATTTACACTGAAAATAAAAAAGTGCCGGTTTGTTCTGTTATTAGCAAAAATCAATGTAACTTATAGAATTGGCTTTAGGGGCATAAATAGATACATCGAATATCGCAACAAAAAAAACTCACTCATAACTGCTCCAGAGTTATTTACACTGAAAATAAAAAAGTGCCGGTTTGTCCTGTTATTAGCAAAAACCAATGTAACTTATAGAATTGGCTTTAGGGGCATAAATAGATACATCGAATATCGCAACAAAAAAAACTCACTCATAACTGCTCCAGAGTTATTTACACTGAAAATAAAAAAGTGCCTGTTTGTCCTGTTATTAGCAAAAATCAATGTAACTTATAGAATTGGCTTTAGGGGCATAAATAGATACATCGAATATCGCAACAAAAAATACTCACTCATAACTACTCCAGAGTTATTTTCACTGAAAATAAAAAAGTGCCGTTTTGTCCTGTCATTAGCAAAACTCAATGTTATCTATAGAATTGGCTTTTGGGGCATTAATAGATACATCGAATATCGCAACAAAAAAAACTCACTCATAACTGCTCCAGAGTTATTTTCACTGAAAATAAAAAAGTGCCGGTTTGTCCTGTCATTAGCAAAAATTTATGTTATCTTTATAATTGGCTTTAGGGGCATAAATAGATACATTGAATATCGCAACAAAAAAATACTCACTCATAACTGCTCCAGAGTTATTTAGACTGAAAATAAAAAAGTGCCGGTTTGTCCTGTTATTAGCAAAAATCAATGTAACTTATAGAATTGGCTTTAGGGGCATAAATAGATACATCGAATATCGCAACAAAAAAAACTCACTCATAACTGCTCCAGAGTTATTTAGACTGAAAATAAAAAAGTGCCGGTTTGTCCTGTTATTAGCAAAAATCAATGTAACTTATAGAATTGGCTTTAGGGGCATAAATAGATACATCGAATATCGCAACAAAAAAAACTCACTCAAACTACTTCAGAGTTATTTTCACTGAAAATAAAAAAGTGCCAGTTTGTCCTGTTATTAGCAAAACTCAATGTTATCTATAGAATTGGCTTTTGGGGCATTAATAGATACATCGAATATCGCAACAAAAAAAACTCACTCATAACTGCTCCAGAGTTATTTTCACTGAAAATAAAAAAGTGCCGGTTTGTCCTGTCATTAGCAAAAATTTATGTTATCTTTATAATTGGCTTTAGGGGCATAAATAGATACATTGAATATCGCAACAAAAAAATACTCACTCATAACTGCTCCAGAGTTATTTAGACTGAAAATAAAAAAGTGCCGGTTTGTCCTGTTAGTAGCAAAAATCAATGTAACTTATAGAATTGGCTTTAGGGGCATAAATAGATACATCGAATATCGCAACAAAAAAAACTCACTCATAACTGCTCCAGAGTTATTTAGACTGAAAATAAAAAAGTGCCGGTTTATCCTGTTATTAGCAAAAATCAATGTAACTTATAGAATTGGCTTTAGGGGCATAAATAGATACATCGAATATCGCAACAAAAAAAACTCACTCATAACTGCTCCAGAGTTATTTACACTGAAAATAAAAAAGTGCCGGTTTGTTCTGTTATTAGCAAAAATCAATGTAACTTATAGAATTGGCTTTAGGGGCATAAATAGATACATCGAATATCGCAACAAAAAAAACTCACTCATAACTGCTCCAGAGTTATTTACACTGAAAATAAAAAAGTGCCGGTTTGTCCTGTTATTAGCAAAAATCAATGTTACTTATAGAATTGGCTTTAGGGGCATAAATAGATACATCGAATATCGCAACAAAAAAGCTCACTCATAACTACTCCAGAGTTATTTTCACTGAAAATAAAAAAGTGCCGGTTTGTCCTGTTATTAGCAAAAATCAATGTAACTTATAGAATTGGCTTTAGGGGCATAAATAGATACATCGAATATCGCAACAAAAAAAACTCACTCATAACTGCTCCAGAGTTATTTACACTGAAAATAAAAAAGTGCCAGTTTGTCCTGTTATTAGCAAAAATCAATGTTACTTATAGAATTGGCTTTAGGGGCATAAATAGATACATCGAATATCGCAACAAAAAAGCTCACTCATAACTACTCCAGAGTTATTTTCACTGAAAATAAAAAAGTGCCGGTTTGTCCTGTTATTAGCAAAAATCAATGTAACTTATAGAATTGGCTTTAGGGGCATAAATAGATACATCGAATATCGCAACAAAAAAAACTCACTCATAACTGCTCCAGAGTTATTTACACTGAAAATAAAAAAGTGCCGGTTTGTTCTGTTATTAGCAAAAATCAATGTAACTTATAGAATTGGCTTTAGGGGCATAAATAGATACATCGAATATCGCAACAAAAAAAACTCACTCATAACTGCTCCAGAGTTATTTACACTGAAAATAAAAAAGTGCCGTTTTGTCCTGTCATTAGCAAAACTCAATGTAATCTATAGAATTGGCTTTTGGGGCATTAATAGATACATCGAATATCGCAACAAAAAAAACTCACTCATAACTGCTCCAGAGTTATTTTCACTGAAAATAAAAAAGTGCCGGTTTGTCCTGTCATTAGCAAAAATTTATGTTATCTTTATAATTGGCTTTAGGGGCATAAATAGATACATTGAATATCGCAACAAAAAAATACTCACTCATAACTGCTCCAGAGTTATTTTCACTGAAAATAAAAAAGTGCCGGTTTGTCCTGTTATTAGCAAAAATCAATGATATTTATAGAATTGGCTTTAGGGGCATAAATAGATACATCGAATATCGCAACAAAAAAAACTCACTCAAAACTGCTCCAGAGTTATTTACACTGAAAATAAAAAAGTGCCGGTTTGTCCTGTTATTAGCAAAAATCAATGTAACTTATAGAATTGGCTTTAGGGGCATAAATAGATACATCGAATATCGCAACAAAAAAATCTCACTCATAACTACTCCAGAAATATTTTCACTGAAAATAAAAAAGTGCCGGTTTGTCCTGTTATTAGCAAAAATCAATGTAACTTATAGAATTGGCTTTAGGGGCATAAATAGATACATCGAATATCGCAACAAAAAAAACTCACTCAAACTACTTCAGAGTTATTTTCACTGAAAATAAAAAAGTGCCAGTTTGTCCTGTTATTAGCAAAAATCAATGTTACTTATAGAATTGGCTTTAGGGGCATAAATAGATACATCGAATATCGCAACAAAAAAGCTCACTCATAACTACTCCAGAGTTATTTTCACTGAAAATATAAAAGTGCCGGTTTGTCCTGTTATTAGCAAAAATCAATGTAACTTATAGAATTGGCTTTAGGGGCATAAATAGATACATCGAATATCGCAACAAAAAAAACTCACTCATAACTGCTCCAGAGTTATTTACACTGAAAATAAAAAAGTGCCGGTTTGTTCTGTTATTAGCAAAAATCAATGTAACTTATAGAATTGGCTTTAGGGGCATAAATAGATACATCGAATATCGCAACAAAAAAAACTCACTCATAACTGCTCCAGAGTTATTTACACTGAAAATAAAAAAGTGCCGGTTTGTCCTGTTATTAGCAAAAATCAATGTAACTTATAGAATTGGCTTTAGGGGCATAAATAGATACATCGAATATCGCAACAAAAAAAACTCACTCATAACTGCTCCAGAGTTATTTACACTGAAAATAAAAAAGTGCCGGTTTGTCCTGTTATTAGCAAAAATCAATGTAACTTATAGAATTGGCTTTAGGGGCATAAATAGATACATCGAATATCGCAACAAAAAAAACTCACTCATAACTACTCCAGAGTTATTTTCACTGAAAATAAAAAAGTGCCGTTTTGTCCTGTCATTAGCAAAACTCAATGAAATCTATAGAATTGGCTTTTGGGGCATTAATAGATACATCGAATATCGCAACAAAAAAAACTCACTCATAACTGCTCCAGAGTTATTTTCACTGAAAATAAAAAAGTGCCGGTTTGTCCTGTCATTAGCAAAAATTTATGTTATCTTTATAATTGGCTTTAGGGGCATAAATAGATACATTGAATATCGCAACAAAAAAATACTCACTCATAACTGCTCCAGAGTTATTTTCACTGAAAATAAAAAAGTGCCGGTTTGTCCTGTTATTAGCAAAAATCAATGATATTTATAGAATTGGCTTTAGGGGCATAAATAGATACATCGAATATCGCAACAAAAAAAACTCACTCAAAACTGCTCCAGAGTTATTTACACTGAAAATAAAAAAGTGCCGGTTTGTCCTGTTATTAGCAAAAATCAATGTAACTTATAGAATTGGCTTTAGGGGCATAAATAGATACATCGAATATCGCAACAAAAAAATCTCACTCATAACTACTCCAGAAATATTTTCACTGAAAATAAAAAAGTGCCGGTTTGTCCTGTTATTAGCAAAAATCAATGTAACTTATAGAATTGGCTTTAGGGGCATAAATAGATACATCGAATATCGCAACAAAAAAAGCTCACTCATAACTACTCCAGAGTTATTTACACTGAAAATAAAAAAGTGCCGGTTTGTTCTGTTATTAGCAAAAATCAATGTAACTTATAAAATTGGCTTTAGGGGCATAAATAGATACATCGAATATCGCAACAAAAAAAACTCACTCATAAATGCTCCAGAGTTATTTACACTGAAAATAAAAAAGTGCCGGTTTGTCCTGTTATTAGCAAAAATCAATGTAACTTATAGAATTGGCTTTAGGGGCATAAATAGATACATCGAATATCGCAACAAAAAAAACTCACTCATAACTACTCCAGATCGATTTTCACTGAAAATTAAAAAGTGCCGGTTTGTCCTGTTATTAGCAAAAATCAATGTAACTTATAGAATTGGCTTTAGGGGCATAAATAGATACATCGAATATCGCAACAAAAAAAGCTCACTCATAACTACTCCAGAGTTATTTACACTGAAAATAAAAAAGTGCCGGTTTGTTCTGTTATTAGCAAAAATCAATGTAACTTATAGAATTGGCTTTAGGGGCATAAATAGATACATCGAATATCGCAACAAAAAAAACTCATTCATAACTGCTCCAGAGTTATTTACACTGAAAATAAAAAAGTGCTGGTTTGTCCTGTTATTAGCAAAAATCAATGTTACTTATAGAATTGGCTTTAGGGGCATAAATAGATACATCGAATATCGCAACAAAAAAAACTCACTCATAACTACTTCAGAGTTATTTACACTGAAAATAAAAAAGTGCCGGTTTGTCCTGTTATTAGCAAAAATCAATGTAACTTATAGAATTGGCTTTAGGGGCATAAATAGATACATCGAATATCGCAACAAAAAAAACTCACTCATAACTGCTCCAGAGTTATTTACACTGAAAATAAAAAAGTGCCTGTTTGTCCTGTTATTAGCAAAAATCAATGTAACTTATAGAATTGGCTTTAGGGGCATAAATGGATACATCGAATATCGCAACAAAAAAAACTCACTCATAACTACTCCAGAGTTATTTTCACTGAAAATAAAAAAGTGCCGGTTTGTCCTGTTATTAGCAAAAATCAATGTAACTTATAGAATTGGCTTTAGGGGCATAAATAGATACATCGAATATCGCAACAAAAAAAACTCACTCATAAATGCTCCAGAGTTATTTACACTGAAAATAAAAAAGTGCCGGTTTGTCCTGTTATTAGCAAAAATCAATGTAACTTATAGAATTGGCTTTAGGGGCATAAATAGATACATCGAATATCGCAACAAAAAAAACTCACTCATAACTACTCCAGATCGATTTTCACTGAAAATTAAAAAGTGCCGGTTTGTCCTGTTATTAGCAAAAATCAATGTAACTTATAGAATTGGCTTTAGGGGCATAAATAGATACATCGAATATCGCAACAAAAAAAGCTCACTCATAACTACTCCAGAGTTATTTACACTGAAAATAAAAAAGTGCCGGTTTGTTCTGTTATTAGCAAAAATCAATGTAACTTATAGAATTGGCTTTAGGGGCATAAATAGATACATCGAATATCGCAACAAAAAAAACTCATTCATAACTGCTCCAGAGTTATTTACACTGAAAATAAAAAAGTGCTGGTTTGTCCTGTTATTAGCAAAAATCAATGTTACTTATAGAATTGGCTTTAGGGGCATAAATAGATACATCGAATATCGCAACAAAAAAAACTCACTCATAACTACTTCAGAGTTATTTTCACTGAAAATAAAAAAGTGCCGGTTTGTCCTGTTATTAGCAAAAATCAATGTAACTTATAGAATTGGCTTTAGGGGCATAAATAGATACATCGAATATCGCAACAAAAAAAACTCACTCATAACTGCTCCAGAGTTATTTACACTGAAAATAAAAAAGTGCCTGTTTGTCCTGTTATTAGCAAAAATCAATGTAACTTATAGAATTGGCTTTAGGGGCATAAATGGATACATCGAATATCGCAACAAAAAAAACTCACTCATAACTACTCCAGAGTTATTTTCACTGAAAATAAAAAAGTGCCGGTTTGTCCTGTTATTAGCAAAAATCAATGTTACTTATAGAATTGGCTTTAGGGGCATAAATAGATACATCGAATATCGCAACAAAAAAAACTCACTCATAACTGCTCCAGAGTTATTTACACTGAAAATAAAAAAGTGCCGGTTTGTCCTGTTATTAGCAAAAATCAATGTAACTTATAGAATTGGCTTTAGGGGCATAAATAGATACATCGAATATCGCAACAAAAAAAACTCACTCATAACTACTCCAGAGTTATTTTCACTGAAAATAAAAAAGTGCCGGTTTGTCCTGTTATTAGCAAAAATCAATGTAACTTATAGAATTGGCTTTAGGGGCATAAATAGATACATCGAATATCGCAACAAAAAAAGCTCACTCATAACTACTCCAGAGTTATTTACACTGAAAATAAAAAAGTGTCGGTTTGTTCTGT
This sequence comes from Agriopis leucophaearia, assembly GCA_949125355.1. Lineage (NCBI taxonomy): Eukaryota > Metazoa > Arthropoda > Insecta > Lepidoptera > Geometridae > Agriopis > Agriopis leucophaearia. Next base: position 10,373,633 of record OX421283.1, read on the forward strand.
TATTAGCAAAAATCAATGTTACTTATAGAATTGGCTTTAGGGGCATAAATAGATACATCGAATATCGCAACAAAAAAAACTCACTCATAACTGCTCCAGAGTTATTTACACTGAAAATAAAAAAGTGCTGGTTTGACCTGTTATTAGCAAAAATCAATGTTACTTATAGAATTGGCTTTAGGGGCATAAATAGATACATCGAATATCGCAACAAAAAAAACTCACTCATAACTACTTCAGAGTTATTTTCACTGAAAATAAAAAAGTGCCGGTTTGTCCTGTTATTAGCAAAAATCAATGTAACTTATAGAATTGGCTTTAGGGGCATAAATAGATACATCGAATATCGCAACAAAAAAAACTCACTCATAACTACTCCAGAGCGATTTTCACTGAAAATTAAATAGTGCCGGTTTGTCCTGTTATTAGCAAAAATCAATGTAACTTATAGAATTGGCTTTAGGGGCATAAATAGATACATCGAATATCGCAACAAAAAAAGCTCACTCATAACTACTCCAGAGTTATTTACACTGAAAATAAAAAAGTGCCGGTTTGTTCTGTTATTAGCAAAAATCAATGTAACTTATAGAATTGGCTTTAGGGGCATAAATAGATACATCGAATATCGCAACAAAAAAAACTCACTCATAACTGCTCCAGAGTTATTTACACTGAAAATAAAAAAGTGCTGGTTTGTCCTGTTATTAGCAAAAATCAATGTTACTTATAGAATTGGCTTTAGGGGCATAAATAGATACATCGAATATCGCAACAAAAAAAACTCACTCATAACTACTTCAGAGTTATTTTCACTGAAAATAAAAAAGTGCCGGTTTGTCCTGTTATTAGCAAAAATCAATGTAACTTATAGAATTGGCTTTAGGGGCATAAATAGATACATCGAATATCGCAACAAAAAAAACTCACTCATAACTGCTCCAGAGTTATTTACACTGAAAATAAAAAAGTGCCTGTTTGTCCTGTTATTAGCAAAAATCAATGTAACTTATAGAATTGGCTTTAGGGGCATAAATGGATACATCGAATATCGCAACAAAAAAAACTCACTCATAACTACTCCAGAGTTATTTTCACTGAAAATAAAAAAGTGCCGGTTTGTCCTGTTATTAGCAAAAATCAATGTAACTTATAGAATTGGCTTTAGGGGCATAAATAGATACATCGAATATCGCAACAAAAAAAACTCACTCATAACTGCTCCAGAGTTATTTACACTGAAAATAAAAAAGTGCTGGTTTGTCCTGTTATTAGCAAAAATCAATGTAACTTATAGAATTGGCTTTAGGGGCATAAATAGATACATCGAATATCGCAACAAAAAAAACTCACTCATAACTACTCCAGAGTTATTTTCACTGAAAATAAAAAAGTGCCGGTTTGTCCTGTTATTAGCAAAAATCAATGTAACTTATAGAATTGGCTTTAGGGGCATAAATAGATACATCGAATATCGCAACAAAAAAAACTCACTCATAACTACTCCAGAGTTATTTTCACTGAAAATAAAAAAGTGCCGGTTTGTCCTGTTATTAGCAAAAATCAATGTTACTTATAGAATTGGCTTTAGGGGCATAAATAGATACATCGAATATCGCAACAAAAAAAACTCACTCATAACTACTTCAGAGTTATTTTCACTGAAAATAAAAAAGTGCCGGTTTGTCCTGTTATTAGCAAAAATCAATGTAACTTATAGAATTGGCTTTAGGGGCATAAATAGATACATCGAATATCGCAACAAAAAAAACTCACTCATAACTGCTCCAGAGTTATTTTCACTGAAAATAAAAAAGTGCCGGTTTGTCCTGTTATTAGCAAAAATCAATGTAACTTATAGAATTGGCTTTAGGGGCATAAATAGATACATCGAATATCGCAACGAAAAAAAACTCACTCATAACTGCTCCAGAGTTATTTACACTGAAAATTAAAAAGTGCCGGTTTGTCCTGTTATTAGCAAAAATCAATGTAACTTATAGAATTGGCTTTAGGGGCATAAATAGATACATCGAATATCGCAACAAAAAAAACTCACTCATAACTACTCCAGAGTTATTTTCACTGAAAATAAAAAAGTGCCGGTTTGTCCTGTTATTAGCAAAAATCAATGTAACTTATAGAATTGGCTTTAGGGGCATAAATAGATACATCGAATATCGCAACAAAAAAGCGCACTCATAACTACTCCAGAGTTATATTATTGAAACTGACGTGGTTTTCACACATTTTGTTTATGTTACACGGGAATTACTCACGTAAGATTAAGCCGGTTACTCCGACTATAGTTTCAACCGCATTAGACGGCCTTTTTCAAGGTGAATGCACGCGCGCGGCTGCGTCTCGCTTTGCACTATAGTCGGAGTAACCGGCTTAATCTTACGTGAGTAATTCCCGTGTAACATAAATAAAATACTCCAGAGTTATTTTCACTGAAAATAAAAAAGTGCCGGTTTGTCCTGTTATTAGCAAAAATCAATGTTACTTATAGAATTGGCTTTAGGGGCATAAATAGATACATTGAATATCGCAACAAAAAAAACTCACTCATAACTGCTCCAGAGTTATTTACACTGAAAATAAAAAAGTGCCGGTTTGTTCTGTTATTAGCAAAAATCAATGTAACTTATAGAATTGGCTTTAGGGGCATAAATAGATACATCGAATATCGCAACAAAAAAAACTCACTCATAACTGCTCCAGAGTTATTTACACTGAAAATAAAAAAGTGCCGGTTTGTCCTGTTATTAGCAAAAATCAATGTAACTTATAGAATTGGCTTTAGGGGCATAAATAGATACATTGAATATCGCAACAAAAAAAACTCACTCATAACTACTCCAGAGTTATTTTCTCTGAAAATAAAAGAGTGCCGGTTTGTCCTGTTATTAGCAAAAATCAATGTAACTTATAGAATTGGCTTTAGGGGCATAAATAGATACATCGAATATCGCAACAAAAAAAACTCACTCACAACTACTCCAGAGTTATTTTCACTGAAAATAAAAAAGTGCCGGTTTGTCCTGTTATTAGCAAAAATCAATGTTACTTATAGAATTGGCTTTAGGGGCATAAATAGATACATTGAATATCGCAACAAAAAAAACTCACTCATAACTGCTCCAGAGTTATTTACACTGAAAATAAAAAAGTGCCGGTTTGTTCTGTTATTAGCAAAAATCAATGTAACTTATAGAATTGGCTTTAGGGGCATAAATAGATACATCGAATATCGCAACAAAAAAAACTCACTCACAACTACTCCAGAGTTATTTTCACTGAAAATAAAAAAGTGCCGGTTTGTCCTGTTATTAGCAAAAATCAATGTTACTTATAGAATTGGCTTTAGGGGCATAAATAGATACATTGAATATCGCAACAAAAAAAACTCACTCATAACTGCTCCAGAGTTATTTACACTGAAAATAAAAAAGTGCCGGTTTGTTCTGTTATTAGCAAAAATCAATGTAACTTATAGAATTGGCTTTAGGGGCATAAATAGATACATCGAATATCGCAACAAAAAAAACTCACTCATAACTGCTCCAGAGTTATTTACACTGAAAATAAAAAAGTGCCGGTTTGTCCTGTTATTAGCAAAAATCAATGTAACTTATAGAATTGGCTTTAGGGGCATAAATAGATACATCGAATATCGCAACAAAAAAAACTCACTCATAACTACTCCAGAGTTATTTTCACTGAAAATAAAAAAGTGCCGGTTTGTCCTGTTATTAGCAAAAATCAATGTAACTTATAGAATTGGCTTTAGGGGCATAAATAGATACATCGAATATCGCAACAAAAAAAGCTCACTCATAACTACTCCAGAGTTATTTTCACTGAAAATAAAAAAGTGCCGGTTTGTCCTGTTATTAGCAAAAATCAATGTAACTTATAGAATTGGCTTTAGGGGCATAAATAGATACATCGAATATCGCAACAAAAAAAACTCACTCATAACTGCTCCAGAGTTATTTACACTGAAAATAAAAAAGTGCCGGTTTGTTCTGTTATTAGCAAAAATCAATGTAACTTATAGAATTGGCTTTAGGGGCATAAATAGATACATCGAATATCGCAACAAAAAAAACTCACTCATAACTACTCCAGAGTTATTTTCACTGAAAATAAAAAAGTGCCGGTTTGTCCTGTTATTAGCAAAAATCAATGTAACTTATAGAATTGGCTTTAGGGGCATAAATAGATACATCGAATATCGCAACAAAAAAAACTCACTCATAACTGCTCCAGAGTTATTTACACTGAAAATAAAAAAGTGCCGGTTTGTCCTGTTATTAGCAAAAATCAATGTAACTTATAGAATTGGCTTTAGGGGCATAAATAGATACATCGAATATCGCAACAAAAAAAACTCACTCATAACTACTCCAGAGTTATTTTCACTGAAAATAAAAAAGTGCCGGTTTGTCCTGTTATTAGCAAAAATCAATGTAACTTATAGAATTGGCTTTAGGGGCATAAATAGATACATCGAATATCGCAACAAAAAAAACTCACTCATAACTGCTCCAGAGTTATTTACACTGAAAATAAAAAAGTGCCGTTTTGTCCTGTCATTAGCAAAACTCAATGTAATCTATAGAATTGGCTTTTGGGGCATTAATAGATACATCGAATATCGCAACAAAAAAAACTCACTCATAACTGCTCCAGAGTTATTTTCACTGAAAATAAAAAAGTGCCGGTTTGTCCTGTTATTAGCAAAAATCAATGTAACTTATAGAATTGGCTTTAGGGGCATAAATAGATACATCGAATATCGCAACAAAAAAGCTCACTCATAACTACTCCAGAGTTATTTTCACTGAAAATAAAAAAGTGCCGGTTTGTCCTGTTATTAGCAAAAATCAATGTAACTTATAGAATTGGCTTTAGGGGCATAAATAGATACATCGAATATCGCAACAAAAAAAACTCACTCATAACTGCTCCAGAGTTATTTACACTGAAAATAAAAAAGTGCCGGTTTGTTCTGTTATTAGCAAAAATCAATGTAACTTATAGAATTGGCTTTAGGGGCATAAATAGATACATCGAATATCGCAACAAAAAAAACTCACTCATAACTGCTCCAGAGTTATTTACACTGAAAATAAAAAAGTGCCGTTTTGTCCTGTCATTAGCAAAACTCAATGTAATCTATAGAATTGGCTTTTGGGGCATTAATAGATACATCGAATATCGCAACAAAAAAAACTCACTCATAACTGCTCCAGAGTTATTTTCACTGAAAATAAAAAAGTGCCGGTTTGTCCTGTCATTAGCAAAAATTTATGTTATCTATATAATTGGCTTTAGGGGCATAAATAGATACATTGAATATCGCAACAAAAAAATACTCACTCATAACTGCTCCAGAGTTATTTTCACTGAAAATAAAAAAGTGCCGGTTTGTCCTGTTATTAGCAAAAATCAATGATATTTATAGAATTGGCTTTAGGGGCATAAATAGATACATCGAATATCGCAACAAAAAAAACTCACTCAAAACTGCTCCAGAGTTATTTACACTGAAAATAAAAAAGTGCCGGTTTGTCCTGTTATTAGCAAAAATCAATGTAACTTATAGAATTGGCTTTAGGGGCATAAATAGATACATCGAATATCGCAACAAAAAAATCTCACTCATAACTACTCCAGAAATATTTTCACTGAAAATAAAAAAGTGCCGGTTTGTCCTGTTATTAGCAAAAATCAATGTAACTTATAGAATTGGCTTTAGGGGCATAAATAGATACATCGAATATCGCAACAAAAAAAACTCACTCAAACTACTTCAGAGTTATTTTCACTGAAAATAAAAAAGTGCCAGTTTGTCCTGTTATTAGCAAAAATCAATGTTACTTATAGAATTGGCTTTAGGGGCATAAATAGATACATCGAATATCGCAACAAAAAAGCTCACTCATAACTACTCCAGAGTTATTTTCACTGAAAATATAAAAGTGCCGGTTTGTCCTGTTATTAGCAAAAATCAATGTAACTTATAGAATTGGCTTTAGGGGCATAAATAGATACATCGAATATCGCAACAAAAAAAACTCACTCATAACTGCTCCAGAGTTATTTACACTGAAAATAAAAAAGTGCCGGTTTGTTCTGTTATTAGCAAAAATCAATGTAACTTATAGAATTGGCTTTAGGGGCATAAATAGATACATCGAATATCGCAACAAAAAAAACTCACTCATAACTGCTCCAGAGTTATTTACACTGAAAATAAAAAAGTGCCGGTTTGTCCTGTTATTAGCAAAAATCAATGTAACTTATAGAATTGGCTTTAGGGGCATAAATAGATACATCGAATATCGCAACAAAAAAAACTCACTCATAACTGCTCCAGAGTTATTTACACTGAAAATAAAAAAGTGCCGGTTTGTCCTGTTATTAGCAAAAATCAATGTAACTTATAGAATTGGCTTTAGGGGCATAAATAGATACATCGAATATCGCAACAAAAAAAACTCACTCATAACTACTCCAGAGTTATTTTCACTGAAAATAAAAAAGTGCCGTTTTGTCCTGTCATTAGCAAAACTCAATGTAATCTATAGAATTGGCTTTTGGGGCATTAATAGATACATCGAATATCGCAACAAAAAAAACTCACTCATAACTGCTCCAGAGTTATTTTCACTGAAAATAAAAAAGTGCCGGTTTGTCCTGTCATTAGCAAAAATTTATGTTATCTTTATAATTGGCTTTAGGGGCATAAATAGATACATTGAATATCGCAACAAAAAAATACTCACTCATAACTGCTCCAGAGTTATTTTCACTGAAAATAAAAAAGTGCCGGTTTGTCCTGTTATTAGCAAAAATCAATGATATTTATAGAATTGGCTTTAGGGGCATAAATAGATACATCGAATATCGCAACAAAAAAAACTCACTCAAAACTGCTCCAGAGTTATTTACACTGAAAATAAAAAAGTGCCGGTTTGTCCTGTTATTAGCAAAAATCAATGTAACTTATAGAATTGGCTTTAGGGGCATAAATAGATACATCGAATATCGCAACAAAAAAATCTCACTCATAACTACTCCAGAAATATTTTCACTGAAAATAAAAAAGTGCCGGTTTGTCCTGTTATTAGCAAAAATCAATGTAACTTATAGAATTGGCTTTAGGGGCATAAATAGATACATCGAATATCGCAACAAAAAAAGCTCACTCATAACTACTCCAGAGTTATTTACACTGAAAATAAAAAAGTGCCGGTTTGTTCTGTTATTAGCAAAAATCAATGTAACTTATAAAATTGGCTTTAGGGGCATAAATAGATACATCGAATATCGCAACAAAAAAAACTCACTCATAAATGCTCCAGAGTTATTTACACTGAAAATAAAAAAGTGCCGGTTTGTCCTGTTATTAGCAAAAATCAATGTAACTTATAGAATTGGCTTTAGGGGCATAAATAGATACATCGAATATCGCAACAAAAAAAACTCACTCATAACTACTCCAGATCGATTTTCACTGAAAATTAAAAAGTGCCGGTTTGTCCTGTTATTAGCAAAAATCAATGTAACTTATAGAATTGGCTTTAGGGGCATAAATAGATACATCGAATATCGCAACAAAAAAAGCTCACTCATAACTACTCCAGAGTTATTTACACTGAAAATAAAAAAGTGCCGGTTTGTTCTGTTATTAGCAAAAATCAATGTAACTTATAGAATTGGCTTTAGGGGCATAAATAGATACATCGAATATCGCAACAAAAAAAACTCATTCATAACTGCTCCAGAGTTATTTACACTGAAAATAAAAAAGTGCTGGTTTGTCCTGTTATTAGCAAAAATCAATGTTACTTATAGAATTGGCTTTAGGGGCATAAATAGATACATCGAATATCGCAACAAAAAAAACTCACTCATAACTACTTCAGAGTTATTTTCACTGAAAATAAAAAAGTGCCGGTTTGTCCTGTTATTAGCAAAAATCAATGTAACTTATAGAATTGGCTTTAGGGGCATAAATAGATACATCGAATATCGCAACAAAAAAAACTCACTCATAACTGCTCCAGAGTTATTTACACTGAAAATAAAAAAGTGCCTGTTTGTCCTGTTATTAGCAAAAATCAATGTAACTTATAGAATTGGCTTTAGGGGCATAAATGGATACATCGAATATCGCAACAAAAAAAACTCACTCATAACTACTCCAGAGTTATTTTCACTGAAAATAAAAAAGTGCCGGTTTGTCCTGTTATTAGCAAAAATCAATGTAACTTATAGAATTGGCTTTAGGGGCATAAATAGATACATCGAATATCGCAACAAAAAAAACTCACTCATAAATGCTCCAGAGTTATTTACACTGAAAATAAAAAAGTGCCGGTTTGTCCTGTTATTAGCAAAAATCAATGTAACTTATAGAATTGGCTTTAGGGGCATAAATAGATACATCGAATATCGCAACAAAAAAAACTCACTCATAACTACTCCAGATCGATTTTCACTGAAAATTAAAAAGTGCCGGTTTGTCCTGTTATTAGCAAAAATCAATGTAACTTATAGAATTGGCTTTAGGGGCATAAATAGATACATCGAATATCGCAACAAAAAAAGCTCACTCATAACTACTCCAGAGTTATTTACACTGAAAATAAAAAAGTGCCGGTTTGTTCTGTTATTAGCAAAAATCAATGTAACTTATAGAATTGGCTTTAGGGGCATAAATAGATACATCGAATATCGCAACAAAAAAAACTCATTCATAACTGCTCCAGAGTTATTTACACTGAAAATAAAAAAGTGCTGGTTTGTCCTGTTATTAGCAAAAATCAATGTTACTTATAGAATTGGCTTTAGGGGCATAAATAGATACATCGAATATCGCAACAAAAAAAACTCACTCATAACTACTTCAGAGTTATTTTCACTGAAAATAAAAAAGTGCCGGTTTGTCCTGTTATTAGCAAAAATCAATGTAACTTATAGAATTGGCTTTAGGGGCATAAATAGATACATCGAATATCGCAACAAAAAAAACTCACTCATAACTGCTCCAGAGTTATTTACACTGAAAATAAAAAAGTGCCTGTTTGTCCTGTTATTAGCAAAAATCAATGTAACTTATAGAATTGGCTTTAGGGGCATAAATGGATACATCGAATATCGCAACAAAAAAAACTCACTCATAACTACTCCAGAGTTATTTTCACTGAAAATAAAAAAGTGCCGGTTTGTCCTGTTATTAGCAAAAATCAATGTTACTTATAGAATTGGCTTTAGGGGCATAAATAGATACATCGAATATCGCAACAAAAAAAACTCACTCATAACTGCTCCAGAGTTATTTACACTGAAAATAAAAAAGTGCCGGTTTGTCCTGTTATTAGCAAAAATCAATGTAACTTATAGAATTGGCTTTAGGGGCATAAATAGATACATCGAATATCGCAACAAAAAAAACTCACTCATAACTACTCCAGAGTTATTTTCACTGAAAATAAAAAAGTGCCGGTTTGTCCTGTTATTAGCAAAAATCAATGTAACTTATAGAATTGGCTTTAGGGGCATAAATAGATACATCGAATATCGCAACAAAAAAAGCTCACTCATAACTACTCCAGAGTTATTTACACTGAAAATAAAAAAGTGCCGGTTTGTTCTGTTATTAGCAAAAATCAATGTTACTTATAGAATTGGCTTTAGGGGCATAAATAGATACATCGAATATCGCAACAAAAAAAACTCACTCATAACTGCTCCAGAGTTATTTACACTGAAAATAAAAAAGTGCTGGTTTGACCTGTTATTAGCAAAAATCAATGTTACTTATAGAATTGGCTTTAGGGGCATAAATAGATACATCGAATATCGCAACAAAAAAAACTCACTCATAACTACTTCAGAGTTATTTTCACTGAAAATAAAAAAGTGCCGGTTTGTCCTGTTATTAGCAAAAATCAATGTAACTTATAGAATTGGCTTTAGGGGCATAAATAGATACATCGAATATCGCAACAAAAAAAACTCACTCATAACTACTCCAGAGCGATTTTCACTGAAAATTAAATAGTGCCGGTTTGTCCTGTTATTAGCAAAAATCAATGTAACTTATAGAATTGGCTTTAGGGGCATAAATAGATACATCGAATATCGCAACAAAAAAAGCTCACTCATAACTACTCCAGAGTTATTTACACTGAAAATAAAAAAGTGCCGGTTTGTTCTGTTATTAGCAAAAATCAATGTAACTTATAGAATTGGCTTTAGGGGCATAAATAGATACATCGAATATCGCAACAAAAAAAACTCACTCATAACTGCTCCAGAGTTATTTACACTGAAAATAAAAAAGTGCTGGTTTGTCCTGTTATTAGCAAAAATCAATGTTACTTATAGAATTGGCTTTAGGGGCATAAATAGATACATCGAATATCGCAACAAAAAAAACTCACTCATAACTACTTCAGAGTTATTTTCACTGAAAATAAAAAAGTGCCGGTTTGTCCTGTTATTAGCAAAAATCAATGTAACTTATAGAATTGGCTTTAGGGGCATAAATAGATACATCGAATATCGCAACAAAAAAAACTCACTCATAACTGCTCCAGAGTTATTTACACTGAAAATAAAAAAGTGCCTGTTTGTCCTGTTATTAGCAAAAATCAATGTAACTTATAGAATTGGCTTTAGGGGCATAAATGGATACATCGAATATCGCAACAAAAAAAACTCACTCATAACTACTCCAGAGTTATTTTCACTGAAAATAAAAAAGTGCCGGTTTGTCCTGTTATTAGCAAAAATCAATGTAACTTATAGAATTGGCTTTAGGGGCATAAATAGATACATCGAATATCGCAACAAAAAAAACTCACTCATAACTGCTCCAGAGTTATTTACACTGAAAATAAAAAAGTGCTGGTTTGTCCTGTTATTAGCAAAAATCAATGTAACTTATAGAATTGGCTTTAGGGGCATAAATAGATACATCGAATATCGCAACAAAAAAAACTCACTCATAACTACTCCAGAGTTATTTTCACTGAAAATAAAAAAGTGCCGGTTTGTCCTGTTATTAGCAAAAATCAATGTAACTTATAGAATTGGCTTTAGGGGCATAAATAGATACATCGAATATCGCAACAAAAAAAACTCACTCATAACTACTCCAGAGTTATTTTCACTGAAAATAAAAAAGTGCCGGTTTGTCCTGTTATTAGCAAAAATCAATGTTACTTATAGAATTGGCTTTAGGGGCATAAATAGATACATCGAATATCGCAACAAAAAAAACTCACTCATAACTACTTCAGAGTTATTTTCACTGAAAATAAAAAAGTGCCGGTTTGTCCTGTTATTAGCAAAAATCAATGTAACTTATAGAATTGGCTTTAGGGGCATAAATAGATACATCGAATATCGCAACAAAAAAAACTCACTCATAACTGCTCCAGAGTTATTTTCACTGAAAATAAAAAAGTGCCGGTTTGTCCTGTTATTAGCAAAAATCAATGTAACTTATAGAATTGGCTTTAGGGGCATAAATAGATACATCGAATATCGCAACGAAAAAAAACTCACTCATAACTGCTCCAGAGTTATTTACACTGAAAATTAAAAAGTGCCGGTTTGTCCTGTTATTAGCAAAAATCAATGTAACTTATAGAATTGGCTTTAGGGGCATAAATAGATACATCGAATATCGCAACAAAAAAAACTCACTCATAACTACTCCAGAGTTATTTTCACTGAAAATAAAAAAGTGCCGGTTTGTCCTGTTATTAGCAAAAATCAATGTAACTTATAGAATTGGCTTTAGGGGCATAAATAGATACATCGAATATCGCAACAAAAAAGCGCACTCATAACTACTCCAGAGTTATATTATTGAAACTGACGTGGTTTTCACACATTTTGTTTATGTTACACGGGAATTACTCACGTAAGATTAAGCCGGTTACTCCGACTATAGTTTCAACCGCATTAGACGGCCTTTTTCAAGGTGAATGCACGCGCGCGGCTGCGTCTCGCTTTGCACTATAGTCGGAGTAACCGGCTTAATCTTACGTGAGTAATTCCCGTGTAACATAAATAAAATACTCCAGAGTTATTTTCACTGAAAATAAAAAAGTGCCGGTTTGTCCTGTTATTAGCAAAAATCAATGTTACTTATAGAATTGGCTTTAGGGGCATAAATAGATACATTGAATATCGCAACAAAAAAAACTCACTCATAACTGCTCCAGAGTTATTTACACTGAAAATAAAAAAGTGCCGGTTTGTTCTGTTATTAGCAAAAATCAATGTAACTTATAGAATTGGCTTTAGGGGCATAAATAGATACATCGAATATCGCAACAAAAAAAACTCACTCATAACTGCTCCAGAGTTATTTACACTGAAAATAAAAAAGTGCCGGTTTGTCCTGTTATTAGCAAAAATCAATGTAACTTATAGAATTGGCTTTAGGGGCATAAATAGATACATTGAATATCGCAACAAAAAAAAACTCACTCATAACTACTCCAGAGTTATTTTCTCTGAAAATAAAAGAGTGCCGGTTTGTCCTGTTATTAGCAAAAATCAATGTAACTTATAGAATTGGCTTTAGGGGCATAAATAGATACATCGAATATCGCAACAAAAAAAACTCACTCACAACTACTCCAGAGTTATTTTCACTGAAAATAAAAAAGTGCCGGTTTGTCCTGTTATTAGCAAAAATCAATGTTACTTATAGAATTGGCTTTAGGGGCATAAATAGATACATTGAATATCGCAACAAAAAAAACTCACTCATAACTGCTCCAGAGTTATTTACACTGAAAATAAAAAAGTGCCGGTTTGTTCTGTTATTAGCAAAAATCAATGTAACTTATAGAATTGGCTTTAGGGGCATAAATAGATACATCGAATATCGCAACAAAAAAAACTCACTCACAACTACTCCAGAGTTATTTTCACTGAAAATAAAAAAGTGCCGGTTTGTCCTGTTATTAGCAAAAATCAATGTTACTTATAGAATTGGCTTTAGGGGCATAAATAGATACATTGAATATCGCAACAAAAAAAACTCACTCATAACTGCTCCAGAGTTATTTACACTGAAAATAAAAAAGTGCCGGTTTGTTCTGTTATTAGCAAAAATCAATGTAACTTATAGAATTGGCTTTAGGGGCATAAATAGATACATCGAATATCGCAACAAAAAAAACTCACTCATAACTGCTCCAGAGTTATTTACACTGAAAATAAAAAAGTGCCGGTTTGTCCTGTTATTAGCAAAAATCAATGTAACTTATAGAATTGGCTTTAGGGGCATAAATAGATACATCGAATATCGCAACAAAAAAAACTCACTCATAACTACTCCAGAGTTATTTTCACTGAAAATAAAAAAGTGCCGGTTTGTCCTGTTATTAGCAAAAATCAATGTAACTTATAGAATTGGCTTTAGGGGCATAAATAGATACATCGAATATCGCAACAAAAAAAGCTCACTCATAACTACTCCAGAGTTATTTTCACTGAAAATAAAAAAGTGCCGGTTTGTCCTGTTATTAGCAAAAATCAATGTAACTTATAGAATTGGCTTTAGGGGCATAAATAGATACATCGAATATCGCAACAAAAAAAACTCACTCATAACTGCTCCAGAGTTATTTACACTGAAAATAAAAAAGTGCCGGTTTGTTCTGTTATTAGCAAAAATCAATGTAACTTATAGAATTGGCTTTAGGGGCATAAATAGATACATCGAATATCGCAACAAAAAAAACTCACTCATAACTACTCCAGAGTTATTTTCACTGAAAATAAAAAAGTGCCGGTTTGTCCTGTTATTAGCAAAAATCAATGTAACTTATAGAATTGGCTTTAGGGGCATAAATAGATACATCGAATATCGCAACAAAAAAAACTCACTCATAACTGCTCCAGAGTTATTTACACTGAAAATAAAAAAGTGCCGGTTTGTCCTGTTATTAGCAAAAATCAATGTAACTTATAGAATTGGCTTTAGGGGCATAAATAGATACATCGAATATCGCAACAAAAAAAACTCACTCATAACTACTCCAGAGTTATTTTCACTGAAAATAAAAAAGTGCCGGTTTGTCCTGTTATTAGCAAAAATCAATGTAACTTATAGAATTGGCTTTAGGGGCATAAATAGATACATCGAATATCGCAACAAAAAAAACTCACTCATAACTACTCCAGAGTTATTTTCACTGAAAATAAAAAAGTGCCGGTTTGTCCTGTTATTAGCAAAAATCAATGTTACTTATAGAATTGGCTTTAGGGGCATAAATAGATACATCGAATATCGCAACAAAAAAAACTCACTCATAACTACTTCAGAGTTATTTTCACTGAAAATAAAAAAGTGCCGGTTTGTCCTGTTATTAGCAAAAATCAATGTAACTTATAGAATTGGCTTTAGGGGCATAAATAGATACATCGAATATCGCAACAAAAAAAACTCACTCATAACTGCTCCAGAGTTATTTTCACTGAAAATAAAAAAGTGCCGGTTTGTCCTGTTATTAGCAAAAATCAATGTAACTTATAGAATTGGCTTTAGGGGCATAAATAGATACATCGAATATCGCAACGAAAAAAAACTCACTCATAACTGCTCCAGAGTTATTTACACTGAAAATTAAAAAGTGCCGGTTTGTCCTGTTATTAGCAAAAATCAATGTAACTTATAGAATTGGCTTTAGGGGCATAAATAGATACATCGAATATCGCAACAAAAAAAACTCACTCATAACTACTCCAGAGTTATTTTCACTGAAAATAAAAAAGTGCCGGTTTGTCCTGTTATTAGCAAAAATCAATGTAACTTATAGAATTGGCTTTAGGGGCATAAATAGATACATCGAATATCGCAACAAAAAAAACTCACTCATAACTACTCCAGAGTTATTTTCACTGAAAATAAAAAAGTGCCGGTTTGTCCTGTTATTAGCAAAAATCAATGTAACTTATAGAATTGGCTTTAGGGGCATAAATAGATACATCGAATATCGCAACAAAAAAAACTCACTCATAACTACTCCAGAGTTATTTTCACTGAAAATAAAAAAGTGCCGGTTTGTCCTGTTATTAGCAAAAATCAATGTAACTTATAGAATTGGCTTTAGGGGCATAAATAGATACATCGAATATAGCAACAAAAAAAACTCACTCATAACTGCTCCAGAGTTATTTACACTGAAAATAAAAAAGTGCCTGTTTGTCCTGTTATTAGCAAAAATCAATGTAACTTATAGAATTGGCTTTAGGGGCATAAATGGATACATCGAATATCGCAACAAAAAAAACTCACTCATAACTACTCCAGAGTTATTTTCACTGAAAATAAAAAAGTGCCGGTTTGTCCTGTTATTAGCAAAAATCAATGTAACTTATAGAATTGGCTTTAGGGGCATAAATAGATACATCGAATATCGCAACAAAAAAAACTCACTCATAACTGCTCCAGAGTTATTTACACTGAAAATAAAAAAGTGCTGGTTTGTCCTGTTATTAGCAAAAATCAATGTTACTTATAGAATTGGCTTTAGGGGCATAAATAGATACATCGAATATCGCAACAAAAAAAACTCACTCATAACTGCTCCAGAGTTATTTACACTGAAAATAAAAAAGTGCTGGTTTGTCCTGTTATTAGCAAAAATCAATGTTACTTATAGAATTGGCTTTAGGGGCATAAATAGATACATCGAATATCGCAACAAAAAAAACTCACTCATAACTACTTCAGAGTTATTTTCACTGAAAATAAAAAAGTGCCGGTTTGTCCTGTTATTAGCAAAAATCAATGTAACTTATAGAATTGGCTTTAGGGGCATAAATAGATACATTGAATATCGCAACAAAAAAAAACTCACTCATAACTACTCCAGAGTTATTTTCTCTGAAAATAAAAGAGTGCCGGTTTGTCCTGTTATTAGCAAAAATCAATGTAACTTATAGAATTGGCTTTAGGGGCATAAATAGATACATCGAATATCGCAACAAAAAAAACTCACTCACAACTACTCCAGAGTTATTTTCACTGAAAATAAAAAAGTGCCGGTTTGTCCTGTTATTAGCAAAAATCAATGTTACTTATAGAATTGGCTTTAGGGGCATAAATAGATACATTGAATATCGCAACAAAAAAAACTCACTCATAACTGCTCCAGAGTTATTTACACTGAAAATAAAAAAGTGCCGGTTTGTTCTGTTATTAGCAAAAATCAATGTAACTTATAGAATTGGCTTTAGGGGCATAAATAGATACATCGAATATCGCAACAAAAAAAACTCACTCACAACTACTCCAGAGTTATTTTCACTGAAAATAAAAAAGTGCCGGTTTGTCCTGTTATTAGCAAAAATCAATGTTACTTATAGAATTGGCTTTAGGGGCATAAATAGATACATTGAATATCGCAACAAAAAAAACTCACTCATAACTGCTCCAGAGTTATTTACACTGAAAATAAAAAAGTGCCGGTTTGTTCTGTTATTAGCAAAAATCAATGTAACTTATAGAATTGGCTTTAGGGGCATAAATAGATACATCGAATATCGCAACAAAAAAAACTCACTCATAACTGCTCCAGAGTTATTTACACTGAAAATAAAAAAGTGCCGGTTTGTCCTGTTATTAGCAAAAATCAATGTAACTTATAGAATTGGCTTTAGGGGCATAAATAGATACATCGAATATCGCAACAAAAAAAACTCACTCATAACTACTCCAGAGTTATTTTCACTGAAAATAAAAAAGTGCCGGTTTGTCCTGTTATTAGCAAAAATCAATGTAACTTATAGAATTGGCTTTAGGGGCATAAATAGATACATCGAATATCGCAACAAAAAAAGCTCACTCATAACTACTCCAGAGTTATTTTCACTGAAAATAAAAAAGTGCCGGTTTGTCCTGTTATTAGCAAAAATCAATGTAACTTATAGAATTGGCTTTAGGGGCATAAATAGATACATCGAATATCGCAACAAAAAAAACTCACTCATAACTGCTCCAGAGTTATTTACACTGAAAATAAAAAAGTGCCGGTTTGTTCTGTTATTAGCAAAAATCAATGTAACTTATAGAATTGGCTTTAGGGGCATAAATAGATACATCGAATATCGCAACAAAAAAAACTCACTCATAACTACTCCAGAGTTATTTTCACTGAAAATAAAAAAGTGCCGGTTTGTCCTGTTATTAGCAAAAATCAATGTAACTTATAGAATTGGCTTTAGGGGCATAAATAGATACATCGAATATCGCAACAAAAAAAACTCACTCATAACTGCTCCAGAGTTATTTACACTGAAAATAAAAAAGTGCCGGTTTGTCCTGTTATTAGCAAAAATCAATGTAACTTATAGAATTGGCTTTAGGGGCATAAATAGATACATCGAATATCGCAACAAAAAAAACTCACTCATAACTACTCCAGAGTTATTTTCACTGAAAATAAAAAAGTGCCGGTTTGTCCTGTTATTAGCAAAAATCAATGTAACTTATAGAATTGGCTTTAGGGGCATAAATAGATACATCGAATATCGCAACAAAAAAAACTCACTCATAACTACTCCAGAGTTATTTTCACTGAAAATAAAAAAGTGCCGGTTTGTCCTGTTATTAGCAAAAATCAATGTTACTTATAGAATTGGCTTTAGGGGCATAAATAGATACATCGAATATCGCAACAAAAAAAACTCACTCATAACTACTTCAGAGTTATTTTCACTGAAAATAAAAAAGTGCCGGTTTGTCCTGTTATTAGCAAAAATCAATGTAACTTATAGAATTGGCTTTAGGGGCATAAATAGATACATCGAATATCGCAACAAAAAAAACTCACTCATAACTGCTCCAGAGTTATTTTCACTGAAAATAAAAAAGTGCCGGTTTGTCCTGTTATTAGCAAAAATCAATGTAACTTATAGAATTGGCTTTAGGGGCATAAATAGATACATCGAATATCGCAACGAAAAAAAACTCACTCATAACTGCTCCAGAGTTATTTACACTGAAAATTAAAAAGTGCCGGTTTGTCCTGTTATTAGCAAAAATCAATGTAACTTATAGAATTGGCTTTAGGGGCATAAATAGATACATCGAATATCGCAACAAAAAAAACTCACTCATAACTACTCCAGAGTTATTTTCACTGAAAATAAAAAAGTGCCGGTTTGTCCTGTTATTAGCAAAAATCAATGTAACTTATAGAATTGGCTTTAGGGGCATAAATAGATACATCGAATATCGCAACAAAAAAAACTCACTCATAACTACTCCAGAGTTATTTTCACTGAAAATAAAAAAGTGCCGGTTTGTCCTGTTATTAGCAAAAATCAATGTAACTTATAGAATTGGCTTTAGGGGCATAAATAGATACATCGAATATCGCAACAAAAAAAACTCACTCATAACTACTCCAGAGTTATTTTCACTGAAAATAAAAAAGTGCCGGTTTGTCCTGTTATTAGCAAAAATCAATGTAACTTATAGAATTGGCTTTAGGGGCATAAATAGATACATCGAATATAGCAACAAAAAAAACTCACTCATAACTGCTCCAGAGTTATTTACACTGAAAATAAAAAAGTGCCTGTTTGTCCTGTTATTAGCAAAAATCAATGTAACTTATAGAATTGGCTTTAGGGGCATAAATGGATACATCGAATATCGCAACAAAAAAAACTCACTCATAACTACTCCAGAGTTATTTTCACTGAAAATAAAAAAGTGCCGGTTTGTCCTGTTATTAGCAAAAATCAATGTAACTTATAGAATTGGCTTTAGGGGCATAAATAGATACATCGAATATCGCAACAAAAAAAACTCACTCATAACTGCTCCAGAGTTATTTACACTGAAAATAAAAAAGTGCTGGTTTGTCCTGTTATTAGCAAAAATCAATGTTACTTATAGAATTGGCTTTAGGGGCATAAATAGATACATCGAATATCGCAACAAAAAAAACTCACTCATAACTGCTCCAGAGTTATTTACACTGAAAATAAAAAAGTGCTGGTTTGTCCTGTTATTAGCAAAAATCAATGTTACTTATAGAATTGGCTTTAGGGGCATAAATAGATACATCGAATATCGCAACAAAAAAAACTCACTCATAACTACTTCAGAGTTATTTTCACTGAAAATAAAAAAGTGCCGGTTTGTCCTGTTATTAGCAAAAATCAATGTAACTTATAGAATTGGCTTTAGGGGCATAAATAGATACATCGAATATCGCAACAAAAAAAACTCACTCATAACTGCTCCAGAGTTATTTAGACTGAAAATAAAAAAGTGCCGGTTTGTCCTGTTATTAGCAAAAATCAATGTAACTTATAGAATTGGCTTTAGGGGCATAAATAGATACATCGAATATCGCAACAAAAAAAACTCACTCATAACTACTTCAGAGTTATTTTCACTGAAAATAAAAAAGTGCCAGTTTGTCCTGTTATTAGCAAAAATCAATGTAACTTATAGAATTGGCTTTAGGGGCATAAATAGATACATCGAATATCGCAACAAAAAAGCTCACTCATAACTACTCCAGAGTTATTTTCACTGAAAATAAAAAAGTGCCGGTTTGTCCTGTTATTAGCAAAAATCAATGTAACTTATAGAATTGGCTTTAGGGGCATAAATAGATACATCGAATATCGCAACAAAAAAAACTCACTCATAACTGCTCCAGAGTTATTTACACTGAAAATAAAAAAGTGCCGGTTTGTTCTGTTATTAGCAAAAATCAATGTAACTTATAGAATTGGCTTTAGGGGCATAAATAGATACATCGAATATCGCAACAAAAAAAACTCACTCATAACTGCTCCAGAGTTATTTACACTGAAAATAAAAAAGTGCCGGTTTGTCCTGTTATTAGCAAAAATCAATGTAACTTATAGAATTGGCTTTAGGGGCATAAATAGATACATCGAATATCGCAACAAAAAAAACTCACTCATAACTGCTCCAGAGTTATTTACACTGAAAATAAAAAAGTGCCGGTTTGTCCTGTTATTAGCAAAAATCAATGTAACTTATAGAATTGGCTTTAGGGGCATAAATAGATACATCGAATATCGCAACAAAAAAAACTCACTCATAACTACTCCAGAGTTATTTTCACTGAAAATAAAAAAGTGCCGTTTTGTCCTGTCATTAGCAAAACTCAATGTAATCTATAGAATTGGCTTTTGGGGCATAAATAGATACATCGAATATCGCAACAAAAAAAACTCACTCATAACTGCTCCAGATTTATTTTCACTGAAAATAAAAAAGTGCCGGTTTGTCCTGTCATTAGCAAAAATTTATGTTATCTTTATAATTGGCTTTAGGGGCATAAATAGATACATTGAATATCGCAACAAAAAAATACTCACTCATAACTGCTCCAGAGTTATTTTCACTGAAAATAAAAAAGTGCCGGTTTGTCCTGTTATTAGCAAAAATCAATGATATTTATAGAATTGGCTTTAGGGGCATAAATAGATACATCGAATATCGCAACAAAAAAAACTCACTCAAAACTGCTCCAGAGTTATTTTCACTGAAAATAAAAAAGTGCCGGTTTGTCCTGTTATTAGCAAAAATCAATGTAACTTATAGAATTGGCTTTAGGGGCATAAATAGATACATCGAATATCGCAACAAAAAAAACTCACTCATAACTGCTCCAGAGTTATTTACACTGAAAATAAAAAAGTGCCGGTTTGTTCTGTTATTAGCAAAAATCAATGTAACTTATAGAATTGGCTTTAGGGGCATAAATAGATACATCGAATATCGCAACAAAAAAAACTCACTCATAACTGCTCCAGAGTTATTTACACTGAAAATAAAAAAGTGCCGGTTTGTCCTGTTATTAGCAAAAATCAATGTAACTTATAGAATTGGCTTTAGGGGCATAAATAGATACATCGAATATCGCAACAAAAAAAACTCACTCATAACTGCTCCAGAGTTATTTACACTGAAAATAAAAAAGTGCCGGTTTGTCCTGTTATTAGCAAAAATCAATGTAACTTATAGAATTGGCTTTAGGGGCATAAATAGATACATCGAATATCGCAACAAAAAAAACTCACTCATAACTACTCCAGAGTTATTTTCACTGAAAATAAAAAAGTGCCGTTTTGTCCTGTCATTAGCAAAACTCAATGTAATCTATAGAATTGGCTTTTGGGGCATAAATAGATACATCGAATATCGCAACAAAAAAAACTCACTCATAACTGCTCCAGATTTATTTTCACTGAAAATAAAAAAGTGCCGGTTTGTCCTGTCATTAGCAAAAATTTATGTTATCTTTATAATTGGCTTTAGGGGCATAAATAGATACATTGAATATCGCAACAAAAAAATACTCACTCATAACTGCTCCAGAGTTATTTTCACTGAAAATAAAAAAGTGCCGGTTTGTCCTGTTATTAGCAAAAATCAATGATATTTATAGAATTGGCTTTAGGGGCATAAATAGATACATCGAATATCGCAACAAAAAAAACTCACTCAAAACTGCTCCAGAGTTATTTACACTGAAAATAAAAAAGTGCCGGTTTGTCCTGTTAGTAGCAAAAATCAATGTTACTTATAGAATTGGCTTTAGGGGCATAAATAGATACATCGAATATCGCAACAAAAAAGCTCACTCATAACTACTCCAGAGTTATTTTCACTGAAAATAAAAAAGTGCCGGTTTGTCCTGTTATTAGCAAAAATCAATGTAACTTATAGAATTGGCTTGAGGGGCATAAATAGATACATCGAATATCGCAACAAAAAAAACTCACTCATAACTGCTCCAGAGTTATTTACACTGAAAATAAAAAAGTGCCGGTTTGTCCTGTTATTAGCAAAAATCAATGTAACTTATAGAATTGGCTTTAGGGGCATAAATAGATACATCGAATATCGCAACAAAAAAAACTCACTCATAACTGCTCCAGAGTTATTTACACTGAAAATAAAAAAGTGCCGGTTTGTCCTGTTATTAGCAAAAATCAATGTAACTTATAGAATTGGCTTTAGGGGCATAAATAGATACATCGAATATCGCAACAAAAAAAACTCACTCATAACTACTCCAGAGTTATTTTCACTGAAAATAAAAAAGTGCCGTTTTGTCCTGTCATTAGCAAAACTCAATGTAATCTATAGAATTGGCTTTTGGGGCATAAATAGATACATCGAATATCGCAACAAAAAAAACTCACTCATAACTGCTCCAGAGTTATTTTCACTGAAAATAAAAAAGTGCCGGTTTGTCCTGTCATTAGCAAAAATTTATGTTATCTTTATAATTGGCTTTAGGGGCATAAATAGATACATTGAATATCGCAACAAAAAAATACTCACTCATAACTGCTCCAGAGTTATTTTCACTGAAAATAAAAAAGTGCCGGTTTGTCCTGTTATTAGCAAAAATCAATGATATTTATAGAATTGGCTTTAGGGGCATAAATAGATACATCGAATATCGCAACAAAAAAAACTCACTCAAAACTGCTCCAGAGTTATTTACACTGAAAATAAAAAAGTGCCGGTTTGTCCTGTTAGTAGCAAAAATCAATGTTACTTATAGAATTGGCTTTAGGGGCATAAATAGATACATCGAATATCGCAACAAAAAAATCTCACTCATAACTACTCCAGAAATATTTTCACTGAAAATAAAAAAGTGCCGGTTTGTCCTGTTATTAGCAAAAATCAATGTAACTTATAGAATTGGCTTGAGGGGCATAAATAGATACATCGAATATCGCAACAAAAAAAACTCACTCATAACTGCTCCAGAGTTATTTACACTGAAAATAAAAAAGTGCCGGTTTGTCCTGTTATTAGCAAAAATCAATGTAACTTATAGAATTGGCTTTAGGGGCATAAATAGATACATCGAATATCGCAACAAAAAAAACTCACTCATAACTGCTCCAGAGTTATTTACACTGAAAATAAAAAAGTGCCGGTTTGTCCTGTTATTAGCAAAAATCAATGTAACTTATAGAATTGGCTTTAGGGGCATAAATAGATACATCGAATATCGCAACAAAAAAAACTCACTCATAACTACTCCAGAGTTATTTTCACTGAAAATAAAAAAGTGCCGTTTTGTCCTGTCATTAGCAAAACTCAATGTAATCTATAGAATTGGCTTTTGGGGCATAAATAGATACATCGAATATCGCAACAAAAAAAACTCACTCATAACTGCTCCAGAGTTATTTTCACTGAAAATAAAAAAGTGCCGGTTTGTCCTGTCATTAGCAAAAATTTATGTTATCTTTATAATTGGCTTTAGGGGCATAAATAGATACATTGAATATCGCAACAAAAAAATACTCACTCATAACTGCTCCAGAGTTATTTTCACTGAAAATAAAAAAGTGCCGGTTTGTCCTGTTATTAGCAAAAATCAATGATATTTATAGAATTGGCTTTAGGGGCATAAATAGATACATCGAATATCGCAACAAAAAAAACTCACTCAAAACTGCTCCAGAGTTATTTACACTGAAAATAAAAAAGTGCCGGTTTGTCCTGTTAGTAGCAAAAATCAATGTTACTTATAGAATTGGCTTTAGGGGCATAAATAGATACATCGAATATCGCAACAAAAAAATCTCACTCATAACTACTCCAGAAATATTTTCACTGAAAATAAAAAAGTGCCGGTTTGTCCTGTTATTAGCAAAAATCAATGTAACTTATAGAATTGGCTTTAGGGGCATAAATAGATACATCGAATATCGCAACAAAAAAAGCTCACTCATAACTACTCCAGAGTTATTTACACTGAAAATAAAAAAGTGCCGGTTTGTTCTGTTATTAGCAAAAATCAATGTAACTTATAAAATTGGCTTTAGGGGCATAAATAGATACATCGAATATCGCAACAAAAAAAACTCACTCATAACTGCTCCAGAGTTATTTACACTGAAAATAAAAAAGTGCCGGTTTGTCCTGTTATTAGCAAAAATCAATGTAACTTATAGAATTGGCTTTAGGGGCATAAATAGATACATCAAATATCGCAACAAAAAAAACTCACTCATAACTACTCCAGAGCGATTTTCACTGAAAATTAAAAAGTGCCGGTTTGTCCTGTTATTAGCAAAAATCAATGTAACTTATAGAATTGGCTTTAGGGGCATAAATAGATACATCGAATATCGCAACAAAAAAAGCTCACTCATAACTACTCCAGAGTTATTTACACTGAAAATAAAAAAGTGCCGGTTTGTTCTGTTATTAGCAAAAATCAATGTAACTTATAGAATTGGCTTTAGGGGCATAAATAGATACATCGAATATCGCAACAAAAAAAACTCACTCATAACTGCTCCAGAGTTATTTACACTGAAAATAAAAAAGTGCCGGTTTGTCCTGTTATTAGCAAAAATCAATGTAACTTATAGAATTGGCTTTAGGGGCATAAATAGATACATCGAATATCGCAACAAAAAAAACTCACTCATAACTACTTCAGAGTTATTTTCACTGAAAATAAAAAAGTGCCGGTTTGTCCTGTTATTAGCAAAAATCAATGTAACTTATAGAATTGGCTTTAGGGGCATAAATAGATACATCGAATATCGCAACAAAAAAGCTCACTCATAACTACTCCAGAGTTATTTTCACTGAAAATAAAAAAGTGCCGGTTTGTCCTGTTATTAGCAAAAATCAATGTAACTTATAGAATTGGCTTTAGGGGCATAAATAGATACATCGAATATCGCAACAAAAAAAACTCACTCATAACTGCTCCAGAGTTATTTACACTGAAAATAAAAAAGTGCCGGTTTGTCCTGTTATTAGCAAAAATCAATGTAACTTATAGAATTGGCTTTAGGGGCATAAATAGATACATCGAATATCGCAACAAAAAAAACTCACTCATAACTACTCCAGAGCGATTTTCACTGAAAATTAAAAAGTGCCGGTTTGTCCTGTTATTAGCAAAAATCAATGTAACTTATAGAATTGTCTTTAGGGGCATAAATAGATACATCGAATATCGCAACAAAAAAAGCTCACTCATAACTACTCCAGAGTTATTTACACTGAAAATAAAAAAGTGCCGGTTTGTTCTGTTATTAGCAAAAATCAATGTAACTGTGGCGGAACTCTTTTTCACCAGTGCGACCTTCGCGGTCGCCTTTATTATTTTATTTCAATAGAGTTGTTTTTTGTTTTTATAAGAGATCTGTCAAGAGGTGAGAAATAGATGTTTTCGATTCCGCAAAATAAATTGTTTTAATAATAGGAGTAATAATATCCTAAATTGGTGACCCCGATACGAACACAACATAAATTAAGACGATTCGAACACAAGAAGAGCAAAGGTACGCAAATAGGTACGAGTACTTTCTTTGGTGGTACGAGTGAAGCGACCACGGTCGTCTGATTGTTCGTCGACGAGAATACGAAAACGTAGAAAAAGAAGTGGTGAATTCGACTACGAGAGCTGTGCTGCTGACTGCTGGCAACAATCGCATGGAGCGCGTCAAGACTAAAGTCGAAGTATCTTTTGGAAGAACCAGTGTGGACTAAAAAGACTAAGTGTGATTTATATTGTTGTGTGTTTTTGTGTGTGTATTTAATTTTATTTTATTTTGGTGAATTTTTGTACATATTTTTAAGTTATTTTTATACCAAAGTTTTTTGTAGGGCATTCGCACACCACACTCCCACGTTTCTTTTGTTTTCAGTTTTTGTTTTTGAATTTTGTTTTTCTCTTAGCATGGTTTTTCATGACAGCACACGTCATGAGTGACAGTGAGCAGGAAGACTTCAAACCAGCTTCCGCGGGTACGGGTGGACGTGAAATGTCAAGCAGTGACAGCAGATCTGGCACAGGCGGTACGGAGAAGGTAATGATTAACAGAGTATCTATACGTACCCCTCCATTTTGTAGAGATCGCCCGGCCCTATGGTTTGCGAGTTTAGAGGCGCAATTTTCCATCAATAATATTAGCCAAGAAATCACAAAGTTTAATTACGCAGTTGCGCACCTCGATACCAATTGTACTCGCGAAGTAGAGGATTTCATAATCCAACCTCCGAGGGAGCAACCCTACACGAAATTGCGCAATGCAATAATATCTAGGTTCTCAGATTCTCGGGAGCAGAAAATACGCCGTCTTCTAGAGAAGGAGCAGATCGGCGATCAAAAGCCGTCGTTTTTTCTGCGT
Source organism: Agriopis leucophaearia (assembly GCA_949125355.1). Classification (NCBI taxonomy): domain Eukaryota; kingdom Metazoa; phylum Arthropoda; class Insecta; order Lepidoptera; family Geometridae; genus Agriopis; species Agriopis leucophaearia. The sequence goes on from OX421283.1 coordinate 10,399,868, forward strand.
CATCTGAGATCGTTAGCCGGTGCAGCATTTCCGGAGGATATTCTGAAGACAATTTGGATGAGCAGGTTGCCACGATATCTTCAAACTGTCTTGGCTGCTCAACGATTAGAATCGTTGGCTGAGCTAAGCGAACTAGCGGACAATTTGGCTGAAATTAACGCTCAATCAACTTCATTGGAGGTATGTACGGTTTCGCCTAACTCGAATACTGATCTTGTACAGGAGCTGACTAAAAAAGTTGATGAATTGACCCGTTTAGTAGCGTCACTTTCCTCTGCTGGTTGCAGCTCGCATGTTGGTACGCGTAGTCGTGACTTCAATCGTAACCGTAATCGTAGTCGCAGCCGATCACGTTCACGTAACTATGATTTGTGCTTTTATCATGACCGTTTTGCGACAAAAGCACGTAAATGTGTGCCTCCATGTAAGTGGTCCGGTTCCCCGCCTAGTGATCAGGGAAACCAAAACAGCAACTGTTAAAGGCGACATCCAGTTGCTCGCCAGCTAGTCGCCGCCTTTTCGTGACCGACCGGAGATCCAACCGGAAATTTTTGGTGGACACTGGTTCGGATATTTGTTGCGTTCCTCGTAGCTTTATAAAAGGACGTACGCTTCAGCCATTATCATATAGTTTAGTTGCAGCTAATGGCAGTAAGATTATCACATATGGACTGGTACAGTTGAACTTAAATTTAGGGCTACGACGGGATTTCACCTGGAACTTTGTCGTGGCGGATGTGGAAAGTGGTATTATTGGCGTAGATTTTTTGTCGCATTACCAGCTTTTACCCGATTGCTCAAAAGGTAAGCTGTGCGATAGTAAAACTGGGCTTATTTCGTCCGCGGACCTTTATACCGCGGAACAGCAAAGTGTGAAGGTAGTATCTCTTCCTGACTCGCCATTCACAGCGATCTTGGAGAAATACCCAAGTATAACGCGACCACCTGGTGCACCTAGAATTATTAAACACAGCACCGTACATTATATAAACACTACCGACGGTCCCCCTGTGACATCTAGACCGCGTCGGTTGGCACCATTAAAACTGGGCATTGCAAAGAAAGAGTTCGAAGATATGGTCCGAGCTGGTACTTGCCGACCATCTGATAGCTCTTGGTCATCGCCTCTGCATCTCGCACCTAAAAAGGACTCAACGTGGCGTCCTTGCGGTGATTATCGTGCATTAAACGCCCGAACGATTCCTGATCGCTACCCTGTCCGATACATAGGTGATTATGCGCACAACTTGTCTGGCTGTACCGTTTTTAGTACTATAGACTTGGTCAAGGCCTATCAACAGATACCGGTGAATCCAGGCGACGTGTGCAAGACAGCGATAACTACTCCATTTGGATTATATGAATTTCTGTATATGACTTTTGGTTTGCGTAATGCTGGGCAGACTTTTCAGAGATTTATCGATGAAGTAGTCCGTGGCTTAGATTTTTGCTATGTCTATGTTGATGACATTTTGGTTTACTCAAAAGACCAAATAGCGCATGCGCAGCATCTGGAAATCTTGTTCCAGCGATTGCTCGACTATGGCGTTGTGATTAATACAGCCAAGTCCGTATTTGGTGCCGCAGAAGTATCTTTCCTTGGGCATCGAGTCAATGCTGCGGGCACGCGTCCTCCTGAGGACAGAATTCGTTCTCTGGTGGATTACCCGCCCCCAAAGACAGTTCAGGGTATGCGCAGATTCATAGGCATGGTCAATTACTACCGCCGGTTTTTGCCAAGTACGGCTAAGTACCAAGCGCCGTTAATTGAAGCAATCACTGCTATTCAAGGCAAAGGCAATAAACCTTTTGTGTGGACTCCTGAGCTAGAAAAGTGCTTTGAAGAATGCAAGAAAAGCTTGACGTCCGCTACAATTTTAGCACACCCAAATAACAGTGCTGAGGTTGGGTTGTTTACTGACGCTTCAGGAACGCACGTTGGTTCTTGCCTACAACAGCGCGTCGATAATGATGATTGGCAGCCACTAGCCTATTTTAGTAAAAAGCTGACTGCTAAACAGGCTCAGTGGCCGGCGTACTATCGGGAACTCCTTGCGGTGTACGAGAGTGTTCAACACTTCAGGCACCTGTTGGAGGTACAACACGTCACTATCTACACTGACCATAAGCCGCTAATATACGCTTTTGTACAACGACGTGAGAAATTGCCGCCTATCCAATTAAACCAGCTGTCTTTCATCAGCCAGTTTACTACTGATGTAGTGTATATTAAAGGGGTTGATAACATCGTAGCTGATGCCATGTCGCGCGTTGAGTCTATTTCTCTTGAAGAGGATTTTGCTGCACTCGCGTTATCGCAAGAATCGGATGAGGAGCTAGCTAGTATGCGTGGGAATTCGTCTTTGAAGCTCGAACCCATCCTCATCCCTGGCACAAATATCACAGTAATTTGTGATACTTCAACTGAGCGACCACGTCCATACCTGACACCAGCATTCCGTCGAGCTGCATTCGACAGGTGTCACAACCTCAGTCACCCTGGCGCGCGGGCAACCACTCGCTTGGTAACTGAGCGTTATGTATGGCCTCAAGTAAACGCAAATTGCCGTGAATGGGCTCGAACTTGTTTACGCTGTCAACTCAGTAAAGTAACTCGACATATTAATTCGCCACTTGGAGAGTTTAAATTACCGTCAAACAGATTTAGGTCGGTGCATTTAGACATTATTGGACCACTTCCTCACTCGAAAGGGTACAATTATTGCCTGACTGCGATTGATAGATACACACGGTGGCCTGAAGTATGGCCTATGTCATCAATCACAGCAGAAGAGGTAGCAGATACATTCGTAACTGGTTGGGTTTCCCGTTTTGGGGTACCAAACATTTTGACAACCGACCAGGGCCGGCAGTTTGAATCTGTGTTGTTTCGCCGTCTAATGGATGTATGTGGTACCAAACGGGTGCGCACGACTAGTTACCATCCTTGCGCAAATGGTATGGTGGAACGCATGCATCGGCAGCTTAAAGCATCTTTGATGTGTCATAATGACACATGGGTAAGAGCTTTGCCGTTAGTTTTATTAGGGATGCGAACGGCGCTCAAAGAAGATTTGAAGGCATCTTCTGCAGAGCTCGTTTATGGAGAGACTCTTCGCTTGCCTGGAGAACTCGTCATACCTCCAATAACATCGCAGAGCCCAAGTGACGTTGTAGATTTCGTCCGTGAGCTGCGCAAATATATGGAAGCTCTCCGTCCTGTCCTTGCTACACGCCACGCCCAGCCATCGACTTTCATATTTAAAGATTTAGTTAAGGCGTCGCATGCCATGCTACGCGATGATTCAGTGCGAAGGCCGTTGCAGCCGCCTTATTCCGGTCCTCATCGTATCATCGGGCGAAGAGACAAAACGATCACTCTCGATATTAATGGAAGGGAACGTACAGTTAGCATAGATCGCGTTAAGCCTGCCCATTTGGATTCGGCGTTTGGCAATTGTGAACCAATTGTGCCGCCTGCGCCAACTCCAGCTAGCAGTTTCACGCCTGCGTTGGTCCCTGCACCTACACCAGCTCCTGTCATCACCCGGTCCGGGAGGAGGGTGAAGTTTAGAAATATTTTAGATATGTGATTATCTTATGTATTTATAAATTTTTCAGCTTATTCTTCCCTTCTCCGTGGGGGGGTGGTGTGGCGGAACTCTTTTTCACCAGTGCGACCTTCGCGGTCGCCTTTATTATTTTATTTCAATAGAGTTGTTTTTTGTTTTTATAAGAGATCTGTCAAGAGGTGAGAAATAGATGTTTTCGATTCCGCAAAATAAATTGTTTTAATAATAGGAGTAATAATATCCTAAATAACTTATAGAATTGGCTTTAGGGGCATAAATAGATACATCGAATATCGCAACAAAAAAAACTCACTCATAACTGCTCCAGAGTTATTTACACTGAAAATAAAAAAGTGCTGGTTTGTCCTGTTATTAGCAAAAATCAATGTAACTTATAGAATTGGCTTTAGGGGCATAAATAGATACATCGAATATCGCAACAAAAAAAACTCACTCATAACTGCTCCAGAGTTATTTAGACTGAAAATAAAAAAGTGCCGGTTTGTCCTGTTATTAGCAAAAATCAATGTAACTTATAGAATTGGCTTTAGGGGCATAAATAGATACATCGAATATCGCAACAAAAAAAACTCACTCATAACTACTTCAGAGTTATTTTCACTGAAAATAAAAAAGTGCCGGTTTGTCCTGTTATTAGCAAAAATCAATGTAACTTATAGAATTGGCTTTAGGGGCATAAATAGATACATCGAATATCGCAACAAAAAAGCTCACTCATAACTACTCCAGAGTTATTTTCACTGAAAATAAAAAAGTGCCGGTTTGTCCTGTTATTAGCAAAAATCAATGTAACTTATAGAATTGGCTTTAGGGGCATAAATAGATACATCGAATATCGCAACAAAAAAAACTCACTCATAACTGCTCCAGAGTTATTTACACTGAAAATAAAAAAGTGCCGGTTTGTTCTGTTATTAGCAAAAATCAATGTTACTTATAGAATTGGCTTTAGGGGCATAAATAGATACATCGAATATCGCAACAAAAAAAACTCACTCATAACTGCTCCAGAGTTATTTACACTGAAAATAAAAAAGTGCCGGTTTGTTCTGTTATTAGCAAAAATCAATGTAACTTATAGAATTGGCTTTAGGGGCATAAATAGATACATCGAATATCGCAACAAAAAAAACTCACTCATAACTGCTCCAGAGTTATTTACACTGAAAATAAAAAAGTGCCGGTTTGTCCTGTTATTAGCAAAAATCAATGTAACTTATAGAATTGGCTTTAGGGGCATATATAGATACATTGAATATCGCAACAAAAAAAACTCACTCATAACTACTCCAGAGTTATTTTCTCTGAAAATAAAAAAGTGCCGGTTTGTCCTGTTATTAGCAAAAATCAATGTAACTTATAGAATTGGCTTTAGGGGCATAAATAGATACATCGAATATCGCAACAAAAAAAACTCACTCACAACTACTCCAGAGTTATTTTCACTGAAAATAAAAAAGTGCCGGTTTGTCCTGTTATTAGCAAAAATCAATGTTACTTATAGAATTGGCTTTAGGGGCATAAATAGATACATTGAATATCGCAACAAAAAAAACTCACTCATAACTGCTCCAGAGTTATTTACACTGAAAATAAAAAAGTGCCGGTTTGTTCTGTTATTAGCAAAAATCAATGTAACTTATAGAATTGGCTTTAGGGGCATAAATAGATACATCGAATATCGCAACAAAAAAAACTCACTCATAACTGCTCCAGAGTTATTTACACTGAAAATAAAAAAGTGCCGGTTTGTCCTGTTATTAGCAAAAATCAATGTAACTTATAGAATTGGCTTTAGGGGCATAAATAGATACATTGAATATCGCAACAAAAAAAACTCACTCATAACTACTCCAGAGTTATTTTCACTGAAAATAAAAAAGTGCCGGTTTGTCCTGTTATTAGCAAAAATCAATGTTACTTATAGAATTGGCTTTAGTGGCATAAATAGATACATCGAATATCGCAACAAAAAAAACTCACTCATAACTGCTCCAGAGTTATTTACACTGAAAATAAAAAAGTGCCGGTTTGTCCTGTTATTAGCAAAAATCAATGTAACTTATAGAATTGGCTTTAGGGGCATAAATAGATACATCGAATATCGCAACAAAAAAAACTCACTCATAACTACTCCAGAGTTATTTTCACTGAAAATAAAAAAGTGCCGGTTTGTCCTGTTATTAGCAAAAATCAATGTAACTTATAGAATTGGCTTTAGGGGCATAAATAGATACATCGAATATCGCAACAAAAAAAACTCACTCATAACTACTCCAGAGTTATTTTCACTGAAAATAAAAAAGTGCCGGTTTGTCCTGTTATTAGCAAAAATCAATGTTACTTATAGAATTGGCTTTAGGGGCATAAATAGATACATCGAATATCGCAACAAAAAAAACTCACTCATAACTACTTCAGAGTTATTTTCACTGAAAATAAAAAAGTGCCGGTTTGTCCTGTTATTAGCAAAAATCAATGTAACTTATAGAATTGGCTTTAGGGGCATAAATAGATACATCGAATATCGCAACAAAAAAAACTCACTCATAACTACTCCAGAGTTATTTTCACTGAAAATAAAAAAGTGCCGGTTTGTCCTGTTATTAGCAAAAATCAATGTAACTTATAGAATTGGCTTTAGGGGCATAAATAGATACATCGAATATCGCAACAAAAAAAACTCACTCATAACTGCTCCAGAGTTATTTACACTGAAAATAAAAAAGTGCCGGTTTGTCCTGTTATTAGCAAAAATCAATGTAACTTATAGAATTGGCTTTAGGGGCATAAATAGATACATTGAATATCGCAACAAAAAAAACTCACTCATAACTGCTCCAGAGTTATTTACACTGAAAATAAAAAAGTGCCGGTTTGTTCTGTTATTAGCAAAAATCAATGTAACTTATAGAATTGGCTTTAGGGGCATAAATAGATACATCGAATATCGCAACAAAAAAAAACTCACTCATAACTGCTCCAGAGTTATTTACACTGAAAATAAAAAAGTGCCGGTTTGTCCTGTTATTAGCAAAAATCAATGTTACTTATAGAATTGGCTTTAGGGGCATAAATAGATACATCGAATATCGCAACAAAAAAAACTCACTCATAACTGCTCCAGAGTTATTTACACTGAAAATAAAAAAGTGCCGGTTTGTTCTGTTATTAGCAAAAATCAATGTAACTTATAGAATTGGCTTTAGGGGCATAAATAGATACATCGAATATCGCAACAAAAAAAACTCACTCATAACTGCTCCAGAGTTATTTACACTGAAAATAAAAAAGTGCCGGTTTGTCCTGTTATTAGCAAAAATCAATGTAACTTATAGAATTGGCTTTAGGGGCATAAATAGATACATTGAATATCGCAACAAAAAAAACTCACTCATAACTACTCCAGAGTTATTTTCACTGAAAATAAAAAAGTGCCGGTTTGTCCTGTTATTAGCAAAAATCAATGTTACTTATAGAATTGGCTTTAGGGGCATAAATAGATACATCGAATATCGCAACAAAAAAAACTCACTCATAACTACTTCAGAGTTATTTTCACTGAAAATAAAAAAGTGCCGGTTTGTCCTGTTATTAGCAAAAATCAATGTAACTTATAGAATTGGCTTTAGGGGCATAAATAGATACATCGAATATCGCAACAAAAAAAACTCACTCATAACTACTCCAGAGTTATTTTCACTGAAAATAAAAAAGTGCCGGTTTGTCCTGTTATTAGCAAAAATCAATGTAACTTATAGAATTGGCTTTAGGGGCATAAATAGATACATCGAATATCGCAACAAAAAAAACTCACTCATAACTGCTCCAGAGTTATTTACACTGAAAATAAAAAAGTGCCGGTTTGTCCTCTTATTAGCAAAAATCAATGTAACTTATAGAATTGGCTTTAGGGGCATAAATAGATACATCGAATATCGCAACAAAAAAAACTCACTCATAACTACTCCAGAGTTATTTTCACTGAAAATAAAAAAGTGCCGGTTTGTCCTGTTATTAGCAAAAATCAATGTAACTTATAGAATTGGCTTTAGGGGCATAAATAGATACATCGAATATCGCAACAAAAAAAACTCACTCATAACTACTCCAGAGTTATTTTCACTGAAAATAAAAAAGTGCCGGTTTGTCCTGTTATTAGCAAAAATCAATGTTACTTATAGAATTGGCTTTAGGGGCATAAATAGATACATCGAATATCGCAACAAAAAAAACTCACTCATAACTACTTCAGAGTTATTTTCACTGAAAATAAAAAAGTGCCGGTTTGTACTGTTATTAGCAAAAATCAATGTAACTTATAGAATTGGCTTTAGGGGCATAAATAGATACACCGAATATCGCAACAAAAAAAACTCACTCATAACTACTCCAGAGTTATTTTCACTGAAAATAAAAAAGTGCCGGTTTGTCCTGTTATTAGCAAAAATCAATGTAACTTATAGAATTGGCTTTAGGGGCATAAATAGATACATCGAATATCGCAACAAAAAAAACTCACTCATAACTACTCCAGAGTTATTTTCACTGAAAATAAAAAAGTGCCGGTTTGTCCTGTTATTAGCAAAAATCAATGTAACTTATAGAATTGGCTTTAGGGGCATAAATAGATACATCGAATATCGCAACAAAAAAAACTCACTCATAACTACTCCAGAGTTATTTTCACTGAAAATAAAAAAGTGCCGGTTTGTCCTGTTATTAGCAAAAATCAATGTTACTTATAGAATTGGCTTTAGGGGCATAAATAGATACATCGAATATCGCAACAAAAAAAACTCACTCATAACTACTTCAGAGTTATTTTCACTGAAAATAAAAAAGTGCCGGTTTGTCCTGTTATTAGCAAAAATCAATGTAACTTATAGAATTGGCTTTAGGGGTATAAATAGATACACCGAATATCGCAACAAAAAAAACTCACTCATAACTACTCCAGAGTTATTTTCACTGAAAATAAAAAAGTGCCGGTTTGTCCTGTTATTAGCAAAAATCAATGTAACTTATAGAATTGGCTTTAGGGGCATAAATAGATACATCGAATATCGCAACAAAAAAAACTCACTCATAACTGCTCCAGAGTTATTTACACTGAAAATAAAAAAGTGCCGGTTTGTCCTGTTATTAGCAAAAATCAATGTAACTTATAGAATTGGCTTTAGGGGCATAAATAGATACATCGAATATCGCAACAAAAAAAACTCACTCCAGAGTTATTTTCACTGAAAATAAAAAAGTGCCGGTTTGTCCTGTTAGTAGCAAAAATCAATGTAACTTATAGAATTGGCTTTAGGGGCATAAATAGATACATCGAATATCGCAACAAAAAAAACTCACTCATAACTACTCCAGAGTTATTTTCACTGAAAATAAAAAAGTGCCGGTTTGTCCTGTTATTAGCAAAAATGAATGTTACTTATAGAATTGGCTTTAGGGGCATAAATAGATACATCGAATATCGCAACAAAAAAAACTCACTCATAACTACTTCAGAGTTATTTTCACTGAAAATAAAAAAGTGCCGGTTTGTCCTGTTATTAGCAAAAATCAATGTAACTTATAGAATTGGCTTTAGGGGCATAAATAGATACATCGAATATCGCAACAAAAAAAACTCACTCATAACTGCTCCAGAGTTATTTACACTGAAAATAAAAAAGTGCCGGTTTGTCCTGTTATTAGCAAAAATCAATGTAACTTATAAAATTGGCTTTAGGGGCATAAATAGATACATCGAATATCGCAACAAAAAAAACTCACTCATAACTGCTCCAGAGTTATTTACACTGAAAATAAAAAAGTGCCGGTTTGTTCTGTTATTAGCAAAAATCAATGTAACTTATAGAATTGGCTTTAGGGGCATAAATAGATACATCGAATATCGCAACAAAAAAAACTCACTCATAACTGCTCCAGAGTTATTTACACTGAAAATAAAAAAGTGCCGGTTTGTCCTGTTATTAGCAAAAATCAATGTAACTTATAGAATTGGCTTTAGGGGCATAAATAGATACATCGAATATCGCAACAAAAAAAACTCACTCATAACTGCTCCAGAGTTATTTACACTGAAAATAAAAAAGTGCCGGTTTGTCCTGTTATTAGCAAAAATCAATGTAACTTATAGAATTGGCTTTAGGGGCATAAATAGATACATCGAATATCGCAACAAAAAAAACTCACTCATAACTACTCCAGAGTTATTTTCACTGAAAATAAAAAAGTGCCGTTTTGTCCTGTCATTAGCAAAACTCAATGTAATCTATAGAATTGGCTTTTGGGGCATAAATAGATACATCGAATATCGCAACAAAAAAAACTCACTCATAACTGCTCCAGAGTTATTTTCACTGAAAATAAAAAAGTGCCGGTTTGTCCTGTCATTAGCAAAAATTTATGTTATCTTTATAATTGGCTTTAGGGGCATAAATAGATACATTGAATATCGCAACAAAAAAATACTCACTCATAACTGCTCCAGAGTTATTTTCACTGAAAATAAAAAAGTGCCGGTTTGTCCTGTTATTAGCAAAAATCAATGATATTTATAGAATTGGCTTTAGGGGCATAAATAGATACATCGAATATCGCAACAAAAAAAACTCACTCAAAACTGCTCCAGAGTTATTTACACTGAAAATAAAAAAGTGCCGGTTTGTCCTGTTAGTAGCAAAAATCAATGTTACTTATAGAATTGGCTTTAGGGGCATAAATAGATACATCGAATATCGCAACAAAAAAATCTCACTCATAACTACTCCAGAAATATTTTCACTGAAAATAAAAAAGTGCCGGTTTGTCCTGTTATTAGCAAAAATCAATGTAACTTATAGAATTGGCTTTAGGGGCATAAATAGATACATCGAATATCGCAACAAAAAAAGCTCACTCATAACTACTCCAGAGTTATTTACACTGAAAATAAAAAAGTGCCGGTTTGTTCTGTTATTAGCAAAAATCAATGTAACTTATAAAATTGGCTTTAGGGGCATAAATAGATACATCGAATATCGCAACAAAAAAAACTCACTCATAACTGCTCCAGAGTTATTTACACTGAAAATAAAAAAGTGCCGGTTTGTCCTGTTATTAGCAAAAATCAATGTAACTTATAGAATTGGCTTTAGGGGCATAAATAGATACATCGAATATCGCAACAAAAAAAACTCACTCATAACTACTCCAGAGCGATTTTCACTGAAAATTAAAAAGTGCCGGTTTGTCCTGTTATTAGCAAAAATCAATGTAACTTATAGAATTGGCTTTAGGGGCATAAATAGATACATCGAATATCGCAACAAAAAAAGCTCACTCATAACTACTCCAGAGTTATTTACACTGAAAATAAAAAAGTGCCGGTTTGTTCTGTTATTAGCAAAAATCAATGTAACTTATAGAATTGGCTTTAGGGGCATAAATAGATACATCGAATATCGCAACAAAAAAAACTCACTCATAACTGCTCCAGAGTTATTTACACTGAAAATAAAAAAGTGCCGGTTTGTCCTGTTATTAGCAAAAATCAATGTAACTTATAGAATTGGCTTTAGGGGCATAAATAGATACATCGAATATCGCAACAAAAAAAACTCACTCATAACTACTTCAGAGTTATTTTCACTGAAAATAAAAAAGTGCCGGTTTGTCCTGTTATTAGCAAAAATCAATGTAACTTATAGAATTGGCTTTAGGGGCATAAATAGATACATCAGTAGGTAGTTATTGGGCACGCTGTACCACTTGGTCGCTGTTACAACTTCAGGTCGTATGCTCGAGGGATATCGACTGCGTTGCTCCACCTTCAGCTATCGCTTCAGGTGGAGTTCAACGCGGTCGATATCCCTCGAGCATACAACCTGAAGTTGTAACAGCGGGCCAAGTGGTACAGCGTGCCCAATCACAATGTAAAATTGAGTCAAGATAGACATTTAGATAATTATATCACTCACCTAGTCGATGGTGTAATTTATAACTTCACATTTGAATACAAAGTCACTTTCACACCACTTACTACTCTTTATAGCGATGGTGAGATATAATAACGTAACATAATGTGTATGAAAAATTGTGAATAAGAAAGAAAACTAGATAAAGTTATAATTTTATAGGTACTGTTCAGATCAGAATAGATTTATTGTACCTAAGTGGTTTGCTATTACTTCTCAAAGTCTCTGCGTACTGATTTTCATCGGCAGAGATAACACAGGAGTATCAGGAAATGTGCACCAATTTCAGTGTGCGTACTAATGATCATCCCCACAAGAAATTGGTACAAGTTCTGCAAAAGTGTCTGCGTACTAATTTTCATCCCCAGTCGCTAGATAGCAGTAATTTCCACTCCACATACTACATAGAAAATGTGCTCGATTTCAGTGTGCGTACCTATGATCGTCCCCACAAGAAATTGGCACATGTTCTGTAATAATGACTGCGTACTAATTTTCATCTGCAGTCAGGAAGTAAATAGCGAAACTAAGGTAACTTTAAATTCTAAACTTGAAGCTAAACGATATATACCCACTAAAATTAACACCATCAATTAAATTTAATTATTTATGTCACCATCGCATAGCACTACACAAGTTCACAGTAGAAAAATAACTAAAATGTAGCTAACGTGATATGTGTGTGTATACGCGGAGAAATTAAGTAGTTGACATAGACATATAGTACAGGAGCCCGAAGCTATTCAAATAACAATAAAGGTTACCGGTTATCTATGTGAAATTGGTCTAAATAACACCATTTTAAATATTGAAATCCAAGTCTCAAAGATCGTAAACCCGCCGTAACCATATACAGTGATAAAACAAAGATCTCAAAATGTGTTAATTATTTAATTTTCGAGGTCTTTGTTCAATTACCATAAGAAAGAGTAAGACTTTGGAAAGTTGTTATATACAGACATTAATATCATTTGAAGTCAGGGTATAAATTATTATTTAATCATTTACATTTAAGAGTACCAGTTCAAACTGAAACAGCTGACATTAGACCCTCTTTACAAACCATTTTCATATTTTAAGATGTATTTAGACTACGGCGGATTATGATTTGTAAGATTTGGGTTTTAGTATCTACTATGATGTAATTTAAACCAATTTCACAAAGATAACCTACTAACCTTTATTGTTATTTGAATGGCTGCGGGCTCCTGTACTAATATAACTTTATGCTTTATCTGCAAGTTTTATTACATATTCTGTGCCTTAGCAAGTAGTGGGAACGTTGTAAATTGATATTACTTGACCTCATTTCTGAATTAGGGTTCACCTATTATTTTTGTGATTTTTGAAAACGATTTTGCAAATTAAGAAAATATTAGAAGGATGGATTTGCATGAATTTTCGCTTATCTAACAAAATTCATCTAATGTATATTTTGTTTTAATTTTTCACATCTACCTATATTTCATAAGTACTAAATTAAGAGGTACCAATTACATTGTTATTGAGAAATAAAAGACAAGTAGACATACAAGATTTATAGAAAGTCTCGCTGGGATACAATCCGGGTACTATGGGTATGATTTGTTTATGATTCCTGACTTATGTCTAAATAATCGAGAAAATCGTGAGCGAAACCGCGGGCGAAACTAGTTAATAGGTTATATTAAGCAGGTGTTGCAGTGACGTCAATTCCTACCTTTAAATGTGTGTGCTGTATGCACGTCAGCATTTTCATGTAAAACTAATACGTAAATACTATGTGTTTTACAACACGTGGGAATGCCTAAGTCATCAATTTTCCTACCTAAAGCCTCGTAAATGCGGAAGTCTACAATTTCAAATCGATGCATGTATGATTATGATGTAAGTAATTAATTGCTTTTAAATTAGTAGTCATTGATTTGTTATTCTTGTCATATAATATGTGACTTAAGCTCTTTTGTTAAATTATATCATTTTATACGATTTTACGTATAAAACTCGAACCTGAAGGAATTGTTTCATACTGAATTCTGTCTTCGACGTGGACGTCAGCAACTTCAGCTTCACCAGCATCTTGAGCATCTTCATCATCATCAGAAGTACCCTGAGTGACCTCGAGTGAATTTAAATTCATCATGTAAGTGAGTAACTTACCTTACTCTTAATTTTTGATATAATTGTGTTGTCTTGAGTAAGCTGATTGTGATGTGGTAAATATCACACGTACTATTAATATTTAGTACTTACATAATGTTTCAGTCATTTACATAAGTTTCAGTACTTTTAATTTATCATGAATTAAATAACTGCGCTCGACGCTTGTCATGTTTGACCCCATATATTTCATGTTAGTAGTAATTATAAAGTTTGTAATCAAAGTTTTTTTTTCAGGTCTGACTCAGAATCAGAAGCAGTACCCATCATCATCCCAGCAGCGCAGAAAAACAAGAGAGGAAAGAAATCTGCAGAAACAACTGCCAGTATCGGGAAGAAAAGAAAAGGAGACAAAATTACTCAGAGGTATTTTTCTTTTGTTAGATACTTATTTATTTTAATTTTAAATACTTACATTAAGTTTTTATTTGTACTGTCTTTATTTTATTACTAGCCGGCCGTCCCGGCTTCGCACGGGTCTAGCTCGGCTTTAGGCCTCGCTACAAAATATAATATGCTCTATGTCACCCGGAGATAGTGTAGCTCCCCAACAGTGAAAGAATTTATAAAATCGGTTCAGTAGTTTCGGAGCTTTTTTCAATGCAAACAAACAATCAAATCTTTCCTCTTTATAATATTAGTATAGATTTATTATGTCAGTATAAACAAGTGTCAAGTAGTAATTCTTTAACTTTGTGATTTATTGTTGGTATGGTGGTAACCTTATAAACTATGGGTTTACTTGTTTAGAGTTATAACATCCATTAAAATTTTATTAATTGTTACAGCCTACGTGGAAAATCCCAACGCACGGACATTTTCGGACTAGAAGAAGCCGTCGAAGAGACACCACAACCCAAAAAATCAACCATCACCAGCAGCTTCGTCAACCGCGTGGCTAACGGCTCACAGCGACGAGTCGCAGACATTAAGGGTGATTATTTCATAGACCTAAAAATTTATGACTCTGAAGATGCTGATTCCACTGCTCCAGAGGAGCGGTGGAAAAAAGCACTGGTAAGAGCCAAACTCAAAATTGAACCAGACTCGTCGCAGTGGAGTAAGCTCCAGAGCTTTGTGAGGGACGCTCACAAGCTTTTTGAAGCTTGTGATCCAACATTTTATTCAGATAGTGTTTATTTCAAGGACAAGTAGTAGGATTGATTTGGAGTGTCCTATAATAAGAAAGGTCTATCATTTTGTCATTAAATATATTTTTAAGTTGTGTTCTTTTTGTCACTAGATTTTACGCGGTATAATTAAGTATACTAGAATTAATTTGTGTTTTCGAATAATTTAGATAGCTTTAGGTGGCCTTATTATTAAGAAAATAAATATTATAAAACAATATACTAGTATTGAATATAATTTCCACCTTTTAGGGAGTAAATAAATTTGAAATGCCATATTGCAAAAAATAATTATAATGGTTGTCATACACTGAGCTATAATAATATTCAAATATAACATACTTTCCGCACAATCTTTCTTATATTTTCTATTGAGGTATACTAACAGACAAGATAATTAATATTTAGATTTTTACACTTCTGAATATTTTGAACTAAAAATATAAAATATACATTATAGCTCAGTGTGTTATGTGCTTAATAGACGTTGCGAATAAGGCATGGTCGACTAATTTCAACTTCATTTACCTTTTACAATTGAGTGAACATCAAACTAGATTTTATTCCTGTCGCAAATCATTGAGATACGTATAACTAGCACTAATAATAATTAAATAAACGGTTAACATACTAAATTACTTGTATTGAACAAAGTTTCTATAGGATATTGGGAAGTTTCTATAGGGAATTGTTAGAAATTTAAAATGCCATTCTGCAAAACGTGTAACGTTGACGTTGAAAAAAAATGTTGGTTAGGTCATACACGTAGTACTAAACATAAGAACCGTACATTTTTACCGATGTGTGATGGTATAGACATTATTGAGTCAGCATTTCGCAATCGCATAGCGAGTTATAGAGTCAAAGTATCAGATGATAAGGAAGGAATTTGTGTACCCACTTTCTTTAATGCTATTCGCACAAAGATTAATTTGCTTCTTGATCAATCACTTCAAACTCACACTTGCATTAAAGTGAATTTTGAATTGTTTTCTATGTTTCTTATGTTTAAAAATGATACACAGGAAATGAAATCTTTTGCAACTACTAATTTTACACTTCATCTAAACTATGATTTCAATAACTTGTACACAAACATTTTAAACAGTATCATGAAAAAAATAGAAGAATTCCAAGAGAGAGACAGTGGGTGGACATTTTTAAACAATTGTCATCTGGAAATAAATATTTGTAAATATGAACCACTGCGAGGTTCAAACTTCATAAATTTACCAAAATTCATACAAAATAAAAAAGCGTGTTTAAACATTAAAAATAACGATGATTACTGTTTTTTGTGGTGTGTTATCGCTGCGCTTTACCCCGCAACCGAACACCCAGACCGGGTTACTTCGTATCCTTGTTTTCAAGACAAACTAAATATCAAAGATTTATCATTCCCTATGACTTTATCAGATATTTCTGTTTTTGAAAAAAATAATCCTGACTTGAGTATCTACGTTTATGGTTTAAGAGATAGTAAAGTTATAACCGGGCCTTTGTATAAATCAGAATCTAAGAGTTACAAACACCGAATTCATCTATTGTTCCTTGAAAATAACACGTCGTCACATTTTTGTTTAGTAAAAGATTTACCTCGTCTGGTGAGAAATCAATTAACAAGACATCATGGAAAGTTACATTGTTGCGAAAATTGTTTATTATTCTTTTCTTCAAATGAAGAGCTCGACCATCATGTTTGTGGGGGTATCGTTACTATTTTACCTGAAAAGGGGTCAGTAATACAGTTTAAAAACTATAATCGCAAGCAAGATGTTCCATTCGTCATTTACGCTGACTTTGAAACAATGCTACGTCCTGTACAAGGTTGTGAACTTGATCCCAAAATATCCAGCACATCTGATCGACATCATCACGTACCTGTCGCTTTTGCATATAATATTGTTTGCGTGCTCGATGAATCATATAACCGGTTCGTAAGCTATCGCGGGGAAGATTGTGTTACAAAATTCATAACTTCACTACTTGATGACGTACATAAAATTCATAAGATCCTTGGCAAAAAGACTCCAATAATATTTAACCAGCATGATGAAAAAGTATTTAATGAATCGATTCGTTGTCACATTTGTGGGCATTTAACGTGGGGTTGCAAAGTTCGCGATCATTGTCATTTAACTGGAAAATTCCGGGGTGCTGCACATGAGATGTGTAATCTAAATTACAAGCTACCAAAATTTATCCCAATTTTTTTTCATAACTTGTCCGGTTATGATTGTCACTTATTTATAAAAGAATTAGGAGAATTACCGGGTTCAATTAAAGTCATACCAAAGACAAAAGAAAATTATATTTCTTTTACTAAATATGTGGAAGTTGCCCTAGATGAATACCTGCAGCTACGTTTCGTAGATTCGTTCAAATTTTTGAGCACAAGTCTAGACAAGCTATCTCAAACACTAAACTGCAACGATTTAGTGCATATGCATAGACATTTTCCGGACAAAAGCCAATTCGAGTTACTGACTCGGAAAGGGGTTTACCCTTATGAGTATATGACGAAATGGGAATGCTATACGGAACCAGCTTTACCCCCACGGGAAAAGTTTTATAGTTCTTTAAACGATACAAATATATCTGACGCTGATTACTACCATGCCCAGCTAGTTTGGTCGCAGTTCAACATCGAGAATTTAGGTCAATACACAGACTTATATGTTAAAACAGATGTTTTACTATTGACAGACACTTTTGAAAAGTTTCGTAGGACAAGTAAGATGCATTATCAGTTAGATCCAGCCGCCTACTTGACTCTCCCTTCTCTATCATTCGATAGTTTTTTATTAGGTTCTTCCGTCCAGTTAGAGCTAATCAATGACTTAGCAATATTACGTATGATACAAAAAGGAATTCGCGGAGGTGTGTGTATGTGTACGCACCGCTATGCAAAATCTAACAACAAATATATGTCTAACTATGACCCAAATCAAGAGGATTCATTTTTAGTATATCTCGATTGTAATAATCTGTATGGGTACAGCATGTGTCAGTCACTTCCGCTGTCAAACTTTAGGTTTTTAAGCCAACAAGAAATCAATACTTTGGATGTAATGAAAGTATTAGACAATGCTGATGAAGGTTACATTTTGGAAGTAGATTTGTCATATCCAGATATCTTGCATTTATCGCATAACGATTTGCCGTTCTGTGGGGAAAAATGCATACCCCCACACGGAAAATGTATGAAACTCGTTCCAAATTTGTACAACAAGTACGAGTACGTAATTCATTATGTCAATCTTAAGAAATGCCTAGAACACGGTCTGGAATTGCGGAAAATACATCGAGTGATCGCATTCAATCAAAGTTCTTATCTGAAAAGATACATTGAGGTTAACACAGTACTTCGTCAAAAAGCTGAATCCGTGTTTGAACAAGATTTTTTCAAACTTTTAAATAATAGTGTTTTTGGTAAATCTTTTGAAAACACAGAATCAAGAGTCAAAGTGCATCTTGTAAATCAATGGAACGATAAAAACAATGTTACTAAAAAAAGAACAAGCGCTGATAAATTGGTTAGTAGTCCATACTTTCATAGTGCATCAGTTTTTTCTGATAATTTAGTAGCAGTTCAAATGAAATCTGATCGAGTAATTCTTGATAAACCAATTTACATTGGTTTTTCAGTCTTGGAATTGTCTAAATCACACATGTACAACTTCCACTATAATGTCATCAAACCAGTGTACAATGATTGTGTTCAATTATGCTACACAGACACCGACAGTTTTATATACTTCATAAAGACACCCGATTTTTATAAAGACATAAAAGACTCGTTCTTGAATTATTTTGACACAAGTAATTACGAACGTAAAAATCAATACAATTTACCGTTAATGAACAAAAAAATACCTGGTTTGTTTAAGGATGAAATGGGTGGAAGTATAATAACTGACTTTGTTGGGTTGCGGTCGAAATTATATTGCGTTAAAACTGAAAAACGTACAATAAAAAAAGCTAAAGGAGTAAAGACATGCGTGATTCGTAATTTTGACTTATCAGATTATCAAAACGTGAATTTTAATGAAAGCATTGTACGTAAAAAGAACTTATTGTTTAAATCGATAAAGCACCGAATATTTACTAAACAAGTAAATAAAATTGTTCTCTCCGGAAACGATGATAAGAGACGTGTTTCTAGTAATAGAATATCTACCCTGGCTTGGGGTAGCACTTATATTTTAAAGTCATGATTAAGTATGTTTTAATTATGACCTAAGTATTAGTAAATAAGTACCTTATTATTGTATCCTTCAATGATAATAGAATATGATGTACTTACTTAGTACTTATAGTTTGTAATGTTTGTTAAGATTAGTTTGTAATTTAGTATGATAGACGATAGAAATAAATGATGTCATGTAATTTTGACTTTTACTAACTCTACTTCCTTAACCAATCATACCAACTTTCCTAAGTAGGTAGGACATCAATTTTAGTAGGTGAATGTGAGGTCTATATAAAATGAGCAACAAGTTGAAACAAGTTTGATTGACAGAGATAAAATAGATAACCATTGTCGTAATTTAATAGGTAGGTATTATAGTTACGCTGCCTGGGTTGATATTTGATACGTTGTGAGGGAGCGACAAGTTATATCCTGCTCTTTTCGATTGATGTCAGCATTATTTGTGTTAATTGCTATTGTAGTTTTGCACATTCATTAATTATAATCTAGACTGCAGGCAGGTCGCATGCAAAAATAATTTTTACAACTCGCTAAATAAATATTTGGTATTGATTTGCGTTCAACACTTGATTCTATAAAGGTGAGCGTTTTGTTTGATTTGGATAAATTTATTAATGTTCTTTAATGTCACTTATGGTGCATTTCTCTTATTTATCTCAATTTTTTTTTTTTTCAGATCAACATGTCAACTGTAAATGATGATTACTATTCCATGCCTTGCGCACAGGATCCATTAGCAGGCTGGGACTCGTTTGAGGCAGAACAGCGAACCAAACGCAAGCTCGAACTAGCTGAAGCTAAACTCGCTAAAGTTGAGGCTACTAAGAAGAAAAAAATGATGAAAAAAAGTAAGAAAGAGACGCTTTCTTATGTTATCAATAAATCTTCAGAGAGAGGATATAAAATGCTAAAAATTCAAGTATACGATTTCAACGAAGGGGAAAATACCTACAGTGAATCGGTAAGAGTGCAATACATAGTGACTCATCCAATAGATGAAGTGTTAGACTCAGTTCAAAGTGTTGTTAATAAAATTTCAAAACGATTAAGTAATGAGACTCTGTGAATTAATAAAATGTAAACATAAATAAAATAAAAATAAGTAAATTTTAAAGTAATTTTTAAGTTAGTTAAGTTTTTAAATTAATGTATATATCCTTATTTATATTTTTAAATAAACTACACAGGTAATAAATAAGATTTTTGTTTCATTTAAATAAAACAATTTATTTTTTAAACATACATTTATTGATCATTATTACATACAATTATAATTTTTATCATAATTGGTAACATTTGTCAAGATAGTATTAGGTTATAAAATTGATTAGAATAAATTAGGTTATTGTATAATAACATAATATATTGCAATAGATATCTATAGACCTCATCAATTATCAACACAATCATAACCACCAGATTCACTAGAATCACTTTCCTCTTTGTCATTTTCAAAATTATTGTTTATTACATTTTTGTGATTATTTTCACTGAAGTTTTCGAAAAATTTGAATACATTCATATAGTTATCAATAAACCATTTTTTAACTAAAATTACATTTTTTAATGCGCAATGTTTTTTATGATATACACAATTTAGAGAGTTTTTACCATTTTGATTATAAAGTTGTTCCAATAACAATAAATTAGGGCATCCCTTTTCTCCAATGTCTATGATATCACAATTACTATTGCAAATATTTTGTAACCACTTAATCTTTTCCAAACCCTTAACGAAAACTTTTTTATTATTTAATAGAGTCCTGCTGACACGTTTAAATTCACTATAGTCGATGTAACCTTCGCTCCATAATATGCCACGATATCTTTCTAACCATGAAACTTGTTTCTTTTCCTTTTCTATGAGTCGAGAGAATGGGTAAGGTGGTTTCACTAAAAACACTTGGGTGTATTCTACCGTAGCCAAAGCCAATTCTTTGATGATAAAAAAGTTATTGGTATCTTTAAATCCTTGCAAATCCACTATAATGTATTCCGAATTCATGATAATTTCTTGACAGTGCTACTCAACGGTTTGTATTCAACGATGCAATCGTTTAGAATCAAACAAAATGCTGATGTGTTTTCTGGAAACTCAATGGCGGTTTCAAGTTCAATTCGCACGTCTATAGGTCCAGATTTAAGAGTTTCGTTTTGTCTCGAACAATCTATCACAAAAAGAGGCGCCCTAGACTTAAAGTCTTCGTAACTTAATAACGGTTCTGGCCGACGGTTGTAATACGACTGTTGAAATCTAGTGTAGCGTTCATATATAAGGGAATAGTTATCGTCAGCGAACCTGGTATTCAGATTTTCATATGGAAAATAGCAAGAGTTTAGAAAAACTCTTAAGTTTTCTATGTCA
Organism: Agriopis leucophaearia; assembly: GCA_949125355.1. Lineage (NCBI taxonomy): Eukaryota > Metazoa > Arthropoda > Insecta > Lepidoptera > Geometridae > Agriopis > Agriopis leucophaearia. Next base: position 10,421,275 of record OX421283.1, read on the forward strand.
CAATGGTCAAACTGAGACATGTCGGCATCGGCACGACGCATACGGTTTGTTTGAAATCCTACTATTACATATCGTGGTTTTTCTATTTGGGAAGAAGTTTTTACAGACCATGTATGTTTTCTAGTTTTTGGAAGAGCAGGATATTCATAAAGATCCCAATTTCTATAAACCATGCTGATAGAACGATCTTTTTCCAGGTATTTGAGTAAATTAATCCGTTCACGATCAGATACTTTCACATGGGGTACGCGCCAGTTTATGTTTTCTATTTCAACATTATGAACATATTCACCCGCTTCTAGTTTTATTGCATTGAGATTCGTGCTACTCCGAAGTAATATCAACTCATGCTTACAATTCATAATAATCTTATTATAATCTTCAGCAAAACCTAGTATTTTATTAAGAGGTATAGACACTGAAAAATTACCTGCTGCTTTATTTGTGGTACCATTCATATCCCACCCCCATAACTTCGACATCTTAGACTCGTTATCATTGATTGAAATTAGAGATTTCATAGTGGTAGTAATACCAGCATTTTTTATTTTATCTATTTCTACTCCATTTAACTCATATCGAATGTCTTGAAAGAAAAATAATACTGGGTTATTTGTAAAATGAACTTTGGCTACAGCAGCTTTTGTATCACGTTTAACTACATGTACAACGCCTTTTATGAATAGAGTACTTGCCGAAGGTAGTACGCATAGATCTTGTTGATTAATAGGTATTCGTATTTCGTCATTTTCTCGAAAGCTATTGACATATGGCTTATATGTATGATATTCTATGCTTTCAATAGAATTATCAACATGTATCGTATCTGTTATACTGAGCATACTCATTTTAATAATCCAATTAGTTTCAAAAACTTCTTATTTTCTTTAGTTAGTTTCACTCGAGGTCTTCTTTTGTTGATGACACGGTTTGAAATGTGTTTATTTAGTGTTTGTACTATGGTTTTATTGTGGTCAATCATTTTCTTCTGATGTGTAAGTATAGTTGTATATCTTCACCACGTAAGTTTACTAAATTATTCTTAGCATCCAATATTCTGACGGTAATTGAGCTGATATTATTCTGGTTAATTGGGAAATAAATAATGTTCTTGGGTATTTCAATAATTCTGTAACCAGGAGGTACGTTTGGAGGAAATTCGTGAATTATATGACTGGGTTTACCGTCCGTGTATGAACCGCTTATAATGTCACATTCGATTCTTAGCACGGTCGTCGAAAGAATGTTGACTGGATAAGAGGATTCATTTAATATATTCGCTTTTAAAGTTTCTTGGTTGAAACCAAATACTCGAGCTAGCAAAGGACTTTTTTCAAAATGTATATCTTTAGAACATATGATGGAAGTTTTTAACGTGTTGTTATTACAAATTAATTTAAAAGAACAGTCTTTCATGCTCTGTTCCAAGTAATCGTTTATATCACTCAGCTCATACGATCCTTCGGGTATTACAACGACTTCCTTATCACCATAATGTAATTTGTTATTGTTGCTATCGATGTTAGGTATAGAATTAAATGTTGAGAAGTATAGCACACCGCATTCGTATTCGCCATTGAGCTCTAAGCCAGGTGAATAATTTATCGTAGACAGTGGACTGGAGCTTGATATGGATAGTGTAAAAGACATATTGATACTGACAACAACTTAACGATTCTTTAACTTAAATTAGATTTCCAGAAGTTCTTCAGATATTTTATGCATAAGTGTCCGCAATTTACAGAATCATAACTTTGATATTTCAGGTAATTATAATAAATTTCATGATTATTAAAATACCTCAGTAATTCTAGCGGAGGCTTTAAATCTCCAAAGCTGTCAAAATACTCACAATATTCATTATTTTTTACATAGGCTACCCAGTGAGTGCCAGGATTTTGATGATCATCTAGATTAATTATACCACATTCAATCCGCTTGGGTTTTTTTGGTAATCTATCTCTCATGTAGACACCTCTAAAATAAGGTATATTAGCACTATACGTCATTATATCAATGTCAGTCAGAGCGCGTTTGGGTAGCCTTGTATTTAGTTTTTTGGAGCTTTTAAAAACAAACCACTACCTTTTTTGTATGGTTTTAAATAGCATCCCTTTCCTAGTGCTATTGCTTCCATTGTTCTATTATGACGTTCAGATTCTTGTAGGTCAAGTTTTGCTGATTTATAATCATGCACAGCTTTTGCAACACCTGCAGCACCGCCAGTTAGAGCGCCCAACGCTGATAGAGCCGCAAATATTGGTATTAACGGTAATATACCTCCAGTTTTTGGTATAGGTATAACACGCGGTACGCGAACTCTATTTTTTGTAAATACTTTTTTAGCAACAGCATAAGCAATTTTAATGGCAGCTTCATTATTTTTTGGTTTTAATTTTTTCAGCGTTGTACTAATTTGAGTAGTTAAAGCCTTAAATTTTTTGACACCAGCACCTAATTTAAGTTTTGATTTCATAGCTTTATTTACTACCCAGGAAGCAATTTTTTCACCAGTACTGGCATCTTTAGACTTTAGTCGCCTTTTAGTCATGTTAATGAGTTCTATATCAGCTTTGTGACGATCACCTAAATTAGAATTATTTGAGTACGCAATGTCGTGTTGTTTACAAGCTTCGTCTAGTTCATTGACTCCTTTATCACCACGCAACATCCGTTTTTGCAATTTTGTACCGGGACCACAATAATTATATCCAGGTAAATGTAACTCAAACGGTAATTTATTTATCACTGTGTTAATGAGACCACCTCCTTCCATCGATGTTATCTTAATAATGTTTATTGTACGGTCTCAACCATTTTATATATAATGTTAAAGAAATGCATTTTTATTAATCCACGAGTTTTCACTTTCACTAAAACCTAACCATTTAACATATAGTTTATTACCTTTTTGTTTCAATACTTTTTCTACTAGGTATACGCCAGGACAATTAGTCTTTTGGAGTTCTTGTTTATAAAATGAACCTAATATTTTCTGATTATGTTGATCTTCTAAATGGTAAGTCACAGGCTCTGTTTCATTCACTTTAATAATTTTAAACAATTCAGTAGACCAATTTGGTGTGTAACCTTTTTGAAAACATCCTTTATATTTGCTAATGCGAACCTGATCTCCAACATTGAAAGTTTTTTTCTTTTTAGAAACAGTTTTTTGACTTTTTTGTATATTATTCAATACAGAAATTCTATTTGAGGTACAAACATTTTTTGGTTCTATTTTAATAGTTCGATGTATTGAGCTATTATACGTGTTGATTATTTCTTGTACAGGTTTACCTATCCACTTATAGTTTCCAGCTAAATTGAAATATTTGTAAAGTTTGTTTTTAATTGTTCTTATAAACCTCTCTACAATAGATGCTTTTTTGATAGAATGTGTAGAATAATGATTAATTTTAAATTTATTCATTATTTTTTTAAAAGCTTCGTTGTAAAATTCTGTTCCTAAATCAGTTTGCAAATTAATTGGAATCCTTCCTTCATTTATCACTTTTTCAAACGCGCTTGCTATTTCACACATTGATTTGCTTTTAACAGGAACAGCCCAACCAAATTTGGAGAAAGCATCAATTATAACTAAAATATATTTATAACCGGAATTGAATAAAGATATATTTTTAATATCAATTAAATCTGCTTGCCATAGGTCGTCAATATCTTTAATTACCACGGAGCGCCGCTTATAATTCCTTCTCGCTTGTTTGTGGATTTCGTTCACTATTCCTTCCTTGCTCATTTTTAGTTTCAAGTTTTCTTGGATATGCGGTTTGTTCACTTCGATTGTGTCTGTTATTATTTTCAATTTTTATCCTTATTTCGACAAATTTTGCATCTATTTCTTGCTTTGTGTAGAAATGGTTCTTAATAATTTGTTCATCAAACTCTAAAGCAGATTGATTAATTATTTTTTCGTGTAAACGTAGACGTTTATGAACGTGATTTCCAAATTTGTCCACATTCATAGCAGCAGAGGTATTGATAGCTGAACAGTTGAAATGAATCTGTAGAAACTAATGAAATAATATTGTTTTTATTTAGCTAATAACACCACATTCGCGAAGTTCTTCGATTATTGATATTATTTCATTGTCTAAATTTGAATTTCCGGCATCGCGAGATGCTATTAATAGCTGTAATCTTTCGACTAATTCATTAGGATCATCCCAATAAATATAGTCTACTTTTGTTTTTACTTTCTTTAACACAGGCAATAATCCAGTGCCCTCTACTTCTTGATCATGGCTTTCAGCACTCGTTGTGCTTATTGCTCTGTCTTTTATATACTTGAAAAGTGGTTTTATGATGTATTTGTATTTGATACCCTTATTGGTTTTGATTGGCTTCTTTGGATCATAATCACGGCGATGTACATTTGTATCTATTAACATTTGTTTATAATTTTGCTTATCTTCTGCAGTTATTTTCGACATATTAGGTGTTCTTTTAAATAATAACTCGTACAACCCGAATGTTCGAGGATACTTTTGTCCCCCTACAGATATTTCAAAATCTTTAAGAACAAAAGTTGCAGATCCCATTTTAAGTTTTCCACGGTCTAATCTAACACCAAATGGAATTTCTTTAAATGCGGCATCTGCTAAGCTCCAAGACATATCATTCGAGTCTATGGACTTAAAAGATGAGGCACTTAGATTTTGATGATCAGTGTTTTTATCTCCAACATCTTCATTTTCGTCAGAACTTTCTGAGTTGACTTCACTTGATTGCGTGTCTAATGTGTGTACAACAGGTACATCAGACATTCTGTGTTTTTTGGTACCTTTATCAGACTCATTGAAATCCTGGTACCGAACATTTTTCAACCGTTTAGGTGTCCTTTCAGTCTTACTTTCATCTGATGATACTCTATTTGCAATTAATTTATTAAGAGGTTCCGTTATTGGTTTTAACGCAGTTTCAATAACCAAATCACTGTTTAATTTTAAATGTTTCATCAACTGAACTTTTTTTTTTACGGCATCTGCTGATTTAACAATTTGTTGTTTTAATGATTTTTCTGAATTATACATAATATATATTTTACTGTTATGCGACCTGTTCTTTCCGATGATGCATTAATGAATGAATTTGATATTATTGTTAATGCCGTTATATATTATTTCTATCAAACTAGCTAATGGAAAACAACAAACGTATCAAATTTTTTCCTATAAGCACCTTTATTTTTTTCACAATCCTTATTTATTACTAAATAATTAAATGGGATACTCCAAATTTCTTTACACATTTCACGAAACTGATTCCAAGACATATCTGTATTGACGTGCTCATCGTAAACATGTTTAAGATTAATATCATCTTGTCTAAATAGAACAATCATATTAGCGTTGTCCCTGATTAATTGTTTTGGTATCTTGCTATATGTTTGGTTTAAATAAAAACAATCAATATTTTTATGTCTCCCTGTAGCAAAATAATCTCGAATATTATTCTGTTTTTCGCAAGCTACATCATCAAATATAAACACTGAATCAGGTTTTGCATCTGCTGTACTCAATATTTCATCATTTTCTTTATACTTATATAAATTTACGGCTGGTACCATTTTCAGAACATTATCGAAAAACATATACATCGGTTGAAATAAAGTTTTGGAGAATATATATACATTTAAGTATTTTAATCCGTGCTCATGTAATAGGAGCCCAATCATTAAATTGGTTTTTCCACAGTTTGACGGACCGCAAATTAAGCAGCGAATCGTATTTGGTAGAAGTTCACTATGTCTGTGTTTGTTCTTTTCTGACGGTAAAACACATAATCTGTTTAAATTTAATGTGCAAGGCTGTTTAATAAATAACATGTTTAAGTTCCTTGACTATTAGAATAGAAATGAAAGATTAGAAAAAAAATGCATCATTTATACTTTTGATGAAAAAAGCTTTATTGAACACAATACTGTCGCTTATTTAGTACGTTTCATGTAGGTGTTAAAGCGACTTTGTATTCAAATGTGAAGTTATAAATTACACCATCGACTAGGTGAGTGATATAATCATCTAAATGTCTATCTTGACTCAATTTTACATTGTGATTGGGCACGCTGTACCACTTGGCCCGCTGTTACAACTTCAGGTTGTATGCTCGAGGGATATCGACCGCGTTGAACTCCACCTGAAGCGATAGCTGAAGGTGGAGCAACGCAGTCGATATCCCTCGAGCATACGACCTGAAGTTGTAACAGCGACCAAGTGGTACAGCGTGCCCAATAACTACCTACTTACATCGAATATCGCAACAAAAAAGCTCACTCATAACTACTCCAGAGTTATTTTCACTGAAAATAAAAAAGTGCCGGTTTGTCCTGTTATTAGCAAAAATCAATGTAACTTATAGAATTGGCTTTAGGGGCATAAATAGATACATCGAATATCGCAACAAAAAAAACTCACTCATAACTGCTCCAGAGTTATTTACACTGAAAATAAAAAAGTGCCGGTTTGTCCTGTTATTAGCAAAAATCAATGTAACTTATAGAATTGGCTTTAGGGGCATAAATAGATACATCGAATATCGCAACAAAAAAAACTCACTCATAACTACTCCAGAGCGATTTTCACTGAAAATTAAAAAGTGCCGGTTTGTCCTGTTATTAGCAAAAATCAATGTAACTTATAGAATTGTCTTTAGGGGCATAAATAGATACATCGAATATCGCAACAAAAAAAGCTCACTCATAACTACTCCAGAGTTATTTACACTGAAAATAAAAAAGTGCCGGTTTGTTCTGTTATTAGCAAAAATCAATGTAACTTATAGAATTGGCTTTAGGGGCATAAATAGATACATCGAATATCGCAACAAAAAAAACTCACTCATAACTGCTCCAGAGTTATTTACACTGAAAATAAAAAAGTGCTGGTTTGTCCTGTTATTAGCAAAAATCAATGTAACTTATAGAATTGGCTTTAGGGGCATAAATAGATACATCGAATATCGCAACAAAAAAAACTCACTCATAACTGCTCCAGAGTTATTTAGACTGAAAATAAAAAAGTGCCGGTTTGTCCTGTTATTAGCAAAAATCAATGTAACTTATAGAATTGGCTTTAGGGGCATAAATAGATACATCGAATATCGCAACAAAAAAAACTCACTCATAACTACTTCAGAGTTATTTTCACTGAAAATAAAAAAGTGCCGGTTTGTCCTGTTATTAGCAAAAATCAATGTAACTTATAGAATTGGCTTTAGGGGCATAAATAGATACATCGAATATCGCAACAAAAAAGCTCACTCATAACTACTCCAGAGTTATTTTCACTGAAAATAAAAAAGTGCCGGTTTGTCCTGTTATTAGCAAAAATCAATGTAACTTATAGAATTGGCTTTAGGGGCATAAATAGATACATCGAATATCGCAACAAAAAAAACTCACTCATAACTGCTCCAGAGTTATTTACACTGAAAATAAAAAAGTGCCGGTTTGTTCTGTTATTAGCAAAAATCAATGTTACTTATAGAATTGGCTTTAGGGGCATAAATAGATACATCGAATATCGCAACAAAAAAAACTCACTCATAACTGCTCCAGAGTTATTTACACTGAAAATAAAAAAGTGCCGGTTTGTTCTGTTATTAGCAAAAATCAATGTAACTTATAGAATTGGCTTTAGGGGCATAAATAGAAACATCGAATATCGCAACAAAAAAAACTCACTCATAACTGCTCCAGAGTTATTTACACTGAAAATAAAAAAGTGCCGGTTTGTCCTGTTATTAGCAAAAATCAATGTAACTTATAGAATTGGCTTTAGGGGCATATATAGATACACCGAATATCGCAACAAAAAAAACTCACTCATAACTACTCCAGAGTTATTTTCACTGAAAATAAAAAAGTGCCGGTTTGTCCTGTTATTAGCAAAAATCAATGTAACTTATAGAATTGGCTTTAGGGGCATAAATAGATACATCGAATATCGCAACAAAAAAAACTCACTCATAACTACTCCAGAGTTATTTTCACTGAAAATAAAAAAGTGCCGGTTTGTCCTGTTATTAGCAAAAATCAATGTAACTTATAGAATTGGCTTTAGGGGCATAAATAGATACATTGAATATCGCAACAAAAAAAACTCACTCATAACTGCTCCAGAGTTATTTACACTGAAAATAAAAAAGTGCCGGTTTGTTCTGTTATTAGCAAAAATCAATGTAACTTATAGAATTGGCTTTAGGGGCATAAATAGATACATCGAATATCGCAACAAAAAAAACTCACTCATAACTGCTCCAGAGTTATTTACACTGAAAATAAAAAAGTGCCGGTTTGTCCTGTTATTAGCAAAAATCAATGTAACTTATAGAATTGGCTTTAGGGGCATAAATAGATACATTGAATATCGCAACAAAAAAAACTCACTCATAACTACTCCAGAGTTATTTTCACTGAAAATAAAAAAGTGCCGGTTTGTCCTGTTATTAGCAAAAATCAATGTAACTTATAGAATTGGCTTTAGGGGCATAAATAGATACATCGAATATCGCAACAAAAAAAACTCACTCATAACTGCTCCAGAGTTATTTACACTGAAAATAAAAAAGTGCCGGTTTGTCCTGTTATTAGCAAAAATCAATGTAACTTATAGAATTGGCTTTAGGGGCATAAATAGATACATCGAATATCGCAACAAAAAAAACTCACTCATAACTACTCCAGAGTTATTTTCACTGAAAATAAAAAAGTGCCGGTTTGTCCTGTTATTAGCAAAAATCAATGTAACTTATAGAATTGGCTTTAGGGGCATAAATAGATACATCGAATATCGCAACAAAAAAAACTCACTCATAACTACTCCAGAGTTATTTTCACTGAAAATAAAAAAGTGCCGGTTTGTCCTGTTATTAGCAAAAATCAATGTAACTTATAGAATTGGCTTTAGGGGCATAAATAGATACATCGAATATCGCAACAAAAAAAACTCACTCATAACTACTTCAGAGTTATTTTCACTGAAAATAAAAAAGTGCCGGTTTGTCCTGTTATTAGCAAAAATCAATGTTACTTATAGAATTGGCTTTAGGGGCATAAATAGATACATCGAATATCGCAACAAAAAAAACTCACTCATAACTACTCCAGAGTTATTTTCACTGAAAATAAAAAAGTGCCGGTTTGTCCTGTTATTAGCAAAAATCAATGTAACTTATAGAATTGGCTTTAGGGGCATAAATAGATACATCGAATATCGCAACAAAAAAAACTCACTCATAACTGCTCCAGAGTTATTTACACTGAAAATAAAAAAGTGCCGGTTTGTCCTGTTATTAGCAAAAATCAATGTAACTTATAGAATTGGCTTTAGGGGCATAAATAGATACATTGAATATCGCAACAAAAAAAACTCACTCATAACTGCTCCAGAGTTATTTACACTGAAAATAAAAAAGTGCCGGTTTGTTCTGTTATTAGCAAAAATCAATGTAACTTATAGAATTGGCTTTAGGGGCATAAATAGATACATCGAATATCGCAACAAAAAAAAACTCACTCATAACTGCTCCAGAGTTATTTACACTGAAAATAAAAAAGTGCCGGTTTGTCCTGTTATTAGCAAAAATCAATGTTACTTATAGAATTGGCTTTAGGGGCATAAATAGATACATCGAATATCGCAACAAAAAAAACTCACTCATAACTGCTCCAGAGTTATTTACACTGAAAATAAAAAAGTGCCGGTTTGTTCTGTTATTAGCAAAAATCAATGTAACTTATAGAATTGGCTTTAGGGGCATAAATAGATACATCGAATATCGCAACAAAAAAAACTCACTCATAACTGCTCCAGAGTTATTTACACTGAAAATAAAAAAGTGCCGGTTTGTCCTGTTATTAGCAAAAATCAATGTAACTTATAGAATTGGCTTTAGGGGCATAAATAGATACATTGAATATCGCAACAAAAAAAACTCACTCATAACTACTCCAGAGTTATTTTCACTGAAAATAAAAAAGTGCCGGTTTGTCCTGTTATTAGCAAAAATCAATGTTACTTATAGAATTGGCTTTAGGGGCATAAATAGATACATCGAATATCGCAACAAAAAAAACTCACTCATAACTACTTCAGAGTTATTTTCACTGAAAATAAAAAAGTGCCGGTTTGTCCTGTTATTAGCAAAAATCAATGTAACTTATAGAATTGGCTTTAGGGGCATAAATAGATACATCGAATATCGCAACAAAAAAAACTCACTCATAACTACTCCAGAGTTATTTTCACTGAAAATAAAAAAGTGCCGGTTTGTCCTGTTATTAGCAAAAATCAATGTAACTTATAGAATTGGCTTTAGGGGCATAAATAGATACATCGAATATCGCAACAAAAAAAACTCACTCATAACTGCTCCAGAGTTATTTACACTGAAAATAAAAAAGTGCCGGTTTGTCCTCTTATTAGCAAAAATCAATGTAACTTATAGAATTGGCTTTAGGGGCATAAATAGATACATCGAATATCGCAACAAAAAAAACTCACTCATAACTACTCCAGAGTTATTTTCACTGAAAATAAAAAAGTGCCGGTTTGTCCTGTTATTAGCAAAAATCAATGTAACTTATAGAATTGGCTTTAGGGGCATAAATAGATACATCGAATATCGCAACAAAAAAAACTCACTCATAACTACTCCAGAGTTATTTTCACTGAAAATAAAAAAGTGCCGGTTTGTCCTGTTATTAGCAAAAATCAATGTTACTTATAGAATTGGCTTTAGGGGCATAAATAGATACATCGAATATCGCAACAAAAAAAACTCACTCATAACTACTTCAGAGTTATTTTCACTGAAAATAAAAAAGTGCCGGTTTGTCCTGTTATTAGCAAAAATCAATGTAACTTATAGAATTGGCTTTAGGGGCATAAATAGATACACCGAATATCGCAACAAAAAAAACTCACTCATAACTACTCCAGAGTTATTTTCACTGAAAATAAAAAAGTGCCGGTTTGTCCTGTTATTAGCAAAAATCAATGTTACTTATAGAATTGGCTTTAGGGGCATAAATAGATACATCGAATATCGCAACAAAAAAAACTCACTCATAACTACTCCAGAGTTATTTTCACTGAAAATAAAAAAGTGCCGGTTTGTCCTGTTATTAGCAAAAATCAATGTAACTTATAGAATTGGCTTTAGGGGCATAAATAGATACATCGAATATCGCAACAAAAAAAACTCACTCATAACTACTCCAGAGTTATTTTCACTGAAAATAAAAAAGTGCCGGTTTGTCCTGTTATTAGCAAAAATCAATGTTACTTATAGAATTGGCTTTAGGGGCATAAATAGATACATCGAATATCGCAACAAAAAAAACTCACTCATAACTACTTCAGAGTTATTTTCACTGAAAATAAAAAAGTGCCGGTTTGTCCTGTTATTAGCAAAAATCAATGTAACTTATAGAATTGGCTTTAGGGGCATAAATAGATACATTGAATATCGCAACAAAAAAAACTCACTCATAACTGCTCCAGAGTTATTTACACTGAAAATAAAAAAGTGCCGGTTTGTTCTGTTATTAGCAAAAATCAATGTAACTTATAGAATTGGCTTTAGGGGCATAAATAGATACATCGAATATCGCAACAAAAAAAACTCACTCATAACTGCTCCAGAGTTATTTACACTGAAAATAAAAAAGTGCCGGTTTGTCCTGTTATTAGCAAAAATCAATGTAACTTATAGAATTGGCTTTAGGGGCATAAATAGATACATTGAATATCGCAACAAAAAAAACTCACTCATAACTACTCCAGAGTTATTTTCACTGAAAATAAAAAAGTGCCGGTTTGTCCTGTTATTAGCAAAAATCAATGTAACTTATAGAATTGGCTTTAGGGGCATAAATAGATACATCGAATATCGCAACAAAAAAAACTCACTCATAACTGCTCCAGAGTTATTTACACTGAAAATAAAAAAGTGCCGGTTTGTCCTGTTATTAGCAAAAATCAATGTAACTTATAGAATTGGCTTTAGGGGCATAAATAGATACATCGAATATCGCAACAAAAAAAACTCACTCATAACTACTCCAGAGTTATTTTCACTGAAAATAAAAAAGTGCCGGTTTGTCCTGTTATTAGCAAAAATCAATGTAACTTATAGAATTGGCTTTAGGGGCATAAATAGATACATCGAATATCGCAACAAAAAAAACTCACTCATAACTACTCCAGAGTTATTTTCACTGAAAATAAAAAAGTGCCGGTTTGTCCTGTTATTAGCAAAAATCAATGTAACTTATAGAATTGGCTTTAGGGGCATAAATAGATACATCGAATATCGCAACAAAAAAAACTCACTCATAACTACTTCAGAGTTATTTTCACTGAAAATAAAAAAGTGCCGGTTTGTCCTGTTATTAGCAAAAATCAATGTTACTTATAGAATTGGCTTTAGGGGCATAAATAGATACATCGAATATCGCAACAAAAAAAACTCACTCATAACTACTCCAGAGTTATTTTCACTGAAAATAAAAAAGTGCCGGTTTGTCCTGTTATTAGCAAAAATCAATGTAACTTATAGAATTGGCTTTAGGGGCATAAATAGATACATCGAATATCGCAACAAAAAAAACTCACTCATAACTGCTCCAGAGTTATTTACACTGAAAATAAAAAAGTGCCGGTTTGTCCTGTTATTAGCAAAAATCAATGTAACTTATAGAATTGGCTTTAGGGGCATAAATAGATACATTGAATATCGCAACAAAAAAAACTCACTCATAACTGCTCCAGAGTTATTTACACTGAAAATAAAAAAGTGCCGGTTTGTTCTGTTATTAGCAAAAATCAACGTAACTTATAGAATTGGCTTTAGGGGCATAAATAGATACATCGAATATCGCAACAAAAAAAAACTCACTCATAACTGCTCCAGAGTTATTTACACTGAAAATAAAAAAGTGCCGGTTTGTCCTGTTATTAGCAAAAATCAATGTTACTTATAGAATTGGCTTTAGGGGCATAAATAGATACATCGAATATCGCAACAAAAAAAACTCACTCATAACTGCTCCAGAGTTATTTACACTGAAAATAAAAAAGTGCCGGTTTGTTCTGTTATTAGCAAAAATCAATGTAACTTATAGAATTGGCTTTAGGGGCATAAATAGATACATCGAATATCGCAACAAAAAAAACTCACTCATAACTGCTCCAGAGTTATTTACACTGAAAATAAAAAAGTGCCGGTTTGTCCTGTTATTAGCAAAAATCAATGTAACTTATAGAATTGGCTTTAGGGGCATAAATAGATACATTGAATATCGCAACAAAAAAAACTCACTCATAACTACTCCAGAGTTATTTTCACTGAAAATAAAAAAGTGCCGGTTTGTCCTGTTATTAGCAAAAATCAATGTTACTTATAGAATTGGCTTTAGGGGCATAAATAGATACATCGAATATCGCAACAAAAAAAACTCACTCATAACTACTTCAGAGTTATTTTCACTGAAAATAAAAAAGTGCCGGTTTGTCCTGTTATTAGCAAAAATCAATGTAACTTATAGAATTGGCTTTAGGGGCATAAATAGATACATCGAATATCGCAACAAAAAAAACTCACTCATAACTACTCCAGAGTTATTTTCACTGAAAATAAAAAAGTGCCGGTTTGTCCTGTTATTAGCAAAAATCAATGTAACTTATAGAATTGGCTTTAGGGGCATAAATAGATACATCGAATATCGCAACAAAAAAAACTCACTCATAACTGCTCCAGAGTTATTTACACTGAAAATAAAAAAGTGCCGGTTTGTCCTGTTATTAGCAAAAATCAATATAACTTATAGAATTGGCTTTAGGGGCATAAATAGATACATTGAATATCGCAACAAAAAAAACTCACTCATAACTGCTCCAGAGTTATTTACACTGAAAATAAAAAAGTGCCGGTTTGTTCTGTTATTAGCAAAAATCAATGTAACTTATAGAATTGGCTTTAGGGGCATAAATAGATACATCGAATATCGCAACAAAAAAAACTCACTCATAACTACTCCAGAGTTATTTTCACTGAAAATAAAAAAGTGCCGGTTTGTCCTGTTATTAGCAAAAATCAATGTAACTTATAGAATTGGCTTTAGGGGCATAAATAGATACATCGAATATCGCAACAAAAAAAACTCACTCATAACTACTCCAGAGTTATTTTCACTGAAAATAAAAAAGTGCCGGTTTGTCCTGTTATTAGCAAAAATCAATGTTACTTATAGAATTGGCTTTAGGGGCATAAATAGATACATCGAATATCGCAACAAAAAAAACTCACTCATAACTACTTCAGAGTTATTTTCACTGAAAATAAAAAAGTGCCGGTTTGTCCTGTTATTAGCAAAAATCAATGTAACTTATAGAATTGGCTTTAGGGGCATAAATAGATACACCGAATATCGCAACAAAAAAAACTCACTCATAACTACTCCAGAGTTATTTTCACTGAAAATAAAAAAGTGCCGGTTTGTCCTGTTATTAGCAAAAATCAATGTTACTTATAGAATTGGCTTTAGGGGCATAAATAGATACATCGAATATCGCAACAAAAAAAACTCACTCATAACTACTCCAGAGTTATTTTCACTGAAAATAAAAAAGTGCCGGTTTGTCCTGTTATTAGCAAAAATCAATGTAACTTATAGAATTGGCTTTAGGGGCATAAATAGATACATCGAATATCGCAACAAAAAAAACTCACTCATAACTACTCCAGAGTTATTTTCACTGAAAATAAAAAAGTGCCGGTTTGTCCTGTTATTAGCAAAAATCAATGTTACTTATAGAATTGGCTTTAGGGGCATAAATAGATACATCGAATATCGCAACAAAAAAAACTCACTCATAACTACTTCAGAGTTATTTTCACTGAAAATAAAAAAGTGCCGGTTTGTCCTGTTATTAGCAAAAATCAATGTAACTTATAGAATTGGCTTTAGGGGCATAAATAGATACACCGAATATCGCAACAAAAAAAACTCACTCATAACTACTCCAGAGTTATTTTCACTGAAAATAAAAAAGTGCCGGTTTGTCCTGTTATT
The DNA here is from genome assembly GCA_949125355.1 of Agriopis leucophaearia. Lineage (NCBI taxonomy): Eukaryota > Metazoa > Arthropoda > Insecta > Lepidoptera > Geometridae > Agriopis > Agriopis leucophaearia. The sequence goes on from OX421283.1 coordinate 10,436,372, forward strand.
AGCAAAAATCAATGTAACTTATAGAATTGGCTTTAGGGGCATAAATAGATACATCGAATATCGCAACAAAAAAAACTCACTCATAACTACTCCAGAGTTATTTTCACTGAAAATAAAAAAGTGCCGGTTTGTCCTGTTATTAGCAAAAATCAATGTAACTTATAGAATTGGCTTTAGGGGCATAAATAGATACATCGAATATCGCAACAAAAAAAACTCACTCATAACTGCTCCAGAGTTATTTACACTGAAAATAAAAAAGTGCCGGTTTGTCCTGTTATTAGCAAAAATCAATATAACTTATAGAATTGGCTTTAGGGGCATAAATAGATACATCGAATATCGCAACAAAAAAAACTCACTCATAACTACTCCAGAGTTATTTTCACTGAAAATAAAAAAGTGCCGGTTTGTCCTGTTAGTAGCAAAAATCAATGTAACTTATAGAATTGGCTTTAGGGGCATAAATAGATACATCGAATATCGCAACAATAAAAACTCACTCATAACTACTCCAGAGTTATTTTCACTGAAAATAAAAAAGTGCCGGTTTGTCCTGTTATTAGCAAAAATCAATGTTACTTATAGAATTGGCTTTAGGGGCATAAATAGATACATCGAATATCGCAACAAAAAAAACTCACTCATAACTACTTCAGAGTTATTTTCACTGAAAATAAAAAAGTGCCGGTTTGTCCTGTTATTAGCAAAAATCAATGTAACTTATAGAATTGGCTTTAGGGGCATAAATAGATACATCGAATATCGCAACAAAAAAAACTCACTCATAACTACTCCAGAGTTATTTTCACTGAAAATAAAAAAGTGCCGGTTTGTCCTGTTATTAGCAAAAATCAATGTAACTTATAGAATTGGCTTTAGGGGCATAAATAGATACATCGAATATCGCAACAAAAAAAACTCACTCATAACTGCTCCAGAGTTATTTACACTGAAAATAAAAAAGTGCCGGTTTGTTCTGTTATTAGCAAAAATCAATGTAACTTATAGCATTGGCTTTAGGGGCATAAATAGATACATCGAATATCGCAACAAAAAAAACTCACTCATAACTACTTCAGAGTTATTTTCACTGAAAATAAAAAAGTGCCGGTTTGTTCTGTTATTAGCAAAAATCAATGTAACTTATAGAATTGGCTTTAGGGGCATAAATAGATACATCGAATATCGCAACAAAAAAACTCACTCATAACTGCTCCAGAGTTATTTACACTGAAAATAAAAAAGTGCCGGTTTGTTCTGTTATTAGCAAAAATCAATGTAACTTATAGAATTGGCTTTAGGGGCATAAATAGATACATCGAATATCGCAACAAAAAAAACTCACTCATAACTGCTCCAGAGTTATTTACACTGAAAATAAAAAAGTGCCGGTTTGTCCTGTTATTAGCAAAAATCAATGTAACTTATAGAATTGGCTTTAGGGGCATAAATAGATACATCGAATATAGCAACAAAAAAAACTCACTCATAACTGCTCCAGAGTTATTTACACTGAAAATAAAAAAGTGCCAGTTTGTCCTGTTATTAGCAAAAATCAATGTAACTTATAGAATTGGCTTTAGGGGCATAAATAGATACATCGAATATCGCAACAAAAAAGCTCACTCATAACTACTCCAGAGTTATTTTCACTGAAAATAAAAAAGTGCCGGTTTGTCCTGTTATTAGCAAAAATCAATGTAACTTATAGAATTGGCTTTAGGGGCATAAATAGATACATCGAATATCGCAACAAAAAAAACTCACTCATTACTGCTCCAGAGTTATTTACACTGAAAATAAAAAAGTGCCGGTTTGTTCTGTTATTAGCAAAAATCAATGTAACTTATAGAATTGGCTTTAGGGGCATAAATAGATACATCGAATATCACAACAAAAAAAACTCACTCATAACTGCTCCAGAGTTATTTACACTGAAAATAAAAAAGTGCCGGTTTGTCCTGTTATTAGCAAAAATCAATGTAACTTATAGAATTGGCTTTAGGGGCATAAATAGATACATCGAATATCGCAACAAAAAAACTCACTCATAACTGCTCCAGAGTTATTTTCACTGAAAATAAAAAAGTGCCGTTTTGTCCTGTCATTAGCAAAACTCAATGTAATCTATAGAATTGGCTTTTGGGGCATAAATAGATACATCGAATATCGCAACAAAAAAAACTCACTCATAACTGCTCCAGAGTTATTTTCACTGAAAATAAAAAAGTGCCGGTTTGTCCTGTCATTAGCAAAAATTTATGTTATCTTTATAATTGGCTTTAGGGGCATAAATAGATACATTGAATATCGCAACAAAAAAATACTCACTCATAACTGCTCCAGAGTTATTTTCACTGAAAATAAAAAAGTGCCGGTTTGTCCTGTTATTAGCAAAAATCAATGATATTTATAGAATTGGCTTTAGAGGCATAAATAGATACATCGAATATCGCCACAAAAAAAACTCACTCACAACTGCTCCAGAGTTATTTTCACTGAAAATAAAAAATTGCCGGTTTGTCCTGTTATTAGCAACAATCAATGTTATCTATAGAATTGGCTTTACCTTTAGCTAATTTAATTAATTTGATTTTTGCTTATATCAGGACACACCGGCACTTTTTTAATTTCTGTGATAATAACTCTGGAGCTGTTATGAGTGAGAAATATTTTGTTGTATATTTGATGTAACTATTTATGTCCCTAAAACCAGTTCTATAGATTACATTGATTTTTGCTAATAACAAGACAAACCGGCACTTTTTTATTTTCAGTGATAATAACTCTGGAGCTGTTATGAGTGAGAAATATTTTGTTGTATATTTGATGTAACTATTTATGTCCCTAAAGCCAGTTCTATAGATTACATTGATTTTTGCTAATAACAGGACAAACCGGCTCTTTTATTTTCAGTGATAACAACTCTTGAGCTGTTATGAGTGAGAAATATTTTGTTGTATATTATTATTTAATAGTCTGAACAAGAATTTTAAGGAAAGAGGAAATTGAAAGTTGCCATTAAAATTCAAGAAGAATTGAAAGTCGTTGTATTAAATTTTTGTGTGAACCATAACTCAAACCAATATATTGAAATTTAGACAGGACAATGTCGAGTCGAGTCAGCTAGTTAAAAATATAAATATCAGATATGTAGCTCTTCCCAACTCTAATTCCTTAGGCTGTTATAAAATAAGACCGGCATTGTGTAAAGAGAAAAATATGAAAAGGTTGTCTTTCTGGGAATTCATTTCATTTGCTGACTTCTGAATCAATTTGCATGAAATTGCGGGAAAGGAAACAAGATTGATGACTTATATCGATTTTGAACTTTATTTTTACAGCATTGCGTGTTTGGCTGCCGTTTTACTGAACGGCGCAATGCCAGTCTAAGTTCTTTGGATTTACGCCCCTGGGCAGGGTGTTCCATACAAGATGTCGACTGTCTCTAATACAGGAAGACAAGGGATGAAAAAAACTGCTTATCCTTAAGTGGGGTATTTGTAAAGATATTTTAAAAAGTACTTCACACCGGGACAACTTTTCAGCCTGTATTAAGCTCAGGGGCTTTACGCCGAAATCGAAACGCGGGCCCGAATAGGTACATTTTGCAAAATCACGCGACCGTAAATTGTATCTCAGCGCGTTAAGGTTTGCGTTTGCATAAGGATTTTGCAAACTGCACCTATTCAGGCTCGCGTTTAGAGTTGGGCGTAAGGCTCCAGATCCGATCATGTGTGGAGTACTGCAACCATCTTTTTGTCGGTTCCGTTAAGTACCCTGGATACTTTGAAGTCCGTAGAACGATGAGCTGGGAGGCTATAAGTAGATGAAAAACGGCTTTCTTCAAAAGAGACTGGAGCACTGGTGTAAGCGTGCTTGGCTAATTTTGCAGACTATATTTCAGTGAATGTGCGCTTGCGCTACACGGCCTAGTCCTATATCCCCTTCTACAACAGGAAAAGTCTGAGAATACATAAAAACCATCTCTACATGTCGACATGCCACTGGCTTAGACTAGCCGGTTTGCCTCCACGAACCACTAGGCACTGGAATGCCTTACCAACGTCCTTGTTTCCTGAAAACTACTACCTGAGTAGAGTGAATAAGTACCTTCTATGTCTAGATGCTCTATCTTCGGCCATAACATCGTTTGGTAGGCAGCTATGTTTGAGGGAATTAAATGTAAAAAAAAATACTTGCCGTGGTACTACTGGTAGTATCAAACGGTATAAAACGCTAACTAAACGGAATAACTATACAAGTTGTTATATAACAACTTGAGAAATAACAAGCTGTCAACGTTAACAAGTCCGCGACAGGCTCGCAAGTCGTTCGGCAGAATAAGTTTTAATTGCATGGATTCCAGACACTTGAGATCACCAATACAATACTACTAATTCTATACTCGAATTATACAGAGTTAAGAAGAAAGAAAGAAAGAAAAGAAAGAAAATAAATTTTATTCGGCACCTTTACAAAAAACTTATATCTAGAGGATACAATCAGTGTCGAATGGGTCCGCAGTTACGCATATAGGTGCCTCTTTTAGGTCGTCTTGTCGTCCGTCTTGTGGCTACAAGATGAACATAACACACAGAACAGATGGCCAATGTGGCTGAAAAGTTCTCGAATGGAGACCACAGACCGGTTAGCGCAGCGTAAGACGTCCAGTCACAAGATGAACATTGACCTACTCGTAAAAGAGACCGCAGAGAAACGCTGGATGCAGGCCGCTTCCAACCTGCCCATTTTGAGATGCCTATTTCCAGCAGTGGACTTCCTATGGCTGAAATGATGATGATGATGTAATTCGAAATATCAATCATAAAGCGGTGTAGATTTTTCGTGCTCGCTCTGGCAGTCCAATAGAAAAATAAGCAGGAGGAAATTTAATCATGCAGATCTGATGCACACTCTCCGAAATGTATCCGATGGAAAACCGATAGACTAGCAACTTTGCGCCGACGCTCAAGACTATTGTCCGTCGTCTCAAGATACGCCTCGTATTATTGCTCACTAATTGTCAAAACGCATGGCTAGAAACTTGGTAGCGTATCTCCAGGAACAAACTAAAGTGATCTGCCTTCTGATTTCCGAGAGCAAGTTCTAATCTCCATTATGAATATCTGTTCTATGAAGTCTAGAGTATGAGATAGAACAAAGATGTCTAACACAAACTCAGATTGTAGAGCTCGATTTTGATCTGATAATTGTTCTCCTTGTGTTGAATATCGGTTCAGCCGTTTGAAAATTATCAGCTTTTTATCGGAAGTTTTTATAATATTTAAATTTATTCTTATTTTTTCATAGTATCAGCACCTGAGCTATCATTGCGTTAAAAACATATCGGTTCACACATCTCCATTCATCTTTGATATATTGTAAGCCTTTTGAAAACGAATCATAATTTACTTCAATATCATATTTGGAGCCCTCGACTCATCCATTAAACAATCTGAGATCCAATAAAGAATCCCTTCAAAGCTTAATCTAACTTTGATTCTGGAATCATAAAAGTAGGGGTCGAAACTCGAATCATCTCTCCGAGTGCGATGCATAACGTAACCTTTTTCAACCCCAATTTTAACCCGTGACTTGCCACAAGGTGGTAGGTTTGTAAGCTTTTTGGCTTGGTGTTAAGTATAAACTCAAAGCGATTTGTTTAAAAATACTAACCGAGGCAAACAAAGGAGATAATATGGTAGCGCGGCAGGTGCGAACGCGTCAGGTCTAGTTTTTCTTTCAATCTTTCTTTCTACTTTAATCGAACTAGTTGATTGAATCAGGCGTTACTTTGCGGAAGTCCATTTTCAAAACTGTTTTAATGATGAATTTTTAGTGTAATTCCGCTTCTACGTCGCTTCAAGTACAATAAGGAATTTGTGATAAATATTTGTTGATAATGTTAATTTTATTGAGTTTTATTTATTGAGTTATATTTATCACAAATTCCTTATTGTACTTGAAGCGACGCAGAAGCGGAATTACACTAGAAATTCATCACTAAAACAGTTTTTTAATCGAACTACCCTTGCAAACGATCTTTCTACTCTGTTTTTTATATATTTAGGAATAGGCTTGCGTTTGTTCGCCAACTCGCCTGATGTTAATCGATGATGCGGTCTAAGATGGAGCACGCTGCCTAGAAGAAACCGATTCACTCGCTGTTAATAGAGTCTTTAAGGGTCAGCAACGTATCTGTGATGCCCCTGGTGTTGCAGGTATCCATTGGCGACGGTGATCTCTTACCGTCAGGCGGCCCATCTAGTTGTTTGCCACCAATGGCATAAAAAAAACTTGAGAGGTGTCAAGGGACACCCGGAGGGAACGAAATTAGAGAGAGAGAGAGAGAGAAGAGAGAGACATACAGAGAAACACGCGCACGCCGCACAGCTTACAACTATAGCAAAAAGTGTCGTTACACCTTTTGGTCTTAATTTTTTCCGTCTATAGCCCCCTTTCGTAACGCGTGATAAGGAACTTCGTTCCAAAAACTCATGATTTGAAGACACCCAGATTGTAACTACCGGGGAACACCCATTCAGACAGTGCATTCCATAGCCTAGCAGTTCGTACAATAAAAGTATTAAAATTTCGACCACAAAACGGTGTCGATTTTTTGTGCCTGCTCTGGCATGAAAAATCGTTTTTTTATGTAGATTAGCTAGCTTATAGTTAGCTCATTGGTGTCGCTGTTATTATAATAATATTAATTAGCGTTAGTTATTTAGTGCGCGTGAAAAATCTGTAAGAGAAATTTCGAACACGTAGACGTTCATATAAACTTTCAAACCTTTTTAACCGACTTCCAAATAGGAGAAGGTTATTAATTCGACTGATTTTTTTTAATGTTACCTTAATACTTTCATTTTTTTTACAGTGTAACAATTAATTCAGTATTCAATAGTCATTTCCAAACAAAAAGGTCGGACAGACATCTGTCGGAACACCTCAGTACTAAATCAGGCATGCGCTCTCTAAAACCGATAGTGCCTAATTAATACACGCGCTATGGGATAGAGAGCGCATATTGGGTCCAGTTCTGTCATTTTTATGAAGATGGTTTTTTATATTGATAATTATCTAGTTGGGTGTTGCCTGCTTGCATTATTATGTATCTTCTATGTTTTGTACCATCGACCGAAGTCTCCGTGTTACGCCGCGCAGTCCGGATATAAGGCAGTCGCGTATCTCATATCCGGCACTCGACCCGGTTAGGCCGGTTCGTTACCCGGACACCTGCCTGTAATTAATGTTTTTTTAAATGAAGTTGGTAGCGGTAGGAAGATTATGCTTGAGAAAATTCAAAAAAATACTTTGCCCATTCTATACACTTTTTACCCGATATCAGAAAAGAGGTTCTTAAATAGTGTTTTTCATTACTCACACTCGGAAAATAGGTCTGAAGTTGCCTGAGGAGCGGGTTGAAAGTAATATATTTCAGACCTAGGGAGAATCACTTTCAACTGACAGTGACAGTTAACAACTGACAGTGACAGTAACAACTGACAGGCACACAAATTATTAAAAAAAAAAAAATACTCCTCAGCGGATTATGTTCCCGCACTTCTCGTGCACTTGCCAGTGTCAGTTCATGTTTATATTTTTAGTTTCCTTGTATTCGTATGAAAAGCACAGAGTTTACCTCGGGGTTGAAAGACTTATTTAGTTCCTCGAACTATTAACGCCCTTACTACGCTCGGGCACCAAACCCCGTCTCGCTACTAAATAAGTTACTTTCACCCCTAGGATAACTATGTACTATTTTTTTGCATGCACAGTTATTACTCTGACATTGATGTACCTCAAAACCAATTCACTGGCTCAAAAAGAAAAAAAGAAGCCATATAGGACTACTTTGTTGTCCCTCTGCCTGTCTGTCAACAGTATTCTTTTTCTCAGGAACGCGGGAAGGTATAAAATTGAAATTAATGTTAAATACTCAAGTCTACACTCTTTTGGAGCAGTGAAAAAATCAAACTTCTAAGTCAACACAATCAAAAGATACGGTCATTTATGCCGCATATTTTGATACTCGCGAGGGAATCAAGACTTATTAGGAGTTACTACTTGTCATATAACATAAATATTTTATTCCTGGCAGCAATTGGCGCTGGGGACATTGCTCTAACAGAAAGGCTAGGAACCATTTTAAGATGGTAGAATGTCATTATTTTCAGATTATAAACAAAACAATGTACTTAGATTTACATTTTGGAATTTATTTTGGAATTGTAAACAAATATTAAAATAATTTAGAATTAATCAAATATCTAAATACAATATAATATTTGTTATCTGTTGAACGCGGCATTGCCATATGCGCTGACTCGCTCGCACTCAAAGAATGCTTCCGTAAACAAGAACGAGAGAGGAGATGCAGGAGACCATTTTGAAATGGAATTATTCACACGGGCACCGCGCGACGAGCAGGTTTTGTGCGAATCACAATTTTTAATTTCCATCCAATTTTAACAAGATGACTTGAAGAAAAATACTGCAATTTCCTTGTTGAAACGTTGGAGTTAGATATCCGGCTCGAAACCAACATGAGCACAACATTGGATTGATTTTTGATCAACATGTTCGGGCACGCCACGCGCTCGAACAAATTTTCTTATTTCCTGGAAATGAAGACTTGATCATGCATCAGGAACGCAGAACTCCAAGAATGTTCCAGTTTCAAGTGGGGATGATCCTGTGAAGCCACCGCGCACGCAGGATTTCAACAGATAACCATTTTTTATTTTCACTTTCATTTTCACTTAGTATTTTCCCAATTTTTGATGCTGAGGCACAGTAGTGTGCCAGCTTTCCCTTAACTAACCGCAATGAGCCCTCTCTGGATTTTAGTCACATTATAATTATTTGTAATAGGCAATTTAAGAGAGTAAATGCATTGTTACCTCAAATATTTGCATTCCTTTATTTTCCACATTCCCTTAGCACAAGATAGGTTAAGTAGACTCATTTAGCTTCCACAAGAGGACCCTTGTACTCCAGGAGTCCGATGGTTCTGGACTGATTCATATCCAGGCAACGTTTTAACCAACATAACTTCTTTGTCATGATTTTATAGGGATCTTTCCATCACAAACACTTTACATTGCAAATGTACCGTTTGCAATCCCTTTTTTATTCAACTTAAAACAAATTCTTTTTTTTTATCACATGACATACTCGATGACCTAGAATCACGAAATTTGGCAAAAAGCAATATTATCTTATAGCAAACATAAAGGGAAAACTTACCCGAGGTTACTGAGGCACACATAGCAAGAGTCAGTTGCCACGACGTGTCTTCAAATCACGAGTGAATCGGTTCCTTCTAGGCAAGCGTGCTCCATCGTAGACCGCATCATCGCTTAACATCAGGCGAGTTGGCGGTCAAACGCGAGCCTATTTCTAATAAAAAAGTGTATATATTACTTTACTCTAACAAAAGAGGACATAATACCATTATAGCTTTTATATAAAATAGAACTTAATAGAATATAAATCTTTATTGGCCTTCTAACACTGGGCAAATCTTATACGAAAAGATTTTGAGTTAGTAAGTAAGTAGTAGTAATTTGTTGGTAAATACCACATAAAAGAGAAGGGTAAGGTCTATATTTCTGTACTAGTACTACAAACTGCACAATATTCGTGCAGTTTTTTTGAACAAGCAACATTTACCAAAATAATTGCAAAATTATTAACAAAATTCAAAGGAAACTGAACCGTATTGCACAACGAGAAGGTCAATTTTAAACTTTATCAAAATGGCGTTCATAACCTTTTGAAATAATACTAAACTTGACGAATTACTGCATTCCTTCCTATGTAGTTATATTATGACATATCGTTTGCATGTGTTCAACTGGCTACAACGGATTTCTTACAAAAATGCCTTGACAGCCCTTCTAATCTAAAAGAAAAAATTCTCACTGCAGTGGTAAATACTATGAAACATAAACAATCAAAAAGTCAAAATACATTAAACTAATAACAAATCGTGTTTGAAGAAAAAAAACTCTATTATATTCAAAAATGGTTTTCCTTCACGTCCCATAGACAAAAATGATGGAAAGCCTTCAGAAGATGCTCTGATTAAAGCCATCAAACCTTCCCTACAACGAGGTGTCCCAGAAGTGCGCCGCTCACAATCTGCTTTCCAAGATCATCCATCCAACTTTACGATGGCTGCCGTATGAAATATATGCAGTAATTAATCTTCCTACTCGTCATATGTCTTTTTAAACGCTTCATTCACTTGTAACTAACTAATCAAAAAGCCGCCTAACAAAGATCGGTGGAAATCGTACACAGCGTTTTACGCGATCTTTTTTGCATCACACCTGCCATATGTGAATGAGCTCTTTCTGAGTAATCTATACATATATATATCTATCTGTACATATAATAAAAACTTAGAGACAAAAAAAAACTGTAATTGCGAGATATTTAAAAAAACACACATTCCGTCTTAAAATAAGCAGCTGAACATGTTAAGAGAAGTTTTAGAATTTTTGTCTGTTTGTTTGTTTGTTCACGTACATTTCCTAAACCACTGACGGATTTAAATGCGGTTTTTATGACTATGCTTAGCTATGACCAGATTGAAGCACAGGCCATGTTATTTTGCGAAAGGGAGGAAAAATGGGTTGAAAGTTTATATAAAAATCTACGCGTACGAAGTCGCGGGCTATAATAATATGACGTTCTTCAAAAGAGCTTTTAATAGAGTCTTTGAAGGTCGAAGACTTACTTGTGATGTCCCTGGTGTTACAGGTATCTATAGGCGACTGTCGCTTACCATCAGGTGGCCTGTTAGCTTGTTTGCCACCTATGGTAAAAAAACTAGCAATATAATCAAATCTTAGAAGTGGATATATATTTTTTTTTTATGATACTGGGTGACGAGACGAGCGCAGTCGCTCGCCTGATGGCTCTTCACGCTTGCCCATAACAGCACAACGCCACTCAGAATTTTGCACTTCAACAGTTCAAAACCTTGGATGGCAATGCACTGCACTCGTCACCCCGAGATATAAGACGTCAAATCTCTGTGTGCCCTGTAATTTCGCTGGATCATCACTGGCCCCATATTTTCTGTAAATGCCTTATTCAATAAAAATAAAACATAAAAATCGATTTACAGTCGGAAAAAAGTTCCTCCTCATATTTTGAAGTCGGTTAATGAAACAGAATCGACATCACTGTTGCGAGATGGGTAACTGTTATTACAAATTTTCCAACTCCACCGAATCTTACGATACCTCCCAATCTGGAGTCTGCTTATCGGAAAATGTAAGATCTTTGCGTAAAATTTTCAATTTTCCAGCGTTCCTGGCGTGATTTTAACGACGTCAAATTCAAGATTGGAGGTCATTTTTGAAGCACAAATCTCTCAAGATTCTAGCAACTAACAGTTTGTTCCGGCGGCCTCGTTTGAGAGCCAGTTTCCCTTAAAGGTTTTTTTTTATAAATACCTTTATTCACCATGCATTGTACAAAGTCGTCCATGCCATCATTTGCATATATATAGTAGAACCTCGATAAGTTGAAAACCTCCATATCTCGAAAAAAAGTTTTGTTCCCTTTCCTTCAAACACCAAAACCTCCATTACTCGAAATCTCAACCCTCTATTAGTCGAAATAATCAGTGAGTCCAAGCCATTTTAGTACATATTTTCCCTCCATAACTCGAAAAAATAAATTTTACCTCTGTATCTGCAATATAGCAAATAATAAAGTTATATGATTATTTACGGGATATTTACCGTGGTAAGGTTGTGGAAGGACGGTTACCTTACCACGGTAAATATCCCGTAAATAATCATATAACTTTAGTGCACAACCGTGATAGTTTAAAACAGTGTTTATAGCAAATAATGTTTTATTGTACAACCTTTACAACTCTATTATTTGAGACTTTTAAGCCCGACAGTGAAGAATTCGCCGACAGTGTTTCTTAGAAAGCAGTTTAGGAGTATAAAATGAATAGAATTTATGACTCACGTTAATACGTGTTTGCTTGCTTGGTCAGGTGTTTCATTTTATTATTTTTGATTTCATTTGAACTTTAGCGAAGCAAGTCATTTGTTGTCGAGTGAAATATTGTCAGAAGTAGTTTGGTTGCAATACACATCAATTTGCACAACAGTTTACAAATAATTTTTACAGAGTAAACCAGCAACTCTGAAGATCAAGAATTTTCGGTTTTTTTTACTTGACAATTGATGGACAATGCTATCGATAGAGAACAACCGCAAATCTAAAGCAAAAAAATAGTGACTTTTTATAATGCCATATTTTTATTTATTTTAAGAATGTTTTGAAATGATGTTGATTTATAGTAAATAAAAATATGTTTATATCAAAATTTATAAGAATGAATCTCAACCTCTTTATGTCGAATTAAAATCCGAAATCCTCTATAAGTCGAACACTCTACAACTCGAATTTTTTGGCGTCTCCCTTGATATTCGACTTAAAGATGTCTATGTCTGTATTATATTTGTCATGAGATGAAAAAATATTCAATACTCAAATTAAACTTGTACTTATACTAGTGAGTCTAAGTATATATCGTTTTTTGAAGTGAAAACTTCTTGAGGCGCGTTGAAGACTTTTTGGGTGAACAAAAATCATGGAACTCGCGTCAACGTCACGCTGTACCATGTATTTTAAAACAGCGCCATCTCTTGTAGAATAGGGGAATTACTACTTCAAGTTTTCATTTCTTACGTGCAGTCCTATGACAGATGTGTTTTTTAAATTATGTATTTGATTGTTTGCTAGCAATATTGCAATTTTTATTTTTGGTTGGTCCCATAGTAAAAGTTGTTCATAATGGTGAGTAAAATGACCTCCTTTCGGCTTAATAGAGTATATTTGCGTAACCCTGTATAGTGTGTTAATTAATGACGGACTTTGTGCAAAACAAAGATACAAAATCCATAAATATTAAATAGGCCGTTATTTTGCGGATCATTCAGTTCAAATCCGCTGGCGACCAATCCGTCCATACATGCAAAAACAAGGAATGAAAATAAATGAAATGCTATTTAAGGAACCAGAAAACTGTTCAAATAATTTCAGAAGATTAAAGGAGGAAGCAACTCCGAGATTCAGGACTTCGAATCACGTTTCGAAAGTTTTACAATAATAATTGACCGCGCGAAGGGAGGCATTAAATTCTAATGGGACAAGCCGCCGTTTCTACGTATGTTTGTTTGATTATAACTGGCGTATCGCTGATGCGATCTGCATGAAATTTCATGCAGAGAAGTCATTCATTCCAATACAATTTAATATGGTTAAAAATGGACATCTAAAATTAAATATTTCATCTTATTTTTATTAATTTTTTCATTATTTACACTTTAAGGCGAGGTTTTCCGACTTTAAAGCAACGCCTGTTACTGAAGATGACCATATGAATAATTTTATTGTTTGTATTAAAATCGAATTTAATGGTTGCCTGGAAGAGATCGCTAATGGTTGCCTGGAAGGGATCGCTTTTAGCGATAAGGCCGCCACTTGTGGCACTAGCTCGTAAGTGTTTTCTATCTTTTTTTATTTATATTACACGGGAATTACTCACGTAAGATTAGGCCGGTTATCCAACTATAGTGTTCTATCTGTTTGTATTTTTTTACTTCTGGTGTACACAATAAAGAGTTTATATCTATCTAAAGTCAAATTTAATGGAGCAAAACTATGGCGCTCATATACACACAATCGTGCGTTTCGCTACTTCTATATTTGAGGTTTTTTCATATTTTTCAAAAGGTAAATCTGTACCTTCCTATAATGGAAAATGTACCTCGATAGTTATGAAACCTTCATATTAAGGTATTGTAGAAATCATTTAGTAAATAGGTATATGAATTAATAAAAAAAACAGGGTTTTCTCCCTGTTTTTTTGCTCAAATCAGTGATATTTTCATATATTTTTCTATCCAGTAAATGTCCTTAATCGTGTTTCGGTATTTACGGTTTCCTAAAATAAACAACATTCAATTCTATAATATTAAGCTAAACATTGAAGTAGACAAATTAAAAGAAGAATGATCTAAATTTCTAAAAGTGGGAAAAGAAGGCCTTAAGTACATACCATGTTTCAGAAATTAGGGCTGGTGCAGCTGCCAATGCGGCAGAGCAGCACAAGCGGCGCAAATATGCTTACCTCGGCAGTAGTTACATATTTGAAGCGTTTCGGGTCGAGATATTGGGCCCTTGGGGACCGGGAGCTCGCCTCATTTTCAAAAATCTTTCAGAGCGCCTGCTTAACGCGACGCGTGACCAAAATTCTGGCGTGTATCTGGCTCAACGGATAAGCATTGCCATTCAACGTGATAGTGCCGCCAGCATGCTGGGTATGCTGCCAACTGACAGTGGGCTTGAACATTTGGATTGTCTTTAGACCTTCAACGGTCTATGGGTAGTCTAACTGTTTGTGCAGTGTTAGAGTGAGCTTGTATTTCGTTTAGTTCAGAAATTAATATTTAATTTCTAACATTAACTGTGCAATTACATACATAAGGCGATCGCCAATAACAACAGATGTCTGGCAAAATTAAGCCTATCTTAAAACGAAATTCCAAAAATATTTATCATCTCACAAAATAATACACGATAAATGATTACGCATTTGTCTGGAAATAACGCCGCGCTCTCACTAGCTAATGACGTTCTGTTGTCAGCTAACGGATTGGCAGCCAATCACGTGTGAACGAACCTTAAGGACGCTGAAACCTTGAGTAAGAAATTATAAGCTGTAGCGCTCGTCATGTATTTTTACTAGCCAATCTTAACAGATCAGGAAAGTTGAAGTTACGTGAAAGATGGACAAAACACCAACAAATACACAGTCACATTTAAATAATATATTATGATATGACTAGTAATAAAATAATAATAAAAACGCAGGGGCAGCTTTATGGCGAGCCATCGGTGAGTGGCGACACCACGTACCCCATTTCCATGGGGATAAAATCCCAGAGCTCCGACCCCTGGCTTGCCTTAACCGGCCGTCTGGGGGTGGAAACCGCAAGAGCTAAGAACCTGAGCTCCAGGGAGGAAGTGTTAAAGGGCATAACGCCGCGAACAGCTTTTAGTGAAAGTGTGGCATACTTCTCGACACCCTAAGCCACCCACGCCAATGTTGCCCATACGTTGCCAAGATATGGGGCTTTTATGTTATTATAGGGCAGCTTTTATGGGGGGGCCATTTAGTGGATGGCAAGTCATCACCTGCCTAAATATATTTTCAGATGTGACAGGATAAGGCAGGTGCCGTGTCACATCCTATAGATCTGTCATACCATCCACAAGTTGTTCACCTCAATAGGCCAGATTTTTTAAATCCTATACTGTACAATAGTTTCATATTCCTTTTTATATAAAGAATAAATATAATAATAAATAATTATAATAATCAAATAGTACATAACGTTGACAATTATAAATTTTTAGGAATATATCTTGACATACATCTTAACTGGAAAATGCATATCGATACATTGTGTAAAAAACTTGATCGCTTCGTATTTGCTCTTAAAAAAGTTAGACATACTGTGTCTATGGAGGCTGCGTTGATGGCATATCATGGTCACGTCTCATCTCTTCTCAGATATGGCCTGATAATGTGGGGAAACTCAGTCGACATAGACAGAGTATTCAAGATACAGAAGCGATGTATTAGAGTGATAAACAGAGCTTGGTTTATGGACAGTTGCAGACCTCTATTTAAAACATGCAACATACTTCCTTTGCCATGTATGTATATTAGGGACATTTGTATTTTTACCAAAGAACACCCAGTATATTTCCAAAAAAGAAGTCAAGTTATTACCCGCCAGAAAAGAGCCAAGTTCACTAACCTATTGTATCAACCTCCTGTCAGAAAAAACTTGTACGAAAAAAATGTATATAATATGTCCATATACATTTATAATAAACTACCAAATGAAATAAAATTATTGGACGGTTTCAAATTTAAAAAATCGTTATCGGAGTGGCTACTTAAGCATTGTTTTTATAGTATTAAGGAATTTGTCGATTTTTTTAATGTAATATAATTTAATAATAATAATACCTAATTTTATATAATAATATACCTAATTTAATATAATAATACCTCTTAAAATTTATAATTTATTTAGTTTAAGAATATTTGCACGTCTGCTTGCAGACTGAATACTATGACACCAAAAATAATTTTAAGACCTCTTTATTGTAATGTATTCTAGCAAATAAATGATTTGATTTGATTTGATTTGATATAAACATTTCATAGTAATTATATTTTGTATTCAACAGGGCCTCTTGGTGTTGGCTTCGGCTCCACCAATGCCTAACAAACGTCCGGGCTAGATTCGAGAATGTATATGAATAGAAATAGTATAATTTCTATCATTAACAAAAACTATTTAGTTACATATTAGATTTCTCTTTTATGTAATTATTTTTTGGTTCTATTTAGGCAAAAATTTCAGGAGCAAAATAATTGTTCCCAAATTCCCCTTGAAACGGAAATGCACTGAGACACTGCACAGAGATTCATCAAAGAAACTGTTTTTTTTTTAATAATATTAAAATGAACTACTATAGCTAACAAAATTATTTGCTAAAATATTGAATTATTATAAAACTACCAAATTAATAAAAGCTAAAATATAATAAAAACATTTTGCACTCCATTAAACTAAACTGAAAATACATCAACATTCACAACAAATAAGACCATTGTTAAAAGCCTCTGAAATAAAAAAATGATATAAATCTAGAAAACTTACTTCAATTTAAATAGAGTGCACTTACCTACTCACTTTGGGATAAAGGTCGGACAAAACTTGACTTTTCAGGTGTAAGGTGAAAGCTACGAAGTGTGAATGTTAAGGTTTAAGTGCCGATCAGACTAGCGAGAAAATAGGCATGATGTCAATCTAAGTTATATTCAACAAAAAAAAAATTATTATTTCGTCGATAAATATCGTGAATAGTTGGTACCACGAACGGTAAGAACCTATACTATTTACGATGTTTTTTCTTCTAGATAATAGAAGGAAATATATAAAACTTGCTGCGCCCTGTGGTTTCACCCGCGTCGTGATGAAAATCGGTGATAATGATGATGTACGGGCGTGTTGCTAGTAAACTAGCAACACTACGTCGGATGGATGAATTTCTCCACCGGCACTGGGCAACACTGCCCACTTCCTTCCTATTATTTCTACTATTCTAACGTGAGTGCATCGTTTTTGTGCATCGTGCCTGTAATGGACTATTAATCAGTGTCCCCGCGGACACATATGGTGACCCCGACGTGATTTGAACACGCAATACAATAACATACTTAAAAGCAGTGAAAAAGTGTTGACAAAAACGCCGGCCGGCACCGACCGATCAACGCCGCCGACACGCCATTTTGCAAGCGAAGAAAACAGGGAAGTGTCTATCCTTTATCACCCATCCCACTTATCTTCACTTCTATTTTGATAGATAAACATATTGGCTCTTCATTTGTTACTAAATTTAACGAAAATAATCATAAATACTTCATTTTTCACCGAGCATTATTGCGCGCGCATCCATCTTTTTTTCTCAATATCGCACGCGCACGACACTCAATACAAACCCAAGGTCAAAGGGTTATTAACAATCAAATAGCGTGTAATCACGAATCATTTATTCATGCAATTTCAGCAAACACGGCGTGGTCAAAGGTCGCGTTCATTGTTTTTGAGTTCTACTCATCGAAAACAGCGCACCTCTTCAACTACTTCGTGATCGGATCGCGAATTGCAAATTTACGTTTCGTTTTTTCTTACATTCTTTACTACTATTTCCTTCGATTTCTGTTGAAAGTGTACATAACTCATAATGTCTCAGACAAAGGAGCCACCTCCACGGTCACCTGCGGGAAGTGTCAACTTGAATGTACCCACTATACAGTTAACCAATTTGAAGGATTTGAATACAAAGCGCAGTTCCGTCAAGGGTCGCATAACTAAATACAAAAATTTTTTTTACAAATTCACTCAAGCAAAGTCAGTAACTGCAGTTGAATTGGGTGCATTAGCCCAGCGATATGAAAAATTTAGAGATTTATCATTCGGTTTTGATGATTTACAGTCACAAATAGAACTTTTAAATTCATCAGAGCTAGACGCAGAGCTTGACATCCGCGAAGAATTTGAACTTGAGTTTTCAATGCTTTTATCTGAAACTCAGATATTTTTAGACAAGAATAAGCCACAAAATGATGACTGTAAATCACCAGAAAATTCAATACATTCGACATGCAGTCACGCATGCAATCATAAACAAAACACAGTAAGCTTCAAGCTACCAATAATTAAAATAAGCAACTTTGACGGAACATGTTTTAAATGGCTTGAATTCAGAGACACATTCACTTCACTCATACATGATAATGACAGGATACAACCCATTCATAAATTCCATTATCTCAATAGCTACTTAGAGAGTGACGCTGCCAGAGTCATTAGCAACCTGGAAATCAGCGCACAGAACTATGCTGAAGCTTGGCGTCTCCTCTGCGAGAGATACAACAACGAAAAGCAGCTCATAACCAATCACTTAAACTCTCTGATTAGCATGCAGCCTGTGCCTCGAGATTCAGCTAAGGATTTACGTTTTCTCATTGACCATGTGTCCAAAAACCTAAGGGCGTTGAGCACCCTCGGTGAACCAACTGAGCATTGGGACACTTTGATCGTACATTTGGCATCAGCAAAGCTTGATAACAGCACTACATTCAAATGGGAAGAGCATAAAAACTCTCTTCAAAAGAGCCCCACATTAAAGGAGTTCTTCCAATTTCTTAAGTCTCGGGCAGATATTTTTGAATCAGTACAACACAATAAACATGAAAATCGTCCAATCATGATGCATAAACCAAACAATTTGTTCAGACATTCGGAGAAATCACATGCCAAATCGTTTGCAATTTCTACTGCTTCCTCTCCTGCCCCTACTTGCACTTTATGTAAGGGTAGTCATCGCCTGTACGATTGTGCTTCGTTCCTGTCCAAGCCGGTGGAGGAAAGGGCCTCCGAAGTCATGCGTCTCCGGCTCTGTTTTAATTGTCTTCGGAAAGGTCATTCTTCGCCTCAGTGCAGGTTAGGTCCTTGTTCAAAGTGTAAAACCGCCAGACACAATACACTATTATGCAAAGATTCTTCTTCTCAGGCTGCAAACATATCTAATGTACACACATCCACTGCAATTGATTTTCAAAGCGATCAGCCATACCAACAGGACATAGTTAGTATGTCTTCAGCTACTAACAACAATAGCACACTTCTTTCGACCGCTTTAGTCGATTTATACAATCCACACACAGACAAATGCACCACAATACGAGCCCTTTTAGACAGCGGGAGCCAATGCTCGCTACTAACAGATAAAGTAAAATCCATGTTAGAATTGACTCCTCAGCCAACACAAGTAAACATTATGGGTATAGGTAATGTGCATTCATCCAACTCAGTACAACGTTGCATTGTCAAACTAAAATCAAAGGTCAGTCCATTTGAATCAAATTTATCTTGTCTGGTGCTTCCTCAAATATCTGGAAATTTACCTAGCAAAACAATAGATATTTCATCAATTAAACTACCATCAAACATCAAACTCGCAGACACTTCTTTCAATCAAGCTTTACCAGTAGATTTACTGATAGGAGCTGACTTGTTCTGGGATCTAATTGAACCAGAACAAATCCGCCTCGGTCCCAGTCAACCCATGATGCTCAAGTCAAAGCTAGGGTGGATACTGGCAGGCCCACTGTATACAAACAATACAAAACAAAACAATTCCATTATATGCAATCACGCATCAATCCAATCCAATACTCAAGATATCATTTCAAACGATGAACTGAACGAAAATCTCAAAAGGTTCTGGGAGATAGAGCAAATACCCGAGTTAAATGACAAACAAACCGACGAAGAAATTCAATGTGAGGCTCACTTCGTAAAGCACACTTACCGTAATGATGAGGGCAGGTTTTGCGTTCAGCTACCCCTTCGTACAGACCCAGATTGCTTAGGAGATTCAATTAAACGAGCCAAACAACAATACTTAGCTCTTGAAAGACGCTTCGTTAAAAATTCAGAACTCAAACGACTATACTCAAACTTCATAAAGGAATATGCTGATCTTGGACATCTAACAGAGATTCCTACTGTACCACAACCGTCATATTTCATACCACACCATGCAGTTTGGAAACCTAGCAGTGAGTCGACTCGCTTAAGGGTAGTTTTCAATGGTAGTCAAAAAACAACATCAGGTTATAGCATTAACGACATACAGATGGTAGGACCACACATACAAGATAGCTTGTTCAACATTTTAATAAGATTCAGACAATATACATATGTATTATCAGGAGATTGTGAGAAAATGTATAGAATGGTCAACGTCCAGGACATTCATAAAAAATTACAAATGATCCTGTGGCGCGAAAATATCACTGATACACTGAAGTTGTTGCGGTTAAACACTGTTACCTATGGTTATGCCAGTTCAAGCTTTCTCAGCACACGATGCCTGTGGCAATTAGGTGAGGAATGCGCTGACCCTAGGTTAAAGGAAATCATTCAGAAGGACTTTCTAGTAGATGATTTATTGACTGGAAGCGATGATATCAGTGACTTAAAACATGTAAAGCGCGCTATAGAATCTGTACTACGTGCAGGTTGCTTCAATTTACGCAAGTATCGTTCAAACTGTCCACAAATCCTAGAAGATACACCAAATACACAAAACAACCTAACAATAAGCTCTGCTTCACATACATTAGGCATAGGATGGAATCCGAACGATGATTTCATTCATTTTCCAACCAATTATAAAGCTGACATTAAAACTCCAACAAAACGATCAATATTGTCAGACTCATGCAAGATATTTGACCCACTCGGATTGTTATCAGTAGTGACAATAATTCCCAGACTTATCATTCAGACTTTATGGATAAAGAAAATTCCATGGGACGCGCCAATTCCAAACCCATTAATTCAACAATGGTACAAATTTGTAGACAAGTTAAAATACCTACACACACTACACATTCCTAGACATGTCATGTGTGAAGCATCTGTCCACAGAGAGCTACACATATTTTGCGATGCATCAAAATTTGCCTATGCAGCAGCAGTCTATGCACGGTCAGCTAATGAGCGGGGCGACATCACTACACGCTTGCTGTGTGCCAAAGCTAGAGTGGCTCCAGTAAAGCCAACAACCATACCTCGGCTAGAGCTGTGTGCTTGCCTTCTAGGCGCTCAGCTCGCGGTCGCCGTATGTCGCGCTCTGCGATGTGTCATTGCTCGCAATGTATTCTGGACGGACTCATCCATTGTGTTGTCTTGGCTAGGCATGAGGTACGACAAATTAAAAATGTTTGTAGCCAACAGGGTAAGCGCCACCTTAGAGCTAGCACAGCACTCTCAATGGCGACATGTACCAACTAAATTTAATTCTGCAGACTTAGCCACACGCAGTGTAGATGCAGATAAGATAGAAACTTGCCAATTATGGTGGGAGGGACCTCCATTTTTACGGCAACCTGAATCAGAATGGCCACCCATTTATCCTAAAACTCATACAGATACACATGATTTACCTGAGGTCAAGGTAAACATCACCTCTTGTGATGAAAACACCAAACAAACATTAATAGAATTTGATAGATACTCAAAGCTACACTTTCTACAACGCTCATTCGCATATGTACATCGATTCATTAACAATTGCAGAAATCCAACCAACAAACACACTGGTATTTTGCAGCCTGAAGAACTCAAACAGTCATTTCAAAGTTTAGTAAAATTATCACAGATTGAATCTTTTCCGAAGGAACTGTCGATTCTCAAGTTAAACAACCAGCTCAGCGCTACATCCAATATTTTGTCGTTGAGCCCATTTCTGGATAGGGACATAATCAGAGTTGGAGGACGTTTAGAAAATTCTTGCTACCCATATGAAAAACGTCATCCAATGCTACTACATTCAAAACATATCTTAACAAAACTATTATTTCGACAGGAACATCTTCGTCTTTTGCATGCTGGCCCACAGCTGCTTTTGTGTTCGATTCGTGAAACTGTTTGGCCAATAGCCGGCAGAGATTTGGCTCGTACCACTGCGAGACAGTGTGTTGTGTGCAGGAGAGTCAGCGGGAAAACACCTACTCCTATAATGGGTATGTTACCTGAACAACGTGTCAATCCTGGCTCCCCCTTTGAATTTAGTGCTTGTGACTTTGCTGGGCCCTACTACATCACCGATCGAAAGGGTAGAGGCTGCAAAATCACCAAATGTTATTTGGCTATATATTGCTGTTTAAAATACAAGTGCCTACATATGGAGGCTGTAAGTGAATTAAGCAAGGAAGCATTTATACTATCTCTGCGTCGTTTTATATCTCGTAGAGGAAAACCAACTCAACTTTTCTGCGACAATGGTCGTAACATGGTTGCTGCATCTCGAGAACTTTCAGAGTTCATCAAATCCCACTCTGATGACATCATGAGTTACACTTCAGGGGAGGGTATTAATTTCAGATTTGCACCGGCATTCAGTCCACATTTTTCAGGCTTGATAGAATCATGTGTGCGCTCTGCAAAATTTCATATAAAGCGCATTCTAGGCAACACTCACCTAACATTTGAAGAGTTGGCGACTCTATTCTGTCAAATAGAAGCTATCCTCAATAGCCGCCCCCTCTGTCCCCTATCATCCTCTCCTGATGACTTCTGTCCTTTAACCCCCGGACACTTCCTCATCGGAAGACCGCTTGCCTCATTACCTGGACCTGATATACATGACAGACCTGCAACCAGATTAAATCGATTCCAGAGATTGGAACAGTTCCGACAGGTCTTCTGGAAGCGCTGGCAGATGGAGTACATCACAGAACTTCAGCAGCGGCAAAAATGGCGTGTCCACAGCAAGCCGATGCGGGTCGGAGACCTAGTACTTATCAAAGAACCTAATATTCCACCGATGCATTGGAGACTCGGTAGAATCACCACTCTAATCCACGGAAAAGACAATGTGGCCCGTGTTGCAGACGTAAAGACTCCCACGGCCACCTTCAGACGAGGTGTCAAATACCTCTGTCCTTTGCTGGACCCTGCAGAGGACAACATCTTGGAACCGGAGGGTTCCAACGCCGCCCAGCATGTACGGGCGTGTTGCTAGTAAACTAGCAACACTACGTCGGATGGATGAATTTCTCCACCGGCACTGGGCAACACTGCCCACTTCCTTCCTATTATTTCTACTATTCTAACGTGAGTGCATCGTTTTTGTGCATCGTGCCTGTAATGGACTATTAATCAGTGTCCCCGCGGACACAGATGATGATGAAAAGTAGCCTATGTGTTAATCCGGGACATAAGCAATATATGTTCCAAATTTCATCTAAGTACATTCAGCCATTTCTGCGTGATTGAGTAACACACATCCATCCATCCAAATTTTCACATATATGATACTAGCTGCGCCCCGCGGTTTCACCTGCGTGGTGATGAAAATCGGTGATCATGACGATGATGACAAGTAGCCTATGTGTTAATCCAGAACATTAGCAATGTATATTCCAAATTTCATCCAAATCCATCCAGCCGTTTCTGCGTGATTGAGTAACAAACATCCTTCCATCCAAACTTTCACATATATGATATTAGTGTGATTAGTGAGATAATAGATAGAAGGAAAAACATCGTGAATAATAGGTAAGAATCTACACTTTTCACGATGTTTTTCGTTCTAGATAACATCGTGAGGAATTCAGTATGTCCAAGAACCTCAAAGTTTAAAGACACATCACATTCACCAACATGCACTGGGCCAGAATGGTGGATTAGAGCCCACATATCTCTTTGACAGAAGGCCTGAGTCCCAACAGTGAGAAAAATCATCATCATCATTTCAGCCATAGGACGTCCACTGCTGGACATACCCGTAAGCCCCCCATCGATCTCCAAAAGGACCGGTTGGAATCGGCCTGCATGCAGCGTTTTCCTGCGGTCTCTTTTAGATCGTCCGTCCATCTTGTGCGTGCTTGTCCGTGGTCTTCATTCGAGAACCTTTCCGCCCCATCGGCCATCTGTTGCCCACTGCCACTTTAGCTTGCTAATCCGGTGGGCTATGTTAACTTTCATTGATCTACGGATCTCCTCATTTCTGATTCTACCTCGTAGAGAAACCCCGAGCATAGCCCTCTCCATAGCTCATTATATGTGTGTCCTTTTGATCTTATATAAGTACCGAAAAAAGTCTGCTAAAAACTGAAGGGGGTGAGGTAAACACGTATTGCATAAACTGACTTTTTTTTTTTTTATTCTTACTAGTTCTACAAACGCACACTTCAATATTGAGTGCACACAAATGCAAACGAGATGACCAAAATGTCTTCAAATGGCTGACCAAGAAGGGGGGGTGTAAGTGCTTAAGGGGAAACTAGAAGTAGGTATAACAGTTTCATTATTTTTTCTGGAGGTTTTCCGCATCATCCAAAAGGTAAAATAAGAAAAGAAAGAAAATATCATTAAAGTAAAAGCATCAAACTTCTTACCGTTTTACCCAAATAAAAATACGCTTACGTATGGCACAGATAAAAAATAAAGGCCCATTTAAACAAACGGTAAAAACTGGAAGGTTCCAATAAAGAATCTCGATGTTCGCTTCCTTTCATATTGAAGCGGTGAATAATTAAAGAGAAAGAAAATTATTGGACTGTAGCCACGCCCTGCGGTGTTGCTCGTTATGTTAGAACTTAGAACGAAAAAAAAAAGAAAATTAAAAAATATGTAATTGCGAATGATGTGATATACAGTATATGATTATTTACGGGATATTTACCGTGGAATTATCGGGAGCTCCTTCCACAACCTAACCACGATATCCCGTTAATAATCATATAACTGTAGTGAATAACCGTGATAGTTTAAAACAGTGTTTTGATAATTTTGAGCATCGGCGCAAAGTTGCTAGTCTACCGGTTTTTTATCGGATACATTTTGGAGAGTGCGCATCAGATCTGCATGATTTAATTCCCTCCTGCCCTTTTTTCAATCGGACTGCTAGAGCGGGCACGAAAAATCGACACTGCTTTATGGTTGACATTCCGAAAACCCGTACGAAGTGCTTTGATTCCACTTTTATTGTGCGACCTGCTAGTATGTAGAACGCGCTGCCTGAACGGGTGTTCCCCGATAGTTACAATCTGGGTGTTTTCAAGTCAAAAGTGAATCGGTTTCTTCTAGGCAAGCGTGATCCATCGTAGGCCGTATCATCGCTTAACATCAGGCGAGTTGGCGGCCAAGCGCAAGCCTAATTTACAATAAAAAAAAAACTATCTGTTAAAAAACTTCAAATTAGTAAAATACGCAATTTCACTTACTTGGATGACAAAATGATGATCGATGATCATAACATCCAAATAAACGAATATTCCAGTTATTTTGAATCTAAAACTAAACTACTGAACCGATTTTGATCAAATTTCTATAAGGTCAATCTGAAAGTATATCCTTTTAAATAAAAATAAGTATAATAACAATTTTCCAAATCGGTTTATATATGACGGAGTTAAAAAACTGTTAAATATGTTTGGAAATCGATACAACATTTATTTGAATTTATAATTTATATAGCAGTCACCAAACTGCACCGAGTGTGGAGTAGTCGAAGATGTGTTTCATGTTGTGATGTGTGTGTCCGGACAGGTTCGATTTCTACCAGTACACCAACCTTAACCTAAAAGATGTTGGGTGGTGCAACAGTGTACTAGCTGATCCATTATCGGAGGAGTGCAAAATGCTATGCGGGCTGGTTAGGCTTTGCGTTAATAGAAGAAAATAAGTTTAAGAATGGGCCAATGAGGGTGGCATGGTCATGTCTGACCAAACCAAACCCTCTTTAAAAATTAAGAATTCGATTTCATACAAATTACGCCCACAAATGAGATACAAGCCTCAACCTTAAAAATAGCTTCCTTTCCGCTTTTGTTTTCTAATTTTGTTTTGTTTTTGTCAATCTCCATTTTTAAAAGCCGATAAAATAGAGACCCATTTAACAGAAGCCCTCAATTGAATATCGGCGTTTCCATAAATAATAATTAGATTCATTTTAAAATATTCTTGAGTGGAGCTCGTTTAATAATAACTCGTGGCTGGTATTGGCTACAGGTAGCGAAAATCGGGCCGTAGATTAAAATAAGCGACGCTATCAAAGATGTTAAGACAATATGGTGCCAAGCTTAGTGAAATATACTCACAAAACAACTATTTGTTTATTTATAGACAAAATACAATATATATTTTCTTATAAGATTAATATTTATATTTATTTAAGCTTAAATTAAATTGTACATGTTAAATTATAAATCACTTACCTAATCAAATAACTCTGCTCAAACTGATCCCGGCGCAAAGGTGCCCAAAAATCGGCTCTATTATAATATTATCTATGGAAATATATAATTACGTGTTATAAGTTTACTGAATATATTATTTAAATCGGCTAAAGAAGAACCGAAATTAAGTTTTTCAAGTTTTTGATTGGATTGAAAAGGATGCACTATTTCCTACAAAGTGCGTATTAGTATAGAATTTGTATGGCGCACATACATGTTTCATTTGAAATATGTATTTGCATGAATAGGTGAATACCTATTCTACAAGAGATGGCGCTGTTTTAAAATACACGATACAGCGTGTCGATGTCGCGAGTTCCATGATTTTTGTTCACCCAAAAAGTGAGCCCTTTTTGGGTGAACAAAAATCATCATCATGCTCCTAAAGAAGTTTTCACTTCAAAAAATGACTCAGTTGCATAGCTTTCACTGTGTTGCAAGCTTCATTCTTTGTGATGATGTAAATTGATTGCCTTCAAAATTAATTTATTGTTATCTCTGCGTCTCGGCCCAGCGTGAATATAAAACGAATTTTAAGGCACCCACGGAGGTGATTGGGCACGGCGCGATGAAAAATATTACAGATATGATTGGAACAAGAGACTTGCAGAATTATTCAATAATGACGGGTGTTCAAGAAGACGATTTGATAATAGGTTATTTATTAGACTACCGACTTCAAAAAAGAATGGTAAAAGAGGGGGTTTTTAATTAGGTTGTTTTTTATGTTTATTACCCCAACACCAAGCCAAAGTCAACACCAAGATATCACAGTGCCTAAAGACAAGGCACTTTGACCAGTGTGTGTTGCCAGTGATGATATATGGTACTGAAACATGGTCCTTAACTGTTGGCCTTGGCCTGTTAAAACTCAGAGTCACACAATGGGCAATGGAGAGAGATATGCTTGGAGTTTCTTTGCGCGATAGAATCCGGAACCTGGATATTCGCCAAAGAACCAGAGTCACTCACATAGCTATTAAAATTTGTAGGTTGAAGTGGCAATGGGCAGGCCACATCGCTCGAAGAACTGATAACCGCTGGGGAAGAAAGGTTCTTGAGTGGAGAACACGAACCGAAAGACACAGCGTAGGTATAGGCCTCCCAGTAGATGGACCATCCAGTGGATGCAGATGGCAGGATGTCATTCAGTATGGAGGTTACAAGGTGAGGCGTATGTTCAGCAGTCGTCAGCATGACGTCTTCTGGCTGATGATGAAATATGTGCCAACCACGTAACCTAAATTGCGTATTTACTAATTTTGGAGTCGGGTTCCAAAATTGATAATTATTTAAAACTAACTACATAAAAATTTCTTTTAACATACAATATTCTCAGAAATGAAATGTACCTAACTAAAAATATACAAATCCATTCTTTCCTCGCCATTTTTATGCAAAGAAAATTGATAATAAAGTCGTGTTCCTGGTGCACAATAGGGCTTGTAATTAAGGCCACCGTCCACACAATACGCCTCTCGAGTGAAGAAGCCCTTCGTGCTCTTCGCTATTAGGCCAGCGTGTATTGTGCGACCATCTTGCGTAATCTATATGACGGTCGAAGAGGCGGATTTTGCATGCATTTATTCTATTAAGGTGAAAAAGCTATTGGGTTCCCTTTGCATTTTTTATCGCTGCGATTTTAGGGCTTCTCCCTGTATAAAAGTTTCGATGGGTACTATGGACCCATTCCGGCTTAGTAGGTACATCCTTTCCGCGTAACCCAGTATTAGAGCCGTAACAGACACGTCAACTTGGCTGACGAACCGCCGTCTGACTAACTGGAGAGAAAGATTATTTTTCTCTTTCTCTCCCGTTGGTCAGACGGTGGTTTGTCAGCCAAGTTGACGTGTCTGTTATGTCTATATTAAAATCTTTTAAAGAATAATGACTACAATCATCGAGATACAATACCTATGGAGTCACAATCTCTAAGCGAAAATAGTCAAAAAAACGTCCAAACGTCGTGTACATAACTAGACATCAATTATATAGTTCACAATGCCACATTTACATCAATTTAGACGTTATGTCGCTTGCATAGTGTTCAACGTCGCTTGTTCGCTATGGCATCGTAGCACTGGCATCGCGCGGTGTCGTAGTCGTATCGCGGTTGCCTCATAACGAAGCAAAAAGTTGCATAATTCGCAGCGTACGCCGAGTTTTGGTTCGGACATATATTTTTTTTACACTATTGTCACTTTATAGGTATTGTATATCGATGCACACACACACAACACATAAATTTACACGTAACAAAACTTAAACACTAAACAAAACGTTAACATAATATAATTTATTTCACATCGAAATATATGCTTTAGATAGAAAGCAGTTAGTAGTATCGTACATTAAAAATTCTTACCATCTTAGCTTTAGCTGATACCTGGGTAGGCCTGGCGCTTACCATCAGGCGAGCATTTAGCTCGTCTTCATAATCAATTACATTTAAAACCGTGTGCAATTACCCATTTACCTAGAACATCTTAGTTCATCTATGTTATAAAATGGTATATTGCATCAACTACGTAGCACCTCTACGCTGTAGCAAGTCTACGACTCACACTGAAAACATACATGTAAAAGTTTGTGTGAGCAACTGTGTTTGTTTGTCCGCAAACAAAAAAATATTATACTTATTCTCCCAACGTTATACGTTAATAGTAAAAATACTTTTTTAACAAGCTTTTAGGTGCCAATCTTGTGTCAGAAGACACGATGACACTTAGAATGGGTTATCATAATTAAATGCGTATAAAACATTTCATGTCTGTGTTGCTAATCATTGAGAAGTTCCCTAGTCAGGAACCAATCCTGAGTGCAGCAACCATATCATGGTAAAACTTAAAACTGGCTATCCTAATAAAATGCGTACCCAAAATTTCGTATCGTTTGCTGTTGACCTTTGAAGAGTTCCTTTATCTGGAGCTAATCCTGGATGTTAATTCAAGCCATGATTACCATAAAAATGCATTTTCGTTGGAACTAAATTAATATGTAAAAATTCAACTCCATAGGATAAAAGGTCAGGGTTCTAATTCAGCTTACAATATTTCTACTTAACATATACAAATAAACATACATACCTACTTAAACAACATACTACTATACATATATTTATTAAGCACAACTTAAATAATTATCAATATAAAAAACCAACTTCATCAGAACTGGACCAAAATGAAATGGGACCAAATGGGAACCACCACCTTTCAAATAAATAATCATTAAAATCGGTTCACCCAGTCAAAAGTTATGCGGTAACAAACATAAAAAATAAATATAAAATATAAAAAACAGTCGAATTGATAACCTCCTTCTTTTTGTAAGTTGGTTAAAAACAGAAAATTAGCGAAAACTGAAATGTTAACTAAAAACTAAAACTTAATATAATTAATCTATACCTACCTAATGTACCTATCTATATGCAAATAAATATATCTTAAAACAATATTCACAAAAAAATACTTTCATATAAACTTGTGAAGTTTTAAATAAAAGCTTGTAGAATATTATCTTTCCAAGCCGTGTGTCCCACCTAATTGCCATTCCCTTGAAGACTGAAGCTCGGAGGAGATTCTTAAGCTAATTATAGCACCCACGTGGGACTGCGGATTAAACGTGTTAACTACGCCGGATAGAAAGGATAATCAGATCTAATCTTTTACATAAATTCTCTTCGTATATTATTATTTCATTACATGGTAAATTGAGATTAAATACTTTTAACGGATTTTATAGCGTGGATTTTACTTCATTTTTAACAAACTTCTAAAAAGGAGGGGGTTCTCAGTTAGTTTTTTTAATGTTGGTTGCCTTATGGCAATCTGTCACCGTCGCCTATGGATCGCCCTTTTATAATGTTAAAAATATCCAAAAGAGATTTAGACAATTATCACAAACAATTATTTTTTTATAAAACTAATACGGAAAAACACACGTTTTGGAAAATAACATGCTAGATGATCTTTCTATATTGACTTCGAAACTCATTTTTACGACTTCTTGAGTAAATTTGACAAAATAGTGAGCATTATGAAAATTTACTTAGAAAACTTTTACATAGTGCAAGAAACTGTAAAAATAATCATCATTTAAATTTCATGACATTCCTATATAGACATACTTCATCTAAAACTATCACGGTTGCATGTGTGTTGCAAGTGGTTAAAAATACGGAATTCAGTTAAAAACAAGCTACTACTGTTTTTTTTTTACATTTAAAATGAGTTTTCTGAAACCAAACTGAAATGAAAAAAAAAATGACAGAGATAATAATTGAATCAAACATAATGAACCTGAATTTCCATTGAAAGATCTGAATTTATAAACCAATAATATTTCAATGACACATCTAGTTCGTAACATATTCGCCTCAGGAAATAATTAGATGGAAATTTACCTTTGAGCATATTTGCTGTCATATTTAATGGCCCGTGTGTCCTCCCTGATTGTGATTCCGAAAGACTGCGCCCCGAGGGGATTGCTAAGCTAATTATCCACCACGTGGGACAAAGCATTACAGGAGTTAGTGGTACCTTTGGCAGAGAGTTATTTTAGCCAACTACCAAAGCAGGAAATATCATGTTTACCCGATGAAGCAAAGTTAAAAGGAGCGTATTGTAGTTGACCTGTATTTTTAGGGTAACGTACCCAAAAGATGTAAACGGGACTCTATTATTAAACCTACGGTGTCTGTCTGTCTGTCTGTCTGCCCTTTTAACGGCTGTATCTTTTGAACCGTAATGGATAACCAGTAAATTATCACAGATAATGTAATGTTACGGCGAATTTACTATGAAATAATGAGTCAAAAAGTAAAATCTAAAGGGGGGGAGAGGGGTTCCCCATACAACGAACTTTTTATGTATTGTATTTGATTTAGTGTAAAAACGGATGTACAAGCATCTAACTTGGCGTGATTATGGTGCACACTCTAAAGTATAACAACAAATAATAAATATTGGCCAAGTGTTCACCATCAAGTTAAGCAACGTCGGACGCGGTCAGTAGATGGATTGGTGATCGCCTGGGCGTGATTTTGTCTTTTTGCACTACTTTCTGTATTTTGTGATGATGCGGAACCCTCAGTGCGCGAGCCTGACTCACACTTGGCCTGTTTATTTCTTAGAAGGGTAGCAAATAGGTGCTCCTGATGGTAATTGGTAATCGCCGACTAATGATACATGCAACACCAGCGGTGTTGTAGATGCTTTGCCAGCCCGTAAAGGAGGGTACCTTTTTGATACTTTTAATATTGATGCTCGGTAGAAAGACTTTTGGGGGAAGAACATTGCACACCTAATAGTACTTATCTCAGAAAAGAGAAGTAAATAGAACGGAAATGACAGAAGGAAAATCCGTCACCAGGCATTATGACAGAACCTTGATTGGAAGTTCTTATTTAGATCAACGCGTCGAGCTCCGCGTCACAGTTGCTAACTGATTTAGAATGACTGACGTTTGTTTTATATGGGTGCAACTGCCTACAACAAATTTCTTACAAAAATGCCTCGACAGCCGTTCTAATTTAACCAAAAAAAACTGTGGTAATTATACCTTGTCGTTACCTTGAAGGTCCGTGGAAGAATCGAACGCGAGATTTCCAGTATTGCTAAATTTAGAGGGTCAGTCTTTTCATGGTATCGACATGTGCGGTAGTGGAATTCTGACACAGGCATGAGATTAAAAAGCTCTTTAGAGCTTTGCACAAAAAACAGGCAATAAAAAATGCATATAGAGCCCTTGTGTTTTATATGAATATGTATATCGTGAAAGCGTGGTTGCATTTTGAAGCGCTTTCAATATTACATTACCTACATACATATTTTCGTATTCTACAGGGTTGTTTTTCATTTATTAAACATTTCTAGCAGCTTCGTGCGTCGTGACTATAATGACTATAATTCCTTTTATTCTTCCGTATACAAAAGGTCCAAAAACACATTTTTTTTGTAGATATACTTAATAATAAATAGATGGCGTCACAAATGAGATTGAATTTGGGGTCTACTTATAGACCCATTTTCAAATTTTCACAAATAGAGCAGGATCTGACTGGATGACAAAGTAAGAGATAGAGAGGTATGGAGAAGGCTAGGGGAGGCCTATTCCGAAGAGGCAACTTCTACAGATTTAGTTTAAGTAATATTTATAAAATAGTTTAAGTACAAAGTTTATATTATTTATGTTAGGTTAAGTTTAGTTTTTATAATTGTAATATCTGTAGTATAATTAAAAGGTTTTTTATTTTTATTTATTTTATTTATAGAACCCAAGTGTTTATAGACCCCAAGCGGGTCTGGCACCTACAAAAAAGCACACATTTCTTTAATCAAAACCTTTTTTTACCGACTTCGAAAAAGGATAGTTATATAAGTTCTTAAATCGTTTGTATTTTTATGTTTGTTACCTCAGAACTCCATTATTAATAAACATATTTGGAAAACTTTTTGAAATACTGATATACTTTCTCATTGTCCCAAAAAAATTCATTAAAATCGCTTCAGTAGCTTGGTTTCGGTTTTAACTGGAAAAAAATTCATCCCAGTAAACGAAATTGCGTATGAAATCGGGTTTTTTAATCGATTGGTTATTATTATTATGTGTTTCATCGCCAGATGTTATGCGATGATGCGGTCTACGATGTTTTTTTTAAATATAAAATTGAATGTATTAATTATTGTAAATACAGATTTAGCTAAAATGTATACGGGACCTTTTGAATATTTACTCTCAATAATCAAAGGGTACCCTTGATACCCTCGTCAATGCAACGTATATTATAATAATAAAGTACAGTTGATTCAAGGCCTGTTCCTTCTTCTCTTAGGATGGGTAATGTAATATTTCAAGGCAGACAAATTCTGCCTCTAAGCCGAAAAGCGGTATCTCAGCCTATGTGTATTTCGAGATAATCGAGTTTTTGTGAAAATTGATTTTTCGTTACCCTAATGACATATAATTTAATTTATTTTCACTTATGTGCCTATGTTAGGATTAGGACCAATATATTTCTTAAAAATACGTTTAAAAACCCAATATCTTTTTTTCGTTTTTTATGAGATACCGTCATTTCGTTTAGAATTAATAGTTTCTAAACATGAGTTTTAAAAGAAATAATCTTTTTTAGTGTTTTATTTCAATGTTCCAATTTAGATACGGTTATTTTGCTTACTCCATCTGGTGCGAAATTTTGTAAGTTATCAGATGCGCGAAAAAACAGAAATCTCATTTTTTTAGTTACCGCTCTTGGGCTTATGAGGGCAGAATTAAGGTTCACTAAAATTGTACATGATAATTATTTATTACTAGCTGCACCCTTGACTTCATCTGCGATTTCTTTAGAAAAAAATATAGCCTAAGTCCGTCCTCATAATACATACTATTACCTCGCAAAATTTTATATCGGGATCAGTTAAGCCGTTTAGTCGTGATTATGTAGCAAGCTTCGACAAATATAAAGTAAATGGACATGCCATAACCATTAAACTTTCACAGTAAAAACAAGTCAAAACCGTCGGACATATACTGCAATACCTAATTGTAACCATGTACAGTAAATTTGTTGCAAAAAATAGATAGCTAATATAATAACTACGTGAGTAAAAGAGAACACCTGTGTTTGTCTATTGCTCTTGAACCGTTTGACATTGACAGGCACCAGGCAGCTAGACATGTTGAGCAGCGTTAGCAAAACCGATCGCTTATTCACTGCGTCTCGCCGTGGATGGACGTGACTGGTCACGTGACTAATAAATCAGTGTTTACTTCGCTACTTGAAAAACATCTTTTACTAAACAAGGTGTAATAAGCGTAGGGGGGAAAGACATGTTGGTAAATAAGTTGGTAATATTATTATTATTCTGTTATTTTAGAGGGATGGGTACAGGGGTAAGCACAAATAAATTGTTTAAAATCTACCGGCTGTGCCTATACATGTCAGCTGAGGAATAATTTACGCAAAACTTATTATAACTTAACCCTCCAAGTGTGTTACGGACCGCTTGTCGGCGTAAGAGAAAAGTGCCCGACGCGCGTTAGGCATGCGGTGCGTATGGGAATTGCTGCTATTCGTCAATTTATTTCCGATCGAATGAACGTTCCAACGACAACTTAAGTTCACTGACCTGTAGCTTATTTCAATCAGTACAGAATAAATACATCTTTGCTGGTTATGAAACTTATGAAGCTCAAACGAGGTGTCAAAAATAAAAAAAGGGGGTGTAATACAATAATGCTTTTTACCTCCTCATGAGAAAAACTAGTTCATCGGGCATTATTTATGTGTACCTACAATAAATTATATTCAAATAAACATTTATATAATTGGTAGGAAATAAACACCACCCTCGACTATTAGGAAAAAAACAAAAAAAAATAGTAGTTTGCGAAATTAGTTTGCTGTCGGTACATTCGCCTCAAGTTCGGCATGTCCGATGTGCGGTGAAGATTGTCGAACATAGTGATGCTTTCCTTGTCTCACTAAGTATATGTGTATATTTCTATCCCGCAACGATGGAATAAAACAAAATGGGGACTAATTAGTGATGTTTGATGAAATTAATTTACATTTTATGACAAAATAGAATGATGAATAAATACTCACGAGTGAAAAGTGACACCTGAACTTTTATTTTGTGTTTTTACACTTCCGGAAAGCACACGAAGGCATATTTTTGTCAGATGTTTCGTTATCATGTAACAATAATCTTGTGTTGCACTTCCCACGGCTAGAGACCGACTGAAACAAAATGAGAGCTGGCGCTCATTTTGCAATCTTCAAAAATGCTCTTCTACTGGGCCCGTCCATTCATTTTATTTTGGTCGAAGGTAGCAAGCAGACAGACGGACAAAGTCACTTTCGCATTTATAATATTAGTGTGGATTTGAGAAGGTTTTGTAAAAACAGTCGAACACCCTATTGGAGATACTCCTCCTTTTTGATGTTGGGTAAAATCACTTTGAATATCGATTGGTGTGCGCGTCTGCTCGATGAATAACCTCGTTTAGGAATAAGTAGAGCATGTCTAAGATTGTGGGTTGAATGCGTACTTGCTTACTGGACGGTCAGTAGAAAAGCGATTTTCCTCTTGTTTTTTCCAACCACGGCAAAAAAAAGAATTAAGATCTAAACTGTCTACTGTATATTGGGTGTCTTCAAGTCGCGAGTGAATCAGTTTCTTCTAGCCAAGCGTGTTCCATCGTAGACCACATCATCGCTTAGCATCAGGCTAGGTGGCGGTCAAACGCAAGCCTACTAATCAATAAAAAACATGTAAGTATATTTGTGTATACAGATCGAAAGTTCAAAAGACCGACGCGCATAAACAAAATGCCGGCTTCTTTTTTTTATTATAAAATAGGCTTGCACTTGGCCGCCAACTCGCCCGATGTTAAGCGGTGATGCGGCCTACGATGGATCACGCTTGCCTAGAAGAAACCGATTCACTCTTTTTAATCTCTTTTTACTCATTCTACTTTGCTCAAAGGGTGAGCTTTGCCTTACAACGTGGTAATGGGGCCAGTATTTTGGGAACAATTCCCACTGGTAGCGATTTAATAGATTAGTTTAGACTAAAGCCTAAATAAATAATAAAAAAAAAATGAAATAAAGGTGACTCCCCTTTAGTATTTACTTTTTCACTTTTTATTTATTTATTTATTCCGCCATAACATTACATGTTCTGTGAAAATGTCAACGGTGAAAATCTATCACGGTCAAAAGGTCAAAAGATACAGTTTTTAAAAGGTAAGACGGACGGACGGATAGACAGACGGATGAACAGACAGAGAGTCAGCGTAGGCTTAGTAATAGGGTCCCATTTACACCGTTTGGTTACGGAACCCTAAAATAAGTTCGAAATATTAGGAACAGCAGATCTTTTTTCCCGATTTCAGAATTGCTTCCAATATAAAACTTATTTATGCATCACCGATAGGTGGAGGCAGGCCTGGCGCACTCCGCACTTTAGGTATGAAGCTACAAGTAGTCGTCTTGTCGGACTTACCGTGCCCGCTGCCGCGCGGTAGACAGAGATAACGCGACAACAGTTACGCGACAGACAGAGAGGCAACTTCTAGGTTAATATAGCTGTAGGTAGTTAGCGCTCGCACGTCCTGAATTGCAATTTATTGTGTAGTAGCTAAAGTCGCTACTTATTTAAATAATTTTGCGGAGTGAATCTTCTGTACTTGTACTTATGTTGTGTATTCTGTGGTGGAGATCAAACGCAATCCAGTAAATTGCAAATGAAATAAAAAGTATAGAAAAAGAAATTAGTTTCACAAATAAATTAAAAGTTATTTTAGAAGCCAAATGTTATTACAACCTAGAAGAATTTTTCAATGACAATTTCGACGATTCGACATATGTATTACTTTAATGAACATGCACTTTAAGAGCTTCGTGTATCTACTTAGTCTGCAATAAAATATTTAGCACTAGCTGTTTCCCTGCAGTTTCACCCGCGCGGTGATGATGAAGATGAAAAGTAGCCTATATGTTAATCCAGGACATAAGCAATGTATATTCCAAATTTCATCCAAATCCATTTAGCCGTTTCTGCGTTACTGAGTAACAAACATCCATCCATCCATATATGCATCCATCCAAACTTTCACATTTATGACACTAGCTGCTCCCCGCGGTTTAACCCGCTGATGATGATGATGATGATGATGATGAAAAGTAGCCTATGTGTTAATCCAAGACATAAGCAATGTATATTCCAAATTTCATCCAAATCCATCCAGCCTTTTCTGCGTTACTGAGTAACAAACATCCATCCATCCAAACTTTCACATATATGATACTAGCTGCTCCCCGCGGTTTCACCCGCGTGGTGATGAAAATCGCTGATGATGATGATGATAAAAAGTAGCCTATGTGTTAATCCAGGCCATAAGCAATGTATATTCCAAATTTCATCCAGCCGTTTCTGAGTGATTGAGTAACAAACATCCATCCATACATCTTAACTTTCACATATATGATACTAGCGACCCCGCCCCGGCTTCGCACGGGGCTCGGCCTTCGGCCTCGCTACTATGACCTGATCCAGGAACACAAAATGTCATCCAAATCGGTCCAGCCGTTTTTTAAAGTAACCTATGTGCTATTCCAGACTATGATCTATCTTTGTGCCAAATTTCATCCAGATCCGTTCAGCCGTTATGGCGTGATTGAGTAACAAACATCCATCCATCCATCCAAACTTTCACATTTATAATTAGTGGGATTAGTGTGATTGAATATTGAAAAAAATAAAGTCGTCCTGTACCAATAAACTCCAAAACCAGAACTTCGCTTGGTCAACTACCTTTTCTTCAGTAATAATAACTATTATTCTCTGCGTTGGACCACTGTGTACGCTATCAAGCGGTCATGTATAATTCAGCACCACCTGCTGTAGATATCGATTCAGTCCGTCTTCAAGGTGAGCGCTACACTTTAAACTCACTTTTAGTCGCCATTCACACGGACTTCTCTGTTGCAACGATCAGATTGAAGTTTGCCTCACTGACTGAAATTGCATGATTGTTCTTTAGGATGCGTAAGCCAACAGTGGGCAAACATAGTGGGAAAAGCTGCTTGGTAATCGGTATTCTATTAGTCTTATAAGTATAATATACTAGCAGCAAATGTAAATCTACACTAATATTATAAAGAGGAAAGATTTGTACCTATTTTTGTATGTTTGTATGTTTGTAATGAATAGGCTCCGAAACTACTGAACCGATTTGAAAAATTCTTTCACTGTTGGGAAGCTACACTATCCCCGGGTGACATAGGCTATATTATATTTTGTAGCGAGGCCGAAGGCCGAGCTTACACTCGTGCGAAGCCGGGGCGGACGGCTAGTATATTATACATTTACAAACGCTACTAATAGCTAATAATATTCTAACAGTTTCTTATGAGTACACTATAGGTATAGTGTACTCATAAGAAACTGTTAGAATATTATATATTATAACTGCGTTTGTCATAAGTATAATAATTATATTAGTAGCATTTTTGTAAGTAAAATATACTAGCCGTATCTTATGAGTACACCTACTGGGTAGGTATTATGTTAGCAGCGTTTGTAAATGTTTATTTTTTATTATTTATCTCAGTGTATAAAGTACATGCTATGTATAAATGTGTGTTTAATATACTAGTAACGTTTTTGTAAGTAAAATATACTACCAGCGTTTTTATAAGCTTACAATATTAGCAGTTCACCCGGTTTCACCTGCTTTCTTATAGAAACCATATTTTTTCCGCATTAAAAAGTAACCTGTGAGCAAGCTTCTTCCATAATTTAAATTGCATTCAAATCCATTCAACTGTTACGGAATTAAGTGAAGATAAACATACGCCCTAACACTGTAGTATTTGTAATGTCAGTGAAAACTTTGTAATAATAGTTCTGTAAATAAATATCTGGGACATTATTGGACACATGGTCATCTGACCCCAAACTAAGCAAAGCTTGTAATATGGCTGCCAGAGATTGATATACATACATATATATTTTTAAATACATACTTAAATAGATATTAACACAACAAACACAAACACATAGAACAAACACAAATGTTCATCACACAAATGTTTGTCCTAGATGGGAATCGAACCCACGACCCCAAGCGCAGAAAGTAGGTTCACTACCAACTGAGCCATCGGGCAGTCAAATCGATGTGATGAGAAAGTAACTCTACAATAAAGGCATCGCTGCTCTTGTTACCGCCCCACTGTCGCCGCCGTATTGTTAAATCAACAAGTTGCTTCCGATAAAAATTAAAAACCTGACAACGATATTTTTAGCGAATTATATTTCGCAATCGGTACCGAACGGAGGCAATTTTAATGCAATGCTATACCTAATCAAATTTTTTAATTCCTGCTTGGTGATTTATTTTACCTAAAATGTGTGAAATGCGAGAGCGAGATAACTTTGACTACAGGCTTTACTTTGAGGTATAGAAACAGACAACAGCTAAAGGCGCGTCTATTTCACTTGCACATTTCAATGAAAAATCGCTGAGTGAGAGTTTAAAGTCATTTTATAGGATCGCAAAGGAGATATAAATAATATCTAATTATCAATATAAACAAGCTGACTTCATAAAAATGCCAGAACTGGACCAAATTGAAATGGGACCACACGAAATGCGCAAGCTTTCAAATAAAAAAAAACATCAAAATCGCTTCACCCAGTCGAAAGTTCTGAGGTAACAAACATTTAAAAAAAATACAGACGAATTGAGAGCCTCCTCGGAAGTCGGTTAAAATGCTTAAAAAGAAAGGGAAAGAATGAATTAAAGGGTCGGCAACGTAATTGTGATGCCTCTGGTGTTACAAGTATCCATAGGTGACGGTGACTGCTTACCATAAGGCGGTTCGCCAGCTTGTTTGCCAACTATGGCATAAAAAATGCCCATTCGTTTTTTTTTTTATATAAATCTCTGGGACAATTATTGCACACATGGTCATCTGACCCCAAACTAACCAAAGCTTGTAATATGGCTGCCAGAGACCGATATACGTACATATATATTTTAAATAATAGGTCGGGGAAAAAGTCTTTTCGTATTTTGTATGTATAAAGTTGTAGTAAAAATCTCATCGGTTGTACTGTTGATATCTGGCTGGTTTTGATACCATTAAAAATATGACATTTTAAAAAAGGAATACAAAAATTAAAAAGCAATTTCCCGCCATTTTTCAATTGTTTTTTTGTTCGATAAAATGAGTGAATCTGACGAAGAAATTCGATATATTGTGAAATTTTATTACAAAAAAGGGAAAAATGCGACACAAGCCGCGAATAAAATTTGTGACATTTATGGACCTAATGCAGTGTCATCAAGAGTAGCACAATGTTGGTTCAAGCGTTTTCAGTCCGGAAATTTTGATGTCAAAGAAGCAGCTCGCTCTGGTCTCCCTGTTACGGATAAAGTCGATGCCATTTCTGAAAAAGTGGACCAAGATCGGCATATTAGTAGTTACGACGTAGCTGAAGACCTGGGGATTGACCACAAAACAGTTTTGACCCATTTGAAAAAAAACTGGATATACAAAAAACTCGATATTTGGGTGCCACACGAGCTCACTGAAAGAAACCAAATGAATCGTGTACTCATTTGCGATTATCTATTGAAACGTAACGAAACCGAACTGTATTTGAAAAGATTGATCACTTGTGATGAAAAATGGATCACCTACGACAAGAATGTGCGCAAACGATCATGGTCAAAGCGCAGTGAAGCACCACAGACTGTAGCGAAACCCGGATTAACACGTAATAAGGTGATGCTGTGTGTATGGTGGGATTGGCAGGGCATCGTTCATTATGAGCTTTTACCGCCGGGCAAAACCATCGATTCGGATCTCTACTGCCAACAACAGATGAGACTCAAACAAGAAATTGAGAAAAAACGGCCGGAATTGATCAACAGAAAGAGTGTGGTCTTTCATCATGATAACGCCAGACCGCACACATCTTTGGCCACTCAGCAAAAATTTAGAGAGCTTGGTTGGGAAGTGTTAATGCATCAACCACATAGCCCTGACTTTGCACCCTCAGATTTCCACCTGTTTCGATCTCTTCAGAATTCTTTGGGTAGTGTTAGATTAACATCAAGAGAGGACTGTCAAAACTACTTGTTGCATTTTTTTGATCAGAAGTCCCAAAATTTCTACAGCAACGGGGTCATGTCACTACCTACAAAATGGCAACAAGTTATCGAACAACATGGCACATATATATTATAATTAAATGTAATTAAACTTGAAAAAAATATGTCTTGAATTTGTTTATAAAATACGAAGAAACTTTTTCCCCGACCTTATACATACTTAAATAGATATTAACACCCAGACATAGAACAAACACAAATGTTTGCCCAAGATGGGAATCGAACCCACGCCCCCAAGCACAGAAGGCAGGTACACTACCAACTGAGCTAACGGGGCTGGCTATTCTATACGAAGAGAGAAAGTATCACAGTGGTTGCATAAAAATATCCCGCGCGGTTAGCAGAGCGTCGCGAGAGGTTAATTGAAAACCGGAGCGATTGTCGCAAAAAACATCGAAAGGGCATGTATACACAGGCTATTATTTTATACGATGGGAACATTCGAAGATATTGCTTAACTCATCATTAAAAACACCTTATACTCTCGGGTCGATTTTCGACTCACAGGGCTCACTGATATACAGGGCTCTGTTTCAAGTACCCTGTATAACAACTATAAGACATTAAAAAAAGTAACAAATAAACTATGAATAGAAAGAAAACCACTTTCCCAACTAGAAAAAATATTACTTTTACAGAAATGTAACAGCTCATTTTTTGCGCAGTTTCATGTTCGTTTTTTTATGCCATAGGTGGCAAACAAGCAGTCACCTGATCAGATCGCCTGATGGTAAGCGATCAC
This sequence comes from Agriopis leucophaearia, assembly GCA_949125355.1. Classification (NCBI taxonomy): domain Eukaryota; kingdom Metazoa; phylum Arthropoda; class Insecta; order Lepidoptera; family Geometridae; genus Agriopis; species Agriopis leucophaearia. The sequence goes on from OX421283.1 coordinate 10,478,257, forward strand.
CGTCGCCTATGGATACCTGCAACACCAGGGGCATCACAGATACGTTGCCGACCCTTAAAGACTCTATTAACAGCCCTTTTGAAGAACCCATATTATAGCTAATCGAAAATGTCGCAGGCGGAAGCTTATTCCACAAATTGCAGGTGTGTGGCAAAATAGAACGCGTAAAACGCACAGTGTGCGAATACAACCGATCTATGATCTGTGGATGAACTTTCAGGTGGTGGCGGCTGATGCGATGATAAAACTGCGATGCAGGCATCAGATCGAACAGTTCTTTGGGACAGCGTTTTGCTATTTGGTCCTATTTGGTGGGTCGCCACCCGGTACCGGACCATCAAAATAAAATACGGGACCGCAGCATTCCCGCCTATTGTTTTAAATTAATACTATCGTTCGACGCATCGATAAAACATTTTTAAATGTAATACACTCATAATATATACATACTTCTAATAACAATACATGTGGGGCTATAACTATTGAGTGGGTCACGAAGGGGCAAAATGAAAATTACCGGGCCATGGCAGAACAATGTCTGGGAAACACTGGTTTAGAACATTTCCCGTTGTAAATGCGATAAAAGACACAAAGAAACCTAAGTTTGGCTTTATAGTAAGAGTTGCCCTAATGATGTTTACAATTAGGTACCTTTTTTGCCATCCACAAGATGGACAGACGACCTAAAAGAGACTGTAAAAAAACGCTGGATGCAGGCCGCTTCCAACCGGCTCTTTTGGACATCGATGGGGGAGGCCTATGTCCAGCAGTGGACTTCCTATGGCTGAAATGGTGATGATAATGATGACTTCTTTTGATTTAGTATACTAAAGTTTTGAATCACGTTGTATAATGGTTCTAATTGCAGCGTGTACCATCACGCGTGTACCATCATTCATCGATGAACTAGAATGAATCTTGAAAATTCTCCTTAACATGAGCAACTCCACCTTGCAAATGGAAACTAAAATCTTCTCGAATTTGGCCTAAAAAATACAAACCCAAAATCAGACCCTATCAGCCCAAAAAATGCCGCAACCCCACTGAGGAAGCCTCAAAAGTAACAAAATTGTAGCTAATTTAGAGCAAGGGAGCAATCAACCTCAATACGGATCTTTACTACAATATAACACGAAAACAGTAAGGCTAGATACAAAAAAACCGTCAAAATGCGAGTCTGGCTCGCGCACTGAGGGTTCCGTTATTCCGTACCATCGCCTACTAACGTACAAAAAAGTAGTGCAAAAAGACATCACGCCCAGACGGTTCATCCAAGTACCGACTGCGACCGACGTTGCTTAACTTCGGTGATAGTACGAGAACCGGTGGTGATCAGAATTGTCACCGACTCACACTTGGTCAATACTTATTATTTGTTGTTTTATATTAGAGTATGTACTATAATTATGCCAAGTTTGACGCTTGTAGGCACGTATTACAGTATTTACATTAGAACAAATACAAAAATACGTTTAAAAAACGTATGTTGTATGGGGAACCCCGCTTTAGTTTAACTTTTTGACTTTATTTTTATTGCTTAGTTAATCTGCCAAAAACATATTCTATGAAAATTTCAATTGGCTATCTATTATGGTTCAAGATACAGCTGTTAAAAGGTAGGACAGACAGACAGCGTTATTAATAGGGTCCCGTTTACACCCCATAGGTACGGAACCCTAAAAGTTATGTATTGAGCAAAAGTAATTAAATTACAAAAATTAAAAGATACCGATAACTTAATTGTATTAAATAAATAAATAAATATCTGGGACATTATTGCACACATGGTCAGCCGACTCCAAACTAAGCAAAGCTTGTAATATGGCTGCACGAGACTGATATACATACATATTTTTAAATACATACTTAAATAGATATTAACACCCAGACATAAAACAAACACAAATGTTCATCACACAAATTGTAACCGAAATCTATATTGCACTAAAGTCATTTCTTTGCCAGTCATTTTTAATGCCCAAAAATGATGATGTACTGGAATCATAACGGAGGCGGAAAACCGAATTGAAATGTAAAACTACTTACCCTTTATCGCGTCATATAAAGCAGAAAAATAATTTCAAATTACAAACTTAAGCATATTTTATTACGTATATAGCTGTGCCCATATATTTTCATAGATAAAATAAGCTTGTATAGCATGTAGGTACATCCACACTACCAACACTTCCACTAATATTATAAATGTGAAAGTAGCTTTGTCTGTTTGCTACATAATCACGGCTAAACGGCTTAACCGATCTCGATAAAATTTTGTGAGGTAATTAGTATATTAGTTAAGTATCATGAGGACGGACATAGGCAATTTTTTTCTGAAGAAATCGCGGATGAAGCCACGGGTACAGATATATAAAACTGCTGTAGCTTAAAAATCTTTTCTTATGTTTTACCTTGCTTAATAACAACTTGTCATACTGAGTATATGACTTTCTTATCTTAATTTTACAGAGGGAGTTAGAACGTAAACTAGGAACGAGTTTCCTTATCCCCGTTTCTTCCTTAGTTTACCTTTTCGAGAAATGTTTCCAGATTTATTTTGTTACTTTGAAACTTCTAGAGTTGTTTACTTTAGAGCTAAAGTTGGTGCATTTCACGAGGGTCATGTACGTGCTAGTGTAAGGCAATAGAAAACATTGCATCAAAAACGGGACTCCATGAAAATACTCCACAATGTTAGTCTCTATTGATGCCACAACACCAGATAATGTACCAGTGGAACTAGTGGCCAATATATTTTTATGCTAACACTTTGAACAAAGCATCGAAATTTTCCCTTTCATCCTTCGATCAAAAAAATACAAAGATGCCACAATCATGTGCTAATCGCGGCAATACTCAATCTGGCTGGACTCAATGCGCAGCCAGATTAGATCCACTATCACGCGATAGTTGCACAAACTGTAACACATCGTAAGAGCCGTCAATTTGGCTGAAGAACCATCTTCTGACCAACGGGAGAGAAAGAGAAAATGGTCTCTTTCTCTCGGGAGAGCAGTTCCCACTTGCGATTCAGACATAATCGCCGTGTGGCTTGCTTAACGATGGTTCACGAGTTTTGACGATGTTGTGCAAATCGAACAGACATTAGAGAACTGAGCCGTAAATATATAAATATAGGTACGGTTGGTTTTGGTAAAATAGTTTTGTTTCGATATAAAATGTATACAGCTATGTTTATATATGAAACTGCGGACGTTTATTGACCATAATTTTCTACGCGTTGTGATTTCTATGTATAATTTTTCGAAGCTTTCGTCATTAACTTGCTATTGTTAGGATCAGACTATTTGGAAGGTACCTAATCAGTGATGAGCACAAGATAGTGTCCTTATTCGAGATGGGGGTGATGAGTACTGCGCTGACATCCCGCTTGGGATGTACCGTGCATTTCCCCTACCAGCATCTACCCGAGTCAACCCAACTCCTTGAACTGCCGGAACGAGGCTTACTGACGCTGGCACAGTTGCTCCACTGCCGTAGATTGCAGTGTAGACGATGATGAGAATGAATGATGATGATACCGTCTCTTGCAACCATGAAGCGATTCTAATGTGACTTTACAATGCCACAGCACGTGTTCTCTGTTTCATTTGTCTTCGTGCGGCCACGACACAGTTGACTGTCCGTAGCTCCCCGTTTGTACAAGTGACTATTATTAACTGACTTCAAAAAAGGAGGACGGTTCTACGTTCCACTGTTTTTTTAAATGTATGTTCACCGATATCTCCGCCAAGTGTTGACCGATTTCAAAAAAATAGGTATGTTTTGTTCGATAGGGAATATGGTATACTTCCAATTTGGTCCCATTGTCACCAAGTCAGGATCTGATGGTATCTCCGTGAAATCGAGGGCAACCCTTAAATTTTATAGGCGGTTATTACGTTTGTCATATATTTTTGAAGTCGGTTTTAATGTAATCCACTTGTGGGTTATATATGAGAAAGTTTAATATGTGTTTTATTCACTTTGGCGCCAAAAACTCATAAGTATTAGTTGTCTTAAAATTAGCATCACACTAATATCATATACCTATGTGAAAGTTTGGATGGATGGATGGATGTTTGTTACTCAATCACGCAGAAACGGGTAGATGGATTTGGATGAAATTTAGAATATACATTGCTTATATCCTGGATTAACACATAGGCTACTTTTCATCATCATCACCGATTTTTATCACCATGCGGGTGAAACCGCGGGGCGCAGCTAGTAATATCATAACATATTGTGAAAGTTTGGATGGATGTTTGTTACTCAATCACGCAGAAACGGCTAGACGGATTTGGATGAAATTTAGAATATACTTTGCTTATATCCTGGATTAACACATAGGCTACTTTTCATCATAATCATTATCACCGATTTTCATTAAAAACGCGGGTGAAACCGCGGGCGCAGCTAGTTAGTTTATAAATCAAGACTCGGTTACATCTAAGGCTGTGATTGTTTATAGCTTACCAGAAACCAGTAAAAAGATCATTTACAGTGTTCCATTTCAGTTACCGAATAAGGTTTATCAATAGAGAATCGAAGCCAAGCCAACGTTCAATCGTACAATGCTAACAATGGATGTCATCAATCATATATGACCCATTATTTCCCATTGTTGAGTATAAATACATCCATTTCAAGGGCCAAGGCGATAGCTTTCGCTTCGATTTTTCATTCAGTCGATGTTTATTTTTAGCTTCTATCAACAGATCTCGAAATGTTACTACAGTCATTTCGTGTATCCCTGTAAAGCTAATTTCAGACTACGCTATACTATTGTGCTATATAGTATAGCAAATAAGGAAGCAGCCAATAATATATAGTACAGTTAAGTGTGAACGTGTCCATAATAATGTATGGTGCGCGATATTGTTGTGCTATGAACTATATGATATTATATTATAGCGTAGTCTGAAATTAGCTTTAATGTAGCGACGCATGACTGAGCGGTAGCGTGTGCCCTTTACAATCTGACGGCACCTGGTTTGATCCTCGGCCCTCCATCAATGACTTAATAAATTAAGTCCAGTTTCGATTCCATCGCTCTAAAACGGTGAAGGAAAACATCGTAAGGAAACCGGTATGTCTAAGAACCTCAAAAATTCAAAGACACATCACATTTATAAAATACTAGTAACCCGCCCCGGCTGCGCACGGGTGTTAGCTCGGCCTTCGGCCTCGCTACTATGATCCGATCCAGGGGCACAAAATTTCGAGGCCGAAGGCCGAGCTAACACCCGTGCGAAGCCGGGGCGGGTCGCTAGTATTACATATATTCGTCCAATGTCGTAGGCCTCTCCAAAAGAACGGCACAAGACGCGATCTTCTGCTATTTGCATCCACTTGCCTCCAGCCACCTGTAGCAGGTCGTCGCTCCACCTGTATGCAGGTCCTTCTCCATCTTTGCCGATACGCGGTCTACACTCTAGAGTCATCTACCTCAACGGTTGATGGTTCTTCTACAGATATGGCCAGCTCATTGCCACTTCAGCTCGCTAACCCCTTGAGCTATGTCGGTTACTTTATTTCTCTGTCAGATAATTTCATTTATGCACTGTGCGATTTAAAATCGATGGACCAGCTTCACTGCAGTCAATAATTCAATAGAAAAGCTGATTTTGAGGTTTGGTCCCATATTAAAATTAAATGGCCTTCTTTCGGCTCCGTAACACTATTCCGTGTAATCCAGTACACATATTGATTTTAGCTGACTGACTTGACATTTGCACCCTTCACTTTCACTTACTTATTGAAGTGTTGCGATGACTCCAAAATTGAAGCGATTTTGTTTAACACGTTTTAAAATACAGTTTGGTAGATGTGATTTTGTTTCAGGATAAATACCACTTCCGTTTCCATGATTATTTTAATGCCAGCAGAACATAATGGTAACTCAGTCTAAACCAAAAAAACACTAAACAGAGAGCAGTAAGGATACACTGACTTTTTACCCAACGGTGACGATAGCAAAAATGGTGTGTTTTAACGTGTATGCATGCTTGTTCTATTTATAACCGCTTTCTAAAAAGGATGAGGTTCTCAATTCGACTATTTTTTTTTATGTTTGTTACCTCAGAACTTTCGACTGGGTGAACCAATTTTGATGATTCTTTTCTTATTTGAAAACTGGTGCTTCCCGTGTGGTCCTATTTATCCAATTTAGTCCAGTTCTGACATTTTTACTAATTCGGTTATTTATATTAATAATTATCTACAGTCACATTCAAATGAAACGACACGAAATGCTACGCTACCTTGATACGTTTTTTTTTAGAATAAACATATTAAAGTTGTAAATATTATAAATTATTTATCGACCATATAAAAAAATTACGACCGGAAGAATTATGATAAACAAAATATTATAATGATACGTACAGAATCCCGACTTGACCCATTACAATCTTAGACCTCTCTTCGCTTGGTCAACAAGTACCTTTTAAATATTTAAAGCTACTTATTTCCAAGCAAGCAATAGCGAGTTTCCGCGTTTTCGTACTGACCTTTTTACTGTTTTAACCATTTATACAAAGCTGTAATCTGTGTATACGTTCAATTTTCATTGTTCTGCCACAAAAGGTCCCATAACAATATCATTAGTTACCCTTAGACTATTGGGGAAAAAAAATATTACTATTGGAAGGCTGCGGATTTCGATTTGTAATGATTCTTTTTATACAGGGTTTCACGGAACGGTGGTAAGTACCACAGTTTGCCAATCGTCAAAAAATCAGCTGCCCCTTTTTCTTTTATTGTGAATAATATTGTACATGCGCCGTCTCATCTTCCTGCAATAATGGATTGGGCTGGCGCTGCCGAGAGGTCAACACATTGATTTTCGTCCGTTCGTTTAAATATTAAGCACATCGTTTGCAGTTGTGTGCCGCTTAATATTGAAGTGTGCGTTTATAGAACTAGTAAGAATATGTCAGTTATGTCAGTGTGTGTAATACCACAAAACACATAAAGTACAAGTACAGAAGCATATGTGTATTGGTATTTATTACACATATGACAGAAGGTTCGATTCGCAAAAGCATTTAAATAAATAGCGACTATTACCACACACAATAAAGTCCAATTCAGGACGTGCTAGCGCTAACTTCCTACTTCTATATTAACCTAGAAGTTGCCTCTCTGTCTTTCGCATAACTCTTGTCACGTTATATCTGTCTATCGCGTGGCAGCGGGCACGGCAAGTCCGACCAGTCGACTACTTGTAGCTTCATACCTAAAGTGCGGAGTGCGCCATGCCTGGTATCACGTGGTTACCTCGCCCCCTTCAGATTTTGGCTGACGTTTTTCGGTACTAGCTCGATTTTACGGCAAATCCAAACTATATATGATATTCAAGCACTGTTGAATGATTCGTATGAACAAAGGATGTGATATCACACAGATCAACACATGCAAGAAGTATGTTAAACCGTGAGTTCGTATACAAACAATTCGCTACGATCATGCTTTGTTCGTGCGATTCCCAATTAGAACAGTTTTATACTTGGTTAATTAGCGTCGCGCTTTAAATTTCCCCCCTGAACTTAATTCAAGCATTCAACTTAATTAGACTTTTCCAAGTCTAAAGTGTCAGTGGTTTGGCGCCAATCTCATTTAGGAATAGGTATATTTATTCATTATATAATTATTTAGGAATGGAGTATGCGATCCAAATAATCGATAAATGGAGATTTAGTTAAGTGTGGTCTAACTTAAAAGAGTGGGAGGTAGTAATTGGAAGCCATTTACACGAGCGATTAACAGAAGATACTTTGAACTTTCGAAAAAAAAAACTGTTTAAAAATCACTCTTAGTACTGTCCAGCTTGTGTCTCTATCATCAGACCCAACCAAGATGGCGCTTTACATTTTCTGTACTAAAGCCGAACGCTTGTTTACCTTATAATTTAGAAGCTTTTATTTAATTTACAAAATTACTAATTTGCCCTGTTAGTATATATAGGTACGTATGTACGGGTCAAATATTACAACTGAATTTTAGAACAGATATCCCCAACCGATTGCGCTAAATTTAGCATATACGTTTAGCATGGATGGTAATGCAATACCCAATAATGTAATATTTTCAAAGTGACCGCCAAAATATTTTTTTTTCTGACATATTGATAGCTTTCATATTATTCGGTTGTATAGGCCTCAAGTTAATATAAATAAAATAAAGATAAAATCGCTTGTAAGGTTTTCAGGAAACGGTTGTCCCATATAGGACAGTAAAATGAAAGGTAAGGTAAAAAGGTTATAAAACCTTGCTGTTTTCTGTTATATCAGAACTGTATGCTGTATTTTCTTTTCGTGCATAATTTGAATACCAAATATTGTAATACTAGCCGCCCGCCCCGGCTTCGCACGGGTGTAAGCTCGGCCTTCGGTCTCGCTACAAAATATATTATAGCCTATGTCACCCGGGGATAGTGTAGCTTCCCAACAGTGAAAGAATTTTTAAAAACTTCTTTTTTATATATAATTATAAAAGCTTGTTATTTTTTATCTATGACATTTGTCATAGATAAAACACACTACTATTCCAGTTTACTTACGTACATTCGTACGTTTTAGTCCCATACCCAGTCGCGCTAACAAAGTGGGCGTCCCGCTAATTGGTCGTCCCATGGTCCCAGTTTTGTTTGTCTTTGTATTAGGCCCACTAACAGATCGGATCTCTGTTAATAGCACAACTTCACTAATGTTTACACCCTTGACCGCTGCAGTTGTAGGGTAATTGGGTGCTTTAGTTCATGAAAGCTATTAACTTGATTGGAAATATATTTTTTTACACGATTGCGACCTAGGTATGCATGTAATTGTTTTCTTGTAAGTATAATTCGTAAATTTAAATTTGTTTTTTTTTTAATAGGCTACGCTGTCAACTGCTATGACGTCACACTAAATCCAACAGTGCTGATTTTTCATATATATATATATAGATAACTCTGACTGTGACTATTATCTGATTGACTATATTTAAAAATACTTGAAAATTTTCAATACTTGACACTGGCAAATGCACAAATTGTGCGATGCTAAAATCAACTCAATAGGAAAGAATATGGAAGAGATCGTTTATGGCGATAAGGCCGCCAATTTTTTACAATCATAACATAAACGAGTCCATAGTCACAGTCAGAGTTAAGCAAATTAAGTCTCGCTCAAGTCAATGTCATGCCCTAGCAAAGTGGTGGCTGACACCAAATTTGATTAACAGATTAGATAACACTCTGTTTGAATAACTTACACCTATTTGAATTTACATACATCCATTACAATTAACATACACCCATTACAATTAACATACACCCGTTTGAATTAACATAAACCCATTTCAATTAACATACACCCATTTCATTTAACATACACCCATTTTAATTCACATACACCCATTTCAATTAACATAATACCCATTACAATTGACATACACATTATAGATACGTGGAAGTCTCGCACTGTTAGATTTAATCGACTGTTTCTGCCACGTACCTGTAAGTTGTGGAATGACTTACCACCTTCGGTTTTTCCTCCGAAGTAACATTTGGACTGCTTCAAACGAAGGGTGAATAGAGTCCTCAAAGGTAAGCAACGCACTGACAATACCCTGGGTATTGTAGGTGTATATAGGCAACGGTGACCACTTACCATCAGGTGGCCCGTAGCTTGTTTGCCACTTATTCTATAAAAAAAAAACATACACCCATTATAATTAACATACACTCATTTCAATTAACATACACCCAGTTCGATTGGTGAACACCCAGTTTGTTTTACAGACACCCAGTTCGATTGACAGACGCCCAGTTCGATTGGCAGACACCCAGTTTGATTGACAGACGCCCAGTAAAATTAGCATATTATTAGCAGATTGTTTTTATCATAATTTATTTATGTTGTTCCAGAGCAGGATGCGGGCGGGGTAGCGGGCGCGGGCAATGCGCCGCGCAGCGGGACGCGCGTGGCGCGGAACATGCCCTCTCTGAACGCCTCCGCATGCGCTGCGCTCCTCGACCAAGTGCGCTGGGACGACCCGACCAGCCTGGTCAGCCTGGCCATCCTCGCACTTATTGACGTCCTCGTCATCGCTGGTGAGTCAAATAACACTGGCTATTTCTATGACGGATAGTACGACCTTTGCCCTGCAGTGGGACAGGCTAGCTAATATAACAATAAAAAATCTGCGTCTGTATTATAGCATCGTGGCTTCCAAACGGCTGAACTAATTTTGAATTAGTTTTGTTATATTTGAAAGGTGACTTTTTGAGAGTGTTTTTAGCTGTGATTCAGGAAAATCTTCTACGCCGCTTGAAGATTATCATCTCTTTTATCGGGGCTTAAAAAACAATTTATACATGTTTATTGGTTTCGGCTTACGCTTGACCGCAATCTCGTCTGAACTTACTTGACTTTAAGGAATTCAGAAATTGCTTATCTTTGGTGATCAGCCAGCAAGTTAATCTGATATCTCGTAGTAACCACGTACTGTAGAGACGTAGAGACGTAGCCGTGCTACGCCGTAGCTATACAAATAGCAAAATGGGATTAAACGGAGAGCTGCTAACGTGTGCTTTTACATAAAAGGAGATGAAACAGATTAGTTCAGTAATTTATTTGGAATACAAATAGAAAGAGTGTATATAGTTCGTTTAGTTTTTGATGATACGTACTCCCCAAGAATGGAACTCCCTGCCGTCCTCCTTGTTTCCTGCGAACTACAATCTAGGTATCTTCATTTAATCTACATTAAACAAAATAAAACTAAATCAAAATATGTTTATCCGTTTGGGAGCTACGATGCCGCAGATACAAATTCATACAGTCACAGATACTCATATACACACGTTTAACTTTATCACCCCTCATGTTCGTGTGCGTCGGGGATTAAAAATAATTGTGTGGCTAAAATAAGAAATTGTTTGAATCAAAAAGTCCATTCGACTGAATAAACCTTAGTCTAGTCATTTACTCCGCATTCAATCGCCCACTAGTATTTCAAGTATAGGAGCTAGATGGTCATTTTAGGAAAGATTCATAACATTGCTCTTGATACTCACGATAAATGGTTATAACACCTGTTTAAACTATAACGGTTATATAAATGAGTACTCGCTATATAATTTACCATGTTTTGCTTGAGTTATGATATCTTATTTTTTTCATGTGCCTTCAGATAACTTTTTTATTTTATATATAATAAGTAATCGCCACCTTGCTGTTCTTGAGTAGTGATGTTGTTAAGACCAATTTATTTGTGAGTTAAAGACAAGAACAGCTGATTTATCATTATATAGGTGTAATATATAATATATAGGTAAAACATGGGTAAATAAATTTCATACCGTTGGCAACACTAAATAGTTTTGAAATGGCATTGTTATTTTTTCGTTTTCTTATAATTTTACGAATAAATACATCAAGTAAATTGAATACTTACTTGAAATGTGATGTTTGTAGACTTATTTTATTGAGGAATTCTTACACGATTTTACGAAAGAACCACTCATTTATTTTTAGTTAAAATACGAAGGACTCGTAGCACTTTTTCACTGCGCGAGGTTCTTGAATTGTGGCCGGGTGATCGAAAGAGGTTGAAAAACTAAGCTAGTACTACCATACATATTTGGAATCATTTTACGGTGCGCTTCTATAAATCTGGTCGCGTCATATATATTTTTTTTTGTTGGTGTTATAATTATTCTCTAAGTTTATACGACCTTACACAAAGTAGCGGCTAGCTCTGCGCCCGTCTGGCACCCTCCGTAGTAATCGGGCAAATGGACGGCTGCTGTAAGCGAATACAGGTATGAACGGATTTCTCCTCTAGTGTGGGGAAAATTTAATTTATTTATCGATTGACAACATAAAGGTTTTTGACAGAGCCGTTTTTTATATTTTATTTTATTTATACTGTTCGAATGTTTTCAGGTTTTTGAATCAAAATGGCATCAAACATTGTAAATGATTATAATTAGATATTCAAAACTCTTATCACGTATGTATGTGTGTATGTATGTATGTATATATGTATGTATGTGTGTATAATTACTGTAATTTATAATGTTATTTTTTGTGGTTTTAATAAAGAGTTATTGTATTGTATGGACCCGGGTATGTCCTAAAACTGCGACCAGAACCACCGGAGGATGGGCAGCAGCGTCCTAATAGTACACAGTGAACGTACTGCGATCCCCAAACCGTCTGCCAAGCGTGGGGATTATGGCAACACCCCTCTCTATGAGGGAGGCCTTGTCCAACAGTGGACGTTAATTGGCTGATGATGTTTGATGTATGTATTTTATGTATGTATGCATGTGTGTGTATGTGTGTGTGTGTGTGTTTGTATGTTCCCTATGGATTCCGAAACGTCTGGACTATTTTTGATGAAATTTTCAGCCAATCTTCAGATTAGACCAGCCAGTGATCCTGTGAAGTTTAGTAGTGATCGAAACTTTTTTTTATATATTTTTAAAACAAAGTTTTTTTACAAAGTTACCCGTAAATAAAAAATAAAATCAAGTAAAAGGCTTTTGAGGTTAGGTTAGATTATGGATGACTGCCTATTTAGCTAAAATGAGGGTCTAGTTATTATCACTGCTTTTAGACCATAATTTTAAACTAATGAATTGATTCGCTGAATTTTTCGAGTCACTTTGCCAGCTTTATGTTCAATTATTTCCATTACGTGACAATTTAGGAAATTATTTTAAATAACAGTTCTACGCGACTTTGAAAAAAAAAAGGCGGAATGCCAGCTTTCATCCAATAACATTAATGGGTGTTCCCTGGTAATTATAATCTGGGTGTCTTCAAATCACGAGTGAATAGGTTTCTTCTAGGCAAGCGTGCTCCATCGTAGACCGCATTATCGCTTATCATCAGGCTAGTTGGTGGTCAAACGCAAGCCTATTCCTAAATAAATAAATATAACCTATTATCCAATGCTGTTCAGCTAAATATCGAAGTTCAACATCATAATCAGCCATAGGAGGTCCGCTGCCGGACATAGGCCTCCCCCATCGATCTCCAAAAAGGCTGAGTAGAAGCGGCCTGCACCCAGAATTTCCCTGTGGTCTTTTTTAGATCGTCTGTCCATCTAATATCAAAGTTAGGTGGGATCAAACACACTAACAAAGTTTCCTTTTTATAGTTTTTAATGTGTAGTGTGTTGCTATAGCTAAAAAACAACGTTATGGTATACTGGTATCTGAAAGTTGTTAAAAAGTTACTGTCTACCGGAAGCTATCGATTTATAGCATAAATTTGTAAATTTATTAAGACTGGCTTGTTTAGGCATCACCCTTGCCTATTATAAGAACATCTTACTAATTTCACTAACTTTGCTGTTACCCCAATTCTGTTATATTCTACTGGTTATATAAAGGACATTACACTGACAGGACACCAGACTGACTAATATTGATTTATTATTTTGTTAACGGTAAAAGTGGTGGTGGTATTTACCGTTAATTTAATGAATTGGTTTCTTCTAAGCAAGGGTGCTCCATCGTAGACCGCATCATTGCTTACTATCAAGGGATCTCCCTTGACTCAAGCAAGCAATTCAAGGATCAAGCACAAGCAATAACGAAAAACTAGACATAATTCATATACGTACATATAATAACGAGTTACATACATCACAATATAATAATAACATTTTATATCAATAAATAGTGGATATCGGTTCAACCCTCTAAAACGTCTACACCAAAAGTAGACCAAAACTATACTAAGGTAATTCTAGTAGGGTCATTACGCTAGAACCAGTCCAAAATGATGATTAGTCTATGTAATGACTTGAAATTAGGACCGTTACTTATTTACTGATAGCTTTTTATCGATTGGTCGAAATATGGGTCACCATTGATAATTTTAGCTATTATGCCTGTCGGTGTCGAGCTGTCGAGTTAGTGCAATGCAATAGGACCTTCCTCTCGTTCCCCGTTCCCCGCCGCAATCGGCAAATGGACTGCTCGCCGGACTGTGTAAATATCCAGGTGTGGACAAGAGATTTGTTCTATACTACTCACCAACCAGGGTTTCAGCTGTGCTTGAGAAAAAGTTTTTTTTTTGTCGGAAATGGCTAGGAGTTTAGATGATAACCTACGCGTCAAAGATCTCAAATGTATGAATGTACATCCGAAAATATATAATATTACTTCCCAGTCTTTGATAATATATAGTTTGGATCTGCCTTAAACTCGAGCCAGTACTGAAAAAAGTCTGCCAAAAACTGAAGGGGGCGAGGTAAACACGTATTGCACACACTGACATATTCAAACTAGTTCTAAATTGCTAATCTGTAATTACGTTTATGATTTTTATTTTGACTGGTTTGTAATAAATAAATAAATAAACGCACACTTCAATATTGAGCGCAAACAACTGCAAATGATGTGCTCAAAATGTAAACGAATAAACGACCGAGGGGGGTGTACCTAAGTGTTATAGGTATAAAGCTTCAATTTATTTATTTATTCTGAGTTTCCAGTATATTTATTACTTAAACCACCACCACCTGTCGAAATCTCTTCATATCGCTGTAAACTGCGACGTCCGATCACCAATAAAGTCATCGTGCTACTGAGTTCACAATGGTGCCATAGACTTGTTGACACCAATGAAAAAGAATCCATTGGCCTAACTATTATAAATATTAAATACTTAAGTCAATGCTATCTATACCTCATTGTTATATTTTTACCATATTTTCTCTGTCATTTGTTTGTCACTTATCTATATTTTAATAACGCCATTGGCGCCCGAAAGCAAAATATGTACCCACAGACAGTCATAACTGCTCGTTTAGCTGGCGACCATGTAAAATGAGAAAATAGTAAGTCACGTAATGTGGCATTTTTATTTATACGTTTTGGGCTTGGGGTTTATTTTATATTTAAGACCTTTTGCGGCCTTTATTGCAAACATGAAGTTTGCTCTTACTACTTCGTATAAAGATATACACTATTAATTTTCGCCAGTTAGCCATTTAGTAAAAATCTTATAGTAAAGTAAGTAGTAAATAAATTAAATTCATTCATTGAAATTTCAAAATTGATTTTAATTGATGGGTTAGTTACAGTGCTGTGGTTCTTGTCCATCTAAGCCTCTACAGCCTGTAATGTTTTGGATTTAGATTTAATTAGATGCTTAATTTGTAATAAAGAATGCTATTAAACAATTTAAATATTATCAGCGCGTGAAAGCATCTCGTGACCAAAATGCTGGTCAATACCTCACTCAAAAAAATTGGTTGTTTTATAATTCAATGCGGCATGCAGCCACCATTTTGGGAACGATGCCCGTTAGCAGCGGTTTATTAGATTAATTTAGATTCGTTTACTTTGCTTCTATATTTTTTATGCATATATAGGCTTACGTTTGACCGCCAACTCGCCTGATGTTAAGCGATGATGCGATCCACGATGGAGCACGCTTGCCTAGAAGAAGCCCATTCACTCGTGATCAGTTATCCTCAACCGATTGAGATGAAATTTGGTATACTTACGTAAGTTCGTTGACAATGCAATGCTATTGTACCATTGAGTTGGTCTGATGAAGGAGACAGAAGGTGTCCATAGGAACACCTCAACGAAATGACGTAACCCCGTCGAGTTTGGGTTCGTTGGATTTGTCTTCCCAAGTCCATTGGTCCTAGATGATAAATTCAATACGGGCAAACGCCCCAAGATGGCGGAAAAAAATTATTATCTACCATCATGATATGGGTATCGAATAAAGGAGTTTGCTGAGAAGAATACACAAGTTTTTATCCGCTAGAGGATAAAGTAAATTGAATTTAGAACATCGTGTGCACTAAGTTTGTGAATTCAAAACATCATTAAACCTATTTCTACCCCAATGGTGCCAAATTTATCATACAACCTTTTTTAATTTGTTAAAAACTCAAACTCAGAACCTTATTGCTTTACTTTTTTTTAATTTGCTTTGCGCGCGCTATTTTTTTTTTTTACATTTAGTCATTTCCTCGTCTTTTGATTCCCTCGCTAAGCTCAAGATTCTAATTTTTTAAATCACTCGCTACGCTTGTGATTAAAAAATTTAGAATTTTTGAATCCTTCGCTTGCTCGGTCATCAACATTGAGCACGCGGTTAAAAAGCAACTTTCCACTCTTGTATAACAAATAACTATTTTTAATTAAAAATTACCTACTATAGAACTGTTGCAAATGTCACGTAATAAATGTTTTAGTCAGGTATTGCCCGACTTTTGTGATCCACAATTGGCCAAAGTCACGCTATAACATACCCATTCCTCAAATCCTCAAATCCTATAACTGCACAGACCATATCACTCTTTATGCGTAACCTTAAAATGTCTCCCATTATTCTTGTCTTCAGAGCAACGAAACTATTCATAATAAATAATCAGTGACAGGGTTCTCTCAGGGGAGTACAATAGGCCCTGCGTTACTTCTCATCCCTGATAAAGCATCGTTTTACCACAGAATCCTTGAGGATAATACAAAATATATTTTCTCAAAGACACGTTGTGCTTGATAATAAATAATGCGGTAATGCCTTGGGAACTATAGATAAAAGTTAGAAAGTTGGTGGTCAAGCTGCGCTTGCTTTTTCCCGGGATTTTTCAGTTTTTACCAGATGTAAGGTTATTGCCACCGAAAACAAAGATTGGTTATATTGATTGCTGATAAGATACCACAAAAAATGATGTTTTTAGGGTTCCGTAGCCCGACAAGGAACCCTTATAAATTCGTTCTGTCTGTCTGTCTGTCTGTCCGTCCGAATTTTTTAAAACCTAACTTCTATAATTATTTAGATGAGCGAATGAAACTTTGCATAATAGTTACAATATAGATATCAATTTCAAAAGTATAAAAAATATATAATATTGCATTTTAGGGGTGGCTCTGGTACATGTGAAATGGGGATGTTATTTTTTTTTTCACTCCAACTATTTGTGTGGGGTATCGTTGAAAAGGTCTTTTAAAGTGAAGGTAAGGTTTTATACATCACTTTTTTATAAAGTTTATACTTTGCGAAATACGGCCCGCCAAAGTGGCAAAAAGTTGGTCCTACCCCCTGCATGTCTAAAATATAAGACATAGAAACTTGAATCTTACAATACAGATAGGTCATATTTAAAACCTTGAATTTTTGAGTAACAGCGATAAAACTGTAATAAATTCAAGGCGTTCTAGCTCAAAGGTCATTGACCTTTTTGTGAAATGGTCTTAACAAATAATGTTTCTCAATCAGTTTTCTCTATGTTTAAACCATAAAAAGTATATACTATGTCGGGATGGTATATCTCTGAAATTTGGCTAAGTCCATAGAGCTTCGTTCGTTCGAATTTCTCTATAACCATAATTTTCTGAACTATGACTACAATTATATGGCTTTGATTACGGAACCCTACCATATGCGTGTCTCGACGAGCTCTTGGCCAATTATTTAATATATATTCACAATGTAATGATTTAATTTAGTTTAATTTGATTTGTTTTAATTTAATTTATCTATGCATTTACTAATATATTGGAAACTGTTAAGCACTATCAGCGCAAATCGAGAAATATTATGACGTATAATTAAATATCTCTGGGTACCCAAGGTACAGGCTTAGCCTAGTTTGAGGCTCATTGCAAACTTCTTTCGATTTTCTTTACCCATGTAAGTGTGTTACAGAAATTGTATGTGCTGTTCTTTAGGAAATATTTGTGATTATGATTAATGTAAATAATATATTAGCTGAAGCTAGAGGTCAACGAACGATCTGCGCCGCGCTCACGCTTTTACGCTTTACATACGGTACGGTAATTTGCAACATTCTAAACCAAAAAAACACACATGTGCTTTTGGCAAATTATTTATGGGATTCGATTGTTTTATGGCTTCGCGAGCGTTTCATGAATCCTGAAGATCCTTACCAGGATTTAGCGTTTGTCCCATTAGACAAACTATTGAAATCATTGCATTATCATCGGTATTTGTTCTTTGATAAGTGTGCAAAGTTTCAAATCAAATCGACGTTTTGAAAGGGGTGAAAATCACGTTAAAAGATTCCGTTACATGGATAGGTACATATCAAGTTAATAAAAACGTGTTAATAAGTAATAAAAAAAGAGACTTAAAAATATTTTAAAGTTGTCCAAGTAACCGAACTACGTTGCTTAGCTTGGTAATGAATAGAAATTTGTTACCAACTCGCACTTGACTATTATTAAGTTATTTTTTTTTTGTTATATTTTAGAGTGTTTACTATAACCATGTCAAGTTTGACGCTTGTTCATATTACCGTTTTTACACTAGAGCTAATACAAAAATACGTAAAAAAATAATAGTTTATTGTATGGGGACCCCTCTTCAGTTTTTACTTTTTGTTTTTATTATTATTTCTTAGGTAATCCCCTGTAACATTAAACATTCTGTCAAAAATTTCAACTGGCTATCTATATCGGTTCCAAAGATACAGCCGTTTAAATGTAGGACGGACCGACGACTATGTGAGAGTCGCGGGCATTCAGTGGATACAGATGGCAAGATGTCGTTCAGTGTGGAGGGTTAAAGGGGGAGGCCTATGTTCGCAGGGGACGTCTTCTGGCTGATAATGACGATGATGAATATTTTCAATGTAATATATTTAATGTGTGTAAAATCTAATCCAAAATGTGTGAAAACCACGTCAGTTTCCATAGTAAAACAAAATGTTCTTTCTCATTAGTTTTCAGAAAATTTCAACAACCTGCCGGTTTCCTTGTTTATAATCTGAATTAGGTTACTTTACGTTAGTAAATACGTTTAAAAAAAAACTTTAGTTGTATTGGGGACCCTTTTGTTTCTATTTTTTGACTTTATTATTATTTCTTAGTTAATCCGCCGTAACATTTACAAATTCCGTGAACTAGCTATCTATTACAGTTCAAAAGATACAGCCGTTAAAGGGTAAGACGGACGGACAGACAGACAGACACCGTTGGCTAAGTAATAGGGACCCGTTTTTACCCTTTAGGTACGGAACCCTAAAAAACAACATCTGCCGTTCTGTTCAGCCGTTAAAGTAATTACCTCTTTAGAATTGATCGGGGTTTTTAGAAATGTGCTGATGTCCAAAATTCTGCATCAACACCAAAGAAAAGTAATAATTCTACAACAGTTATGTAAAGTATTCTCTCAAAAAATAAGAAAAAAAACTGTAATAAAAGGCAATAATTCCCAAACAACTGCTTAGCTTCATAACATTATGTCTGCCTGGGGCACAAAAGTTTGATCATTGGAGCTCCTACATTTTTAACATAAAAATAACTTGGAAGGTAAATTGACGCAAAATTTTTAGAACTTAAAGAAATCACAACATAATATATTAGGCCCAAGTTTTTTAGTTATATTTAGGTAACTTACTCTCGTGTCTGTTTTAGCGAAGGTGAAGGAAAATATGTTTTTTCCGTCTCATTCACCAAAATTTTAAATATCATCACATTTTTTTTATGGTACTGAGTGACGAGACGAGTGAAGTCGCTCGCCTGATGGCTCTTCACGCTTGCCCATAACAGCTCAACGCCACTTAGAATTTTGAACTTCAACAGTTCAAAACCCTGGATGGAAATGCACTGCGCTCGTCACCCCGAGATATAAGATGTCAAATCTCTGTGTGCCCTGTAATTTCGCTGGAAACATTGCCCTTCAATCTGGACTGCTTGGTGGTTGAATAACTGGCAAAGAAGTGGTACTTCCCCTGCTAAAAAGTCCTACCACTACTTAATATACATTCAAATTGCATTAAAGCTTTTTTAATTGTATTTTAAAAGCAATGCCATTTTTATGCGTTTCTCTGTCCGATATCTCGGAACTTTACCAAACCCTTTTAATCATTTCTTCAGTATATACGTATAATATTTTTTTATTAAACAAATCAAATAACTGTCCGATAGTCTATTATTATATGGAGTGTTAAGGGTGGGCTTACTTAAGTTATGAAAAGGCAAGAAGCAGTCAAAAGACAGATATACTTCCTTCGTATGATTGCATATAAGTGTAATTTCCCGTTGGTTCTTGTCTAAGACAGTCACAATGTCTTGTAAGTACGTTTTCAGAAAGAACGTAACATTTTATTGACCAAAGTTACTTTTTCAAACGCTTTCCTCGTTGCGAAATATTGTACGGCACAGGAATAATCGAGCCCTATGAAACGCTGTACCAATACGTAAGAAGGGACATCTCGGCGAGTCTGAGATAAAAGAGCATAAGTGCGATTTGTCAAAAATTGTTTTTTCCTAATCGCTTTCTTCAAACGCTAGTGGTAACAATTATCAATTATATCAATTATCATGACAGATTTAGACAAAAATTATAATTGTAAGTTCAAATTTAAATGATCGCATCGCTGATCTAATCTTTATAAAATTTTGTAGAAAAGTTGATAATTTTAACACAATGGTGTTCAAGTTACGAATTGAATATGAATAGATTTAGTCGAGGAGTTGCGAAGATAATAGGAGTCAAGAGATCTCAGTTCGGGGCGAACCAATATAGTATTAGTATGATTTCAGTATTCGATATTAACGATCTTATCAATGTAGTGGTATGACTCTTTTGCAGGGGTCTGCTTGGGGAAGTACCACACCTTTGCCAGTTGTTCAACCGCCAAGCAGTAGTGTGCAAACACTACTGTGTTCCAGATTGAAGGGAAATGTTTCCAGCGAAATTACAGGGCACACAGAGATTTGTCATGTTATATCTCGGGGTGACGAGCGCAGTGCATTGCCATCCAGGGTTTTTGAACTATTGAAGTTCAAAATTCTGAGTAGCGTTGAGATGTTATGGGCAAGCGTGAAGAGCCATCAGGCGAGCGACTTCGCTCGTCTCGATCACTCAGTATCATAAAATAAACTAAAAGTTCTCGGTAATATGAAAGTTGTCGTTTGGTGCATTTTTTCTCTCCCCGTCAATATCATAGAGTGAGTAG
Source organism: Agriopis leucophaearia (assembly GCA_949125355.1). Taxonomy (NCBI): domain Eukaryota; kingdom Metazoa; phylum Arthropoda; class Insecta; order Lepidoptera; family Geometridae; genus Agriopis; species Agriopis leucophaearia. The sequence continues at coordinate 10,499,218 of OX421283.1, forward strand.
ATCGTGCTATAGTCGGGAAGTTTTTCAATATATCGCGTCGCGTCGCCCACACCCGGCGCGGGGAATAACTTTATAAAAATAAGCGATTATTTCTCCAGAGCTAGGAACTTGTACGAGTTATAATAATATTATAATTTAGGTCTGCATCGGACAGCAATAATTTAGAAACGTAAACGTCTCGCAAAAATGTAACTAGTACTTACAATTTTGGGAGACGACTCGTCCGATAATAAAAGTTTAATGTTTTTAATGTCAGATCGCAATTATTATGTTGATGTTATTTTGAAATTTGACGTAGGTTTCACACATTTTGTTAGCATTATACGGGAATGAAATTTTATATAAAATTTAATATTTTATGTATCAAATCTATTTATTAGTTGCATTTAATTTTATGTTTCAAATATTTCAAAAATATAAAATCGTATTGTTAGTTATTAAAATTTGCAAGTTGAAGTGGCAATGGGCAGGCCACATCGCTCGAAGAACTGATAACCGATTGGGAAGAAAGGTTCTTGAGTGGAGACCACGACCTGGAAGACGCAGCATAGGTAGGCCTCTCACTAGATGGACCGACGACATTGTGAAAGTCGCGGGCATCCAGTGGATGCAGATGGCAGGGTGTCGTTTAGTGTGTAGGTTAAAGGGGGAGGCCTATGTTCAGGACGCCTTCTGGCTGATGATGATGATTGTTAATTATTTAAAAAGTCGTACTCGTGACAAGTGTAATTAAAATTGGATGAGTAGTGTATGAAATAACATTGGTTTTTACATGTAAACATTAGCCTAAAAATTAAGTGCCCAAGCTTTCTTTAAAATACGAAACATAAAACAGAAAAATACGTCACTTTTTCAGGCCAAGCCAAACAGACTCATTAAAAATATGTAATTTTCCTTAACTTTTTCCTTTGTATTTTTGTAAAAGCTCAAAACAGTATTAAATATCAAAACCACAAATCTTACAAAAACTGCTATTTTGTTTTCATTCGTTTTAGATTCTGAAAAAATGCCGCAAAAGACAACGCGGGATAAATGACCGCACCATTCACTGATCCCCAAAAGAATCGTCGAATTAAAAAAACTACAACGCAAAAAAGGTATTCTGAACAAAATAAAAACCCGCTAACGAGTAGGGTCACCATGCGTCAGGATTTCACTTGACACCTCCAACTTTTCAGGCTTGTATTTTTTTCATTTCATATTATTTATTTAGGGAAACAACAGCTTTGTTTTATTTACGAGTACCTATGGCTTAAAATTCCCGGTATTTTTTTAAGTGCTTTGAATTTTTGAAAAAAAAAAAAACGCGTGCATCCTGTGGATATAGATTGCAGGATGTTCAGTGTGGAGGTTAAAGGGGGACGCCTGCATCCACTGGATGCCCGCGACTCTCACAATGTCGTCTACCTACGCTGCGTCTTCCGGTTCGTGGTCTCCACTCAAGAACCTTTCTTCCCCATTGGTCATCAGTTCTTCGAGCGATGTGGCCTGCCCATTGCCATTTCAACTTGCAAATTTTTATAGTTATGTCGGTGACTGTGGTACTTTGGCGAATATCTACGTTCCGGAAAATCCGAAATACTGTTAAAACTGTTTAATTTCAATATTCAGTAAAAATTGTAAACATTAGAACACGCGGTGGTTGATGACTCTACTTCTCAGTCGCAGAGTCTCTTGGCAGAGTGGTCGTGATTGCGTTGATGGTACAAAAGACTTCTTGCTGTCGTGGTCCCTTCCCAGGGCTGCCGCTCGTCTCGCAATGCGTCTCCATTTCTGATGAATGGTTGCATTGTGAGCACACTGCACCATGGTAGCCTGCGTGGCATTTATGATGGAGTCGTTCCAGCGAGTTGGTAACCGACCAAGGCTATACGCTTGTCTTATAATGGGCCCTGTAGCACAAGTCTCTCCATCGAGTTTATGACTAGGTGAATCTTATTATAAATCTCAATTTTATAAAAAAGTCCTTTTCCAACCGACTTACAAAAATAAAGTTTTCATTCCATCTGTCCGACTGTCCGTCTGTACTGTGTCTCGACACGTTCTCGGCCAGCTTTTTTGTATAATATGTTACGCGATATCTTCGCCAAATGTGAACCAATTTTAATGATCATTTATTATTGAATAGGCTTATAACATAACGGGCTATAAAATGCTCTAACGGCCGTACTCATAAACGTTACTTAAGTTAAGCAATACTTAAAATTGCTCTGTTAACTTCTCGGTCACGGAAATTAGCAGACATAAATACGAGACAAAGCAATTTTAAGTATTGCTTAACTTAAGTAAAGTTTATGAGTACGGCCGTTAGGTTGAAAAATTAAGGCATAAATCGCGCTTTTTGAACGTTCTGAAGTCAATTATAATTTTTTATAAAACCCCAAACAAATATAATATTCTAGATTTGTGTATAATAATGGTAACCCTACTTACGGAACAAGCGTAAAGATGGAAAACTGTTCGTTAATAATTCAGAGAACGTGAAATGGGCATTTGGAGGGGACGGAATATAAGGACGCGTTACGCCTCCTTTACATTTGCGTTAAGACCTGGAGTCTTAACGTTGTGTTGTGTTCATTGTGTGAGCCTTGCGACGCGATACAGTGAGAAAATGTCATAAATGGTGCGATGGGTGCGAATTCATCTGGTCAAAATCAGTTTTGATGCCTTTAGTAGAACTCAACCTGCAGAAGTCCTTGCTGCCTTTTTTTGTCTGTGGACAATTAGAACAGTTTATTTTGTCGCTGTAAGGTTAGATGATTTACCTCAAAGGTGGCGTGGAAACATTACAAATCTCCCAACTTTTTGAATCATTATATCTCAGAAACGGTGGCGCTTAAAAAAGTATTTTAACATTTTTTATAGATACATATCTGATTTACAATTATTATTTAACTAATTTTATGAACTAATAACTGAAAGTCGCGAAAAAAATACAATTTTTGTGACCTTTTACCCCGAGTAATTATTTTTTCAGGTATCGGATCGATAAGATTTTTTTTAGATATCATTTAGGTTGTTTTTTGGAACAATCCTACCAAATTTGAGCTGGGTGCGAATTATTGTACCCTCGGATGTCTAAATTAACCGGACTATTGGGTTTATTGTATACAACTTGTTTGAAAACGATAACTTTTTGTCTTCGTGACTTTTTGTCGGCTTAGTACGTGTACTAACTGTAGAAATATCCTTTATTTCACAAGGACAAGAAACTGAAATAAGTGTCATAATACTCTCTGATGACTTCGTAAAGAAATGAAGTATATTTCAAACGCTTCTGACAGTTCAGAAGTTTTGCGATTGGACGGATATGGATTGATTTCTTATTTATGCGGTAGTTTTCTTCAAAACTTATGATTTACTGAATATTATTGACAATTTATTGCATTAAATCTCAGAAAATAATAATAAAGGAAGCGTTATACCTACAGTTTCCCCTTTAGCACTTACAAACCCCCGGTCGTCCATTCGTATACATTTTGAGCATATTGTTTGCAGTTGTGTGCGATCAATATTGAAGTGTGGGTTTGTAGAACTAGTAAGAATATTTCAGAGTGTGCAATACGTGTTTATCTCGCTCCTTTCAGTTTTTGGCAAACTGTTTTCGGTGCTAGCTCGAGTTTAAAGGCAGACCCAAACTATATATTATCAAAGCTTTAAATTAACTATTTAAAATTTGAATTTGCCGTCATAGGTGAAACGTGCCTAATAACTTTTGAGTGGCTAGTTCATCATCAGCCAGAAGACTTTGACTGTTAAACATAGGTTATTATCTCCATGTTCCAGGGAACTGCTTGGTGATAGCAGCGGTGCTCTGCTCTTCGAAACTCCGTAGCGTCACCAACTTGTTCATCGTCTCGCTTGCGGTGGCTGATCTGTTGGTGGGACTGGCCGTGCTACCCTTCTCGGCCACTAGGGAGGTTTTTGAGGTAAGCTACTAAAAAACTCCGAGCACAACTCTCTCTCTCTGTTGCCCGCTGTGCGACTCGTGAGTTTTTCTAAAAGGCCAGCAGTTTAACCACTTACTATGCTAAAAACTTACATCGTTTCTTGTCACGTACTTGACTAAGCTCTAGCCCGTATCGTTAAGAGTTACGTCATAGAGAATTATGTTTTATCACATCTCGTCTGCTAACGATAACAGCATCATTTCCTTCCTACCCTCGAAACAAGGAACACCACAAACTGTGTCGTTTTAAGGGTCATTATTTTTTACTCACCCATAACATAGTACCTACTACTCGGATGAATATAACATAAAGATATAAAACATCAAAATGAAAAACTAATATCTACACAGCCAATATTGCTAAAAGAAAAAGAAATGAATGGTAGTGGAAAGGACGGGTACGCGACTTGAGCGTAAAGGACGGAACTGAAGTAGGATGCGGGACTATAGCAGAAATAGCGGGATGGGAGTAGAGTGGATTACGGAATGGGAGTGGAAGGGACGGTACTAGATCGCTAAGGGCGGGATGGAAGAAAAGTAGATTACGGGACATTCGTGCCTTGAACGGAAAGAGCGAAACGGGAGTAGAGTGGATTACGGGCAGAATGCAGACGGGGAGCGAAAAGAGCGGTACAGGAGTAGAGTGGATTACAGTATGCGGGATTGAAACTGAAAAGGTGGGCAGGGAGTAAAGTAAATATATATTTTGTGATGGAAGAAAAGTAGATTAGGAGACGGGTTCGGGCCTAGAGCGGAAAGAGCGGAACTAGAGTAGAGTGGATTACGGGCAGAATGCAGAACTGGAGCGAAAAGGGCGGTACAGGAGTAGGGTGGATTACAGGATGCGGGACTGAAACTGAAAATGCGGGTAGGCAGTAAAGTAAATTTCTATACTATGCGAGCGAAACCGCGGTAAACATCTATAATATAAAGACATAAAACGTCAAAATGGAAAATAATATCTACACAGCCAATATTGCTAAAAAAATACCCGACTGCAAATTGTAGCTAGCTATGAACTAGCTACTTTTCAGCCATAATGAGGATTCCACCGACACTTCACTTATCAAAATTGGTCAAGCCGTTTGGCTATGGGAGGTAACATAGAAATATTTAAACATTTACATAAATTGTTTTTTTTTAACCCTCATAAAAGTGCTGATAATATTACGGCTTAACGGCTGAATCGGTTTTAATGAAAACATTCTAGATGATGATGAAAATCATCATGATCATCGTTAATTAACGAAAAAATCTGATGTTTATTGTTATAACTAGCTGTGCCCCGCGGTTTCCCACGTGGACTCTCATGAACCATACATATTACTCAAACTTCGCAATATCTGATGAAGATTAAAAGTCCTATGATAATGATGATGGTGATGATGATGATGACGATGATACGATAAAAACTGAACAAGCCAGCGAGAATGGCCATGTACCTGGTCCCATACTTTATTCATCCATGTTAACCCTTTGCCTTTATTGCAAAGTATTAGAGCCTTCGTCGTTTGACGTAACCATAATATTTACTTTTTTTCAAAGCCAGTCTAAAAATATCCATTCACTAGCTTTCCATGATCTATAATAACGTCATAGAAAATACACCCACACACAGAAACAAGCCAAAATACACCTTATGTTTAATGCGATAGAGTTTATTATTGGACAGTTTCACATTTAAAGCGGAAATGAGAATATCTTGCAAAGGAAAGTGACTCGTATATCTTTTGTGACAATGTTCAAAATGTTCATACATTATTATGAGCATAGTAACAAGCGGTATTGAGTCCTACAGGTAAAGGAATAAAGGTGAGATACGCTTAATTGTTAGATTTAACCCTTTAGTAGGCCACATCTGGTGTATGGGCTTCAGTGTCTAATTACTGAAGCGATGGTTAGTAATATCACTGAGTAGGAAATCTTACAGAGAAACAGGTGTTATTAATTAATTTTATTGTATGTATTATTATTTTTTTCTTTTTGATTGTTCGTAAAATTTGGCATTTGGATTCGGTGAAAGAAATGATAAGGTCGTCCAAGTAACGAAATTACCAGTTATAACTTGGTAATGAACAGAAATTTGTCACCGACTCACACTTAGCTATTATTTGTTGTTATTAGAGTGTGTACTATATACCGTTTTTACATCAGAGCAATTACAAAATAAGTAAAAAAATATATACGTTTGTTGTATGAATGAATAATAATTTATTTCAGACCAATGTCCATAGGTGACGAAAACAGCTACAAACTTATATAAATATCATTAAAATTAAAAAAAAAAAAAAAAAAAAAACAATATCAATTCAAAAATTAACAGTTAAATAATCATCAGTTATAGGGTATGGGGACCCTTTTATTTATTACTTTTGACTTTTTTTATTATTACTTCATTTATTCGCCATAACATTACATATTTTGTAAAAATTTCAACCAGATATATATTACGGTTCCAAAGATACAGCCGTTTAAAGGTAGGACGGACAGACAGACAGACAGCGAAGGCTCAGTAATGGGGTCCCGTTTTTATCCTTTGGATACGAAACCCAAAAAATAGAAATAGGGAAAATTATATTATTGTTTTAATTCTAAAAAAGCGATAGAGAAACTGTTGGAAAAGCTAGTATATTTATATTTGCTCAGTTCAGTTCAGGATACATTAGTCATTAGTACATTAGTACTCAATACAATTTAAAAGTGTTACCATGTTTCCGTGTTGGAAACCTACCAGGCTTCAGTTTGGTAGATTTACAGCACTAAAACTTTATAGAATAAAATAAAATTTATTAGCATAAAAAGAAGTATAAAAAGATGGCTTCTTGCTCTATCCAAGATGGCTTCTTGTAATGAAATACATTTACATTCACAGTGCGGGTATCTGAGCACATGTGGGGCTGCAGGCGCTTGCCTGAGACTGGCCGGATGCCGCAATTCAAGGAAAACTGAGCAGAATACTTGCTTATATTGTATCATGTACTACCTGCTACACCCCGCAATTTCATCAACACTATAGAAGGAGAGTGTAGACTGTCTTTATGAAAAGCTTAAACTACTTCTATTCTAAATTGTATCCCATTCTGTTCAGCTGTTACGGAGTTAGGGACAAACACACACATACTTTAAACTTTCGTCACTAAATAAAATCAGTTCTCTCGTCCAGAGTCGCTTGTGATGTCACTATCGTAGCTCCGTAGCAACATAGCCATAGCACACGCTACGCCGTAGCAAGGATGGATGGTCGTAGCAAAGACTTTCTATTAGCTTTACCACAGCTTTACCTAGTCTATGGCCGTAGCCATTCAAAAGGGAAATGGGATTAAACTGGGTGTTTCGGTACAAATGTATTGGGCCGTCTTTTAGTCGGTTCGAAACGTTTCATATTTTCAGGGATTTTATATAGTTACTAGCGACGCGCCCCGGCTTCGCACGGGTGTAAGCTCGGCCTTCAGCCTCGCTACTATGACCCGTTCCAGGAACACAAAATTTCATCAAAATCAGTCCAGCCGTTTACTCACCGTTCAAACCTTCCCTGGACTACGACAAACATTTCAAAATCAAAATCAGCTAAATCGGCCCAGCCGTTCTCGAGTTTTAGCGAGACTAACGAACAGCAATTGATTTTTATATATATAGATGTTTTACTATATAAACTGTTTTTTCGCCGAACTGTGAACTCCCGATTCTTATATCTTCACAACCTCTAGATCAATATTTTTCATTTCCGAAATTCTAAATTCTATGAACTACTTGTTTACGATACGAAAGGTGTCGTAAAAAGAACTTACATACAATCTAGGTGTCTTCAAATCGCGAGTGAATCAAATTAGACTCTATAGGCCTTGAGTATTACAGGGTTACACATATAACCTGTACTAAAGTAGAAGTACATACAACCCAGAAATCGCGGAAAAACAGCTGTTCCATAAAAAACGGTCATTGACACTCGATAAACTGTATGGAACAGCAATATTTTTTTGCTATTTCAGGGTTGGTCCCATATTAAAATTTGTTCGTAATGATAAGCAAAATGACTTTTTTCATTTAATTGCACGGTATGTGCGTAACCATAGAAAAGAGAAGTAAATAGAACGGAAATGAGAAGCAAACTCTGGCGCCAGGTATTGTGACAGATTTATTGATTGACCATTCTTATTTATGTCAATGCGTCGAACTCCGCGTCACAGTCTAACACAGTTGCTATGGGTTTATATGAGTGCAAGTGGCTACAACAAATTTCTTACAAAAATGCCTTGACAGTCGTTCTAACTTGAACAAAAAATATCTTTTCTGTGTGCGTAACCCTGTATAAGCCAAAACCTTGTGCTTTAAACCACATCCCCGGAGATCTGTTTTCATAAAAAAAACTTCAATCAGAATGAGGGTAGTCAATAAACACGATACGCCGCAAACCGACGATTGCAGCAAGTCTCTATGGGGTTGGAAGCAAAGAGAATAGAAATAGAAGTTTGATGAACCACATGACTCTTTTAGATACCAATTGCAATCACTTCTAAACCAACTTCAACATAGAGGAGTTTTTCGATTCGAGTAATAATGATTTCTGGAGCAATGGTGGCTGGATAGTAGCATGTGCGCTTTGCATTCTGACGGCACCCAGTTGGATCTCGGCTCCAACCAATGCCTTATTCAGTACCTACTTAAATATTATTATAATATAAGTAAAAATAAAAGCATATAAATAATTTGTTTTGCATTTCAACCACTACTAGCGGTAAATAGTGCTGTGGGCTGTAGTATTATCTATCCAAGTTATTGTTACATTGTATAATATGGCTGTTTGCTGTTCCTTAATAAATAAAATAAAAATTATCTAGAGATGTGTACCTACTCGTACCATGTTCTGACAAATCTGGGACATTTTTTGCACACACCGTCATCTGACCCCAAACTAAGCAATGCTTGTAATATGGCTGCCAGAGACTGATATACGTACATATATATTTTTAAATACATACTTAAATAGATATTAACACCCAGACATAGAACAAACAAATAAATGATTTGTTTTGATTTTATTTGTAAATCAATACTCGGTATATACTTTTATAGCATTTCACATTAAGTTAGTAAGCCATACGTCCTTCAATAAGCTCATTTTATCGTATAACATAAAAGCTCACTGGCAAAAGCCATTACAATAATCCTTATGTTCGTAATATTTGGCGAATACGATGTTTTTTGCTGATTTTGTGCTGTAAGGTTGTAATATCTCTATAAAAATACACATATAGGCATTTACAAAGGCGATAAAACCATGTTGGTCATATCACGAAAGTTGAAAGTTTTCTTATTTTTCAAATAAGCTTTTAGGCATCCGCCATATTGAATTTAGCGTGACGTCATTTTATTTTTCGTATTTTTTTCAGCAAACCCTTTCATTTGATACCCATATCATTGGCGTGCATAAAAATAACTGGTCCGCCATCTTTGGGAATCCGCCATATTGAATTTTGAATGGCGTCACTTAGCTACTAAACTAAACAGATTTTAAATTCAGTTGGAAGATTTGACCCAAACGAATAAAAGAAGTTAAGTAAAAGATTGTAAATAACACCGGCCAAGTGCGAGTCGGACTCACGCACGATGGGTTCAGTACCATTTATCTATAAAAACGGCAAAAAATCACGTTTGTTGTATGGGAGCCCCCATAAATATTTATTTTATCGTTTTTTAGTATTTGTTGATATAGCGGCAACAGAAATACATCATCTGTGAAAATTTCAACTGTCTATCATCATCATCATAATCATCTTGGTCATGAGATACAGCCTGGTGACAGACGGACAGCGGAGTCTTAGTAATATGGTCACGTTTTACCCTTTAGGTACGGAACCCTAAAAATAATCACGTGAGTAAATCAGTACACAAACGGCGGAGTAATCAGTTTACATAAAAAATACGTATCGAATAGAGAACCTACCTTCTAAAGTTATTTAATAAAATATACCACGACCAGCGAAATAATATTTACGACCACAGACTAGGTATAGCTACTACTCAGCCATTCTTTGGCTAAGACCGATGGACGCGCGTGTCCCCCAAAAAAATAGGTAACATGGTCGTTATATTTTTAGCGTACTGTTGCCTCCATTCGGAATTTATAAAACAATTTATTAGCAGGTTATGCCTGATAGCGATCTACAAGATGTTCGATCGCGAGTCTGGTACGTGCGTGACCAAATTATAGCCCAAATTTGGTCACAGAAAATAAAGAACGGTAGCTTGCTTTTCATGTAGAGTTTAATTGGAGAACTAGTTTATTTCTTTAAAAAACTTAAAAACCTATCATTGCCATGTTTTTTTATATTTATCGGGACTTATCACGCAATATTAAATATAGGTAAACGTGTTATATAGGTAACATGGTCGAAACGTCGAGCGAAAGGTATCAATTTTTTACCTATATTTAATATTGCGCGATAAGTCCCGATAAATATAAAAAAACATGTGTTCAAATCGCGAAAGTTTAAAAATAACTATCATTGCCATTTTGCGTAAGTGTAATACGGGTGTAAAAATAACTTACAAGCAAACTTATACGTTACACCGCACGTATTCGCCCTTTTTGATTTGTGTTTTTCATCCTACATTTAATTAACGTTAATTTAATTACCTTACTACTTGCGTTATTTTAATTGTCTGCATTTGCTTTCATTAACGTAAGTTTAATTTTACTTGTCCACAGATAACGTTAAAATATCATTCAAAACGGTAAACGCGATTTAATCGCTTAAAATTGTTTATTTTCATTATGTTCTACTTCTCCTACTACTGGCACTGTGGCCGCAATCAGATTTGAATTAGCAAAGAAACACGGAACCATTGCGACGCTGCGCGTTCTGTTTGGGTAATAAATGGTGTGACTCGCACGCCATTACTTACCTACGTGTTATTAAATTAATTTTAGTCTGTGCTTAAAACAAAAATATCAGATCAAAATCAAATCGATTTCCCCCTTAACGATTTTCAATGTATTTAAAAAAGGTACCATACCTTTTTTATGACAAGGGGGAAATATTTTTATGATCACAAATTGTCGCGGTTATTTACGGCAGTTAACTATAAATTATGCCTGGCGCACTCCGTACTTTAGGTATGAAGCTACAAGTAGTCGTCTTGTCGGACTTGCCGTGCCCGCTGCCGCGCGATCGATATAACGCGACAAGAGTTACGCGATAGACAGAGAGACAACTTCTAGGCTAATATAGCTGTAGGCAGTTAGCGCCCGCACGTCCTGAATTGCACTTTATAGTGTAGCAGCAAGAGTCGTTACTTATTTAAATGATTTTGCGGAGTGAATCTTCTGTAAAACACTGTTTTAAACTATCACGGTTGTTCATCATAGTTATATGATTACTTACGGGATATTTACCATGGTAAGGTTGTGGAAGGAGCTCCCGATATTTCGAAGCAGTTACCACGTACCTTACCACGGTAAATATCCCGTAAATAATCATATAACTGTAGTGAATCTTCTGTACTTGAACTTATATAATAGATAGATAAACTCTTTTGGAAGTCAGTTCGTCATCAGCCAGAAGACGTCCACTGCTGAACATAGGCCTCCCCCTTTAACCACCACACTGAACGACATCCTGCCATCTGCATCCACTGGATGCCCGCGAGCAACCCTCACAATGTCGTCGGTCCATCTAGTGGAAGGCCTACCTACGCTGCATCTTCTGGTTCGTGGTCTCCACTCAAGAACTTTTCTTCCTCATCGGTCATCAGTTCTTGGAGCGATGTGGCCTGCCCATTGCCACTTCAACTTGCAGATTTTAATATTTATGTCGGTGACTCTGGTTCTTTGGCGAATATTCACGTTCCGGATTTTATCGCGCAAAGAAACTCTGAGCCCGTTATGTGAAGTCGATTAACAAACACCAAATAAGAAAAGACTCCCCAGCAGCTGCAGCAGAGAATGCCGCTTGCATAAAGCGGCTGAAGTATGCAGCTATGGTGCCACGGTACATTTTTGTACCCATTGCCGTGGAGACCATGGGCAGTTGGGCCACTGAAGCCAGAAGCTTCATTGGTGAGTTGGGGCGCAGGTTGAGGGAGAAAAATAATGACCCTCGCTCCGGCTCGTACCTTGTGCAAAGGTTGGCCATAGCCATTCAGCGCGGCAATGCTGCTAGTGTTATGGGCACCTTCGCACAGGGTACAGTTAGGGGCGGGTTATTCGATTAAAAATATTTTATTTTTGTTTGTTATTTAAATTTTTGTTAGAATATTGGCACTAAATTATACATATGATTGTGTTTTCAGATTGGTTATACATTCATTGAAGAATAAGAAAATAACCAGTAACATTTTGTTGTAACAGATTTAATACCTAAATAAAGCTTACAGTAAAAGCTCTGCTGTCATAAAACAGAAGCAAAGGGAAATCGTAAACAAATTCACAAATACACATCTCATAGGGGCGGTAATGAAGCTTTGTAAAGCTCGGTATACAATAGAATAAAGCTCACAAAACAGCTGTTGACTGTGCACAACGACCGCATGCAGGTATCACATTAGCACGTTTTATTTTCAACATTTTTGAAGCCAAAAATGACTGATTGAGAATTTAAAAAACAGATATTTTTTATCCAAACGTCAACCTATAAAAAAATTCCGAAAATAGATTTTTAGTGGGCTACGGAACCCTAAAAAGTCTTGTAATAATTATCATTTTAAAAATCCGACTTCAAAATGAGTAAATACGCAATTTTGTTTACTTGTATGACATTTTTTTTCAGTTATTTCGATGTAAAAACCAAACTTTTAAACCGATTTTGATGAAATTAGTGGGACCACCTCTGAAGTATGACTACCAAACAAAAAAGCAATCATCAAAATCAATTCATAATTGAGGGAGAAATTTGTGAACATACATAAAATATATATAGTGTAACATAGAAACTACTCCTTTGTAACCGACTTCCAAAAAGGAGGAGGTTCTCAATTCGACTTTTTTATGTTTGTTATCTCAGAACTTTCGACTAGGTGAACCAATTTTGATGATTCTTTTTTTATTTGAAAGCTGGTGCTTCCCGTCCCATTTCAATTTGGTCTAGATCTGTAATTTTTATGAAGGCGATTTTATTGTATTGGTAATTATTTGAATCTAGTTAAATTTAATGTCCCCGTGTACACACGCCTTAACGTTTTCTCGTAACATAGTTCCCGTAATCGTATATTTACGGTAAAGTTACGTTTAAGTTGGGTAAACAACACCTCGAGCTTACCCCGGAGACGTAAGTTATACCGGCATAGAACTATGGGATTAACTTAGTACTTCAAGATGAGGGTTTTAAGTTAAGCTTGTTTTATTGAAACGCTTTAGCACTTGGCACGGACTCTCCCGGGGAAAAATAAAAATATATGGTGCCTGTTTTAAAAAGGTTTTCAGTCTGTCCCTGGATAAGTTAGCGATATTTTAAATTTTCGTATAAATTTTATTAAATTAAATATAAATTAAAATATAAATTTTCGTACACGAGTCGCGTCGCCGACAATGTCGGCGACCCGACTCAATAAATGGCGGTAGTAGCTTGGAGACTAAAATCGTCGAGTATCGAAGATTTGCGTAGCGTTGTGTACGAAGGGCCTTATACATAGTTTTTTTTTTACAGCTTCTCTAAGATCCAAACTATATAATATGGACAAGGCTAGTTAGTAACTTGCAGATGTGTAACTTGAAGCACCTTCCAATATTTCAATGTGACAGATCCAATACTGAGCCCCAGGAAGGCTATAATAAGGTGTACGTTCAAGCATTAACCCTTCTCAGGGTGACACATTATTTACTAGGGCCTCGGTCGGGGTTAGAGTATGACACACTAGAAGGTCGGAACTTGTTTGGATGTTAAAACTTGTAAGCCCTCGAGATATACTAAAAATAATACAATAAATATCGATATAAAAAAACGATTTTTTAAAAATGACAGATCTAGACCAAATTGGGGAACTGGGTCCACACGGGAAGCACCAGCTTTCAAATAAAAAAAGAATCATCAAAATCAGTTCAACCAGTCAAAAGTTCCGAGGTAACAAACATAAAAAAAACATACAGTCGAATTGATAACCTACTCTTTTTTGGAAGTCAGTTAAAAAAGAACCACAAAGCATATGGTAAGATATAAAAAAAGTTATAAGGTGCAATTAATAAAAATAAAAAAAACACTCTTGGCCACTGTCTTTTTTTATATGAAAAACAGTATTTATGACTCATGAGAAGCCTTTTTACGGTCGAAATGTAGATGTCCTTGCTTTTGCTCGTGTGTAAAAAAATCCGCCTACTCGTATACAGCGTTCAGTTCACCCAGTCGAGAGTTCTGCGATAACAAACAAAAAAACAGTTGAATTGAGAACTCCTTTTTTCCTTTTTTTTTTTCGTTTAAATAGCTACCAGAAGTCAAATCGTACTCAGTTAAATATTCTCATTTATCACCGTTCAAGAATCAGCGATGGCCCTGGGATAGAGTGAGAAGAGCAGTCGCTCTAGGCACCAGACAGCAAGAGGCGCCAAAATAACAAAAGCGAAGAATAAATACGAGCAAAAATAATATTTTGTTGTCACTTCACGCCTCAGGGTGGGGGTGGCGTGGCAGGGGGCCGAGCACACTTGCATAGTTACCAGCATAACATTTTGTAGAATAATTTTCAGAAATGAAACGCGCTGAAAGAATATCTTGCTCTCTTCTGATCAAAGACAACAGCCGGCGCTACCAAGAAAAATGTTATTAGACATATTTTTTTTGTAGTGGTAGGACTCTTTTGCAGGGGTCCGCCTGGGGAAGTACCACGCCTTTGCCAGTTATTCAACCGCCAAGCAGTAGTGTGCAAACACTATTGTGTTCCAGATTGAAGGGCAATGTTTACAGCAAAATTACAGGGCACACAGAGATTTGACATCTTATATCTCGGGGTGACGATCGCAGTGCAATGCCATCCAGGGTTTTGAACTGTTGAAATTCAAAATTCTGAGTGGCGTTGAGCTGTTATGAACAAGCGTGAAGAGCCATCAGGCGTGCGACTTCGCTCGTCTCGTAAAATCAGTATTATTAAAAAAACCTCCCCTTAACCTCCATACCGAACGACATCCTGCCATCTGCATCCACTGGATGCCCGCGACTCTCACAATGTCGTCGGTCTATCTAGTCTTGAGATTTTATAATTGCATACGTAGAACTTTAAGTAAATTACTAATTAGCTTTATATTATTAGGTGAGATTGTAATTAAATTAAGGAACGCCTTTTACAAGCGCACTTTAAGAAAAATAAAAAAACTCGCGATGAGCATTATCCTTGTTTCTTCTCTGTTGTCATTTTACGAAATTCCAGGCTTTTCTTAAGTTTTGCTAAGCCAATTTGTTGTGACGAACAACCGACGCGTATATATGACGCCCTGAGACTCTATGGAGTGATAATATAAGGTACGATCGAGTTCGAAAAGTGGGGAGAGTTGAGGGGCGTACCGTGGGAGAAATCTACGTCGATTAAAATAAGCTAATTATGATGATCAATCAAC
This sequence comes from Agriopis leucophaearia, assembly GCA_949125355.1. Lineage (NCBI taxonomy): Eukaryota > Metazoa > Arthropoda > Insecta > Lepidoptera > Geometridae > Agriopis > Agriopis leucophaearia. Next base: position 10,514,709 of record OX421283.1, read on the forward strand.
CAAAAGAACTTACTTATCAGTATATATATTATACAACGTTACACATAACGGTGCATGGTAAAGAGCTAAACATATTATGCAATTTTTACTCTAAGAGCACAACCAAGACATTGCGTAAAACGGCTGCTATTTCAACTGTTTAAAAAAACGCCATTTCTCAACGAAATGCTTGTAACAGCTGTGTTATTAAAACACTGTTTTAAACTATCTCGGTTGTTCACTACAGTTGTATGATTATTTTAGTAAAGTTGTGGAAGGAGCTCCCGATATTTCGGCGTAGTTACATGCAAATATCGGGGGCTCCTTCCACAACCTTACCACGTTTAATATCCCGTAAATAATCATATAACTGTAGCTATATTTTTTTCACTATTTCCGGGTTGATCCCATGTAAAAGTTATTCGCAATGATGCCTTTTCGTGTTATCCCATCGTGCATGAAACCCTGTTTAAATTGGTGAACGCTTGGTGAATATTAACCCTGATGGACCTGAGTAGGTATATCGCACTAATAGTTTAAGGTTGTGAACCTTTCAATTATACGTAGAGAAGGGTTCCCGACGTTAGGGGTTAATGTGTGTAATAAACACTTTGTTTTTGCTTTTGATTGAGTGACAAGTTTTTAAGACGCGGAACGAAATGTTAGAACAACGTCAACAACATTTTATTTATTTATTTAAATGGTTTTTTTAGGGTTCCGTACCCAAAGTGTAAAACGGGACCCTATTACAAAGACTCCGCTGTCCGTCCGTCTGTCCATCTGTCACTAGACTGTGTCTCATGAACCGTGATAGTATGACAGTTAAATTTTTTACACATGATGTATTTCTATTGCCGCTATAACAACAAATACTAAAAAACAGAATAAAATAAACATTTATGGGAGCAACCATACAACAAACATGATTTTTTTTGCTCGATATTGATAATCCCGACACGCTTGAAATATTCACAGAATATTTAGTTATATATTCAATTTAAAAATAAATAGTTAAATTAATATAAAACAAATATTTAAGGGGGGCAACAGACATGATTTTTTGCCGTTTTTCTAGATAATCGTACGAAACCCTTCGTGCGCGAGTCCGACTCGCACTTGGCCGGTTTTTATGTAATAGTAGACAAACAAACGATGGGCCACCTGTTGGTAAGTAAACACCTTCTCCTATGGACACCTACAATACGCTGGGCATTGGCGGTGCGTTGCTTACCTTTGAGGACTCCATTAAACATAAAACATATAATTAACTAACTAAATAATAATATATTATATTCTGCTAATAATAATGTACCTGTTTTTTAGTATTACATTCCAAACATATTTTTTAAGAACGTCTGTGTTATATATATGTATAAATAACTTTGTCAACCATTGCCCATTTTTACATGAATTGAGTCTACTTAATCCGCTACCCACTGTACATAACTACACAATACTCACACCAAACATTACGAATCCATTACACATACATTTCTGCAACATCAACTACCCCACAACATACGATCAAGTAATTCCTTTCTGTTTTTGTGACGGTAACCAATCAACCCTACCCGACATTCACGACCATTTAAATAACAAACACGCATATTTCCTTTGCATTCATTATCTTTCCTGCTCACCGATATTACTATATATTTTGCAATTATCACTGAATAATAACTGTCGCCTACTACAAACTATTACTGTTTTTGTGATCTTTGAATACCCGACACTATTTAAAATGCATAATTGTTATACTCGTAGCTCAATTTCACTTCTGACTATGCGAACCTGGGAAGCATTCCACGGCATGAGTGCACGCGCCGCTAGCAGTGACGCGACTGCCGCCACTACCGGAGCATTTCCTCGTACAATATTACTTGAGTTAATCTTGATAACGATGCCTTTGTCAACCTACCTAACAAACAAAAACCTATTCGTAAATAAGCGTGCGCTCGTCGTTACCTACTCAATGTGCGACTTTTTACCAAACAAAATTAATCAGGAAAACTTTACCTCGCCAGTTCATGCACGTTGTCTATTAGTTAAGTGTCATCGCTGCCTAAACACATACTACACTAACGATACACACAGTGATTTCTGTGTTGTATTCAAGTGTAATTTTTATATACCATAAATATGAGTTACAACAAAGATTTAATTGATAACATCGATGACACAATATTAATAGACAATTTTAGCGTAAGTTCGGCTGAGGAATGTAAGTCTAAACTAGACAAATACTTGGATCAGACTACAATAATCACGCAAAATATCAGAAGCGTTAGACAAAATTTCGACAAATTCATCATATTTCTATCTAGACTACATTTTTCTCCAAAAATTATAATCCTTACGGAATGTTGGGGAAGGGATGTCACACAATCATTCAACATACCTAACTATGAGTGCCATTCATCTACCATATTCAGAAACCAAAATGATGGTCTTATGATATTTTATAAAGCCGGACTCAGTGTTGAGATTCAAGAACCTCCATTTAATGATGCAAGCTGCTTAACAATTAAAATTGATTCTGAAGTCACTGTAATAGCAATATATCGTTCCCCAGCCAAAGATAATATAACCAACTTCTTGACATCGCTTGAAAATACCATATCTAGTATTTCTAGTGACACTTGTGTAATAACTGGTGATTTAAATATAGACATAAAGCCAAGCAATAATGATTCTAAATCCCTTGACTATCTTGAGCTTACCACCTACCACGGATTTATACCAGGCCACGTTCGGCCTACGCGGTACTACAATTGTTTGGATCATGCTTTTGTTCGATCCAAAAGATCAGCTAGCGTTGTGATATGCAACTCGAGCATCACGGACCATGACACTGTTTTGATAGGTATTAATAGTGCTATTACAAAGGGACTCCCTAAGCCCAAACTGATTAAAAAAACTAATTACACCGAAGTAATTGCTAACCTAGAGAACATCGCCTGGGAGAGTTTCTATAATGAAACTGATGTCACATTAGCTTCTGAATTTTTAATCAATAAAATTGGACTCGCAGTCAACAATAACACAGTGCATAAGAAACTAAAGAGTTCTGAAGTAATTACAAAACCCTGGATGACATCAAAGCTAGTCAACTGTGCGAGGCGACGAGATTCCCTGCATCTGAAACTAAAAAAGTCACCCGATGACCAGGCTTTACAAGACAAGTACAAAAAATTTCGAAATCATTGTAACCTTTTATTAAAAACTGAAAAAAACAAATATGATTCTGACTTAATAGCTGCAAACAAGGCGAATAGCAAGAAACTCTGGGACACAGTAAAAAATATGTGCAACTTAAAATCGTCTAAAACACACCCTAACGATCTTTTTAATATAAAATCTACTCCCACCGAGTCACTCAATTCTGTAAACACTTTTTTCTCGTCGGTTGGGCATGACCTGGCACAAGATATTCTCCTCAAACTTCACACAACTGAGACACATTTAATGAATTCCACCGTAGTCGATAACTCCCCAGTTGATTCACTCTTTTTTTCACCCACTGACGGAGTCGAGATTAGTAAGATCATATCTGGCCTGAAAACAGCATCTGCCCCGGGCAGCGACCAGATCAGCAACGAACTGCTTAAACGCGCTAGTCACGTATTGTCAACTCCGATTGCCCACATATGCAATCTAAGCATGTCGCAAGGGGTAGTGCCTAGTTGTTTTAAAACTGCAGACATCTGTCCGATTTACAAGACTGGCAGCAAATCAGTAATATCTAACTATCGTCCAATTTCCCTACTGCCATCTCTGTCAAAAATCTTGGAAAAAGTCGTAAATAAAAGACTGATAAATTTTTTGGAACGTTATAAAGTATTGTCCCCCAACCAGTACGGATTTCGAGCAAAAAAGTCCACTGAAGACGCAGTATTAGCTTTGGTCGATCATGTGACTGAAAATCTTGACAAGAGTCATAAGTGTACTGGAGTGTTTCTCGATATGGCCAAAGCATTCGATACGGTGTCTTGGCCAATCCTGCTTCGGAAGCTTGAGCTTAATGGTGTACGCGGAACAAGCCTAGATTGGTTTCGCTCATACTTGTGTGAACGAAAGCAAAGGGTTCGCTTGTCAAGTCTCTACAGCGACTATGCATCTGTTTCCTTCGGCGTCCCCCAGGGCAGTGTCCTTGGACCTACTCTCTTTCTGATCTATATCAATGACCTCTGCCAGCTTAAGCTCAACCAAGCCAAACTGTTTACTTTTGCTGATGACACAGCTTTGGTTTTTCATGGTAAGAGCTGGACAGAGGTTGCTGATATTGCTCAGCAGGGGATATCGAAGGTAGCTAAATGGCTGCAAAACAATCTGCTGACTCTAAATGCGACCAAAACCAAGTATATGACCTTTTCCATTACTCGACGGACTTATCCAAGTTCTTTTAATCTAAATCTCCATTCGTGTGGCTCATTTCCTACTCAGCCGTGTACTTGTCCTGAATTAGAGCGAGTTAATAACATTAAATACCTGGGTGTCGCTATAGATCATCGGCTAAATTGGGAGTGCCAAATTACCAGTCTATGTGTTCGTTTACGTAAAATGACCCATATATTCAAAAAACTGGGCTCAGTAGCGGATCCAGACACACTTAAAATTGTATATCAGAGTCTGTGCCAATCCATACTGAATTATTGCATAGTGTGTTGGGGATCTGCTAACAAAACCCTTTTCGAAAAAATGGAGCGCGCACAGCGGTTTATATTAAAAATTGCCTACAAAAAGCCAATGCTTTATCCTACAGTACAACTCTATGACGAAACGAAGTATCTCACAGTCAGACAGCTGTATATCCTGGCAGTGACATTGCGTTTTCATAGAACATCTCAAACTACGTTAGTCCCCACCACAAGATCTGCACGACGTAATATCTGGACGCTCCCCCTTAACAGGACTGCGTTTGCCCAACGTTCCTATCAATTTAAAGGCCCTTTCTTGTACCAGCAACTCAATAGCTCCCTTAGCTTACTGGAAACATCGCGTTACGTGTGCAAGCGCAAACTCGAATGTTGGCTGTCTTCGCTAGACTACGCAGAAACGGAGAAAGTACTCAATATTATTATATGACCATAGGGGTCTGCTCCCTCGCCTCTAGTGAACCGCGGCTGATGGTTGACGAATCGTAATGCCCATGGTTGTCGAATCGACTTGTGAGGGATCAGACCCCAATGTTAATGTTAATGTTAATAATTCCTAAAGATTCCCGACGTGATATCCGAGATGTGCGAAATCGCGACACCTGATAAGCACCAATATACAGAAACAGAAAGAAAAACACCTACACATAAACATTCACACCTACATACATAGCCAAAATACACACGCACATATTACGAAAATTTCACCTTTAGCTTTTCACGAAAACAAGTCAGTCACACACAATAACACGTACACTACACATCTCATATCCACAGCGAACAAAAGTAGACTCGAAAAATGTATTTATAATTCTGTACTTATTATGTTTAACTTCCCCTTTAAGCTTGTCCAACCTAACTTTAAATTGTACCTACCCCCTCCCATAGATACTTGTATTTAAAATCTAAGTTCACCTTATCCTAATTATGTATTATATTGTGGAAGGCACTGGATCCCACGACACAGGAGACCTCCTAGTGTGGGATACAGGGTTCTCGAACACCAATACAATAGTGTGCCTATAAATTATATATAAAGTATAGTTATAGCTAGTAGTAACCTCATAAATAAACACCAACACCATGTGAACCTATACTTGTACCTAATCACTATTGTATTAACTGTTTTACTGTTTTTTGCTCTAATAAAGATTTATTATTTATTTATTTATTATTTATTTAATAAGTGTAAGTGGCATTAGCCGTTCTTATTGTTAGTAAATATTTTATCTATCTATCTATACATATAATAAAAACGTAGAGATAAAAAAAATTGCTTTAGTGAAAACCCTGTGATGCAAAGGCAGCATCTTTCAAAGGTACAATTAAATAGTTTACAAAAGTGTTATATTATTCAAAATTTATATAAAATCAATATAGTACTGCAAGGAAATGCTTAAAAAATATATATATTATAACTAAAAAAAAAAAAAAAAAATATATATGAAAAGAAAAACCTATGATGCTTCCATTATAGGACCTTGTTAAATAGTTTTCACTTTTGTTTGAAGCAATTGAGGTCATATTTTGAAGGAAAAACCGAAGTTCGTAAGCCTTTTAATAACTTACAGGTGCTTTTTAGAAATGTCTATCGAAACTTACCGCGCATTATTTTATCAAAGTAAAATTCGATCAATTCATTCGTTTTAGCTGTCCCTTACGGTAAAACATTCTGATCACACTGGACGTCATTATAGCGAAGGAGGTACCTACTTATGTCCTACTTATGATCAGAGAATCATATCTACACTAATATTATAAAGAGGAAAGATTTGTTCCTATTTTTGTATGTTTGTAATGAATAGGCTCCGAAACTACTGAACCGATTTGAAAAATTCTTTCACTGTTGGAAAGCTACACTATCCCCGGGTGACATAGGCTATATTATATTTTGTAGCGAGGCCGAAGGCCGAGCTTACACTCGTGCGAAGCCGGGGCGGACGGCTAGTAATAGATATAATGAGAGTTCGCACAAACCTTTCAAATTAACTTATGACCTACTTATGATCAGAGAATCATATAATAGATATAATGAGAGTTCGCACAAACCTTTCAAATTAACTTCCGCTTTGTAAGAACGACGACTTCAATAGCTCCATTAACATGATAAAATATCAAAATTTAACGCTAAGTGGTAAAATTAATTAAAGTTATTATAATTAAATTGGTCCTGAACAACATCTGTCGTATCCGCCGTTTAGTAAGCACTAGTACTAACCTTTCTCGATACTGAAAACGACAATTAGATGAGATAATAATTATCAATATAAAAAAACCGACTTCATCAGAACTGGAACAAATTGAAATGAGACCAAACGGGAAACACCGGCATTCAAATAAAAAAAGAATCATCAAAATCGGTTCACTCAGTCAAAAGGTCTGAGGTAACAAACATTTTTTTAAACAGTCGAATTTATAACCTTCTCCTTTTTGGAAGTCTGTTAAAAACGTACTTATATGCGAAAATAGTAAATAGCCAAATATTAACTTCAAATCAATCATTCTGAACAGGGATCAAAAACTTTTAAAATTTTCGAAAAAAAACCTCAAAAACGCTGTATACGAGTAGGCGGATTTTTTGACACACGAGCAAAAGCAAGGACATCTACATTTCGACCGTAAAAAGGCTTCTCATGAGTCATAAATACTGTTTTTCATATAAAAAAGACAGTGCCAGGAGTGTTTTTATTTTTTTATTAATTAATTAATTGCACCTTATAACTTTTTTTATATCTTACCATATGCTTTGTGGTTCTTTTTTAACTGACTTCCAAAAAAGAGTAGTTTATCAATTCGACTGTATGTTTTGTTTAATGTTTGTTACCTCGAAACTTTTGACTGGTTGAACCGATTTTTATGATTCTGTTTTTATTTGAAAGCTTGTGCTACCCATTTGGTCCCATATAGATTTTGGTTTACTTCTGATGAAATCGGTTTTTAATATTGATAATTATCTAATAATTTTTATATAGTTTATGAAAACTCTATTGAAAAGTTTATATGTACTAGAATCCTATTATCTGTTTGCCAATGGTAGGGGTAACGAATATCTCGCACCGCGCTAATATATCAAAATGGCTGGTGTTTGCAGATGTCACATTGTGTAATATTGCTGCGTATTTCACTGTTATTTTCACACAGAAAATATTATATTTTTCGCTTCAGAAAATCTTCCGAAAACTGGCAGCTGGAAGCAGGAAGTTGATTCTTTGCTTTTACCGGTGTACTTAATAAGCTTTCTCTCAAACATGCTTGCAAACATACTGATCCAAAAAGAGAGTATAAATAGTTATAAAATTGACATTGCTGTATTCCTGGGGCCTTACGCCCTACTCTAAACGCGGGCCCGAATAGGTGCAGTTTGAAAAATCACGCGCCGCAAATTAAGGTTCGCGATGTTTTTTTTTTATTCTGTAATAGGCTTGCGTTTGACCGCCAACTCGCCTGTTAAGCGCGATGTGGTCTACGATGGAGCACGCTTGCCCAGAAGAAACCGATTCACTCGAGATTTGAAGACACCCAGATTGTAACCATCGGGGAACACCCATTCCGGCAGCGCATGCCACAGACTAGCAGTATTCTGTATGTATTGTCCCTGAAGTTAGTATAAACGGTATTTTTTCAGTAATTATACATTAATATTATATTTAATTATAATTGTTTTTCTCTACCCCTGTTTTTTTTTACATCTGTTCGATAGCCTATTTCAGTGAGTGTTTACTGTTATATAGGTACCCTTTTAAATGTTAAACTCTTTTCAGAATTGGTCGTGGCTTTAGACGTCACTTATAATTATGTATGCCATACCACATAATACGTATAGTACCTACAAGCGATACAAACTCTACAACGACACTCACAATGCGGGAAAGAGACATAATTTCTTCAGTATAGATACATGTTACATATACAATTATACATAGTATACAGAGCTACTGCTAATCAGTTACCAATGTTACCATTCTCTTAAATGGCTTCAGTACAAAAGACGGTATACTTTTGTTCTAAGACTTCGAAATCCGCGAATAAAAACTGCCTTTCAATACAAAAAAAATCATTCACTCCCGACAAAATAAGATCGTCATAATATTGTCAAAAATCGACACCGCTTATGGTTAATTATTCCGAAAACCCGTCAAAGGAGTGAATCGATTTCTTCTAGACAAGCGTGCTCCATCGTAGACCGCATCATCGCTTAACATCAGGCGAGTCGGTCAAACGCAAGCCTGATACTACTATATAATAATACTTCAATTCTTAACATTTGCAAATGCACAAGAAGGGTGACGCCAAAATCCTCACAATAGGAAAAAATAAAAGAAAATACGTCTTGTTTATTTTCCTTTCAGATATGGATATTCGGAGACGTGTGGTGCTCGGTATGGCTTGCCGTCGACGTATGGATGTGCACCGCATCCATATTGAACCTCTGTGCCATCTCCCTGGACCGCTACGTAGCGGTGACCCGCCCCGTGAGCTACCCGAGCATCATGAGCAGACGGCGAGCCAAGGCGCTGATCGCTGGCCTCTGGGTGCTGTCGTTCGTCATCTGCTTCCCCCCACTAGTCGGCTGGAAGGAAAAGAAAGTAAGTGTATGAAACTGAGGAAGGAGTTTTGGTGCCAATTCCTATGTTCGCCTTGCAGACGGTCGAGAATCTACAGTTTCAAACCGTCATTTAGCACCATTGGGACAAGATAGTCAAATAGAACAGGAAATATCTGAAATATCAATTGGAACGAGAGAATCTAGTGACGAAGAGTTCTGTGATTCTCATGACTCAAATGACGCGCACGAAAAGTTCTTTACCATTATTTATATATAACTAAATAAAATAAATATTTAAGAAGGCTTCCATACCACAAACGTGATTTTTTTTTGCTCGTTTTTGCTTGATATTTATAACACAGGTAGACGCTTGAAGTGTTCACAGAATATTTAGTTATATATTCACTTTAAAATAAATAATTAAATAAAATAAAACAAATATTTAAGGGGGGCCTTAAATATTCGACCTAATCTACATGACATTAATTTGACATGGTGCCAACACGGTGCTCAGCTTCGCCGCCTTTTTAGTAGTGTATCTACATATTCCTTGTTAGTGGTATACCTCACTTGATAGATACTTTTATCATCTCCTCTTGCTATGTGTCTAATCCAGCACTGGCTTCTACGACAGCAATACCTCGAGATGAAACTGATATCCGGTAACCTCTGGCACACTTTTTATAATAACTTCAAACTACAGCATGTTTACAATAACCTCAAGTGATTGTGCAATCGATTCAGCAAGTCAATGAAACACTTGCTAATGTTGCTAACTTCGCTCATGAACGAAAAGATCTAAATTCTTCCGAGCTCAACAGATTGTTTGTGCACCACCTATGAGAGCTTGCTCATAACGATGCGCCATCGTCAATACTCGGCCGGATATCTGGCTTCATAGTTAGCCGTATATTATGTATCTAGTATCCGTCTAAACAGCTATCCATCTCATCTCTTATGATATTTATTAACGACTTGCACAGCCTGACGATGCAGAGAAAGATGGCTGGTATCCCAACCCTCATTGCCCGTGGACCTGCGAGCTCACCAACGACGCTGGCTACGTGGTCTACTCAGCCCTTGGTTCCTTCTACATACCCATGTTCGTGATGCTGTTCTTCTACTGGAGGATATACAAAGCAGCTGTGAGGACCACGAAAGCTATTAACCAGGGGTTCAGGACTACTAAGAGCAGTACTGGTAAGTTTTGGTTTGCTGACACCAACACTGCTGTTAACTCTTCTTCTTTGCTGGAGCAACAATTCTAAGTGGGAATAGTCACTAGTAGTTTTTTAAGACGTAATATTGGACTCAGTACACAATTTTTAACCCAAGTACGTACAATTATTTTTTTGTACTATGTTAGCCTACATGTCATATACTCAAATGTGTCTGTCTTCTATCCTATATTAGTTGTAACTATTTCTATTCTAGGGAAGGGTATGGGCAGCCGGTTCGATGACAACAGGCTGACTCTGAGGATACACCGAGGCAGGGGTTCAAATAGACCTCATGGGTCCCCCCTGTCGAATGCATCCAACCACTCCACTAGTACTTCCCTTAGTGCTTCGCCAGAGAGATTGAGAAGGTAAAAAATTTAAAGTAAATTAACTACTGAAATCAGCGTGACTGCAAAATGGAAGCGACTTAGGTAGTAATAATATTATATACCTTCAAAACTGTATGCACTCGCTCCTAACTGCAGGAGTTGTGCACACCATTACTCCTGGCCTGCAGCTGTCCAGTTCTTAGTTTTCAACAATTGTTCAGCAACCAGGAAAGGAGGTAGACCTGCTCGACTTTGTCCAGATACGGACAAAGAGAGTCCGTAGCAAAGTAGCTGGCTAGGAAACCGGGATCTATACAATATAATTATCTCTAAGGGTGGAAAAATTAGGGGATGACTCCCGTTCATTGAACTTTCAGAGAATTCTTTAATTTTTGGATTATTTTTTTATATAGATCTACGTTTGACCACCAACTCGTCTGATGGTAAGCGACGGTGCGGCCGAGGATGGAACACATTGATCTAGAAGAAATGTATTCACTCTAGCCTTGTACATGCCTAGATTGATCCCAGGAAACAAGGAGGACGGCAGGGAGTTCCATTCTTGAGCAGTATATATCATAAATGACGACCTAAATCGTTGTGTATGAATCTTTGGAATTTCCACGAGGAAGGGGTGATAGTATGCAGTCTTTCTACTTGTCCTGTAGTGAAAGAGGGAGGGTGGAAAAGGTCATGAAGCTCTCGCACACACTCGCTGAAATTTATCCGATAGAAAATAGACAAGCTACTTTACAGCGCCCGAGGCTTTGCAATGTATTTAAAAGCTTGTCAAGAGGTTATGCATAAGAGGTAATTGTGTAGTCGCTTCCGTTCTGCATTCGCGCACTGCATGCGCTTATTTAACAGTTTATTTGCATTTCTGAATCATAGACCTTCGTTCGCAGAAAGACGAGAATAAACTACGGTGTGTTGGCTAAAGTAGCCAAACCCTCGCTACTGGTTAATAGAAGGTGCGCCTAAATACAGGGTAACGCGGAAAGGGTATTATACTAAGCCGAAAAGAGCTCATTGTACTCTATTTTTAACCGACTTCTAAAAAAGAGGAGGTTCTCAATTTGTTTTTTTTTTGTTTCTTCAAACTTTCGACTGGGTTTTTATTTTATTATATTGAGTGGCGAGACGAGCGAAGACGCTCGCCTGGTGGCTCTACACGCTTGCCCATAACAGTTCAACGCCACTCGGAATTTTGAACTTCAACAGTTCAAAACCCTAGATGGCAATGCCTGCGCTCGTCACCCCGAGATATAAGATGTCAAATCTCTGTGTGCCCCGTAATTTCGCTGGAAACATTGCCCTTCAATCCGGAACACAGTAGTGTCTGCACACTACTGCTTAGCGGTTGAATAACTGGCAAAGGTGTGGTAATTCCCCAGGCGGACCCCTGCAAGAGTCCTACCAATACAAAACCGATACCACTACAGGTGAACCGACTTTGATGATCCTTTATTTATTTGAAAGCTGGTGCTTTCCGTGTGGTTGCATTTTAATTTGGCCCAGTTCTGTCATATTTACGAAGTCGGTTTTTTATATTGATAATTATTGTAATTGTTATAATGTAAAAACGGTAATACGTACAACCGTCAAACTTGGCATGATTTTAGCAAGACACTCTAAAGTATAAATAATAGCCAAGTGTGACTCGGTGATAACCCAGACATCAGTATACCAAATTTCCATAGACCATATTTTATTCAATATAAAATTTTAACTGTTGCTTCTCTATATATATTTGAAAATTGTAAATTCGTTATAAAGTATCCACAATTTTTTTGAAAAATAGTTGAAAACCGAAACTATCGAATACGGTCTAACTATAAACATAAATTAATGTTACCGACATCTAAATTAGCAATGCATAGCTCCGGCCCAAATCCAATGGCCATCAAAATATATAATAAACTACCAGTACAGATAAAGGATATAGAAAATGAAAATAAATTTGACAAAACCCTAAAAAACATGTTGCTAGCAAAATGTTATTATAGCTTAAACGAGTATTTAGAAGACAAATCAATTATGGAATAAATCGTTCCGCTCCGCACTATATTGCCATACCCAATCAGGGTAATTATTATGTATTACCTAATTTAAACATGCACCTAACATCTTTATGTGAACTTCATAATAATTATGCAATAAATTATTGAGTATTGAGTATTGAATTTCTGTTCATTACCAAGTTATAACTGGTAATTTTGTTACTTGGGTGACCTCATCATTCTTTCCCCGAACCCTAAAATAATGACATATTTTACTAATTTTGTAGTAAGTATTTTAAAAATCATTATTTATTTTAATCTGCGTTGTTTCATTGCTGGGTTGGAGGCTCTCCCAACATCTTCCGCTCGTCTCTAACCTAGACCAGCACCGTTTTCTTCTTGTCTTTGATAAACGTCCCAAACTTGTTGCACCATTGGGTTCTTCCTATGGACTCTTATGTTATAAAATAAAAGTTATCTTACCTTATCAGACATACTGTTCCGTGTGATTGAAATGCTTCTATGGAATGGAACAGCCGTTTTTTAGCATTCTTAGGGTGGTAAAATCTATATAATAAGTACATAGAGCTGATTTTGGCTCAGTACACCTTTTCTGTGTTTAACCTTGTGTTTTACTGATTGTCATTACGCTATACAATATTATAGTAATTACTAAAGCTTGGTAACCCCCCCCCCCCCCCATATCCATTTCCCCGCTTGTGAATCTTCTTGCATAGTAGTACTTCTACCATGCGTAAGCGAGGCGCGTCCTTGGTGCGCAGAGTGAGGGCTAGCTCCAACGCCGTCCTGGAGATGATTGCTGCTAGACTGGATTGTGCTTTCATTCGGCATTGCTGCAACATGCATGTCGCTGTACCAATGCCGAAGAAGAGGTACTAGCTCTAGTAGCTTTCCTGAACATGATATAATCGACATATAATTTTGCTACCTAACTGACTGACTAGACTATAGAATATTTAATTGACTTTTGAATTAAGTTTATTTGTATATTTAATTGACATTTTATTTCTGATGACATAACTATTTGATTAATTAATTTTTATTTATGACTTTATTGTGTGTGAAATGTGACCTGAATGTTTTTATTTATTTTTAATTTCCTGATGTGTTAATGTTTTGATTGCCTGTGTTTTGTTTTTAATTATGGGTTTATAAGTACCTGAAATAAATGAATATAATAATAATAATAGTTAATTGAATCAGGCGTTACTTTGCGAAATTGAACCATTAGTTTGTAGATTATTATGTTTCAAATCATTTTTCCAATCTGCTGATTTATATTATTTGTGCTTTGGTTTTGATGTTTGTGTTTAGTTTAATATACGTACAGAATTGATATAGCACGTAAAGCGGCTCAAAGCGGCCGTAGAAAAGTATGGTACTGAGTCGAGACGAGCGAAGTCGCTCGCCTGATGGCTCTTCACGCTTGCCCATAACAGCTCAACGCCACTCAGAATTTTGAACTTCAACAGTTCAAAACCCTGGATAGCAATGCACTGCGCTCGTCACCCCGAGATATAAGATTTAAAATCTCTGTGTACCCTATAATTTCGCTCGAAACATTGCCCTTCAATCCGAAACATAGTAGTGTCTGCACACTACTGCTTGGCGGTTGAATAACTGGCAACGGTGTGGTACTTCCCCAGGCGGACCCCTGCATAAGAGTCCTACCACTACAAAAACTTTGATTTACGGTACGTTCAAAACTACCTCATTCACTAGAGTTTTAAATTATTAAAACGCGGCACGTAAGCGCAAAGGGACAGTTTTAAACTTACGGTCTTTCTACGGTCGCGGCGTAGTGACGGAAAAATTGGTTATAATAGTATCTAAGTAAGTACGTTACATCCATGATAGTATGTACACATACTGCCAACTAAGCAGGATGGAGCGGTCGTATCCCTGGTGCGCCAGAGACATAAAAATCTACTATTGCGCAGTCAAGGTCATTTTGAACCGACTTCCAAAAAGGAGAAGGTTCTCAATTCGACTGTTTTTTTATGTTACCTCAGAACTTTCGACTGGGTAAACCAATTTAGATGATTCTTTTTTTATTTGAAAGTTGGTGCTTCCCGTGTGGGCCCGTATCAACTTGGTCCAGTAATCCAGTCATTAATCTGTCATTTTTATGAAGTCGGTTTTTTATATTGATAATTATTCATGATAAATTGCGAAAATTTTCGTTCAAAATAGCATCCGTTTTGAATGAAAATTTTCTTCGCTCTAGGGCAGCAACCCTTCCTATCAAGATATTATGTTTTGATTATTAATTTCTCAATGACATTACCAGACATTCGAGCGCGCGCCGCGCCCACGAAAAGGTCAAGATCTCCGTGTCCTACCCATCTTCAGAGCAAATCTGCCCCGCTCACGAGAACTCCAGGTCTTCTAGCAGGTAGGAGAATACTACCTCTTGATTTTTTTTTTTCAATTTTTTTAAGGATCAACAAACAGTATACAACAAAATATAAAACTAGAGAGGTAAAAAAAAATTTGCTAGTTGTGATACCAGCATCGTTGATATTATTCTTTGATATAAAAATAGTTCATCTAGTCTGGATCTGCTTTCTAGTTGTTACTAACTAGCAAACATATTTATTTAAATTTGGACAGGACTACGTCTGTCGGCCATGTCGGATCAGCTAGCAAACAAATTTATTTAAATTTAGACAGGACGTCTCTTGGGTAACTGACCCAAAATGAGACTAAACAAATGTATTTAAATTCATATAAGACAACGTCTGCAGGCCAACTAACAAACAAATTTATTCAAATTTAGACAGGACAACGTCTGTTGAATCAGCGAGCAAACCAATTTATTTAAATTCGAATAAGACAACGTCTGCAAGCCAACTAGCAAACAAATTTATTTAAAGTTAGAAAGGACGTCTCTTGGGTCAGTTAGTAAACAATTTTATTCAAATTTAGACACGACGACGTCTGCAGGCCAACTTGCAATCAAATTTATTCAAATTTGGACAGGAAAACGTCTGTCGGGTCAACTAGCAAACAAATTTATTTAAATTTAGACAAAACGTCTGTTGGGTCAGTTAGTCAACAAATTTATTTTAATTAGAATAATACACCATCTGTAGGCCAACTAGCAAACATATTTATTTAAATTTGGACAGGAAAATGTCTGTCGGGTCAGCTAGCAAACAAATTTATTTAAATTTAGACAGGACGACAGTTGGGTCAGTAAGTAAACAAATTTATTTAAATTCGAATAAGAAAACATCTGCAGGACAACTAGCAAATATATTTATTTAAATTTGGACAGGAAAACGTCTGGCGGCTCAACAAGCAAACAAATTTATTTAAATTCTAATAAGACAACATCTGCAGGACAACTAGCAAACAAATTTATTTAAATTTAGACAGGATAATGTCTGTCGGTACAGCTAGTAAATAAAATACACCATAGCGTCACATATTACAACAGCCCGTTAGTAACCTAACGGTTGGTAGTGAACCTGCCTTCTGCGCTTGGGGGCATGAGTTCGATTCTCATCTAGGACAAACATATTGTGTGATGAATATTTGTGTTTGTTCTATTTATTTATTATATGCTTCTGATTCACCTCAGCCCACGTGTATAACGATCATCCTTCAAACTGTTTCCCTAGTCGCCAGTAATGTAAATGTGTCAGGTCACCGAGCCCCAGCCTGTATGCAGTCCACTATGAGCGCGACGGACGCGAGCTGACCGAGAGCCGGCTGCGCGTGCGACCCCCGCACTTGACGCCGGCGCCGCTCTACGACGAGTATGACGACAAACCGCGCACCAGGCGCATGGGGAAGAGGAATATTAAAGCCCAGGTAAGGGGCCATCACATTACGATACTACTTTCATGCATGTTGAAGTTAATCTTAAGACACGAGTAAGTTGGTAAATAGTATAAAATGTAGTGTCGTGAAACCTTCAGTAACACAGCCACAGAAAAGAGAAGTACATAGAACGGAAATGAGAAGGAAAATCTGTCGCCAGGTATTGTGACAGAACCTTGATTGAACATTCTTATTTAGACCAACGCGTCGAACTCCGCGTCACAGTTGCTAACTGATTTCGATGACTGACGTTTCGTTTATCCATATATATGAGCTACAGTGGCTACAACAAATTTCTTACAAAATGCCGTTCTAATGTAAACAATATTTTTTTCTGTGATCACAGCGATTATTGCACCATCGGCTTGGCATTGATGGTTGTTTTTTAAATGCATAATGTTATGTACAAAATAAAGAAAAGAATGTCGCGAAAGACGATAGTGGAATCAAAAGTGGATACTTACCGAGAAGCATCTTTTCATTGCAAAAAAAATATTGTTATGCTGTATGTTTTTATCAGTCCAATGTTAATTTGCCACTTTCAACGTAAAACTCTATATGAAACATCGGTCACCGCGAACGGTACACGGATGGGTGACCGACTGGATGTAATGTTGTCTTTCTGCAATACTTTTTGTACTTCAGTAGTTAACAGCTTATGTGGTCGTACGGAACCCTCAATGCGTGAGCCTGACTCGCACTTGGCAGGTTTTTATTTTATACATTAATGTTGTCAGCATAATAATAACTGCCGCTACTTTTCAATTTCAGGTGAAGCGTTTCCGTATGGAGACGAAAGCTGCCAAAACACTCGGCATCATTGTCGGTGGGTTTGTGTTCTGCTGGCTGCCATTCTTCAGCGTGTACGTCGTGCGCGCGTTCTGTGGGGAGTGCGTCACGCCCATCGTGTTCTCTGTTCTGTTTTGGCTGGGGTACTGCAACTCGGCCATCAACCCGCTCATATACGCGCTCTTTTCTAAGGACTTCAGGTGAGACCCTTCAAAAACTACAAGGTGTTTGGTTAGGAGACCCTTAGCGACATACCTAGGGTAACAGCGGCTCGATGGGGAAAACCCCTAATAACATTGACTTGTTTGGTGTAACTCATCGGGAACTCATGGGATATCATATTCTAGGGTTCAGTGTGTATCATTGGGAAGTCACGGGATATCATATTCTAGGCTTCAATGTGTCTCATAGAGAGCTAACGGGATATCATATTCAAGGCTTCACTGTGGCTTGTTGGGAACTCACGGGATATATTTGAGGTTGGCTTTGGCTCGTTGGGTACTTACAAGATATTTAAAGTTTGCTGTGACTCTTTGGGAACTCACGGGATATTATATTCCAGGCCTCAATGCGTCCCATTGGGAATTCACGCTGATTGGTTCAGTAAATATGAACAGAACACCTGATTGGTCCAGTAAATCTGCCAGCAGATCGGCTCGGACAGATTAAAATCTCGGATTTTTTACATATTGGGGTTCAGAATCGTGGAGGACCTAAATAAAGCATAATCCTTTTCCTTACCTCCCAAAGGATATCTATCATCTTACTCTAAATCTAACACCCAACGAAGAACAGAGCAAGATAATGTAACATGCTTTTTGTATCGTATTAAGAGTGAACTAAGACTGAAATTGCTTTGAAATCTGCGTCCACGCCTCGCGTCTTTGTCATTTAATAAGCTGGTATAAAACCGTTGACTTGAATTCCAGGTTTGCGTTCAAACGCATCATCTGCAAGTGCTTCTGCGGCAGCGGCGGAGCGCGCCGGGACTCCGAGGACGGGTCACGGCGCGTCACTCCTCGCCAGAACCACTCGCACTCGCTCGAGGAGCACGACGCTAACCTGCACACTACTACCACCGCTAATGACAGGTATAACTAGTATGTACCTGCGTCCTACCTTCAGGAATGTTGGGCACAGCCTCCAGTCTGTTCACGACCACGTGGGTGAAACTTCTGATAGGGCCGAGTTTGCAATCTGTGACTTTATACGCCTTACTGTAAAACACTTTGCTCTGAAAGGGAAAAGCTTCTGAAAACGAAGACTGGAAAAAAAACATGTTTTTTGTAATTATGTATTTTTATTCTTTAGATTATATTGTTTACAAGTTATAGTAGGTTTTATATTATTTTTAGTATTTACTGTTTTTTTTAGAATTTACTGTTATTTTTAGTATTTACTGTTTTTTTATGATTATGGGAAGTAGTGGGAACTTGTTAGGCTAATTTTATTTATATCAATTTTAAATAATTTTTTATCGCCTTCACTGTGGAGAATGTGCACAAGGGCTGTTCAAGCTGATCCCGTCAACAAATTTTCGCCATAGGTCATCGAGGCGGTCATTCCATCCATACGTCGTGAACTTTGGTAAAGTCCGTACGCAACGTTTCCAATGCACGGGAATGGAATGCGCTCTGAATAGGTACAGTGTATTCTGAGGGAATGTTCCTCAGTGTTCCCTATAAAGTACAACCTGGGTCTCTTCAAGACAAGAGTGAATAGGTACCTCATGGACAAGCGTGTCCCATCTTGGACTGCATCGTCACTTACCATCAATCAGGTGAGTTGCGGTCAAACGCTAGCCCATTTCATCATAAATAAATAAAAACACGGGAATTACGAGGACTTAACGGGAGTAACCGGCTTAATCTTACGTGAATGATTCCCGTGAAATATAAATAAAATGTGTGAAAATCATGTCAGATTCCATAATATGATAGGCTAAATAGTGTTAATTTCCTAGAAATCTAACATATTCCTTATTTTTCAGGTGACGGTTAACAATGCGACGGCAAAACCCCCAGTTCCAGTCGACCGTCGCATGCATCTAAGGAGAAAAACAATCTAAATATTTAATTCAGCTTAGTTCAAAGAAAATTCAGTGATGAAAATTATATTCGTTTGGCGAAATAATGTGCTGTGCATTGCCATCAAGATGAACTAAAAAAAAGTAATTGAGACATTGACAACAGAGAGCTGTCAAAATGAAAGTTTATAGAGCTGTGCTCGTTTTGTTTGCTAATTAATAGCAGTTATTTCAATATTAATTTTTAACACTTAGCAGCTGAGTCAATAGTTATAAATACGTATTTAATGAATAGGTAGTCGGAATCGGCTTAATGTTCTAAATTAAGTATTGTTAATCGATTTTATTATTACCTAAATTATTTAATGAAAAGACTGTCTGAATAAAATAACTGTACCTTACATTTAAATAAATTAACTTAGGAATACTGAGTATAATACAAGAGAATGTCAAACAATACAAATTTGGTATTTTTTGTCAGTGTTAATTTATTACATTGTAATCGCTAATGATAACAGACCGGCAAAATATTTATGCTTAATTAAACAACTTTAACAAATTATTCAAATGATTTTTGGTAATCAAATGATTACCAAAAGTTAGTCATTGATATTCTCTAATAAAACACTTTTTTGTTATTAACTTATCGTACATCATGATTATAATCAATTCATTTTGTAAAGTAGCTAAGCTAGACATCTTAATAGTAAAATTACTCTTTTTCTTATTATATGACTAATAAGAATTAAACTGCAATAATAACAATAAAATCTAATAATAACTCACATTGCTACATGTGTGATACTAATTTACCGTGACTTAGGTTTTCCTAATCTGTCCAAATTTTTGAATTTATTCATATTGTACTTTGTTATAACAAAATTTTATTATATATTTATACTAAACTGTTATTTCTTACTTTGTATAAAATAGTTTCAATATAAACAAGAAATCATATGATCTTACTGATCATGAGATTTGATCTCCACAAGATAGTTAATCTTTATTAAAAATAGTGGGTAAAGCCTACAGGGTTACGTAGAAAGGGTGTACTAATCCGAAAGGGGTTCTAGTACCCATCGTTATAAACAACTTTTATTTTAGAACCAACCCTGAAATAGCGAAAAAATATCACCAGTTCTAAAAAAGTTTGTCGAGTGTGAATGACCGTTTTCTATGGAGCAGCTGATATTTTTCAGAGTTGCTCCCATAGTCAAACTTGTTCACAATAACTGGTACTTTCCCCTTTCGGCTTTCCGCGTAATCTAGTATATATTAGGATTATTATCATTATTATTTTCAGATCCGATTAATTATCTGATTACATCTTACGGGAAAATAAACTTTTTTTCAATATTAGCAAATTTATGCGTTTCAAACTCAGATCAGACTAACTAGGGAGATATGGCTATGTGGCGTGGCATGTTGAAAAGCATCTTGCTTAATTCAGGCTTGATGCCTTTAGTCGAACTAATCCAGCAGACGACCTTGCCGCTCTTCTTTTTTGCATGTGGATTATTCTTTCATTGATGTCGCTACAAGTTTCGTACTATGCGTGAAAAACGTGTTTGCCAAATAGTTTTTACAGACGGCACAGCACCCTTCGGGATGCCATAGATTTCCGATGGTTGCCGAAGATTGAGAAAGCTAGTTCAATCTTGTTTAAAGTATATAGCACTCATGTTCCTTTAACGACATGGAGTTACTTATGCATCGCACGAGATGCAGCGGCGTGCTTCGGCATCCCATGGAATGTCGTGACGTGCCACTGGATCCCGGGGAATACCGCGACGTGCTGCGGCATTCCCCGGCATCACGTGAGACCAGCCTATTCGTGTTAAAATAGGAGAATATCAGTGCTTACATCATTAAAATAGGGTTGAAAATTATTTATCAACTCTACCTCTACCGCGCCTCGCCGTCTGAACGCCAGCCCTTATTGTACTAAGGCATATTTCCCTTGTTTGTCTAATCTACAGGATAAGTAACGTTCTTTATCGATCGACAAATTCGATAAAATGCCATAAAATCGATCATAGCGAGTACGAATCAAATGCTATTTTATCGAATTTGTTGATTTAACTTCCAACTTTGTCGATCGATAAAGATCGGTACTTGCACTGCTGGCATTCAGCATAATTACCTTTACAGTTTAGTAAATCGGGTACCCCTATAAGTAGTCAACATAATATGGAGATCTCAACGTTCCTCAAATTATTTTATAGTCAGTCGTGTCGTATACTCGGTGTTAAACGTTAGGCGAGTAAGTAAGTTTGTGTGGATGATATGAAAAGGTATATAATTAATTATACGAGATGTTACATTTATTTGTAGTTTTATTTTGATGAAAACAATTCCTACAATACAATTTATACTGGACCCGGGTATGTCCTAAAACTGCGACCAGCACCACTGGAGGATGGGCAGCAGCGTCCTAATAGTACACGGTGAACGTACTGCGATCCCCAAGCCGCCTGCCAAGCGTGGGGATTATGGCAACACCCCTCTCTATGAGGGAGGCCTTTGTCCAACAGTGGACATTAATTGGCTGATGATGTGATGTGATGTGAATTTATACTGGTAGTCATGTGCTGTGGCCTTACGCAGAAACTAAAACAAGGTCTGGCATTCCGGGAGCGACGGAGTACGGTGCCAGTGTACCAACGCTTGAAATGTCCCACACTGAGGACCGTCCCATCTTCAAAATAAATGAAAAAATCAGCCATGACGCCAGAGCCAGGGGTTTATTTATTAGAATTCGTTTGAAGTATCCAGTTATTTAAATAAATAAAACCAAAAATAAAGTAACTTTAAAATAGCACTGTTTTCTCATCCTAAAATTCTCTACTCAAAGGGTCCGTAGTAATGCTGAAATTTTGAAAGTGGTCCGTGTCTACAAAAAGTTTAAGAATCATTCATTGGTCTCCAAACTACGGCCCGCGGGCCAAATCCGGCCCGCCACTGCCATCAATCCGGCCCGCGACAGGAATTGAAACTCGCGGAATTGTCGGTGATTCAGCCCTGTGGATCTGATAAAATTAACAACTGATATGACTGGTCTTAGAAATTAAGACAATTCCAAACATTTTCCGCACAAGGACTGAAGACTGTAGCTGAAATAGATAGTACCTAGAACCGTATATAGTATCACTACTCGACACTAGATGTAGTTACGTGTCACAATACACAATAGTAATTGAAATGCAATAAAAGCCTATGTTTGCTTAGGTGGGGAGAAAAATAAAAATTGTTACGGCCCTTGCAACATACCGAAAAAAATATTATGGCCCCAAGGCTTCAAAGTTTGGAGACCCCTGGTCTAGACGAAAGAGATATGAGATAATATTAAAAATACAACGAATACAGAACTCCATTCTTTTTTGAAGTTGGTTAAAAATAACATTAGTTCGAGGTCGAGAATACAAGCAAAACTCGCAAGATAACAGCATCTTATAATGTGTTTTTAAGAAGTTAAATAATAGTTTACTTAAGGCTCCTGTAGAGTTTTCTGAATCAGAAAAGAAATAACTTATTGTAAAAACTGTGCTCTGTACCCTTAGTACAAGATTTGACAGTTTTCGAAAACTTTTTTCGTTTTCGTTTTGATGTACAGTACACAGTTTTTACAATGGTAAAACATAGTGGCATCCACTGTCTGCCCGTTACGAGTGATTAATATTTCAATGCTAAATAACTACATGCTAAAAATAACACAGCAAAACTAGCGAGTAATTCGTTATGAACGAACGATATGAACAACATTCGCCTGTCATCAGATTGTTAATGTCATTGTCAATCCTCTTGTTTACGACATCCTTGTTTCCTGTTCATTCAGTAGAGCGGCCGCGTTGGCCTCGAGTGTGTGTCAATTATTTTAATTCAAACACTCCGTAAAAAGTAATATTATTGTCTAAAATTGTTTATATATATTTTTTATATTCACAGTAAAGGAAATAAAATATCTATAAAATAATGTATTTTGGTGGTATAGAAGGGTGAGTAATTGTTGTTTGTATCTTGTTGCATATATTTTGAAAGGTGAAAAGGCTTGCCTTGAGCATTCCACTACTCGTTACACAATGTTTAATTATTTAGCACCATAATGCATCATTATACCGATATAATATTCATAGGTAATACATTAAAAATTGTTCAATAGAGAATTGTCAAATAATTCATAGAATTACAAGTGCTACTACGTAATCTCTAGTAATTCATTCGAAAGTAAATAATATTTAACAAACAAAAAAAGTTTTGTAAGTAGGTAAGTAAATAAGTTTCATTACAAAGTGTAGTAAGTTTTTTTTTTTAATGGTTGTTTGACGATGTTTTGTGTGTTTCAAATATTTGTTGAATATTCGTTCATAAAGACTATTATTTATAACAATAATAATCTCAAACCTGTGGAATATGCTAAACAAACGTATGATTAAAAATAAAATTTCAATGCCACTTGTAGCTCTATTAACAAATCAAGTTAATTTAAAGCTTTAAATTATAATATCAAACTTCTTTTAAAGATAGCAACCCGAAACGCAGGTAATGAATACCTATTACAATTTTAATTCATGTCTTAAGTTTTAATTGAATTAGGTAGGGTGAATCGGCCCATTCACCGATCACCTCCTGCTCTCGATCACTTTTGAAAAAACTTCCAAAAATAGCCGTATTAATGCAAAGTTAGCGTTAATTTTGCTTGAAAATGCTTGCATTACCTATCCCTTTTTTTTTGATCACCTATTTCACCAACCAAATACGTTCGTTTTCGATCAGTAAGCCGATGACTACGAGCTAGTGTGCGTGCGCGGATTTTGAAGCAAAAACTTACGAAAAAAATAGTGAGAAACAACCATCGAATCGTAAGTAAAACATGTTTCAGTACAGTTTACGCATTGATGTTGTGTTTGTGGTATAAAAATATAATCATAATATCTTCTAATCTAACATTTAACTGAGAGAAATGATTAATTCATTAAAATATAAGGTGATCGCCATGGGAGGGTGTAAAACTAAGGTACTTTCTTTTCACGATCACCTGATCGTAAACGGGTGGTTTTGGTCAAATCTTTGTTGAGCTTTTCTAGTATGTTGCATGTTGTTGGCGGGAATATTATCATCTGTTTAGATCTTTAATAACGTGTTTTATTTATGTGTCAGTTGGCGATCAGCCTAATATGAACAATTACCAGTAATGTAAAAGCGTTTTAGTGATAAAAATTAAGGTGATCGGGAAACAGCCTGTTGTCGATTTTTACTTCTTTTCCATACAAAAGCATCAGTTTTATGTGATCGTTTACTGACTAGTTAGCGATCATGTAAAAAAATTGTCCGTCGATTTTAATTAAGGTGATCGAGAATTGAATATTTTACGACCATGATGAGATGTGGTAAGCAAAGTATGATCGTAAACCAACTCGTTCACGTAACATTAAAAAAAGTGTTCGCAAAGTTCGCAAAGAATTCGTCTATTGGAAAAAGCCAAATGACGAAGCTGAAGATCGAGGATGGCAGTACCATTTCGTCAAAGCCGGAGATTCTGAGAGAGCTCGAGAGGTTTTACGGACAGTTGTACACCTCGACACGACAGCCTATTGTCAGTACAGCTCAGGACAAGAAAGCTAAACTGACCCGACAGCGACATTACACTGAGGACATCCCAGATATCAGCTTGTACGAGATTAGAATGGCTCTGAAACAGCTTAAGAACAACAAGGCGCCGGGTGATGACGGAATCACGACAGAACTACTGAGAGCGGGTGGAAAACCGGTACTTGTAGTCCTCTAGAAGTTGTTTAATTCCGTCATACTCGAAGGTACTACGCCTGAAGCATGGCACAAGAGTGTGGTGGTGCTCTTCTTCAAAAAAGGTGACAACACCTTATTGAATAATTATAGACCTATCTCACTCCTGGGCCATGGGTACAAGTTGTTCTCCAGGGTCATTACGAACCGTCTCGAAAACAGGTTTGATGACTTCCAGCCTCCCGAACAAGCCGGTTTCCGTATAGGCTGGAGCAGCATAGACCACATACACACGCTCCGCCAGATTATACAGAAGACTGAGGAGTATAATCGGCCATTATGTCTAGCGTTTGTGGACTATGAAAAAGCCTTCGATCAATCGTGACCTGGGCAGTATTGCAGTCCCTCCAGCGTTGTCATATCGCCTATAGGTATATCAAAATACTGAAATGTTTGTATAGAAACGCCACCATGTCGATCCGATTACAGGACGAGAGCACGGAACCAATCCAATTGCAGAAAGGCATGAGACAGAGAGATGTTATATCTCCAAAACTGTTCACGAACATATTGGAGGACGTTTCCAAGCTTTTGGACTGGAACGGATTGGGCATCAACATTAATGGCGAATACATCACTCACCTTCGTTTTGCAGATGGCAGAGTCGCTGGAGGACCTCAATACAATGCTCAGTGACCTCAGTAGCCTTTCTCAACAGGTGGGTCCTAAAATGAACATAGATAAGACAAAAATCACGTCCAATGTCCATGTTGTACCCATACCGGTAGTTGTTGGGAACGATACTCTCGAATTTGTTGACCATTACACCTATCTTGGACAGATTGTTCAGTTAGGAAAGTCCAACTTAGGCAAAGAGGTTGCCGAAGGATCCAACTCGGATGGGCAGCGTTCGGGAAATTGCGTGAAATCTTCTTGTCCAAGATACCACAGTGCCTAAAGACGAGGGTCTTTAACCAATGTGTGTTGCCAGTGATGACATATGGTACTGAGACGTGGTCCTTAACTGTTGGCTTTTTGGAGAAACTCGGAGAGTCACACAACGGGCAATGGAGAGACCTATGCTTGGAGTTTCTTTGCGCGATAGAACCCGAAACGTGGATATTCGCCAAAGAACCAGAGTCACCGACATTGCTATTAAAATTTGCAAGTTGAAGTGGCAATGGGCAGGCCACATCGCTCGAAGAACTAATGACTGATGAAGAAGAATGGTTCTTGAGTGGAGACCACGAATTGGAAGACGCAGCATAGGTAGGCCTCCCACTAGATGGACCGACGACATCGTGAGAGTCGCGGGCATCCAGTGGATGCAGATGGCAGGTTATCGTTCAGTGTGGAGGTTAAAGGGGGAGGCCTATGTGCAGCAGTGGACGTCTTGTGGCTGATGATGAACAAAATACAGACACAAACATTACAACAACAAAAAAATTAACAACAACATAACATACCAGAACATAACATAATAATTTGATTTTAATGAATATTAGAATTATTATAGTAGCTTAGTCCTATCTCTATACTTGGTTGGTTTTTTTTTGATGAATAAAGTACTTCAACACTATTTCGACTTTAATTTCATAGCATAAAGGTTTTTTTTTCAGTGGTTTTCAATGATCGTAAACTGGCAAAAACTTGTGAACGTAAAATGACGTAAGGTGATCGTGAACTAAAAAAAACGTACTTTTCGATAATTCATGATTAAATAGCATAAGATATATAAAGACACTGAAAAAAATACGCTTATTAGATTAATTGAAGGTTTTTTTATCTGTGTAAGCCGCTGCCTACTCTACAATGCGTTGATTTTATAACTTACGTTACTTTAAAGGCGACATATTGACTAACTGATCGTAAACCGGCCGATTCACCCTACCTAAGAGAAAGTTTATATTATTATAGTTTAGGACCATTTCAAAAACAATTGCAGAAAACCGTGAGAAATATTTAGATGATTTATGCCTGAGAGAAATTTCAAATAATTAGACATAACCAGCTGCGCCCAGTGAAATATAGGTAGGCAATAAAAATTCTCTTAGGCTGCCTCCCTTAGTTTCACTGCATGGACATTTCCTCTGGGACTCAATTTGCCGGGTTACAAAGTATCTTATTATGTCTTTCTCAGGCCATCCAGCTACTCGTATCTCTGTGCAAAACATGATATCAATCCGTCTGTTGCTCTGTTGTTGTACTAGTAAAGGGTCAAACAAACCATTGTTTGACCCTTTTTCACGCAAAGAAAGACACTATAGTAATAATAATATTTGTATGCTATTTAGTGATGTTATTATAAATGTTACATTGAGGGTTGGTTAGCATTTTTGTAAAAATAACACTATTATTAATTGCGTTAATTTGCGCTATCGTAATTTTTTGACATGAGTTAATTTAATAATACATAATAAATCTTAAAATATGAATATCATACAAACTTAATTATTATATGACAATACTGACACACAGTCATTTAACAACAAACAACATACCACGTACACATGTCCACAATGACAAAATGTAAATTATTCAACCAATCATAGCGCTGCTTTCAATCGGCTTGTCCACCACACCGGCTTTACAAACCACGATCAGTTTTTTACCTTCTCTCTTGACCATAGAGTTAAATTTACTAAAACTGCATTGATTGAATCATACAATAATAGGCACAGAGTAAATTCAACTTTATATTCTGTACTAGTTAGGTTCCATTTAGAATAAAACTTTGTAGAAAATGCGAAATATTTCATCGAACAATGGCCTTGAATTTTTATTGAAGTACTTTAGTATTGAATTAATGTAAAAGGTTGGTTAGAACCGGTTTATTGCACCTGATTGTTTTGGTACCACAACAAGTACCTAGTTAAGTTTTGGGAGCACTTTAAATGTTTTTTTTTAAAACTATAAATAAAATACGTGTTGCCGATTTGGAGGCTTTAATCCTAATGAATCAAAAATAATGTCTTAACGCTAACTTAGTCCTACACGGTGGCCCGAGAGGCCTTACTCAGCATTACCGAGAAATACATTGGTATGCTGAGTAGTCTGTCTACATATATGTATATTAGTCTAACACAGACGGGTGTGGAGGATGCATAACTCCTCCCTCCCTAAGTGAGAAATTATCGGAATGTTCGATTTGAGGACTTTTCCGACAATTTCGTAAAAACGGAATAACATTAAAATTAAAAGCATACACGAAAATTAAACATAAACTTAAAATTACGAGGCCTAATGTGGCGTAACCTAAAACACTGATGCTAGTAGAGTCCGTTTCTCTTTTAGTAACACTTTCAAACACTTCACTATTCTTTAACGCAAACGACAAATATTTTACTTCATCCAAGCCGATCTCGTGCATGTTAAGTGCTTGTGCACTTGACAAACTCGCGTTCGTACGAAGTTGCGGTATATTGATGATAGGCAGCGGTGTCGCCATATCTATCTCGGTGTAAGTACGATGGTAACGGATCTTGATTTCGTTAATCTCAACGTCACATGGCTCGTCGAGTGTCATGATGTATGTTCCGTGTACTGGGTATTTGGAAATTTCATCACCACATCGTTTGGTAAGCAGTGTTTCCAATCTTGTAAAAAGTATCCAATTGTCCTCGGTAATTTTCTGAAGTTTTACATCTTCTAGGTAGACAGGATATCGTTTGCAGCTGGTGAGATTTTTCTCATATTTCAAAAGTTGCTCTTCACAGGTAGGCCCACTGTACAAGGCTCTGTTGTCATCATTGCATAGGTAATGGTCTCCAGCGCCAAGAGGGTAGCAAGGCTTTACAATCGGTAAGTATTTCATCCCGTTCGCCAATAGGTAAGGGTATTTGGGAAATATGGCATAGGTTTGGTTTTCAGGTTCGTGGAAAATTGGGAGTGCGTACATTTTAAAATAGTTATAGGTACAATTATCAGTTAGAGGAATTTCCATAATGAACGTGATCTGGTTTTTCTTAATATATGATTTTACCGTAATAGTTTCTTCCATTCTGACTAAATTTGATTCGGTAGGCTCATATACCAAATTTCCAACATTAGATATTAATTGCAAATGGTGCAAAAGTTCAGTAGAGTTTACAATAGACTGGTGTAAGATAGAGCCTTTACCTAGTGCTAATGCGGTCTCGATTTCACTTAATTTAATAAATATAGTACGGAAGTTACTTATAAATAAGCTATACAATCCTAAAACATAAGAGGACACGGCTAAATTGTTTTCTTTAGTTAATGTTTCTTTCAAAGAGGTTTCGACCCTTTTGAGGCGTGTATCAAGAGTTAACGTATCCTGATGGATTAACTCGGTAATATTTAAGAGGCTGTCCAACATTTTGGAGGCGACAGTAATTTTCTTTGAGACAATAATTTGGTCGTGGTTAATTTCGGAAGTTAATTTATCATATTTAAGTGCGTCATCATGATCTAGATTTCCTGTGATAACTTTTATAATAGAGCCTAGTGGATTGAGGATGCCTCTCTTGAAACGATTTGGAAATAGTTGACGATATTTATCTATGGTTATATCGCGTAGATGCTCTGCGTGCATTAGTATCCCGATAAATTCATGGGGAAACGTTTTGTTTAGAGAAATCAATTTCTTAAACTCGGTGAATTTTGCTATGACGATATTCAAATCAGTATAAACGTTATCTAATTTCAGGGTTTTTAAAATTGTCCAATTATCTATTTCCACATATGCTTGGCCTTCTTTTACTGGCAGGACTCCTGGATTACCTTCCAGTGATTGCAGATGAAGGGCAGCAGCCGATGTCGCTAGCACCAGGATACACCACCTGCGGAGGGCGTTTTATGTTTTTAATCGGAGCCTTTGTGTCTCCCCTTGCTGTTTCTACTTTAATAGGGGCAACGTTCCTTTCAGTCACACCTACGACTTTCGCCTTTTTATATCTAGCCTTATCTTTACTTTTCCTTTTATTGATGTCTTTCACGAAAACAGTCTCTTCTTGTAGAAGTTTAATATTAGTCTCACCACCTCGTTTTTTCCTAATAAGTTCCTTATTAGCCACTATATTTTTCGCCAATTGCTTGTACAAGAATTTCGTGCGCTTCTCATGATCTTTTACTAGTTGCTGAGTATATGCTTTTTCAAATTCTACGTTAAATGGATTGTCTGTATCTGTATGACCGAAAACGACTTCGAATGGAGTTAGGCCTGTCGTCGTGTGTATTGTATGATTATATGCCATAACTGAGTACGTCATGATCGACGCAGCGTCGGTGCATTTCTGTTCATACTTGCCTAATCTGTATATTTCAATAAGTGTTGAATGGAACCGTTCGATTAGTCCCATTGAGTTCGGATTATTGATTGTCCCTATGTGACGTTCTATTTTGTGGAGACTGAGGAATTCTTTCATTAACTCGTTATTGAATTCCATGCCGGGATCAGAACTTATCCTTTTGGGAATTCCATAAAAAGAAAAGTACTTCATTAGGGCTCTCACAACTTCCGGTGTTGATTTGTTTGGTATTTCAATGGCTTGCCCTAATTTACTGAATGCATCGATTAGAGTTAAGTAGTATTTGCCTTCTATGGAAAACAGATCGATGAATAACTCCTGGAATGGCGCATCTTGTGTTTGTGTTAATTGCAAGACGGGTTTTAGGGGCTTCCTGTCGTACTTCATTTTCCTGCATGCTTCACAGGCATTTATAATTGCTGCTACTATCTCTTCCATTTTACTCCAATAATAATTTCTACGAATCCTGACTAATGTTTCCTTAATACCACGATGGCATGTCTTTCCCTCATGATATTTCAGAACTATCGCTTTCTGTTCACTTTCTTCCTCAACATATACAACTCGTTCTGTGCACTGATATAGGTTAATCATGTCCTTTTTAAATAGTCTAACAACTATGTTACTAAACTGTCGGCGATGTTCATTTTCTTCGAAATAGATAAAATATTTAATTTTTGGCCTGATGTACTCTTTGAGAAATGTTTTAACTAATTCTGGGTTATTTTTAGGCATGAAAACCTCTAAAATTTTGTGTTTTTCGCGAGAAAGGTCCTTTACATGCAATTCATTTTTAAGCCATGGAAATACTAAAATTTGGTTAGGCTTGTTGTCAATAGCCTCGTGTAAAATGGGTATTCCTGTTGATTCTAAATCGGCAGCTGAATGAACAGTTTGTGACTTACTACTTTCAGATGCTGATTGGATAACCGGGCGTTCTATCTGGAGCTCAGAAAACAGTACAGCGGTATCTGAAGAGTCTGAAATATTGCTTCGACTAGCAGAAATTGTTTCACTCACGTCTGATATCGTAATAGTTGATGAATCGTGTCGTTCCCTTTTACCACCTGACAATTGTATGATGTTTTGAACTACCTCGTCCATTTCTTTCTGTAATTTACGCTCTTTTCTGTCCAAGTTTACTGCCATTGAGTTTCCGTCATCATCCGAATCTAAGGCATTAACCTTAATCCTACTTAGGGCGTCTGCATTCGTGTTTTGTTTGCCATTTTTATATATTATTTCAAAGTCAAAGTCTTGAAGGCGTAATCTCCATCGTGTGAGTTTACTATTTGGATCTTTTAGGGAATTCAGCCATGCTAACGGTCGATGATCGGTGTATATGTAGAATTTTCTTCCATACAAATATGGCCGAAAATGTTTGGTCGCCCAGATAATAGCGAGTAGCTCTCGCTCTATAGTGCTATAACGAGTCTCTGTATCGCTCAAAGTTCGGCTTGCGTAAGCTATTGGTTTGTCACTGCCAACTTGTCCTTGTGAGAGAACCGCCCCTAAAGCTACGTTTGAAGCATCTGTTGTTAAAATGAACGGTCTTTCGTAGTCGGGGTATTGCAAAAGCGGTGCGTTTGTCAGGAGTTCCTTGCATTTATTAAATGCGTCGATATAATTTTGATCAATGATGATTTTATTGCGTTTTTTCAAACAGGCAGTCAATGGTTGGGTTATTTTTGCAAAATTGGGAATAAAACGTCTATAATAGCCAACCAGTCCAAGGAAACTTTTAATTTCGGTTGTGGTTTTTGGTATTGGGAAGTTCATTACAGCTTTGATTTTGTCGTCATTAGGTTTCAGCCCGTTTTTTGTAATAGTATGCCCAAGATACAATACTTCTTTTCGCAAAAATTCTGATTTGTCAAGTTGTACCTTGAGGTTGGTTTGTCTGAGCCTATCAAAAACTAGCCGCAGTTTTTGGATATGCTCTTCGAGGCTAGATGAAAAAATGATGACGTCATCAAGGTATACCATACAGTGTAAGCCTTGTAGTCCTCGAAGGACATGGTCCATAGTACGCTGAAAAGTTGCGGGAGCTGTCTTTAAACCAAACGGCATTCTCAAAAATTCGAAATGGCCGTTCTGCGAGCTGAAAGCAGTCTTCTGTCTGTCCTGTTCCTCAACTTCAATCTGATGGTAACCGCTTGCTAAATCGATTGTACTGAAGTAAACACTTTTACCTAATTTATCAAGCAAGTCGTTAATATTTGGTAAAGGGTATTTATCGTCGATGGTAATTTCATTGAGGCGTCTATAGTCTATAACCATACGAAATTTTTGCTCTCCAGACGCATCAATTTTCTTCGGCACTAGGTGCACCGGAGCATTCCACGGAGAATGTGATTCTTGGATAACATTGTCTTGTAACATTTTCTGCACTTGTCGATTTATTTCGTTTGCTTGTGTCGGAGCCTGTCTATATGGTTTCACAAAAATCGGGTCTTCATTTTTGGTACGAATTTTATGCTTTACTTGGTTGGTAAAAGTTAAAGGCAACAGGTCACAGTGAAAAATATCTTTGTATTCTCTACAGAGCTTAAAAATTTTCTTACGTTCCTCGCTGTTAGTATGGTCTAATCTGAGTTTATTTAAATTTTCTTCAAGTATTTTGTCCGTTTGTACGCTTGTTACGTTTGTAGAGAAGGAAAGGTCAGAATCTGTATTTAAATGATTCAAAACTTGCAAGGGTTGTTTAACTGTGAGAATTACTCGTTCGTCAGAGGCATTTTGGATAACTGTAGTAGCGTATCCGTTGATACAATTTACTAATGCACTTGGCATTCGTACGCCAGGGCCAAATTCCCTATAGTTAATTATAGCATCGCCTGAATGTTGGTCTGTAGGCAGTTTGACGCGTTGTTCAGACCGCGGTTGCAGTTCAATTACATAGTCCAGATTTGTGTTAATTATTGGAATGCATGTAGTTTTCGTTTTTAAAACTGAGTGTTTGAGATCGATTACTGCATCCAATTGTCTTAGCAAGTCATTTCCGATTAAACCATCGTAGCGCGAGTCGACATCGTACAAATAAAATTTGTGAAAATCATTACTGTTGAATGTCGGTAACAGTGGAATTTCGATAACCTCACTGTGTCTACTGGATGCATGAGTACTGACAATTTGGAAAGGTTCATACCTGATATCATAGAAAAAGAATTGGTATGCTTTTTGAGGGCTCAAGAATGACCTTGTACTACCAGTGTCAATCATCATTTTTGCATTTATTTCCGGGATATAAATGTGAGGTAATTTAAGCGTGGGGTCACAATTTAGTTCTACGATTTCTTGTCTATTGTCGAGGCCGGTATAGGAAAATTTTCAGTTAATTGTTCCTGAGGCAATTCTGTTTCGCTGTTGTATACTTCGTGTTCAACGTCGTCCGTGCATTCGTATTGCCCGTAGTCAAACTCGTTATCATCGTAATATTCATGATACTGTTCGTCGTCATATTCAGTCATCTCGTTGAGCTTAAAACCTTCGCGTGGCAATGGAAGGGCTGTCCTCATAGTTACGTCTGAGGTTTGCAAGCGTGGCGGCTGGACTTGGGGTGGTCTGTATCCGAATTGTTGGGGTGTCATCCCTACATTAGGGTTTGGCCTAAAGCCTAATGGTTGCGGCTGATTGTTACCAAATTGTGGGCGGTAGCCTAACTGTGGTCTATAACCGAACTGTGGTGGAGTATATCTGAACTGAGGTGGACGTAACCCAAGCTGTGGGCGATAGCCGAAATTTTGCGGTTGACCTTGAGGCATCCTAAAAGGTGTGGGTTGAATGCCGAAATTAAATTTAGGCGTTGCATTATTATTAGGTAATGGAGTAGGGAATCTAAATCCACTGGGTTGTGGGTTCCCGCCAAATTTAAAACCTAAGCCAGGATTTTGCGGTAAGGTCGGCCTCGGCACTGAACTGTTACTATTAATACCGTGCATACGTTTTCGCATATTATACTGGTCGTGGAAGTTCACTTCTTCAAGCACTACACTCAGAGCATCTTCCAAGGTCGCCGGGGCCTTTAGTCTTACTATGCGCACCATATCCTCGGGCAAGTTGTAAAGAAATACATTTAATGACGTGTTATTATAAATAGTTGTTTTTGCGCGTTTTAAAATGACGTCATCTAACATATTCACTTTGGAAATTAATAATGATCGAACACTTTGAATACGATTACAAAATTCCAAATAACTTTCGCCTGATTTAATTTTCATTGATTCAAGTTCAATATTTATGCACTGTTCACTACGCGGATCTCCAAAATGTTGTTTCAGTAATTCTTTTAACTGAGTCCAGGTCGTAACATCTTCGCGTTCAGATAATAAAGCAGCCGCTTTATCATTAAGTCGACTTGTTACAGATTGATACACAAATAAATCCTGCGCAACACTGCCTCTATACCTGCTAATTACATATTCACATTTTCTAATGTATAAATTTAATGTGCCCTTGTCTCCTCCATAAATAGGAACAAGGTTCAAAATTTCGCGTGGAATCGGTACGACCTCTTCTACTTGGGCCATTTTTTCGTAGAGTAATGAGCAGGTTAGAGAATACAAAAATAAAATTCTAAATTATTAATTGAGTAAGATGTGGCTGCGTTTACTTCACTCTAAAAGGTTTTCTCAGAATTCTTATAAGTATAGAGTAATGAGCAAGTTACAGCATGCAAAAATATAATTTTAAAATATATTTTTTTTTCTAACATGTCTCTACATTTACTTTACTCTATAAAGTTTACTAAGAATTCTTAAAAGAACAGAGTAATGATCAAGTTACAGAATGCAAAAATTAATTTTAAAATACTTATTGGCTAAGTTGTCTCTACATTTAGTCTACTCTATAAATTTTTCTTAGAATGCTTATCACTAACGGTGAACTAAACAAAGTTTTATATTGGGTCACCAGACACGTTATAATGAGCGAAGTCTTATCTCAATAATAACAATATTCGTGGAAGGTTAGGATTTGGAAAGGATGGCGAAAAGTTTTACTCACCAACCGACCGCTTCCATCCTGCGTGTCCCGTTCATAACAAATTTATTTGGTTTGAAGATTCACTCACGCCGCATTCCCGCGATTAGGTAAATTTGGATACCCGGATAATCACGAAAACTAGCGCAGCGCTATTACGAGCGAATCCTACCGGCTGCGCCAGTTAAGTTTTGGGAGCACTTTAAATGTTTTTTTTTAAAACTATAAATAAAATACGTGTTGCCGATTTGGAGGCTTTAATCCTAATGAATCAAAAATAATGTCTTAACGCTAACTTAGTCCTACACGGTGGCCCGAGAGGCCTTACTCAGCATTACCGAGAAATACATTGGTATGCTGAGTAGTCTGTCTACATATATGTATATTAGTCTAACACAGACGGGTGTGGAGGATGCATAACTACCTACGTAACATGAGAGGGCTTGGCTTTGTTGATAACATTGACAGGTAATACAAATACCTATTTAATTAAAATAATATTAAATGGGGCTACTCGTAAACGGTGAGTTCTATTTTTCAAAAAGTACTTAAGACCTACTCTAAACTCTAACTAAACCTAACTGATAAAATTAACTTTTCATTACTCATACTCGGAAAATAGGTCTGAAGTTGCCTGAGGAGCGGGTTGAAAGTAATACATTTCAGCCCTAGGGACGATCACTTTCAACTGACAATGACAGTTGAGAACTGACAGACACTCAAATTATAAAAAACTAGTTCTATTTTCACCATGTTTCAATATTTTTTTCTCCTCAAAGGGTTATGGTCCCACACTTCTCGTTCATTTGCTATTGTCAGTTTATGTTTTTAATTTCCTTGTATTCGTAATGAAAAGCTCAGTGTTTACCTCGGGATTAAAGACTTGTTTAGTCCCTCGAACTATTAGCGCCATCGCTACGCTCAGGCGCCAAACCCCATCTCGGGACTAAATAAGTTACTTTCACCCCTAGAATTACAACTAAAAAAAACATCAGAAAAACCAAGTTATAACTAGGAAATCAAAATTGTTACAAAGGCATCCAGTAAAAACTAGTTTTAACTAGTGAAAACGAGTTTTAGCTAAAAACCTATTTTAACTATAAAAAGGTAGATACTTAATTTTGCCATAGACAACGTTACTTTTGTTGATTCCAAATGTCATAATATTATTCATCAACAAAAAAAACTTATCGAAAGCAATTTAAATCTGCCGATTGATAAAATACCTAGGTACTTATTTTGCAGAGATTCTAAAAAAAATATGACGAGCCTATCGTCATAATCAGTACTTATTAGTAGGTATATTAAAGTATATATATCACTGCCGAGTCGAAATCAGCAATTTAGAAAAAAATATTAGACAGGTATAATAATATGAGGGTTGGATAACCTTATCGGAATTCGATAAAGGTTATTTCCCTGTAGGATGCTATTATCACCCGCATTGATATAGATCGATAAGATAGTCTGCACTTTCAGCCTTCGGTTGGTTTCAAAAACATCCTTCAAAAATTTAAGTAAATAAAGATACACAATATTATAGTTCTATGCCTTAAAACAAAATGGTACTTACAGAATATAACTGTGAAAAGTGTCATAAATAATTATATGCAAACAATATAACGCTATATAAAATGACAATACCATCAATAAATCAGTACACCAAGCAATAAATTGCTTCTTGAATAGTAATTAG
Organism: Agriopis leucophaearia; assembly: GCA_949125355.1. NCBI lineage: Eukaryota > Metazoa > Arthropoda > Insecta > Lepidoptera > Geometridae > Agriopis > Agriopis leucophaearia. The sequence continues at coordinate 10,551,790 of OX421283.1, forward strand.
ACTTCGTAGCAGAAGAACTAGGTACTAAAATGTATTGATACTATTGTAAGTTATTGCAGAATCATTAGGTACACTAGATACCTATTCTAACTGCATAATACTGCAGTTAAGGCTGTGTTCAGTTCACCGGTCAGTGCTATGTCTTTCACACATTTTAAACATCATTTTAAAAAAAGTATAAAAGTTTATTAATTCAAAATAACTTACTGACTAAATACATACGTTAACAAAAGATGCTGAAGTAGGTAACAAAATTAACCCATAATTGAAGATAAATAATCACTGATTGAGAGTTAAAAAACTGATTAGGCAGTATCGTTGGAATACCACCACAAATGCTATATAGCAATACATTTTCGCGTTGCTATTTAAATGGCGGAGATCGAAAAAAAGCAATACATTTTAGTGTTGCTATTTTATAGGATGGCAAATTGACAGAGATAAAAAAAACTTTTCTTTTCTTCTATCTGTTTTGCCTGAATAAAACAAAATTATCAACACAACAACGAACTGTAAAACGTTTGCAATAATTTTTATTCCTGCTTTGCGAATGTTTACGTTTTAAAATGTACATAAATCCTTAATACCGTGTAATCCTAAACATGAATATGCAATTATTTTTAAAGTACTCCTAATAGGTAAACAACTTGTTATCTACGTTGCCGATAACGATAGTCAATGCTTACGATGCACCCATGAACTTGGCCTTTATTAAGTAGTACCTATCTACGTATTACATTGTTATTCCACCCCGTGTGTATATTCTGTAGCAAAATTGGTTTCATAAGTGCATTTTTGTTGCCTATTATTGTTTTAATTGAATGAGCTTATCTGCATCGTAAAATAGAGAAATTCTGCTACTATGAACTTTTCCGTTTCGGTTTAAAAAAAAACACCCAATATATATGGGGTTTGTCATGATCGTTGGGTAGCTGTAACCCAGTAGGTATAACGTACTTAAAATAACCATTAGCAGAGTTTACTAAGACTGCCTGAATTCATCGCCTATTTGCAAAGTTAATTAATGAAAAGAAGAACATGTGAATGCTGAATCAACTTAGTATCTACAAGGACAATAAATTATTTTAATTAGTAACATTTGCAATGAAGTTGCAATTTATTTAACGAGTATAAACATAATCGTTGTTAATGTTATAGTCTTTCTTATATCCCAATATAAGATAGACTTAGATAAAAGAAGTGAATGCTGAATCAAATTAGTACATGGACAATAAATTATTTTAATAAGTAACACTTCCAATGAAGTTGCAATTTATTTAACGAGTATAAACATAATCGTTGTTAATGTTATAGTTTTTCTTATATCCCAATATAATATAGACTTAGATAAAAGAAGTGAATGCTGAATCAACTTAGTACAAGGAAAGTTAAATATATTAATTAGTAACACTTTCAATTAAGTTGCAATTTATTTAACGAGTATAAACATCATCGTTGTTAATGTTACAGTCTATCTTATATCCCACTCTTAGATGACTGCATCTAACAATGATAGTTATAAGCACAATCACGCAAAGTGAATAAGAATATGCAGTGTTTCTAACTATAGATACAAAATGCAATAAAATTCGCATGTAAACAACGTACTGCATATAAATAACATAGTAATAAGTAGATAACTGATAGTTATCGGACACTTGATTGAAAGTGTCCATCATTATAGAGGAAATTCGTAGCTTTACCACTTCAGATAACAATGATGTCATAGCAGGAAAGCAGTGATGTTTTGCAAAAGTAAACTGACTACACGCATCGATGAACGATTAGATGATCGTTTTAAGAACTATTTTATCAATAAACACTGTTTTAAACTATCACGGTTGTTCACTAAAGTTAAATGATTATTTACGGGATATCCTGTGGGAGCTCCTTCCACAACCTTACCACGGTAAATATCCCGTAAATAATCATTTAACTTTACTTTATCAATATAGTAAATTCAATTTAGTAAACCACACTCGCAAATTGCAATTAATAATATTATAATGTAAAATATCAGCATAGAATACCAAGTAGCCTTTGATCCAAAAAATGTTTATGCGTTAGCTTGTACTGAACAATTATCAATTAGTTTTGATGCGTAATAATAGTATAAGTCTTTCCATTCAAATTTATACACACAATGGTCCTTAAGAGAATTTACTATCACTCCAACCAATTGGATCGTAGGCACAATCATAGACTTTGTTATGATGTGAACTACGCAAACAGAACAAAGATTCAATTCTTTTTAAAAAAGTGTTTGTCTTCTATACATCTATACATATAATAATTTGTGTGATGAAAATTTGTGTTTGTTCTATGTCTGGGTGTTAATATCTATTTAAGTATGTATTTAAAAATATATATGTACGTATATCAGTCTCTGGCAGCCATATTACAAGCTTTGCTTAGTTTGGGGTCAGATGACCGTGTGTGCAATAATGTCCCAGATATTTATTTATATGAAAATCTACGCGTACGAAGTCGCGGGCAAAAAAACTAGTTGTTTTTATAATAATATGTTGTACCTACTTAAAAATTCTACAACCTATTAAAAAATTAATATATTTTTTATTTTCAACAGAGGAGCAACCCACTCCAACTTAGTAATATGTGATGAGACCGGCACAGTTTGCGGCAAATCAAAAGGCCCTGGAACAAATCACTGGGCCATTGGCATTGAGGAATGCGCCATAAGAGTCGTAAATATGGTCAACGCTGCAAAAGACGACGCTGGATTACCGAGAGATAAACCTTTAGATTCTTTGGTAAGCATATACAATAGAAAAGAGGCAAAGACAAGTTTTAACCTGTTATGGACGTGGTGCTTACCATCAAGCATGTCACTGGCTTGTCTCGTCACTCAGTAGTGTAAAAGCTTCATAACAGTGTTAAAATCACAGTGATTGTATTCACCATAATTATTGTATACTTAAATCAGTAAGCTTTTCAATGATAGGCAGTATTTTACTAAATAGGTCGACGTGATAACACCCACGCACTTCCATTATTCAATGTCTGAATTGAGATTTGTGAATGATTGGCTGAAACTGTTTTCTTCACATGCAATGTTGTACACATTGTAATTAGATTTGCTTTAGAAGCATCAAAAATCTTAAACTTTATCAAAAACGACATGATGCAAATCGACATGCATACTATTGACGGAGCTCTCATACAAACAACCAAATTTTCTAAACTGTTGTTCTGATGAATACAACAACAAACAATAGAAAAACATTTTTGAAGATGGACTTCGCAAAGTAACGCCTCATTCAATCAACTAACCAAATTTTCATTTTCTCTCTCAGGGTTTAACTCTCTCAGGGTGTGCTCAAGATTCCAGTAATGACGAACTTGCAGCCAAAGTCCAGGAGAAAGATCGAGCTTGCGCCAAAGCTATTTACGTAGCGACGGATACAGCCGGGTCACTGTTCACAGGTGCACCTAACGGGGGCATGGTGGTTATTGCTGGTAAATTAACTTGATTTATTACTGAACTAGACATATATTATTATACTACACAGGGACTAGATATTTAATCACCTACTCGTATTTTACCCAGCATCATTGCATAAAATCAGGGGAGTCAACGGACAAGCGCAAGCCTGTTAATTAATAAATAAAAATTAAAAACACATGATTTGTAGTGATCACCATCAAGATTTAGTTAAAAATAACTGGCCAAGAGCGTGTTGAGTGAGACACGGTGCATCCAAAGTCATAAAACTATGAACACTAAATTCATAGCCCAGAAGTTGGTGAAGCTATGTGAACTTAGCCAAACAAAAATGTATCATCTCAACATAACATACATATTTTATGTTTAAGCTAAAGAGAAAACTACTGAAAAATATTATGATTTTAGGTTAAGATCATTTTACGGAAAGGTCTACTATATTAGATAACTATTCTCCACACTTCAAAAGTATAAAAGTTCATTGATGTAACTAGTTTAAGAACTAGGAAATTAGAGAAAAATTTAAATCAGGAACTGGAATCAGGAAGTTTGCACGCGCTAATGTTGTGACCCTGACATCAATATAAATTGTCGATGAGTCCAATGACTAGCTAAACAGGTATATCACAAAATTCGAATGGAAATATTTTTATAAATTATATTTTTTATGAACTATGTATGTGACCACAAGACTTGTGGTCACATAGTCATAGGTCACAAGATGTTAGTATGGCTTTGGCTATGTAACTCTACCATATGCATGTCTTGACAAGCTCTTGGACAGTTATTCTTGTTAGCTATTCATTATAAAATGCTTCCACAACGGATGTAGACTCACCTGATCATACTCGTATGGTAGATATTGGATTAGAAGCCATTCCCTCAGTGTGATTAAATATTACCATTTACCCGGCGATTACTGCTCAGAGATTGTCTCCAAACGACAAAGTTATGGCTAAAGAACTGATGCATTTGTTTGAAAGCTATCTTCAGGCTATCCTCTTGGATTTTGAATTTTATGGACCAATGACAACTTGAGTACTTTTGTGTTAATAACCACTTATTAACCACGATGACTGAACAAAGAAAGTATTTCCGTGTGGAAAAAAACTGAATTCAAATAAGTCCAGGGACTCGATTTATGAAACGCTCGTTTGATATTTCGCACGAAAATATCATGCGAAATGGGAGCATGACTTTCAAAATCCCAAACAAACGTAGTATTATTTAAATAATCATATCACTCGCAATCGCAACGAGTAGTTTGAACCGTTTGAATTTGCTTTCTATCAATAGAAAAGCCTTTCATTTCGCATATTTTCGTTCGAAATCATACTAGCTATTTAAATATTGAACCTCGTTTATTTTGGAGAAAAACGATAATAGATATAACTACAACCTCATGCCCGAAACGCATATAAATTATACCTTATCCGTTCCATCGTAGGTAAAAATCGTTGTAACAGTTGCAATAATCAAAAGTATCAGACCGGAATACTCCGTTGCAACTGTTCAAAGCCAACCATTGTAAACAATCGTTTCAAATCTAGGTCATCACACAGCAGACGTAACTAGGTCTCGGGATAACCTTACACCTTGACTCGTGGGTACGAGTACGAACACACATGATTGATTTTTATTTATGTTTCGTCAGAATATTAGATTCACGGTTTATATTGCTTGCTGATATATTATTGCTCTTCCTTTATTGCTATAGTACATTACTGAAGCGGTCTGCAACAGTCGAAAAAACACATTTCTAGGTGGCTATTGCTTGCACTCTAAAGTGGGACTGGGCCGGTCATGACAGTTGAATGTCGGAAGATTGTTGGGCCAAAACCACAAAACTGGCCCAAAGGATGGCAAAAGACCTCCTGGATGGCCCAGGTGATGATGGAGGGACGCACTGGACTCCTAATTGAAAGACTGGACTCAAATTGCCCAAAACATTGTGGAATGGAAGGAGGGAGGGAGGCCTTTGCCCTGCAGTGGCTAAAATAATAAATAATATACCTTGTAGGTACTATGAGCCAATCACAGGACACCCCGTGAAAATGAACGTAATTTTTGTTTGTATATTCTAGCAGAAATCATGTGCATTCGCATCTTTTTCGTGGATAAACATAATCAAACCTCTTTTCACATTGAATTTGAAATAACTTACGCACGCACAAGATAATCAGTGAAGACAAATTTGGCCACATATTACTTACTCAATCGGACGAGGCCTTAGAAAAATTTTCTTCAAATTATGAACATATTAATAATACAGAAACAGAAAATAAGATTTAAAGGGTCTCAATTCTCAATAAACAATTTATTTCAGTAGGTATCTTCTGTAATAGTACAAAAGTAATAGTACTTGATAGCGTGTACCTTAAAAATAATGTGTAATTATTCTTTCTTTAATAATGGAATTTTTGGACACGCAGTGTCGATTAAATTAAAGGGCCTTACTTAAAAACGTTACTCAAGTTGATCCATGTTTTAAAATGCTCTCTCAACTTCTCGCTGACGGCAATCGTCACACGCGAAAACAAGACGGAGCATATTTAGCGTATGTCAACTTGAGTAAGGTTTTTAAGTAAGGCCCAAAATGTCTAAATGGAAACTACAACAAAATTAATACATAGATTTATACTTCCAGAACTAAAAACTCGACAAACAATCATTTATAGCTAAGAATTAAAAGAAGCCGCATAATATGATAAATTTGATAAGTAGGCAGTGATAGGGCTCACTTGCAGGGATCCTCCTGGAAAGTTCCACACCTTTGCCAGTTATTCAACTGCAAAGCAGTAGTGTACAAACACTACTGTGTTCCGGATTGAAGGACAATGTTTCCAGCGAAATTACAGGGCACACAGAGATTTGACATCTTATATCTTGGGGTGACGAGCGCAGTGCATTGCCATCCAGGGTTTTGAACTATTGAAGTTCAAAATTCTGAGTGACGTTGAGCACTAATGGGCAAGCGTGAAGAGCCATCAAGCGAGCAACTTCACTCGTCTCGTCACTTAATAGTTATCATAAAAAAGGCAGGCATGTAATTATTAAAAACAGACAGTAAATTGACACTGCTTAAATAATTGCTGCTGCGAGGCAACGAACGATAACAACTGAACGAGACACGCATAATGAATACCGGTTCGAGATACCTAGGTACCTCTACTTTCTCTTTTGAGAAGTGTTCATTTGACTCTAAACTAAACCGTGATAAATTCATAACGGGTGCCTTCTAGTCACTATTGATTTAATTTATTGTTACTTGATGACTATCTTTCTTTAGTGACAGTTTTTATGTTTTTAACACATGAAACACTTAGAGTGCCATTTTATTAATCGACTTCTAAAAAGGTTCTCCATTCGACAGTTTTTTTTAATGTTTGTTACCTCAGAAATTTGGACTGTGTGAACCGATTTTGATGATTATTTTTTTATATGAAAGCTGGTGAAAAAAAAGAAAGTTTTTTTTGAGTTAATAAAACATATTTATTGTAATAATGACAAAGTAACGCATTTTTACGATTTAATTAGACTAAAAAACAATAGATTGACAGATCATGACCATATAATAAATATTGTAATAAATTATTTTGTTGCTAGCCGCCGCTGCAGTAATGTACTATTATGTGTCCTTCTAAAACACACACATCATTGAGGTGAAGAAAGCTGTGAAAAATGTGAATTCGCCCTTTAACTACCTTATCTATCGATCACATTATCAGCCATCAATGTCCACTGCTGAACAAAGGCCTCAGACTCTCTCAGAGGGGTGTTGTGTGTTATCTATGGATAAACTCACAGAATAGTCGATGGTTCTATACATGTCTGTCACCAGCTAGCTTTCTCTTCTGTCAAGATTGAAGTCTTTATCTAAAAAACATACCAAAATGCAATAGATAACTGCCGTGGGCCTGATTAACTATTTTATTTAAATATCAGGTACGGGCTCAAACTCATTAATGAGAACACCAGAAGGAAAACTGCACGGCTGTGGAGGCTGGGGACATTTACTCGGTGACGAAGGAGGTGGTGAGTTTCAAACACTAATTAAATAAGTATAATAAGTCCAAACAAAAACTGATTCTTCATATGAAAACCTTCGTTCTGACTTTATCTTTATTACTTGCAATAAACCATTAAAGGGGGAAAGCATCCTTCATAATCTTATATTTTTCCTTATCTAAAATCTGCCCTACTAATTCCACTTGCAAAAATCGTCATTTTTGGGTCACTTTTTTTGCAGAAATTGTATCCCAAGGGGATAATCTATGCACAAAAAATCATTTTGATCTTGTTCTTTAGATACACTTAAAGCTATAAAACATAGACTTTTTTATATAAAAAAAAAAACGTTTTCCCCATTTTGCTCGAAACGGCCATTTGCATGTAGGTAGTAGGTACTGCATTTTTTATAAGGAGGGCAGAAATGTACTAGGTACCTACTACTAATATCTTTGCATAGAGATGGGGAAAGGGGATCAAAAAGAGGTCTTACCTCCGAAAGGGGGGGTAGAAGTAACTATTTTACTAATAATCGAACGAAACTTAAGTCCGTTGACAAAATCTTTGGAAATTAAGAATGTTGCCATGGGGTCACGCAAAAAACATATTTTTTATATTATTTCAGCATACTGGATAGCCCACCGAGCCGTCAAGAAAGTGTTCGATGATATAGACGGTCTTCGTCTCGCTCCACATCCCACACATCGCGTCTGGGAGATCGTTAAGGAACACTTCAATGTCGACAACCGAGATGATTTGCTACCACACGCTTATAAGAACTTCCAGAAGTCTGAGTTTGCTGGTGAGTAACCTAAATAAATAAATAAAAATACACTTCTCAAAATGTAGTTCAGCAGTGTTAATATTACGTTTGTTACTATAGTTATACTGTTAATTTTCTTAAATTATAATTATATAATAAAAAATACAGTTGTTAACAATCATTGTACTAATACGTACATATTAACAAATTTCTAGAAGCAAAAATATAAGTATACATATAATTTGTTTATTTCTATTTTGCACCGCAGCCGCACTAAAACAAATTAAACAAAATTAAAACAATCACAATAATAATATTATTATTAATGCACAAATTCACAACAAATGCCAAAAGATTAATACTTAAACAAAAAATACGAGAGCGATAAAATACATACAATTTCAAATAAAAATTCAGTAAAAATATTACAAAATACATTGTCGGTGGTTCCTATGGGCCCCAATCTATTCAAAGCCTGTCTCTCGTCTACTATTGCCGAGATGCCATAACACACTAACTGTTAAGTAGTAGCGTTCTTCCTTCATAATTAAAACTGTCACGAAACTATTTTACTGTATGACGTTACTTTGGCGTTACTTTTTATTTTGATGAAGAAATTGACTGATGGGAGGGTAATTATGAAAAACCACAACCTTCCTGTTCCAGGTTTAGCAGTAAAACTATCAGCCCTGGCATACTCAGGCGACGACCTCGCACGGCATTTGTTTGCGGAGGCGGGAAGCGCGCTCGCTGCACATATTGGTGCGCTGGCGCACCGTTCTGGCGCGACGAGGCTGCGCGTCGTGTGCGTTGGCTCCGTCTGGCACAGCTGGGACGTATTAAAGCCTGGTTTTTTGAATGAACTAGCCGATAGAAGGGTAAGATAAAAAAAATTGACAGCCCCGTTAGCTTAGTTGGTAGTGAACCTGCTTTCTGCGCTGGGGGCGTGGGTTCGATTCCCACCTAGGACAAACATTTGTCTGATGAACATTTGTGTTTGTTCTATGGCTGGGTGTTAATATCTATTTAAGTATGTATTTAAAATATATATTTGTATGTATATCAGTCTCTGGCTGCCATATTACAAGCTTTGCTTAGTTCGGGGTCAGATGACCATGCAATGTATGAAATAATGTCCCAGATATTTATTTATTTTATTTATCTATATTTTACCCTGAAAGAAAATATTTAATTGGTATATATATGGCTTTATATTTTTTTATGATTTATAGCAGAAAGAAATCCGATACTAGGTACCTTATTAAGTACGTTTTTTTACATGTCTTCGAGATAAGACGTACACTTTATCTAAATTCTACAAAAATATGTTTCACCACATTTTATTTAAATTACTAGTAGTGTCCCGTAGTTTCTTTCACCTGGTACTCTACAGAGCCGTGAATTGTCCGGGATCAAAAATGGCCTATGTGTTAATCCAGGAATATAAGTTAACTGAACACAAAATTCATGATTCATTCGAATCTATTCAGCTACTAGCTGCGCTAATTACTCTGACACACTCACATAGCCTTATAATTATATAATTGTATAGATTACGGAATCAGTGAGGACAAACATACACACACAAGTACACACAAACTATCACATTTTTAATGTTAGTATAATAATGATACGATGCTTTCATGACAAACATTTCCAATCTATATAATAAAAATAATAATTTATTTGTACAAAAACTTTCAAACAAAAATATTTTAACGATATAATAGTGATGCTTCTATGTAATCATATTTTTTTATGATACTGACAAGACGAGTGAAGTCGCTCGCTTGATGGCTTCACGCTAGCCCATAACAGCTCAACGCCACTCAGAATTTTGAACTTCAACAGTTCAAAACCCTGGATGGCAATGCACTGCGCTCGTCACCCCGAGATATAAGATGTCAAATCTCTGTGTGCCCTGTAATTTCCCTGGAAACATTACCCTAATTAAATTAATTGGGCTATTATCAAAAAAATCATGCAATTATATATTTCTTACAGTGTACAACGGAGCTAGAACTAGTCCGCCTCAGGGTATCGAGCGCGATGGGCGCAGCATGGCTTGCAGCTAAACACATAAACTATCTCCTTCCTCGTGACGATTCCGCATTCTGTCAAGTTTTCTACACTTACAAGCCTTCAAACCACACATACAAACAAAACGGCACTTCTGGTAATCACAGCCACGAAAATGGCGCTTCAGACAAAAATGACATCAGTCAAGAAAATATAATTTATCTACAAAATGGCACCAACCAAGAAAATGGCACCGGGCGAGAATATGGCACCAGCCAAGAAAACGTCAGAATAAATGGGAGCCGTGGAAAATTAAATGGCAACCAAGAAAATGAACACACTTGTAGCTGTGCTGATTGGAGAAACTGGAGCTAAAATTCTCTCAAATCTATTGTATCACCTAGAAGTTTAAGCAACAGAACAAGTTCCGAGTATTTTTAGGAACTAATTAAAATTAGAGGACATATAAGTTACTTTGAATTGAAATCATCATATATTTTATCATAGTTAAGCATTTCAAAGCCAGCTTCGTATCATCATTAGAATAAAAGTCGTTAGCATATTTCTATTGAGATCTTGATGTGCCAAAATAAAAATAATGATCTGTAAAAAAAAAGACTCCACCTTCGATTTTTAAAACGTAATATTTGGTTAACTATACCTACTTTTGTGAGAAATTATTATTAAATCTGTAGGTTACATAATTTATCCATGTATATTTATGTATAATATGTTTTTATTTATAGGAGTAGATGAATATTGTACATATCACTAAGTACGTACCTACTATTTTGTATTTGTAGTTTAAATATTACTTATGGATAGGTGTAATAAAATATAGTAACTACCAACCTTATTAATATACGGTTATATTATTACAATAAATGTTTAAAATAATTATATTCTTGTTACACAGAAAATAAATATATTACAACATTGTAAAATGGGCTTTTCCTATAAATTTTAAGACCAATCTGATTCGGCTGCATAAAATAAACATATCACAGACCAATAAGGGTTTCCCATAATAAACCCCGATCAATAGAAATGAATGAACTAAAAAAAACGTCGATGTCTGCTATGTGATGATGCTTCGCTTAGCATGTTAATGCGCTAAATAACTTCCCACCTATATTATTATAAAACTGCTAGAGATGACCCCATCTCTAGCAGAGTTTTAAAAGCTGTGACACGACGAACGAACGATGTGTCAAATTCTTATCTGTGGTCAAATTTAGTTTGAAGTGAAGTCTATTCGCAAATCGCAACAAGAAAGTTTTATATTTAACAATGTTATTTTTTAGATTTTATCGCATTTTAAAACTAAAACCCATACAAAATGTGAACTATAGATGTGTCTCCCGGCTTGAACCAGCGTTTCACAGCAGAAACAACGAGAAGGACCGCCTAAAAAGCAATTATTTTAATGGAGTTCTAGCGGTTGCCGCTGGGTTTATAGGTTACGTTAGCTATAGGGAAAAATTACTTGCAGCGAGTAAAACAAATGATTTAAAAGGTAGAAGAAAGCAATATAACTTCATCGCGGATGTAGTTGAAGTGTCAGCGCCTTCAGTAGTTTATATAGAGATCAAAGACGGCAGACGAGTAGATTTGTTTACGGGACAGGCCATGACCCTTTCGAATGGTTCTGGTTTCATAGTAAAAGAAGATGGACTGATTTTGACGAATGCTCACGTTGTGGTGAACAAGCCAAATGCTATAGTCAGCGTGAGATTACTGGTGAGTGATGAAACAGTTATTTTGGTTGCATCATGTTTTGTAAAGAAGCTTTATAGTTATAGAATTAGGAATGTAGTTAAATAATATTTCTTCTTCATTATCATCACAATATTGACATCTCATCCTTAGCATCTTAAACATAACATCCCATCCCATTGTCTTACACCTAGACACAGATTAATATGTTTTGTTTGCTGGTTTTGGATATGGACAGTCATTGCTGCGGCGTTGTACAAAAAAGACCCTGTGTCGTTTGTTCATTCATAAAGAACCAGCAGTCTCCAAGTTGGTGGCAGGTTCCATCCTCCATCCCTATTGAAGGTTGGACTGGACTGATATAGATTGCTTCTCGGCTCGCAGTGCCAAGTAAGATGCAGCCGTGCAAGCGTTCACGTTGAAAAAGACCGCAAAACGAAGTTGAAACTATAGTTTGAGTAACTGGCTTAATCATACGTGAGTAATTCCCGTGTAATATAAATAAAATGTTATCTTAAATAATGTTTCAGGATGGCACTATGCACACAGGTGTAGTGGAGGATGTAGACATTAAATCAGACCTGGCGACACTAAGGATACCGTTGCGAGGTCTACCCACCATGAAGCTGGGAACCTCTTCAGATATTCAGCCTGGCGAGTGGGTTTGTACTGATTAAACAAAATAAATTATACACACAATTTTCACTTGAAAAAAAAAACTGTAAGGGTCAGTGTCTTCTAGGACATTGAAATAATTTTAGTCATTTCCTTAATAATTTTCAAAGCTCTTTGCTAATATTTAATATTGCGATTAAGGTCGAGACTCCTTGAAGAAACTCAGCAACAAGTCTCCAATACTACCACAACACCTGGTGAAATAGGAGTAGAACAGTTTAGGCAGAGACCTAGAGCCGTGCTTCGTTATCTTAAGGAGCTCAGGCTGTGTAGGCTGTCAGGGGCAAATGCACAATACAATCCAAGCGGGATGTCAGTGCAGGTTTTATCACCCACACTTTAAAATAGAATCGGCTCTTTGCTTCTAAATTTTTCAAACATACAAGGAATACTCTGCCAGAGTCAGTGTTCCCTGAAAATTACAAAATGTATGTCGCCAAATTGACAGTAAGCAGGTTTCTTCTAAGTATGTTGCATCCTAGTCTATGCCTTTGCGTCTTTCGCCTTTTACATCAGTGCGTTTTTTTACTCGACTTTGCAAGAAGAATAGTTATGTTTTTCAAGTATATGTATGTATGAGGTTTCTTTGGCACGCCCTACAACCTTAATAACTGGATTTTGATATGTGAGGTGACATGTCTATCACTAAGAAATTCTGAAATTTTATGGTAGCATTTTTGTACTAAAAATATTTTAGTTTATTTTAAAACATTCTATTACTTAAGTCTGTGATAATTTTAGTAAATATTTCAGGAGCCGTACAAAATACCCTTTTTTGTATGAGTGCAGTTTTAGCCGTGTGTGAGTTCGACCAACCACAAGCCTAACTTGCCTTTAGCCTAGCTTTTGCGAACTGCTAGTCTGTGGAATGCACTGCCTGAATGCTTGTCCCCTGATAAATCTGAGTGTCTTCAAATCACAATTGAATCGGTTTCTTTTAAACAAGCATGCTCCATTGTAGACCGCATCATCGCTTATCATCAGGCGAATTAGCGGTCAAGCGCAAGCATATTATATAAAAAAAAGGCTATAATGATTTTTATTTCTTTTTTAATTCCAGGTTGTAGCGATGGGCAGTCCTCTGGCTCTCAGTAACACTGTGACAGCGGGGGTGGTCAGCTCTACACAGAGAGGCAGCGCCGAGCTAGGGTTACATGGTAAATAATGGCTTCACTTCTAGCCGCATTCAACACCAAATTTGAACATGTATCACCTGTAATATTTTTCTGTAGTGGTAGGACTCTTTTGCTGGGGTCCGCCTGGTGAAGTACCACACCTTTGCCAGTTATTAAAACGCCAAGCAGTAGTGTGCAACACTACTGTGTTCCGGATTGAAGGACAATGATTCCAGCGAAATTACAGGGCACACAGAGATTTGACATCTTATATCTCAGGGTGACGAGTGCAGTGCGTTGCCATCCAGGGTTTTGAACTGGTGAAGTTTAAATTTCTGAGTGGCGTTGAGCTGTTATGGGCAAGCGTGAAGAGCCATCAGGCAAGCGACTTCGCTCATCTCGTCACTCAGTATCATAAAAAAAAACTATACTTACAGCTAAGATTCTCTGTCCGGTACACAGACATGTATGATGATATTTAAATTTATTAAGGTCGCCTATGAATAGCCTAGATAATATTTTCGTTATAATATATGTTTACACCATGGACAGGTAAGCGCAGACCTAAAAGAGACCGCAGGAAAACGCTGGATGCAGGCTGCCTCCAACCAACCTTTTTTGGAAATCGATGGGCCTATGTCTAGCAGTGGACGTCCTATGACTAAAATGATGATGATGAATGTATGTAATATTCCTTGTTTCTGTGATCTTTTAATAAAGAGGTATTTTTCTCTTTTTTTTTTTATGTCACGTCATCTTTGAAACTTGTATATGTTAATTTGGAAACTATAGAAGAATCATGTATTGTATCAGTGATCACTAACATTATCATCAGTCTTCGTTATTTGGAGTATTACATTGGAGTTGTTACATTGTATATAACACTCCGAAATATAAAAAAGTGATGATTTGACTTGACAGCTAGTCCTTTCCGCCAGGATGAAATGATACCATCTTATTCGAGCGAGCCAATCCTAGACGCAAATTGTATAAATAACGTTTTTACTCGTACGAAAGGTAATTTTGACTTTATTATCTTTGCCACCTTACCTGGTATAAAAATGTGATTTGGTTCAATTAGGTGAGATTCCGCTTTCGTCAGAATAAATGTTAGGCTGTTATTTTTCTGATGGAATGATGACTGATGGAATTACTTCTACGTCAGATTCCTTGTCTTGATGACAGTTGTCAAACTTAAAACAGCTATTACTCGGAACCTATTGATCGTTGACTTGTTCTTTACAGAAGTGATAGATCTCATCTTCATTTTGGATGACAGCTGTCAAACTTTAAATGGCTATAATTCTGAAACTGTTATGAAATGTTAAAATTTCCAGGTAAAGACATGGTCTACATACAGACAGACGCTCCGATAACTTTCGGAAACAGCGGCGGACCGCTGGTCAACCTGGACGGGGAAGCGATTGGTATAAACAGTATGAAGGTCACATCGGGAATATCTTTTGCTATACCAATTGACTATGTCAAGGAGTTCTTATCTAAAAGTGAGTTACAACCTTAGATCATAAAGTACAGATGATTATTTACGGGATATTTACCGTGGTGAGGTTGTGGAAGGAGCTGATATTTGGGCGCAGTTACATGCATATGTTCAGGGCCGGATTAACGCTATCAGGGGCGTAAGTTTCGATAAAATACTTCCACATTCAACCAAATACCGTTAGATGGCGCTTTTTACAGTAAGTAAAGTCATTTTTCTTCATGGCAACATTACCAGATGTAAAGAATGAGGAATGAAACGATTTTTTTCTTGGTGCATGGCCCTACTGTAGGGCCCACGGGGGCCTAGTCGGTGCGGGGCCCCTAGGCAGTTGCCTAATTCCCCTAATGGATAATCCGGCCCTGCACATGTTACTTGCAACTATAGAGATCTCGAAATGCCAGAATTTCAATCGAGGTGATGGTTTTCAACTTGCCAGTGCGTGGAATCCAGTATTAGAAAGAAAGAAAGAAAGAAAAATATTTATTAATGACAGAAACAATACAATATAGAATATTAAAAACATGAAAATAAAATTATGGTTTCTGTCACAAATCGGTCCCAACTCAGCATAGTGCTGGTCGTATAAAACCATCGTATATCGTATTAAGTAGCCTCAAAAATAAAAGTCCGCGTTCAAATGTGTTCAAAATACTATACGCAGTGATACAGTGAGTGTGTTTTGTCGGGACTTATGTTCGAGTTCGAGTTCCAGTGATAACCGTAGCAAGACTAAGAAAGAGGGTAGATTGTTTTGTCTGCACCTAACTTTGAATTGTTCGACCAACCGCCCGCATTCTTCAAGTTTCCCGCTAACATGGTGCATGTAACTGCTCCGAAATATCGGGAGCTCCTTCCACAACCTTACCACGGTAAATAATCATATAACCGTAGTGAACAATCGTGATAGTTTAAACAGAGTTAATAAAGTCTCTACTTATAGTAAAGACTGTTATTTTTAACAAAACCCAATAATAATTCTTATCCAATGTCAATTTCAATCAAATGTTAACACAATATTGACAAATCACTACCCTAGAAAACAATTTTGTCAACATTGGATTAAAATTGAAATGGGCACATGGCCTAATGTTCAATTTATTATAAATAACAGGCTTAGCGATGAATATAACTAAATACATCACACATACTGAAAAAATAAATTGAATTGGCTGATTAATCTCCGATATATGACTGACTGATGACTGGCTCGGTGGCTCAGTTGGTAGTGATCCTACTTTCTGTGCTTGGGGGCGTGGGTTCGATTCCCACCTAGGACAAACATTTGTGTGATGAACATTTGTGTTTGTTCTATGTCTGGGTGTTAATATCTATTTAAGTATGTATTTAAAAATATATATGTATGTATATCAGTCTCTGGCAGCCATATTACAAGCTTTGCTTAGTTTGGGGTCAGATGACCATGTGTGCAATAATGTCCCAGATATATGAGTGTTCAAAGTTTTAGGTGGGGATAGAGAGGGGATGCTCCATCCTTTTCTCGCAAAGTGTGTGTTAGTATAGCATTTGTATGCCGCGTCTGAGGCGTGACGTCATAGCTCAGTATAGTGCGCTCTCTGTCTAGCATGAAATTAAAATTCTTATAACTTATTTAGTTTTGAACTAATTTAAATTTTGTTTTCGTTGATAGGCTCTATTGATGATCAGCTTTTTTATGAGGTAATAAAAATATTAGTCATCATGCCTATTGCACTTGTATTGGGTAAGAATTGAGTCAGTACCGTGAACTTACTACAATCAGCATTGTGTTCGAGAGTAAGCCTTCTATCCGATAGCATATTATAAATGTTTACTTTCCAAATTGCAGGTAAAACGAAGTCCCCGACAGTCTCGAAGCGGTACCTCGGTATCACCATGCTGTCCCTCACACCCAACATACTGATGGAGCTGCGAATGAGGAATCCAGAGGTAAAGTACAACCCAGAAAGCTCTGTCCCATCTTTCATAAACTATGATTCCGATATCCAGCATCAGAGATAGGCATCCGCGACAGATGCCACTGGAACTAAAACTTTACCACCTTTAAAATAAAGTTGAATTAGTTATTTGTTGTACTTATAGCAGCCGCGTGGAACACAATTTTTTATCTCACTTTAGCGAAGAAAATATTGTATTTCTTTATAACAGACTTTCAAAAAGGAGGAGGTTCTCAATTCACTGTTTTTTTTTTAATATTTGTTATCTCAGAACTTTCGACTGGGTTAACCGATTTTGATGGTTCTTTTTTAGTTTGAAAGCTGGTGTTTCCATTTTGGTTCAGTTCCGTCATTTTTATGAAGTCTGTTTTTTATATTGGCAATTATTTTATTATTTCAGATGCCTACAGACATAGAGCATGGAATCCTTGTATGGAAAGTAATCATTGGATCACCGGCTCACAAGTAAGTTGAATTAACAACACCCACTATACTGTTCCATCACCAGTCAGCACCGTAGCGGGGCCTGGGGTGCCCAACTCTAACCGCGGGCCCGAATAGGCGCAGCTTGCAAAACGCGCCGAGATACGGTTTGCGGTCGGGTGATTTTGAAAACTGCACATATTCGAGCCCGCGTTTAGAGTTGGGCGTAAGTCCCCTGATAGTGAATTCACGAGTGTTGTGGATATATAATTCTACTTGCATGTGCCTTCAGCATTATCAAGAAGCAAAAAATATATATCTAATCGCTACCGGGTTGCAGGAGGTATCATAGCTATTTTCATCCACATCATCTAAAATCGACCTTTTATTGTTACAGCGGCGGCCTCCAACCGGGCGACATAGTGACACACATGAACGGTAAAAAAGTGCACACAGCTAGCGACGTGTACGCACTACTGGAGAGCTCTACCGGCCCGCTGCGGATACACGCCGCCAGGGGGCGCCAGAAGATAGAACTCTCCATCACTCCGGAAATACATTAGAAGTGGCAACTTACATCGAAATAACACCAAAAGGTCGCACAGGACTCATATCAGCAGTATCGGCGTCAATCAATCAGGTTTTGAGCTTAATCGACTTTAAAATAGGGCTAGATTTTTGGCTCTTTTCTGTGGTTGAAGCAATGCCGTTACGCCTAGCATGCGTTGCAGTATGAAGTTTCATAGAAAGAATATGGAATGGCTCAAGTATAGGCGATGCTGATCCGGCACCGATAAGTGCGCTGTGACCTTAATTAAGCTGTATAATAGTTTCAATCGAAACACCAGATAAAATTCAGCTTTGTTAATATACACTGAAAGGACAAAACTTTACGACAGTTTAGAGTGACCGGAAAATTAAAATGTTTTTTTACGCTTAATTTAGAATCGCTTCGGTGTCTGGCGTCGTGTGCACTAAGAATTAGAAGCCGTGAAATGGATTGGATTTAATGGTGTACGGCTTACCATCCATCCATCCATCATACGTAAATTACCATTTCACAATTTTTTCAAGCCCATTTTATTACCAAACCATCTATTCAGATGGATAAATATAACTTAAATGTTAATGCTTACTAAGGCATACCTTATTTGAATAACCGGCCAAGTCACAAATGATAATAAATCTCTTTTATTGTGTGCCAGTGAGGTAGAAAGACTACGGAGGTGCTGTACCTACATTTTGATCAGATTGCAAAATCTCCTTGCTAATACGGTTGCCAGTAATGTCCGAGTAATTGTAACTAGCCCGCTACCCGCGCGTACCATTCAAACTTCAAAAATAGCTACCATTAAAATGGCCATCCTTGACAGCTGTCAAATCCATACAAATTCAATACAATAGCCGCTCCATTATCCTACCTCCCACATTTGTGATAGAAACCGGGAAGCATATAATATATTCATTAGTTATTATGTTTTGACAGTTGATTTAATGTTGCCAAGTTAAAACTTTATTTTTATGCGAAGTGTAATTTTAGTTATTTTATTTTGTACAGTGTTGTTTAGTGGTATATTGTAAAAAAATGTTTCGATTGTAATATAGCATCGAATTTATTATTGTTATTTCATTTTAAACTGATATTAGGGGTGTCCACAGACTATACAAACTTGGAGAGAGACTTCCAAGCAATACTTATTAGTAGATAGCACTCTTGGCAGAGTGCTTGTGGTCATCAGTCCTTTTGGTAGGTTACTGGATCCAAAGATAAAGATGGACACGTATTGTCTACACTTAGTAAAACTGACTTTATAAAAACAAATGGATCACATTGAAAACCAACTTCAAAAATATATGAAAAACTGTAAGTGCCTATAAAATTTAAGGGTTGCCCTCGATTTCCCTGGAATCCCATCATCAGATCCTGACTTGGTGACAATAGGACCAAATTGGAAGTATAGCCTACCGAACAATTTTTATTTTTTTTAAATCGGTCAACAGTTGGCGGAGAAATCGTTGAATATACATTTAAAAAAAGCAGTGGAACATAGAACCGTCCTCCTTTTTAACTGACTTCCAAAAAGGAGAAGGTTCTCAATTTGACTGTTTTTTAATGTTTGTTACCTCAGAACGCGACTGGGTGAACCGATATTGATGATTCTTTTTATATTTGAAAGCTGGTGCTTCCCGTGTGGTCCCATTTCAATTTGGTCCAGTTCTGACATATTTATGAAGTCTGTTTTTTTATTGATAATTATTCGTTGGTTAATTATAAGTGGCGTTATGTATCCGAAAACCTTTTTGTTCTTAGATAGTTGATGGAAAGAATGAGGTTATAACCTTATCACAGATATAATCAGATTATGTTTTCGGGATGAACAGAATTTGCTTATAAGTATCATCGACAAAAGATAGTACGTTACATCCATGTAAGTATTTATACAATGCAGTCAGGTTATATTCTAAAAAAAAAAAAAAATGCGTTATTTGTTTTTAATCGAGTCCCGAAATGGAGGAGGTTAACAATTCGACTGTTTTTTTTAAATGTTTGTTACCGCAGAACTTTTGACTGGGTGAACCGATTTTGATGATTCTTTTTTTTATTTGAAAGCTGGTGCTTCCCATTTGTTCCAATTTGGTCCAGTTCTGATGAAGTCGGTTTTTATCTTGAGAATTAATATTAATTTAATTTACTTGTTAAATATTCGTTTTACAATTATGGTTTTCAAACTTGTTTGTACGAAATACCAACGTCCAAATGATTGTATATCAATGTATCTGCTAATTGAATCCTTAACTGAATCGAAAGAGATTGATTGCAATAATAAATTTTAATTAAACTATAATCTTCATACTGATAATGAAAAGAAAGAAGATCTGTCGTTTATCTTTGGTCAGGCATTACAGTCGTGAAAAATTACCATGTTAGAATTAATAGTTTTTGGTATTTTGTTGGTAAGCAAGTGACTGCCTCGGTGGCTCAGTTGGTAGTGATCCTACTTTCTGTGCTTGGGGGCGTGGGTTCGATTCCCATATAGGACAAACATTTGTGTGATGAACATTTGTGTTTGTTCTATGTCTGGGTGTTAATATCTATTTAAGTATGTATTTAAAAATATATATGTATGTATATCAGTCTCTGGCAGCCATATTACAAGCTTTGCTTAGTTTGGGGTCAGATGACCATGTGTGCAATAATGTCCCAGATATTTATTTATTTATTTATTATTTATTTATTTATTGTAAGAAAAGTTTTATTTATTTCACCATCATCGTCAGCCAAAAGACGTCCACTGCTGAACATAGGCCTCCCCCTTTAACCTCCACACTGAACATCCTGCCATCTGCATCCACTGGATGCCCGCGACTCTCACAATGTCGTCGGTCTATCTAGTGGGAGGCCTACCTACGCTGCGTCTTCCGGTTCGCAGTCTCCACTCAAGAACCTTTCTTCCCAATCGGTTAACAGTTCTTCGAGCGATGTGGCCTGCCCATTGCCACTTCAACTTGCAGATTTTAATAGCTATGTCGGTGACTCTGGTTCTATGGCGAATATCCACGTTTCGGATTTTATTTATTTAGAGAGCCACAATCTCAAAGTAAAAACAGTCAAAAAACGTCCGAGCGTCATTGTACATACATAGACATCAATTATATGGTTTACAATGCCATATTTACTTCAATTGAGACGTTATGTCGCTTGCCATAGTGTTCAACGTCGCTTGTCCGATAGGGCATCGTAGCACTTTGCGCGGCGTTGTAGTCGGATCGCGGTTGCCTTGCAACTAACCGAAAAGTCGGCCCAATGCGTAGGGTGCGCAGAGTTTTGGTTCGGACATTTTTGTGGCACGATTGTGACTCTAAGTATTGTACCTCGATGTTTGAACCGCGTTAAGCGCAATTTACTAACGAAGCTAAACTATCTGATGATCGCTGGCGACTAAAGTAAATTGCAAATAATTAATTATCAAAATAAAAAAACTACTTCATAAAAACATCAGAACTGGACCAAATTGAAATGGGACCACACGGGAAGCACCAGCTTTCCAATAAAAAAAGAATTATCAATATCGGTTCACCTAGTCGAAAGTCCATTTTAAAAAAAACAGTCGGATTGAGAACCTCCTCCTTTTTGGAAGTCGGTTAAAAACTAAAAGAAAACCTCTCGTTTTATTTTTGGGGCAACTTTAACTACCACATATATATTTTTGGCATGTTATCAAAATTTTTGAACACTAGTAATTCTGTTTAAATAACTAAAAAAACACGCTTTAAAATCTCTAATCCTGAAGATCCTGGTAAGGATAATGGGACAAACTATTTAAATTATTGCATTGTAATCGGTCCTTGATAAGTGTGCAAAGTTTCAAATCAATCCGACGTATTGAAAGGGGTGAAAATCACCTTCAAAGATTCCGTTACATAGATACATACCAAGCGTAATTATTTACTTCCTGAAACCAAATTATATTCTATTTTATTATTTGTTAAATAAATCTACACTTCTACACTAATATTATAAAGAGGAAAGATTTGTACCTATTTTTGTATGTTTGTAATGAATAGGCTCCGAAACTACTGAACCGATTTGAAAAATTCTTTCACTGTTGGAAAGTTACACTATCCCCGGGTGACATAGGCTATATTATATTTTGTAGCGAGGCCGAAGGCCGAGCTTACACCCGTGCGAAGCTGGGGCGGACGACTAGTACACAATAAAAAAGAGAACAATTTTGATATAATTATACAGTTTCATGGTTCATATTCCGAAAAACAGTACGAAATGCTTTGATTCCACTTTAATTCAATAATAAAAGCGTGTTTAAAATCACTGAGTCAGAATTTATAAATATAGTTTGGGCATTTATAGGGGTAATTAGGTGGTAACCGTGTTTGACATTGACAAGTTACTTGTTAAATAATATAGTGGTATTTTATAGGCCGCCTGTTCAGCACAACTGTTCAATGACCCCAGTAAGTTAAAGTCAATATTATATACCTAACCGAACTATGTTGCCGTGACGACTCCCAGCGGAAAACTGTCGAATTTCATGAGTTTAGTAGATTATTAGTGCATGACTTGTAAATGAGTTTTTATTAATGCCATACATGGCAAACAAGCAGACGGGCCGCCTGATGGGAAGCGATCACCGTCGCCTATGGATACCTGCAACACCAGGGGCATCACAGCAATGTTGCGGACCCTAAAATACTCTATTAACAGCCCTTTTGAAGAAACCCATATTATAGCTACTCGGAAATACCAGGAGCTCATTCAACAAATTGTAGGTGTGAGGCAAAAAGGAACACGTAAAACGTACGCGATTTCCATCGATCTATGATATGTGGATGAATTTATGTGTATGATAATTTTAAATGTGTGTCCGTTTTTGAGATATTTGCGGAAAACACTTTCCGCTGGGGGGACGTCTTCACAGCGGCATTTTCAAACGGAGCTAATAAAAGAGTGGTAAAAATATGAAGATGGCTCCCTCAACTCCACAGATAGGTTGATTTTACTCAGGCCTCTTTTTCCCACTGGGCACATGCCCAGGGCCCCGCCATCGAGGGGCCCCAAGTTCCCTCCAAATCACCAAACAACCGATATTTATTACTGAAAAACATATTTATTTAGAAAAAAAGCATTGAATAATTACTGACTACAATACCTACTTGCATATTAGCTTTTGCGCGCGCGAAGCTACTATACTCTCTCCCGAAAATGGTGCTCTATCAAGGTCAAGGGCGTCGCTAAGGGGGTCAGCTTCCCCGCCGCCATCGCCAGCTGCCCCCCTAGAGATTAAAAAAAGTAACCAACTGCACAGAGACTGACTGCTCTTGACTGTATCTACCATTCATATTTTTCTCATCTTCCATAATATTAACTTGCCGCCCCCTGGGCCATGGGCTGGCGACGCCCTTGCGTCGCTGGCTGGCGACGGTCATTATCCTAATGTAACGGGCCTCCAATGTGTTAAAGACGGCCCTGATTGTACTGCCGTACCTACTTTTATTTTGCAGGTTTAGGAAACAGGCCGATACTTCGAATGAGACCCGACGATGTGGACGAGCCATCATGTGAGTACAAATCCTACGGAAGCAAATTACACAAAACTAAAAATTAATGCGGCCAAGTGCGAGTTGGGCTCGCGCCAAGTCTTTCCGTACCAACATTTTTTATTTATTTTTATGATGAACTGGGCGTTTTGCGTTTGACCACAACTCACCTGATGGTATGCGACGATGCGGTCTAAGATGGGGCACGCTTGCCCATGAGGTGCTTATTCACTCTTGTCTTGAAGAGACCCAGGTTGTAATTTATAGGGTACACCGAGGCAGGGAGCGCATTCCATTCCTGTGCAGTTCGAATTAAGAAGGAACATATAAATTGTTAACTACTAAAGTATAAAAAAGTAGTGCAAAAAGACATCATGCTCAGGCGGTCATCCATCCAAGTACTGACCGCGCCCGAAGTTGCTTAACTTCGGTGATCGTACGAGAACCGGTTGAATTTGTCACCGACTTGCACTTAGCCAGTATTTAATGTTTGTTGTTTTACTTTAGAGTGTGTTATACCAAATTTGACGCTTGTAGGTACATATTACCGTTTTTGCATTAGAGCAGATACAAAATACGTTTAAAAAAGTTTGTTGTATGGGAAGTGGGGACCCCCTATTATTTTTTATTTAATTATTTTTTCTTATTAATCCGCCAGAACATTACATATTCTGTGGAAATGTTAACTGCAATGGGTATCTATTATGGTTCGAAAGATACAGCTCTTAAAAGGTAGGACAGACAGACAGACGGAATATGCTCCCGTAATAGGGTCCCGTTTTAACACCCCTTTGGGTAAGAAACTCTAAAAACTCGCAAGCGTAATGCTAGTCTTATACAATGTACGTAATGGAGAATAAGTTAATTTAGTTTGAAATACTATGTACGGCACGTAGCCGCAAAACATCGCAGCTGCCATAAAATTAATTGGCCTTTACAAAAAAAAGTAATGCAAAAAGATCTGTTTCCGCCCGGGATCGAACCGGGGGCCTTGTGCGTGTGAAGCACACGTGATAACCGCTACACTACGGAAACTTGTATTTTGTAGTCGAAATTTATTATCAGTTTGTAATCAAAGCATTTCTCGTTATCATAAACACCGATTGTGTATCTCGATTGAGTAGATAATTATATTTTACCCACATAATAGTAAAGAGCATAGAATCGTCACATGATTTACAAAGCGTACAAGGCCATCTGTCATAGTAGGTATGTAGCTTTTGGAGCCTTATACAGGTCCCTGTAGGTACATAAAAAAAAACTTTTTTTTTACAGTTCCTTCATAACTTAAGAAAATACAAGCTATCACTAAAAAAACTTTACTTGCATGACATATTTTTTGATTTTAAAACCAAACTACTAAACCGATTTTGATGAAATTTGTATGGGACCATCTCTGAAGTACCTCTGGCCTACCAAAAAAAACATCAAAATCAATACAAAATTGGCGGAGAAATTGATGAACATACATTTAAAAAAAAACAGTGGTACATAGAACCTCAATGTCATAGCCGTCTGTTAAAAATAGTGTATAACTCTGTAGCTTGCCGTCCTGTCAAAATATATATTATGTTCCGTTCTGGTAACAACAATTTTGGCATAGGTATGAGTAATATGTAACATGTTTAATTAGTTGATGATATACTAGCTGTAACCGCGACGTCGTCCGCGATCCGCGATACCTTCAGAAAAAAATATCAATCTCGGGTCGTCTTCCTCTTCTTTCTTGAATGAGGTAAGGATACCGGCGGCGAGGATTTACCTCTTTGCCGGGGCTGGACTCTGGGGGACACGGCCCCCGGGGAAGTTGGAGGGGCGAGTACCCGACCCGGTACAAGGTGACCGGGTGGCATCTCGAGCCCCTCGAAGCGGACCGATAAAAAAAATAGCCTATGTCCGTCCTCATGATTCATACCATTGCGTCGCAAAATTTAATTGAGGTCGGTTAAGGCGTTTAGCCGTGATTATGTAGCAAACAGAGTTACTTTCGCATTTATAACATTAGTGTGATTAGCACTACTTCTATGCTTTAGTCCTTTTTCTGAGATTTTACCCGACAACTGCAAAGCCAAAAGGAAGCCTTCAGCAGCAAGTCGGTATTTGTGGATGCAGTATTGGCCTCGACAATATTTTCACGTACGCGATTCGTTCATAAATAAATACCTTTGTTTCATAGGTATTATAATATTACCGAATAATTAATTGATTCATAGAGCGTTATTAAAAATCCACAGATATGCCCCCAGCAACGACTGAAGAACCCAAAGAACCCGAATGGGTGTCTAATCTGAGAAACAACATCATGACCGCCGTGAAGTACCGGGGCTTTGATAATGCGAAGAATAGCATCAGAAATATGATTGAAAGTTAGTCTCTCTATGTATCTCTCCTTCTTTTGCACTAACTTTCAGGGTATTTCACTCTTTTCAGGGTGAAGAGTGCAGGGGCCTTGGCCCTGATTCTAACTAAAACACGCACGTAACACGGCGTGTTAAGTTAACTTTTTGATGTTAACTTATCAGAGCCCTTACGCCTAACTCTAACTGCGGGCTCGAATACGCGCAGTTTGCAGTCACCGATAGATTCAATTGTCCCATCCTGCACCATCCTCAGAAAAAATAAATTAATGGATACATACTGTTTCCCCTTTGGCATTTACACTCCCCCCCTCCCTTGGTCGTCCATTGGATCACATTATTTGCAGTTGTGTACGCTCAATATTGAAGTGTGCGCTTGTAGACTAGTAAGAGTATGTCAGTGTGTGCAATACGTGTTTACCTTCGGTTTTAGGCAGACTTTTTTCGTTACTAGCTCGAGTTTAAAGGCAGATCCAAACCATATATTATCAAAGGCACCATAAATTAACAAAATTTAATTTTCTACAGTTATACATATATGATTATTTATGGGATATTTACCGTGTTAAGGTTGTGAAAGGAGCTCTCGATATATTGTATTTTCTATTTTGTTAATTTATTTAAATAAATAAATAAAAATAAATAAATATCGGGGACATTTTTGCACACACGGTCATCTGACCCCAAACTAAGCAAAGCTTGTAATATGGCGTAATATGTAATATTTCGAGTTTGAAATTGAATTTTGACATTGTAAATTTTCACCTCGAAGTCAATCCACTGTTTTTTTTCTTGGTTCCTGCCCCTTTGCTTGTTGGGGCAATTTTGCCATCAACAGTGAGGTTTCCGCACATATAGGTATAGGTAATATCGATGTTCCGATGTTCGATGGTCAATCAGCACTGTCTCTATCTGCTATTCTGCTGCTATCAGAATGGCTTTAGCTTTCATTGTTCTAAAAGTAATTAAACATTTCAGAAGCGAATGTTGAAATCAATGGCGACCATGTACAACTTCGAAATGAAGGTAAATTTACTTTTAATTAAACCATAGCACGGTATGCATTGGATTGGCCATCATCAGGGATTTGCGAAACTTTTTATAGATGGCGCTAGCAAAACTTGTACCTATTTTAAGCATTTTTTATGGCATCATCATCAGCTTTTCATTTTCCCATTCTGGGAGGCTAGCTCCTCCACGTGCTGGCCCAGTAAATGTTGGTAAATATCAGGTCTTTGGACTTTTGAGGTTCTTGGACATACCGGTTTCCTCACGATGTTTTCCTTGCACTACTGCACTTAATTTATTTTTAAACTGGATGCCGTCAGCGTAAAGCGCAAATGCCTACCGCTCTGTCACCTTACGCTACTTTTCTTTTTTTAATGTAAAATGTTTAAGCTATGCTGACGTTTGAAAGTTGCTAACCCTACATAGCCAAATCCCACGGTTATATTCCAATTTTTCCGCATTGTATACGTAAAAAAGACCCTATGTTCGTCTTAATGATGCATTCTATCATTCTGTAAAATTTCGTTAAGATCGGTCTTGCCGTTTAGTCGTGAAAAGCGAACAGACAGAAGTACATAGTTAATTTCTTATAGTAGGTATTACTAGGATTGCTGAAATCTTGTAACACTCGTCCCGATTCTGCTTCTATTATGTTATCTACGGTTTATATGTCCAAAACGGGACGACAAATTTTAGAGTGCGATATTCGTTTTCATCTCCGGAACGTCAAAGATAAAATTTTGCAATTTTTTCTTTTAATAATATATATTATGCACAGAAAAGAGAAGCAAATGGAACGGAAAATCTGACGCCAGGCATTATGACAGAAACTTGATTGAACATTCTTATTTAGATCAACGCGTCGAACTCCGCGTCACAGTCGCTAACTGATTTCGAATGACTGACGTTTCATTTATATGGGTGCAAATAACTACAAATTTCATACAAAAATGCCTTGACAGCCGTTCTAATTTAAGCAAAAAAAGAAATCTGATATTTGATGTAATTCTTTTGTACCATTCTCTAAACTAAATTTGACCATCCTTTTCTGACGTATTGGAATGAAAAGTGACGCTGATATTTTAGTCCTGTCAAATTAGTTTAATTTAGAGAAAGGTACACCAGAATTGATGCCATTATGTACCTTCTTCTATTGTATTCTCTTTGATGTACCTACTTGTATCTATGATTCTATCCTAAGTATTTATAGTTAGTCTTAAAGCTCCTGATAATTTACCCAATTCTGACGAAGGGCGCGGGAATCGCTTAAGCCCCTTAGGCTTAGTACACGACACTGAAATACAATTAAGAACTTTATAAGTTGGTAGGTATAGTCAGCTTTAGTAAGATTATACATCTTGATTCTCGAATGATAAATGAAATATAAATTAG
Source organism: Agriopis leucophaearia (assembly GCA_949125355.1). Taxonomy (NCBI): domain Eukaryota; kingdom Metazoa; phylum Arthropoda; class Insecta; order Lepidoptera; family Geometridae; genus Agriopis; species Agriopis leucophaearia. Next base: position 10,580,224 of record OX421283.1, read on the forward strand.
TACAGAATCAATCAAATCAAGTAGATAATTGTGAGATGTTGTGTTCGCCTCACGCGCTTTCCTTAAATTCTCTTCCCACCACGAGTGCAGTCCTAGAAGTATATTTCACATATAAATAAAACTAAATATCTGGGACATAGCACGCAGAACAGATGGCTGATGGGGCCGAAAGGTTCTCGAATGGAGACCACGGACCAGTAAGCGCAGCGTAGGACGTCCACCCACAAGATGTACAGATGACCTAAAAGAGACCGCAGGGAAACGCTGGATGCAGGCCGCTTGCAACCGGCCCTTTTGGAAATTGATGCGGGAGGCCTATGTCCAGCAGTGGACGTCCTATGGCTGAAATGATGATGATGATCTGGGACATTATTTCACACATGGTCATCTGACCCCAAACTAAGCAAAGCTTGTAATATGGCTGCCAGAAACTGATTTACATATATTATATTTTTAAATACATACTTAAATAGATATTAACATAATTATATTATCATAGATCGGTGGTAATAGCACACTGTGCGTTTTAGGTACGCGTGCTTTTTTGCCACACACCTGCAGTTTATGGAATGAGCTACCGTCCGGTGTTTCCAAAAAGCTACAACATGGCGAGTTCATAGTCTTAACGGGTCGACAACGTATTTGTGATGCCCCTGGTGTACAAGTATCCATAGGCGACGGTGACTGCTTGTTTGCCACCTATGGCATTAAAAAACCACTTTTATTAGTACACTAGCTGCGCCCCGCGGTTTCACCCGCATAGTAATGAAAATCGGGGTTGGTAATGATGATGAAAAGTAGCCCATGTGTCAATCCACGTCATAAGCAAGTATATTCCAAATGTCATCCAAATCCATGCAGCCGTTTCTGCGTGATTGAGTAACATACATCCATCCAAACTTTCACATACGTATATGATATTAGTGTGATTGTTATATCGATGTATTTATTGTTTTTTTATTTCAGGATCCGTTGCCGCATTGAGAATGTTTACAGATGGAGTTAACAATATTGATTCGAATGAACCGGCACGTTAGTATCAACACTAAAGGCCACCGCAGACAACAGACTTTTAGCTGGCAAACCTACCCGTATAACTCAGGCAAAAAAAAAAAACCCTCCCAGAAATCACAGAGTTTGTGCGCCTGCGGACTAACAGTCCGTCGTCTGTAGTGACTCTAATACAACTATATCCAATAATGTATGAATACTATCGACACTATCGTTTGCTCGTTTTGCTCGTGATTAACGGCAACAGGTAGATGCTTGAAATATTCACAGAATATTTAGTTACATATTCACTTTGAAAATAAATAAATAAATTAAAATAAAACCAATATTGCCCCCATACAACAAACGTGATTTTTATGTTTTTTTTTTTTCACAGTAAGGTCCAAGTGGGAGCCACGATGGGAGAAAGATCTGAAAAACTACGTAAAAGGCTTGATTGGACAATATGGGAAATCGCATCTAGATGATTACGTCAGGCCTGTAGTCGGTGGTAAGTGACATCAACAGACAATACACATATTGAAATACATAATTATCAATATAAAAAACCGACATCATAAAAATAATAGAACTGGACCAAATATGCGCCCTCTATCCCATAGCGCGTGCATTAATTAGGCACTATCGGTTGTAGATAGCGCATGCCTGATTTAGTACTGAGGTGTTCCGACAGATGTCTCTTATAATAGTTTATGTGTGAAATTGACTTTTAATTTGCTACATTGTAAAAAAAATAAGCATCGTAAAACTGGACCAAATGGGAAGCGCCACCTCTCAAATACAAAAATAATCATCAAAATCGGTTCACACAGTCGAAAGTACTGAGGTAACAATAACCTCCTCCTTTTTGGAAGTCAGTTAAAAATATCACAAATACAACCAATAGAAATCGTTTGTCAAACCCATATACTACAAGACCAGTTTATCTTCAGTTCCGGCTGATCTAATTTTGGATCCTTCGTGTCCTAGATAGTACGGCTTCAAGATTAAAATTTAAGTTCGTCTTTGTATATGAATACATCTAAAATCTAAATACATATACTTCTAAGTACGAATGCGTCGTAGTAAGATCACTGAGCAAGAGTAAGAATACATATAAGTACAAACACGTATAAGTAGGAATACGTATAAGTACGAATATATATACGAACGAATACGTATAAGTAAGAACACGTATAAGTACGAATACGTATAAGTACAAATACGTATAAGTAAGAACACGTATAAGTACGAATACGTATAAGTACAAATACGTATAAGTACGAATACGTATAAGTACGAACACGTATAAGTACGAATACCTATAAGTACGATCACATATAAGATTGATTTTGACTAAGTATTTATACGTTTATTTACGTTTATGTTAAAGATGCTAACTGTAGCTAGTTGTAGTAATTATTTCTTTTCTTTTCAGCAATTGAAACTTCTAACGATATACAAATAAGGGATATTGACGGTAAAATACAAAACTGTCTTATTTTTGTTATTTCATATTTGATTTATTGATTTAATTTAAAGTTCAGGAGCAGTTACATGGACCATGTTCACGGGATGACAGAACCCGTGAACATGGAGCATGTAACTGCGCCGAAATATCGGGAGCTCCTTCCACAACCTTACCACGGTAAAAATATCCCGTAAATAATCATATAACTGTAGTGAACAACCGTGATAGTTTAAAACAGTGATTTACATATTATAGTCTAAGAGCCGGTGAAGATCGACCTTCACCGATCTGATAACCAGATGAGACGTATTTTTTATCAAATAATATTTATAAACAAATATGCCTATGATAACTTGCCTATCAAAAAGTGTTCATAGCTATTTTAAATTTAAGTAATTAATTTTAATAAATTTTCTTTCATAACCTTCACTCTTTTGATAACCGAGTGAGTTTAATCTCAACTGATAGATCTCGACTGATAGTTTTTAACACACAGAATATGCCTAGGTAGGCTTGCCTACTCATTTCTTTGCATGGCTACCTGGCAAGCAGATGTGAACAGGTAAGTCAATATAGGTAACTACACCGATCTGCTAACCAATCGAAATAGATATCATACGTTAGATATTTTAATCACAAAACCAATAATATAGGATTGCCTGCAAAAAATCGTACATAAAATATTATTGCCAAGTTAAAAACTTGCTATGAACACTTTTTGATAGGCAAGTTATCATGGGCATATTTGTTTTTAATTATATATGATAAAAAATACGTCTCATCTGGTTATCAGATCGGTGAAGGTCGATCTTCCACGTCTCCTCTACTATTATCTCCTTTTACTTTCTCTTCGTCCTCTACCGCTTGACCGATGATGATGTGTGAGGTGTCATTTAGATTCGTCTTACCGCCCAGAGTGTTATAAACGACATTTTGCTATCGAGTATTTTGTTTTTTTTTTTATAATTAACGACTTGTTTTTTACAGTAAATCCATACGGTAAACTAAATTATTTACTAATTTATTTTTCTATTATAATATTATCACACAAATGTTATTATTGCGAAGGTTTGTATGTTGTTTTTGTGGCGTTTGATCACCACCTAGCCTGATATTAAGCAATGATGCGGTCTACGATGGAGCACTCATGAGTGGAAGACACCCAGATTGTAACTATCGGGGAACACTCAATCGGACATTGCATCTGGCGACTTCAAATATTGGATAAACTCAAAAATGAATTTTCTGAAATACAGGTATATTTATAAAAATAGACCTGTATTTTTTATTGAAAATAACGAATTCAAATATTGGAAAAACTCGAAAATAAAATTTCTGAAATTCAGGACTATTTATAAAAAAAATACTTGTATTTTAACCGACTTCCAAAAAGGAGGAGGTTATCAATTCGACTGTATTATTATTATTATTTTATTGAAAATAACGGCTTCAAATTTAACGGCTAAAAACTCTACATACGTATTCAATTTATTGCCTCCCAATTTACAAAAGTAGTTTTACTTAAAAATCACGGAGGGAAAGTTTGAGAGTGGAATTCAGTAAATTGCTGACATTAAAAAAAATATATTTAATGTTATGGTTTAGTGGTTTTATATTCGTCTTGAAAATTACGACTTTCTTTTTTCGTTTTATGCCTGAATATCCATATGCGGCTATAGTAATTTTTTAAGAATGTATATACTTTTTAATTTTTTCTTATAACAGGTGAAGTCTCAGTAAATTGGAAACAAAATAAAGAGGGACCGGACCGTCGGTCACGTTACGATGAATATCAAGGTAAAGAAAGTTTTAATTAAAAAGTTATAACGTTTTGACGCAAACGTCGCCTATAAACTAAATAAAAAAGCCTTTTATTTCCTCCCTTCGATCAAAAATACAAAGATGCCACAAATGACGCGCTAACCGCGGCAATACTCAATCTGGCTGGACTCAATACGCAGCCAAATTGGATCCACAGTCAAGCGATAGTTGCAGAAGCCGTAACACACCGTAAGAGTCGTCAACTTGGCTGACGAACCATCGTCTGACCAACGGGAGAGAAAAAACTGGTGCTTCCTGTGTGGTCCCATTTCAATTTGATCCAGTTCTGACATTTTTATGAAGTCGGAGTTTTACAGTATCGCACCGGGAGTACAGTAACGAAGTTAACCTATCTTCTATTGTTACAGGGAGACAGATGTCTAGTTCATAGATTATTCGATCCAGATCGATTTTAGAGACCCCTGTACCTGTGAAAACTTCACCCACCTCTAGCGTCAGCAGAAAAGCTTAACAGATCCAAGATATTCAAAAAATCGAATTAAATCTAGTTAAGATTATGACATTAAAATATTAGTGAGATACAATTCAATGTTGTTTTTTTTATTTGGTCTTGTTTACTATTATCTATAGAAACGGCAAAAAGAAATCACGTTTGCTGTATGGGAGCCCCCCTTAAATATTTATTTATTTATTTATTTTTAAAGTAAATATATAACTTAATATTCTGTGAATATTCGAAGCGTCTACCTGTTGCCGTTATCAAGATCCGTTGCTGAAGTTCAGACGTTCTACAGTTTCAAGGAATTCCTTGAATTAAAATAATAATAATCATGCATAGTGTACAATTTATACAATTTATACCTAATAATTATGACTATTTTCTTATATTATTTAATATTTAGACATGTAAATAATATTTATGAAATAAATGAATATGAATATTGTTGTATGGGAGCCCCTTAAATATTAATTTTATTCTGTTTTTTTAGTATTTTTATAACATCAACAGAAATACATCGTCTGTGAAAATTTCAACAAGAAATGAGATACAGCCTGGTATCAGATGGACAGTGGAGTCTTATTAATAGAGTCCCGTTTTGACACTAATAAACATCTGTTACATACATTTTGTCAACTGTGAACATGAACGAACGTTTTCAATGAAACAGCTGATATTTTTTCGCGATATCAGATTTGCTTCCATACTAAAAGTTGTTCATAATTACTGATACTATGGAGTCCTTTCGGCTTATTACACCCTTTCCGCGTAACCCAATATAGTCACCACTAAAAGTCCGCATAGTCTGTAGCGGCCTTAACACATCTGCGTTCCATCGAAAGTACCTAAAGAGGACACCTTCTTTAACCTTTCCTGTAAAAAGGGATACACTTGCGTCATTTAATTATTCAGTGCGGTATCTTCGTATTTCTGTTTTCAAAGGTAGAATGTTTTTAAATAAGCCTACCTGCTTATCCGCTTCAAATGCTTTGAACCTGGTAAAGCTGACCTAACATTTTAAGCTTATTTTTACACGCTTTATATTAGCTTCTAACTGGCTAACTGACCCGCAACTACCGCAGTTTGCAAAATCGATACGGTTTGCGGTCGCGCAAGTTTACGCAATCACCTAAACTGAATCGTTTATAACAGATAGGCGTAAGGCCTTACGGCCCCGCAGCCGTATTATGAATCTTTGATCGGGATCGCGAGTGTCAAAACTTTGACACTTGAAAGGGGTTGTCATGGGGTTGCGTCATGGGGTTATGACGCAAAAAAAAAGCGTTGTCTATTTCCTTCATAACTGTCATTTACGGTCATAACTGATATTTATAATTTATATATCAAATTAAAGCAATTTTTTTTCTTATATTGCTGTGAAGTAGCTATATTGTATATTGTTGCAAAAAAAATCCCATAAATTAATTAACAATAATTTGATAAAAAATACTAGCGGCCACATTTTGATTGGCACCCTGGTTGATATAATTATATTCTCCTAATCATAAATATGCGTAAAAATTTGGTTTTAAGCAGAATCTCGATGACCGAAGTAATCCTGCAGCCGGATCTCGTACTATAAGCAAAGCTTGTAATATGGCTGCCAGAGACTGATATACTTACATATACATACATATTATATATTTTGAAATACATACATAAATAGATATTAACACCCAGATATAGAACAAACACAAACGTTCATCACACAAATGTTTGTCCTAGGTGGGACTCGAACTACGCCCCCAAGCGCAGAAGGCAGGTTCACTACCAACTAAGTTAACGGGGTTGTACTCACGGTTTGAAGACAGCTTGAAACTGTTGCGGAATACGTATATTCAGCCAACGTATTACACAGACTCATCTCTCTGAACAAAGCTTGAGAAAGTTACCCATTAGTACCTAATACAGATAAATCTTACATAATCGACTGAAAGAAACAATGGTACATCTCACCAAAACCAGACAATGTAGGAGTAATGACTTTTTATACAACAAACGTAGCAGTATATCTAATAACAGTATGGGAACTTCATCATTATCATCGTCATCATCATCAGCCAGAACACGTCCACTGCTGAATATAGGCCTCCCCCTTTAACCTCCATACTAAACGACATCCTGCCATCTGCATCCACTGAATGCCCGCGACTCTCACAATCTCTCAAGATTTGGGATTTGAACCCATACCCTGCGGATTGGAATCCGAATGCGCCAACCACTGAGCTATCATTGCTGCAAAAGACACATCAATACCCTCCTTTTGTCCACAGCAAAAAAGCTGTTGAGAGATTTCGCTGAGTTCAATAATGGTCACAGGCTCAGATCAGATATCTACTACTGAAAATAACGCCCCAACTCAATTCCACACTGAACGACAGCCTATCATCTGCATCCACTGGATGCCCGCGACTCTCACGAAGTTGTCGGTCTATCTGGTTAACCCTACCTACGCTGCGTTTTCCGGTTCGTGGTCTCCACTCAAGAACCTTTCTTCTCCATCGGTTATTTGTTTTTTGAGCAATGTGGCATGCTTATTGCCACTTCAACATTTTAATAGCTATGTCGGTGACTCTGGTTCTTCGGCGAATATCCACGTTCCGGATTCTATCGCGCAAAGAAACGCCGAGCATAGCTCTCAACATTGCCCACTGTGTGACTCTGAGTTTTTCCATAGGCCCATTAGTTAAGGGCCTCATCTCAGTACCATCTAATAATATGTCAACACACACGCTCTTTATTGCATGTCGAATAGCTTGTTAGTGTAGTTGCTAGTTTCATAGTGTGCGTAAAAAATTAGTAAATGAGCCGTACTTACAGTTTTTGCGTCAAGCAGAAATGAAATGAAATAGTGCAGTTAAGCAGTTAATATGCAGTTGAGCGGTATAGAGAAAAAAGTGGATAAAACTAGAAGACATTTTGGACACTAACTATATTTATCCTAAGGCATATCTGCCTTGGTTTTAGGACCCGGGTATGTCCTAAAACTGCGACCAGAACCACCGGAGGATGGGCAACAGCATCCTAATAGTACATGGTGAACGTACTGCGATCCCCAAGCCGCCTGACAAGCGTGGGGATTATGACAACACCCCACTCTATGAGGGAGGCCTTTGTCCAACAGTGGACGTTAATTGGCTGATGATGTGATGATGTGATATCCGCCTTGTCTGCTCTGAGGTTACTATTATCAAGGATTCAATTATCGTTCTTGCTATTATGTATGGAAAAAATTTAGATAAACCCTTACTGCTTATATGGTAAATAGAATGAGTGTACCTACGTTATTTTAGCTACCGTTCAAATATTTTATGCCAGACGTTGTTTATGCGAAATATGAATGGAGGGGCGAGGGGGAGATGGGAGGCTACAATCGCAGATGAAGGTTTTAATATCGCGAGATAATAAATTTTCGTTAAATGTTTTAGGGGAAAAGCAAAGACGAGTTTTTATTTTATTATTTAGTCAGCCTTTTCAAATAGGTTTCTCCGTCAAAGAAGCTAAACAACGTACGTGTCGATTATTTTTTGCAGGGGTGACTGCGGGTGGCATTTACAACTAAGTGTTGTAGGCTTTGGCTGTTTGTTATGTTAGAGCCGTAACAAACACGTCAACTTGGCTGACGAACCGACGTCAAACCAACGGGAGGGAAAGAGAAAATGTTCTTTCTCTTTCTCTCCTGTTGGTTTTTCTCTTTCTCTCCCGATGGTTGGACTCAAACACCCTCGTAACGCGGCGCGTTAAGTTAACCTCAAAAGTTTGCCTTTATTTTCTAAGGAATAGAAGCCAAATATTGAGAGGTCAACTTAACACGCCTTGTTACGTGCGTGTTTTAGCAGTCTTTTTTTGATTTCAGAGTTGCTCCCAGTAAAAGTTGTCCAAAATGACTTTTTTTTTCTTTTTCATGATACTGAGTGACGAGACGAGCGAAGTGGCTCGCCTGATGTCTCTTCACGCTTGCCCATAACAGCTCAACGACACTCATAATTTTGAACTTCTACAGTTCAAACCCCTGGATGCCAATGCACTGCGCTTGTAGGGCCTGTGAGTCCCACTACATCACAGATTGTTATTATTATAATATAAACAAATTAATGAAGCGCACCGACATTCAACAGTCATTCGCTGGCGCTCAAATAAAGCGCACGTACTCAATCCATCTACCGGAGTTTCAATTACCCATTCATATTATTTAGGATAACCTTCTGCATCAAATCCAAGAGTCAGATACAACTACAATACAACACATATCAACCCAAATAAAAATATCCTAAATTGGTGACCCCGACGAACAATACAACCTATAAACTATTGAGTACGTTTCAAACATCCGCGATGACCACACCAATCACCAACGTCGAGGAACAACACGGACTGCTCACGGACCAAAGCGCACCAGGCGCACCACCACCGCGGCAGCCCAGCACCAGCAGCATCACAGCAGAACTCGCACCAAACGCCGTCACCATTCAGACGCGCATCAGCGACTTCTGGGCCACACGACCTCGACGCTGGTTCCACCAGTTTCATCATACGATCATCACGCCACAAAAAGCAACAGACTTATCACAGCAACACAGAGAACAAAGCACAAAAGACGCCGCCAGTCATAACAAGATCGGGTCGCGCGGTGAAGAAAACGGTTCGTTTTGATATTTGAACCGGGCCGCCGCCGGCGCCGCCGCACTTATCTGCACCACTCGACCGCAGACCACTTCACTACTCACAAAACATCATCTATATATTTTCAACTTTACTGCAATTTCATCTACTTCGACGCTACACTCTACGTCACATCAACATGGATCTCCCTGAGAGCAAGCCGACAACATAGAACGCCGCAGGTGCTGCGCCCCAAACAGCGCAGGTCGACCACATCCAGGACACACACTATATGTCGCTGGCCCGTCATGATCGTCAGCGTTGTAATTTCCACTGGCATCCTGTACGTCATGTGGAGTTACTGTTAAGCGGATCGAGACATCAGTGGACAAGCGCGTCACCATAGTCATAGCGCTACGTGTGTCGTCGATTCAAACCACACCTTCGCGTTTCCGGCAACCTCCCAGAAAAGCACGTTTATCGTATAAACAAATATAAAAAAGGGCAGTGCAGTGAAGTGAAATAAAAAACAAAACAAACGTATTAGTTAAAGTGCGCGTAACTAACAACAGTATTATGATATCAAAAGACAATTTAATTGTAGTTATTGTTTTTACGGAAAAATATTCTATGTGAAATAAAAAGTAGCAAGTTATTTTTTCTTTTATAAGACAAACTGTAAACAAACAATGCACTATGTTAAATCAAAACTGTAAACATATTAATTTTTAGTTCACTACATTTTAGAAACTTATTTTTTATTGTTCACTTTTATACAATTTACACCCTTAATGTTATCAAATTTTAAGTCATGTTGTCAACTTTAATGTATGTTTAATCTACTTTTAGCTGCAACAAAGTACTTACCACCTAAGTAACACATTACAGAATCTATTTTATCATGTAAATTTTACTAAAAATTTACTTTTAAGGGGGATGTAGATGTAGGGCCTGTGAGTCCCACTACATCACAGATTGTTATTATTATAATATAAACAAATTAATGAAGCGCACCGACATTCAACAGTCATTCGCTGGCGCTCAAATAAAGCGCACGTACTCAATCCATCTACCGGAGTTTCAATTACCCATTCATATTATTTAGGATAACCTTCTGCATCAAATCCAAGAGTCAGATACAACTACAATACAACACATATCAACCCAAATAAAAATATCCTAAACGCTCGTCACCCCGAGATATAAGATGTCAAATGTCTGTGTGCCCTGTAATTTCGCTGGAAACATTGCCCTTCAATCCGGAACACAGTAGTGTTTGCACATTACTGCTTGGCGGTTGAATAACTGGCAAAGGTGTGGTACTTCCCCAGGCGGACCCCTGCAAAAGAGTCCTACCACTACGAAATAATGATAACTAGTATTACAATAACATAAATATAAATCAATCTAAGAATTAGTCAAAACGTCACAATAACCAGAGTCACCGACATAGCTATTAAAATCTGCAAGTTGAAGTGGCAATGGGCAGGCCACATTGCTCGAAGAACTGATAACCGATGTGGAAGAAAGGTTCTTGAGTGGAGACCACGAACCGGAAGACGCAGCGTAGGTAGGCCTCCCGCTAGATGGACGGACGACATTGTGAGAGTCGCGGGCATCCAGTGAATGCAGATGGCAGGATGTCGTTCAGTGTGGAGGTTAATGTTCAGCAGTGGACGTCATCTGGCTGATGATGATTATCACAATAACATAAATATTAAATATACATCAAACTAAGAATTAGTGACAAGCATCACAATAACATAATTATATGGTATCATTCAATTCAAATGTAAAATTTACACTTCAAATGTGACTACAATAAGGTATTCACAACATCATCCAACCGGAAAATAAATGAGCAGGTACTCCCTAAATTATTAACCACGTTAGGACGCTGATTCGGTTACATATTCAACTCCCAGACCCCGGGTTATTATCGATTAAAATTATACCGCAAACTGTAATTCACGGGAATGAAATAATGGGATACAGTCCGGAAGTCACGTACCTATGAATATCGACAAATACACCTGTATATTTGCCCCGTACTTAAGTACTCGTTACCTATAAGGCTCTCTGTTCCCACTTAAAAAAAAATTTGTCATACTAGTTTTAGTTTGTCTACTTCTACGGTTCGCTTAAATTATAACAATGGTGTCATATCAAAATTTTATGTTTTATCTGAGAAACTGTACAGACTGAAACACGATTAAGAATATTTCACTCGAAAAAAAAGAAGTAAAAACGGCTGCTTTTTTGCTCCCTGGTTTTTGGGATTCATTCCATTTACTTCATCATCATCATCAGCCAGAAGACGTCCACTGCTGAACATAGGCCTCCCTCTTTAACCTCCATACTGAACGACATCCTGCCATCTGCATCCACTGGATGCCCGCGACTCTCACAATGTCGTCGGTCCATCTAGTGGGAGGCCTACCTACGCTGCGTCTTCCGGTTCGCGGTCTCCACTCAAGAACCTTTCTTCCCCATCGGTTCCATTTACTTACCCATTTACTAAATGATTTCTACGATATCTTAATATACAGATTTAATCATCATGGAGGTAACCGTAAAGGTACATTTTACATTACCGTTCCGAAAAATATGAAACAAGTCTTAAAAATAGTAGTAGCGAAACGTACGACTCTGTGCTCTGCTCCACTAAATACGCTTATTAAGCCATAGTGTCATCCTTAGTAACAAGCATGGTCGTATATATTGGTAGGGGACTCAGAGCAACCCCCCCCCACTTCCCTTTAGTATACGACAAAAAATATATCAGAGTATCCACTTTTTGGAAAATAAGGGAAGTCAGGGAAGCAAAAGATGGTCAATAGATTTAGAATTGTCACGTAAAACGTCACAGGTCAGTCGAGAAGTCAGGGAAAAGCTTGATATAATTTATGACATTTGATAAGTTTTATTCTTAAAATTCACCCAAAAAATTGCAACGTATCAATATTTTTTTGGGTTATTTTTTTATGTAAGTTCCCAAATGGTTTTCAACTCTAAAGCCAGACAGTGTAGAAATATATTTTCGTAGATATATAGATTGCCTTGCTCTAATTGTGAAAAATTTTCTTTTCAGACTATTTTTATGCAAATTGTTGCGCGCGCTCGTTGTTTTTGAGTTTCTGTCAAAACTGTTTTTCTGATGATTTTCTAGTGTAATTCCGCTTCTACGTCGCTTCAAGTACAATAAGGAATTTGGGATAAATTTTACTCGATAGGTATTAGTTAATGATGCTAATAGCCAGAACTAAAATATTAATTACATAAAAGAGAAAACAACAACAAAACTTTCTATTTTTTTTTACCTGTGGGCCCCTCCCCAGCCCCTATGTGAAAGCTATAGCAACGCTCATGGGAACAAGCATAAAAGTGGAGCTGCTTAAAATTGGAAAACCTCGCCTTAAGTACTAATATAATGATAGGTGCATGGCTAGGGATCGAATTGGGTACCATCACATTGTAAAGCGCACATGCTACCGCCTGTCCACCATAGCTCGAAAAATGTCTGCAATGCTTCAAATCACGCCTAACAATTTTCATTCAAATTAATAAACCGAAGAAAATACCATTTTATCTAAACCACTTCTGACCGTAATCAATAATGAAAAGAGAAGCCGGTTACTGAAAAGGCCTAATGAGGTACTTGACATTTTAGCTAATCAATTACTTGATGAAAAAGTAATTGATAGGACCGTTTACTCAGCTAATTGGTCGATTAATTATAATTAATATCGAATACTGGAATATCTTTAGCGTCCTGCGTAGTTAGCAGTATGCTAGTTAGAGGGCCAGACGGGCTGGTATTATGTGTTCCTAATATGTTTTATCTCGTTTTTTAGCCGACTTCAAAAAAGGCGGAGATTCTGTGTTCCATTGTATATTTTTTTTATGTATGTTCACCGATTTCTCCCCCAATTGATTTTGATGATTCTTTTTAATGGACTTCCAAAAAGGAGGTTATCAATCTGAATGATTTTTTTAAATGTTTTTAGCTCAGAACTTTCGACTGGGTGAACCGATTTTGATGGTTTTTTTTAATTTGAAAGCTATTCACTCCTGTGTCCCAGGAGTGTGAACATGATAGGCTGATGATGAAGGTGATGATGAGAAACTTATAAAAGCACTTTATATGAAACCGGCAAAATTAGTACGTAAGATGTAGGTAAAACATGACCTTAATTTAGAAATCCATTAGGTTCTTACTCAACAGTAGTAAATACCAGAATGAATGAAAACATTTCATACCGCGTAATATAATATTGTATCCTTTAGGAGGGAACTGGAGCCTTTTGAAGAGTTCACGTCATTTATCAAACGCTGTTGCGTAGGACTTGAAGATTTTAGGGTTCCGTGGGTATCTTTTGGCTCATTTAAAATGCATCTACGACTTTAATGATATAATTTATAAGGGTTCACTATTTGTTTACATAAAAATTACTCTCATAAAGTTTTATCTAACACAAATAAATTATATTTTTTTTATGAACCTTAATTTTATAGTAAATTTGCGTTTGACAGTCAACTCGCCCGATGTTTTCTTAAATATATATATGTTACCGGCAATCTGTATAATCCGGCATTCTATACAATGCCTAGGCAATGTATAGAACGCCTAAAACTTTCAGGCAATGTATGAAATATTTTTTATTTTATATTTTGCCTAGGCATTCTATACAATGCCGAATGCGCAGCCGGCAATGTGTGTAAAAGACGACAGCGGGAAAGTGGGAGACGGATTATTGATTATAAAAAAAATATGAGTAAAAATTGTTCATAAATCTAATTAGTAAATATAATTAGTGAGAGGCGACACCGCGTACTCTGATTCCAGGGGGCTAAACCCCAGACCCCGACCCTGGCTTGCCTTAATCGGCCGTCCGGGGGTAGAAACCGCAAGAGCTAAGATCCTAAGCTCCAGGGCAGAAGTGTTAAAGGGCATAACGCCGCGAGTAGCTCTTAGTGAATGGCAGCACACTTCTCTACACCCTAAGCCACCTCCGCCAATGTTGCCCTTTCGGTGCCTAGATACGGCAACCTTTATGGGGGGTTCATTTAGTGGGTGGTAAGTCATCACCTGCCTAACTAATTTTGAGATGAGACAGGATAAGGCAAGTGCCGTTTCTGATCCAATAGGTCTCTTATCCTATCCACAAGTTGTTCACCTCAATAGCCCAGTTTTTTTTTTTTAAATCCTATACTGTACCATGGATTCATATTCCTTTTTATACATATTCCATAATTATTTTTTTTATATTTGACAGGGCCTCTTGGTGTTGGCTTTGGCTCCACCAATGCCTACCAAATGTCCGGGCTAGACCCGAGAATGTAATTAAGTAATTAAATATAATTATTTTTGAGTGTAATATTTTTAATAAAAAAAACTACCGCTTCTACTACATTTCCTTTCTAGGGTAAAACGGGACCCTATTACTAAGTCTACGTTGTTTGTTCTACCTTTTAACGGCTGTATCTTTCTTTCGAACCGTAATAGATAGCCAGTTGAAATTTTCCCAAAATATTTAGTACTTACGGCGGTTTAACCAAGCAATAATAATAAAGACAAAAAGCAATAACTAAAGGGGGTCCCTAATACGACAACTTTTTAAACGAGAAGAGCTTGCTAATAAGGCCATCATGCCAAACCCTCTCAAAAGCCTTCGAGATGTCGAGGGAAACAGCGAGCGCTTCTCCGTACTTCTCGATGGTCTCGCTCCAGACATGCATGCCGTAAGCTAGAAGATCCCCAATGGACCGGTTTCGACGCAATCCATATTGCCAGCTACTGATACGCCAGGAACTTGTTGTTGAGGACACGTTACATAGTCTTGCAGAGTATGAACGTGACGAATATTGGCCTGTAGTTAGCAGGATCGGCTCGCTCAGCTTGGCACTTGACCAGTCTCAAGTGAGAAACGAAAGAGGCGTGTCAGAACAGAAGACAACTATGGCGCACATGTCTTCAGAACTATGGCTTGAACTACCACCCGGGCCACTGGCTTTGTTCACGTCAAGATTGCGGAGCAATTAACGAACCTCGATTTACGAAAGGCGAATTTCAGAAATAAATGTGGTATAGCCAGGAGAAGCTGGAGGTATCGCACTACCAGCATCTAGACGCCAACACTCGACAAACTGAAAAGCAAACAAGTTTGCCTTCTCTTCAGTGGTGTGAGCCAGCGTCCCGTCAGGTTTCAGCAGTGGAGGTAGTGAGGCGCAGCAGAAGTTTGCTTCGACTGATTTTGCTAGGGACCAAAATGATTTACTACCAGCAGGGTACGAAGCCAGATTGTTCCCGATTCTACTAATGTGGTCAAAGTGAGCCCTTTGTAGAACTTTTTCGCAGGACTTGGCAGACTGCCCCACCCAAAGTTTGCGGGGCAGCCTTTAGTAAGTGGCTAGTTCACTACAAGGGCCCCTTACTAACTGCAGTCAGCCAGCAGTGCACCGTGCCTCGGATCCCGCTACCCTCCGCGACTAGATACTTGATGCAGCGTAACAGCGCATGGCAGGACGGTTTTGCAGCTTAATTGCAGAATTAACTCTTCCGACCCGTATTTCCTAATGACGTCACCAAACATCACGCCGTAACACGGCTAGGCCACTTGGCAGCATGGATGTGTCTGGTGGGTAGTCACCTAATTAGCACCACTCGGGGACCACGTGTGGGGTTTCAGAATTACGATACTTAAATAATATTGATAAATATAGACCAAAATATATTTATTTTACACATTGTCGGTGGACCAGCAGGCATTCTACACAATGCCCGGGCATTGTATACATTGCCTAGGTAAAGTATGTAACAATATGACAACAATATTCATAATATTTCATACATTGCCTGAACGCCCCAGGCATTCCATACATTGCCTAGGCATTGTATAGAATGCCTGAATTATACAGATTGCCGGTAACATATATATATATATAAAGGCTCGAGGTCTGACATTATATAATTTATTCAATTCAACAATCACTGTAGTACACTTTGTAAGCAATAATATAAAGTATGGCACAGCATGTGCATCGGGCGACGTCGTTAATACAAATGTCCCGCTGACTTTTTTTTTTTTTTTTTTTTCTAATGTGACTTATTGCTGTTGGCCTTGCGGCCTCTACAGCTTGACCGGACTAGTTGGTGAACGCAGAGGGCGTTGGGCCAACATGGTTTAGATTTTGGGCGACAAGCGCAAGGGCACCTCGGAGGTACGAGCCTCGGCTTGGACCGTCGCCGGGAGTGGGGGATTAGACTTGCCCTGGCACCCTAGAAGGGGTGTGCCCTGGGGCCCTAGTAGGTTGTTGAACTGAATGATTATTTGGAGAGAATCTAACCGATCTTCTAACAGATCCTGGGGGTCTCCGATCCCGCCGGCGGGATCGTTGTGTGTGTGTGTGCCTGTGGTAACCGGCGCCTATGCCAAAAACTGAATATTTCCTGTTGCCAGGAGCAGTCGGATCGGACGAGCCCAACGCCGCCGAGGTGACGACGGCGATGGGGTCGTCCGGGTCGCCTAAGATATTTCTGGGGCGTCTACGGAGGGGTGGAGTGTTTGTCGTGTCTGTCGAGTAGTTCGAGGCCTGGACTACGAGAGGGTTGGGATGGTGGGGCGCCGCGTCAAAGTAGCGGCGGGAAGTGTGCTTCATATATTGAAGAATGGACGGGAGTTCGAGATCGCAGTGCAAATCGGCGTTTCGCATGTACCAGCTAGCGCCGACCGCTCTGCGTATGAAACGGTTTTGGATGACCTGAAGCTTGTCCAGGTCAATGCGGGATGCGTGGGCGAACGCCACGGAGGCATAAGTCATGACGGGACGAATGCAAGTTTTGTAAATTGTCAGCTTATTCCTAAGTGACAATTTACTACGCTCGCCAAGGATGGGGCTGAGACGGCCTAGGAAGAAAGCCGCTCGGTTGCGGACTATCTGGATATGTTTTGAGAAAGTGAGGCGATGATCGAGGATCACGCCGAGATATTTGGTGGAGTGTGTCCAAGGGATGGGCTTCCCGTGAAGCGTGATGGGTTTAGCGGGGGGATTTTTGGATGGGTGGAAGTACATTGCTGCACTTTTGTCAGGATTGACCGTGATGGCCCACTTCTTGAACCAGTCACCTAGGTGAGTGAGGGCTCGTTGAAGGTGGGCCAGCTGGATGATCTTGTTCCACCCTCTGGTGTAGAGGGCGGTGTCGTCAGCGAAGAGAGCTATGTTCACGTTGGGAGATCGGGGAATATCGCTTGTGAAAATCGTGAAGAGAACAGGTGCCATGACGGAGCCTTGAGGGACACCGCCACCAATGGAGTGAGCTGAGGAGCGAACTCCCTCGACGCGATAGCGAAAGCTTCGAGCCGTGAGGTAGTCTTGTATGATGAGTACAAGACGGTCTGGCATTCCGAATTGATATAGCTTGTATATCAACCCGTTATGCCAGACTTTGTCGAACGCTTTTGCGACGTCGAGAAAGACCGCAACTGTGCCTTGATAGATGGGCTTGTGGGTGAAGCCGTGGGATGGTTTCTTATTGAAACCTTCAAGGATGTACTCCGTGATGCGGTGCACTTGTTGGACGCAGGAGTGGTTGGCTCTAAAGCCAAACTGCTCGTCGGGGAGGAGGTTGTTGGCCCTGATGTGGGACCAGATGCGCTTCAGAAGGATGCGCTCATAAATCTTCCCCAGAGTACTGAGGAGACTAATGGGACGGTAGCTGGAGGGCTCAGAGGCCTTTTTACCTGGTTTGTGAATGCCGATTACGTCGGCAGACTTCCAGGCATCGGGAAAGATAGAATTGTTGATGGCCGCATTGAAGATGCTGACTAGAAGGTACACAAGCGAGACTGAGAAGTGCTTGAGCACTTTATTTGAGATACCATCGGCACCAGGGGCTTTCCTGACTTGGAGGCCCTTGATGATCGACTCGACCTCAGAAGCCGTGACTGGCTCGAGGGTATCAACGGGCGGGGTGGAGGATTTGTGTTCGACTTCGCTGTCCACCGCTTCGCGGTGGGCAGGGTCGACCTGAGCTAAAGAGGGGCAGCATTGCTGCTCGAGGCTTTCGGCCAGACATTCGGCCTTTTCCTCGTCTTCGAAAGCGGGGGGGAGATCAGGTCGGGTGAGTGTCCCGCTGACAAGCGAGCGCCGCCTTTTATATCTAATAGTCGGAGTGGGGAACGAGTCGGGCGATACTCGTTAGACTTCGACAGCTTGCCAGTGAGTCACCGGACACCCGGTCAGCCGCTCGCCCGTTGCACGTGCTGTTTACAGAACGTGGTAGCGATGGCGCCGTCACGGCCATACTGACGTGCGCACGTCCTCGTGCGCGCATTCTTAAGCGTTATCTGGAGACAAAGAAACATCGATCGATCATCCTGACATATTTTAACAAATAAAAACGTTAAATATAATCTACAACATAGACTGGTCCGGTTTAAAATAAAACCCTTCAGAAATTCATTGCTATGACAACATCTGGTCCGGTAATACCCTTCAGACTATAAAACACTTCAGAAATTCATTGCTATGACAACGTCTGGTCCGGTAATACCCTTCAGACTGCGCACCAAATTCCCGGCCCAGTCTTTTCTTTCCTCTTCTTTTTTTTTTTTTTTTGTTTTTTTTTTTTTTTTGACTCTTCAGGTAGCTGCGTTATCCCTTCAGTTTTTGGGAACTGGACCGGATTGTGCTAGGCCGGATTTACATCCCTTTAACTGACTGTGCTAGTCCGGATGGATATCCCTTTAGTTAAATCATTGGACCGGACAACCCCTTCAATGACACTATGTTTTTTTTTTTAATTATCGTTGACTTCTATGTACAGTCGCGGTAGTTGTAATATTGATCGAATCAGGAACATCTGACGAAGTTTCCTCAGAAATAGTGTGAGACCGAACAAAGTTCTCAACATTATCTGTACCTGAACTTAAGGTGCGTTAGCTTATGGATAAAGTATTGCTATTAACAGACATAGTATTGCTATTCAAAGACTCAGTATCACTATTGATATCAGTAAATAAATTGGCAATACTACGATCAGTTTCGTGAACAAAGTCATTGTCATTTGTATACGCCGTCACGTCATCGTCACTATAAGTTTCAGATATTTCTAAAAAGGCTAATGGACCACGAGGTACCTCACGTAAGTTTTCATGGGCGTATTTGTAGACCCTGTTAGAACCATTTATGTGTCTTAACTCATACCTATCGTTTTCGAAAACGGCAGTAATTTTAAAGGGACCTTTATACTTTGGAGTTAATTTTGTTTGGTGTCGTTCTTCACTTTTGACGTAGACAAAATATCCGACAGAGAAAGGTTTAACTTTAGCTTTGCCTCGATTAAACCGAACGACATCACTCTGGGCCAACTCGTTGATACTATTGGAAGCAGAAGATCGTGCTGATTTGAGATCTAATCTCGAATTATCACAGCGGGTTGCAATTTTGGAAATTTCAAGCGAGTTACCCTGAATACCGAACATTAACTCTACCGGGGTGAATCCTGTTACTCTACAGCGTGTAGTATTAAGTGCCAGTTGAATATCTCCCAACTGTTCTTGCCATGATTGATCGGAATTACTTTCAGCTATTGTGAGAAGACCCTTCAAGGTTCGCATCACACGCTCAACCTGTCCATTAGCTCTGCTGGTACCCGTGGCAATAAGATGCAGTTCTATATTGTTACCTTTACAAAAGTCTTTGAAATCTATGTTATCGTATGAACGTCCGCGATCGGCAATTATTTTTTTTTGTTGCGCCAAATAGATGTACGGCATCTTTTATTGATTTTATGGCGTCAGAAGAGTTTAAAGTTAATGCGAGTTTTAGCAAAACAAACTTTGTAAAGGCATCAATAACCACGGAACAGTATTCTTTCCGGTCGCTTTTCCCACTTAGCTTTCCCGTAAGGTCTACACGCACAGTGTGCCACGGAACTGCTACTTTTGGAATTGGATGTAGGCGTACTTGTTGAGCACCCGATGGGCCCTTCGAAGACTTGCATATCACGCAAGAATCTACAAACTTCTTCACATATTTTGCCATGTTTTGAAACCAATAAAGATCATACAACTTTTCAAGAGTTTTTTCGTACCCTAGATGTTTGATTTCATTATGTACGTGGCTTACAAGGGGCCAGATCAGAGAACGTGGCAAGATAGGCAACCATTTGGTAGTTTTACTGCGCTCTATTTTTCGATACAGTATACCCCCCCCTAATATCGTATGTGTGAAATTTCAGGAGGCATTTGACCGGACTGTACTTTAGCCATTAGATCAGATATCTCAGAATCACGTTGCTGCTCTACAGACAGCCAACCTTTTTCAAGCTCCGAATAATTTACAATTTTGGCGTTTGTGGTTTCATTATCACTTTGCATCTCAGGATAGCAGTTACGAGACAAATAGTCTGCATGAGCCATATTTTTGCCTTCCTTATATACGATGTCGAAATCGTAGGACTGCAAAATTGCCCACCATCTATGTACCCTAGGTGTCAGATCTCTTTTGGAGTGAGATGCCTTTAATGCATTGCAATCTGTAAACACCGTAAATTTGCGGCCATAAAGATAATGGCGGAAATGTTCCACAGATTTAACCACAGCTAATGTTTCCAACTCGTATAAATGATAGCGACTCTCAGCATCGGTTGTCTTGAGACTAAAGTAAGCGACTACATGGGGAAGATTATCATGTTTTTGAATTAGGACAGCTCCATATCCATCACTACTTGCATCAGTATGTAATTCGATAGGTAAATGAGGATGGAATATTTTTAACACCGGTTCAGTTATTAGGTGATTAACGATTTTACTGTGAATATTGTCATGCTGGGCGGTCCATGAGATGGGCCCTTATCCTGATGTTAAAGGATATAAAGGTTTCATCAATTTGGAAAAGTCTGGGATAAACTGCCGAAAATATGTCGCTAACCCAATAAACTGTCTAACTTGCTTTACAGTCGTAGGTTTTGGGGCATTTTGCAGAGCTTGAATTTTACGCGGGTTTGGCCTAATCTCCCCTGATGAAATAACGTAGCCCAAATATTCAACTTCTTGCTTCATAAACGAGAACTTTTTTAGGTTAAAAGAAAACCCGGCATTGGTCAAAGTTTCTAGCAGTTTGTCAAGGCGAGATAACCCCTCGTCGATTGTTTCCGATGCAGAAAGGACATCATCCATATAGACCAAGATCTTATCATCTTTAAGTGGCTTCAATGCTGAATTGATCGCCCTTTGGAAAACCTGTGGAGAGTTTCGAAGTCCAAATGGCATAGTCAAAAATTCATACTGGCCTGTTGGTGTTACAAAGGCGGTTTTATCTATGGATCCTTCGTGGACCTCAATTTGATGGAAGCCGGAGGCCATGTCAATACTACAATAGTAACGAGATCCATGTAACTTATCTATCTGATCATTAATTAACGGAAGGGGGTAGCTATCAGAACGCGTATTACTATTTAGTTCTCTGTAATCCACACACATACGATCGCTTCCATCCTACTTTTTCACTAATAGAATGGGGCTTGCAAATGGCGAAGAACTTTCCCTAATGATATCAGCAGCCAACATTTCTTGAACCTTTTCGTCAACAATGTTTTGTTCAGAAGGAGACAGCCTATAGGGCCTTCTATGAACGGTCTTGGTTGGGTCTATAAGATCAATTTTAAGCTCACCAGTTTTAACACGCGTGGTTGGCAGCTTTTCGATAAAAGAATTGAAATATTTTTGAATATGCCAACTAAACGCTCCCTATCTTTACCTACCAGATCAGTGTCGATCATGCTTTCGTCAAATTGTAATGACTTTGAGCTATAATTAGATGTTTTGGTTTTAGAAAACGTTAAATTACCCTCACTTATTTCTACAGATAAACCTGCATCTAGAATATCACGTCCTAATAACACTTCTTCGCTAAGATTTTCATCTGGCAAAACGTGATACAAAACGTCGAACGTAAGGTTCTGCACAGTAGTTGGACATTTGATTTGTAAAGCGGAGGTAACATTACTACTACCTACACCTTTCAAAATGACTTGTTCACGTAATCGTTCACCATTAAGTAAATTACTACAACTTTGTTTTATGAGACTACATTCTGACCCTGAATCAAATATAAAAGGTAACTTAACACTACTTATCTGTAACACACCATGCGAGGCTCTGGAACACACGTTGACATGCCTGCTAGGACCTGCTCCGGCACCAGAAGAGGAGTCTTCTTTCTTCTTGTAGCGCATGGGGCACGCGGAGACTGTGTGGCCGTGGTCGCCGCACACGTAACAGATGACTTGCGGGCGAAGAACTTATCCGGATCAAAGTTGACCAATTTTGAGCAATGAAATTTGTTCCGTCATTAATGAGTCATCGGTCATATTGCTTGATGACTGAAGTGGAGGCGGGTCCATCCCACTTCTGATAAAGGCTCGAGGTCTGACATTATATAATTTATTCAATTCAACAATCACTGTAGTACACTTTGTAAGCAATAATATAAAGTATGGCACAGCATGTGCATCGGGCGACGTCGTTAATACAAATGTCCCGCTGACAAGCGAGCGCCGCCTTTTATATCTAATAGTCGGAGTGGGGAACGAGTCGGGCGATACTCGTTAGACTTCGACAGCTTGCCAGTGAGTCACCGGACACCCGGTCAGCCGCTCGCCCGTTGCACGTGCTGTTTACAGAACGTGGTAGCGATGGCGCCGTCATATATATAAAAGAGAGATCTCTCCTTTTTTTCTCCAAAATATCACAAATTTTAATAGTCATTTGATCTGTGGGATCCATTGTTGTCCTAGAAATATATACTTACCTACAAAACTAATTCTAAACCAAAGGTAAAAATGCCCTATAACTTTACGTGCCATTATAATTGTAATTTAAAAACGCTGAAAATATTAAAAACTATTTTTCCCACGAGGCTATGGCTGACTCCGTACAAGCTCATCAATTTCGTATTGCGATACACCCGGGAACGCACATAATGCTTTATGTGAATCTAAAAGTGCTGTTTTCTCTTGTAGATGGTCTTCAACAGTTTGACCAGAAGTGTTATCAATATGGACACTTATCAGAATCAGAACTCACCCGATGTTAAGTGATGATATCTATTCTCTTCTAATAGTTAAAATATTCAAGAAAAAAATTCAAGGTCGAGTGACGAGCGTAAGAACGGCTCCGCGTCAATAAATAAAATTTAAATGTGTTTTTTGCATTACTAACGTTAAAAGTATAAAATTAGTAATAAACAAGTGTCTATTGACAAGTGTTATTGTTAGCATAATAAAATAATCAGGGGAAAACACATAACATCTATAAAATTTGTGTATGCGATTTGTAGTTTTTAAAACCGCTTAAAACCCCTTGTGCATCCAGATTTTCAAGATCTACGTATATATGACCTCATATATTAACCCAGTGACAATATAACAGTATAAAGCAGTATAAGCGATTGAAAACAGTGCTGTTTTAAATGAATCCCAGAACACTCCAAGTTGAATTCTACCCTCAATTAATTTAAATAAAAGTGACCTTCGGACCCGTTCTAGTTGCCCTGGCGAGACGTTCGAAGCGGTAACCATAAGAAATGCAGGTTGCGCAGGTGACTAATGCCGAGTGGCATTAGTCACAGCTGTTGTTTTTTTTTAACCATTTCCACTGATGCGCCGATAGACGGTACTAAGGTCGGACTGCCACGCAAGATACCCAGTATCGGATTAGAAAAATCAAAGATCGATTTGTGCATTGTATATATATTTGTTATCACCTCGACCCCTAGCGGTGACGGTGTCTGTGTCGGGTCTCCTGAGGGTGATCCCGCTCGACGGAGAAGAGTCGCTAACGCCGGAAGTAAGCGAGGTTCCGGCAGCCCTTTGCAGATGGCGTCACCAGTATTCATATGCGTTTAGCGACGCCGGAGCATTAAAGAATATATATTTGCTTGCTTGTTGGAATATTTGTAAACCTTTTAATATTTTGCGTTCATAATTTTTTGGTACTTGAATCGAATATTCATTTCGCATGTGAAATTAATACAATTTGGATTTATAATTATTTTTCTGAAAATTATTGGTTATTGATTGATATTATTGTTTAGTTTTAATTTAATTTTTGTTTTTTAATGGTTTATGAATTTTGACATCGAGGTTTTAAGACCAATACTATTAAGATATTATTTATCATTTACTCATTCAACCTATTTTAATTTATGTTTCGCCTAACGCTATCGTCAGATAGAAAATAACGTTTGTAGTATAGAACTACTACCTACCTATAGGTTTATGATATAAAAAAAAAAAAATATGAATAATTTAACATACGTTTCTACCTATTTTGTTTGACTATGTAGGTAAATGTGAATGTTGTGTTTAATCTTATGAAATTGAATAAGTATAATTTAATGTTGTTTTTAAGATTGATTGAGTGATTTGAAATTTAATTAATGTTACGTAGGTAGGTAATTATTTCTGACATTTGTTATTGCGTTTTTATTATTTGAGTCATTTTTGTAGCCACTGATTTATGTTTATTTTATTAGCGCCCTAATACAATGGATGTGTCCAAGCCATTGACTTGTCCCCACTGCCCAGGGTCTGCGCGCACTTTCAGTTTGCATGGACTTAAAATCCACATTGGCCGCATGCATAAAACTGTGTCGCACACTCGTCCGGTTGACATTCCACTGACCACACAGTCTGCCACTGTTTCCCAAAGTTTACGCACAGCAACGGTGACACCACACCAGTGTCCTTTGGAAAGGCTTGCTGCTTTGAAGGAAAGCATTCCAGTGTTGCGTCACGTTCCTAAGGGCGCGCGAAATCAGGCAGCAGGGAAATTGAGCGATATAATACTAAAATGTGTAGACTGCAACGGCGTAGAAGACTGGTGGTCCCTACTTTCTTTTGCTTTCAGTGCGCTGAGGGTACCGTCAAAGGCGTCGCCTGGCAATATGACGTCAAAGGTGAAGGCGAACATAGAGTCTTCCGGTTTTCATCAATTCGATGATGAGTTTGACAGACCGTCATCGAACCCCAGATCACGATCGGTTCAGAAAACAATAGAATCAAAAGTGTACGAGGGTGACCTGAGAGGGGCCGTCCGCCTGTTGATGTCAAACGATACATTTGCCCAGCGTGGTCCTGATACGCTAGCAGCCTTGAAGCTCAAACACCCTGGTCCCTCGCGCCCGCTTAGCTCCCCGTCAGCGCCGGATGCGTCATATACCACCGTATCCGTTACAGTAGAGGATGTGGCGTTGGCGCTGGGTTCTTTCTATAGTGGTTCGGCAGCGGGCTTGGATGGTATCCGCCCAGGGCATTTAAAAGAGCTAACATCTGCTGCGGCTGGCGAGAACGGACGTCGTTTGATGGAGTGCCTAGCCAAACTCTCAAATTTTTTACTAAGCGGCCAACTTAATCCAGATGTGTGTCCCTACCTATACGGAGCCAGTCTTTGTGCATTGACAAAGAAAGATGGCGGAGTGAGACCTATTGCTGTCGGTAGTACTTTCCGTCGGTTGACTGCCAGGTTGGCTTGTCGCGCTGTGAAGGAGGAGATGTCAGAGTACTTGCAACCACATCAACTAGGTTTCGGTACGAGCCGGGGTTGCGAAGCGGCTATCCACGCCACGCGTACGTACGCAATGGAGTCAGCCAGCTCAAATTGTGTAATCCTGAAACTCGATATTTGCAACGCTTTCAACACTTTAGAAAGGGACGTACTGTTGGGTGAGGTTAAGGACAAAATTCCTTCTCTCTATCCTTTTCTTCACCAAGTCTACCAATCCCCATCAAATCTCTTTTTCAATCATGATCTAATTCTTTCACAAGTGGGAGCTCAGCAGGGGGATCCACTCGGGCCGCTCGTTTTTAGTTTGGCTATTCACAAAATCATCTCGGAATTGAAGTCACCTCTGAACTTGTGGTACCTGGACGATGGTACTATTGGCGGAAGTCCTGAGGTTGTTGACCAAGATCTTCGTGTTTTGGTCCCACGTCTCAAGGAGCTGGGTTTGGAGGTGAATCCTGCCAAATGCGAGTTTTTCCCCTGCAGCGACGAAGCTCGTACACACTTTGACCACTTTAGCGCGCTCTTTCCTGGCCTCAGAGAACTAACATCTACCACCTTTAGCCTATTAGGTTCTCCCATTTTCCTTGATGCAGTTCCTGAGGCTATTATTTCACGTCAACAACTTCTTCTTGCCACCCAGGAACGTCTTAAAAATCTTTCTGCTCACGTTGCGATGTTGTTGTTGCGTATGTGTTTTGCTGTTCCCAAAGTACTGTACTTATTGCGGACTACTCCAACCTGGCTTTGTCCGGAAGAGATTTCTTCGTTCGACGGAGCACTAAAGGACACTGTTGAATCGATTCTTAACATCTCCCTCAACGAGTCACAGTGGAGTCAAGCGGCTCTACCGATACGGCACGGGGGTCTTGGGGTGCGGCGTGTATGCGATGTTGGCTTGCCGGCTTTCTTGGCGTCAGCTCATGGGGTTGCGGACCTTGTTGCTATAATTCTTTCCACCAATGGCGACAGGGCGAGCATACCCTACTTGGCTGAGGCGGCGTCGGCCTGGTCTACCCTCAACGTGGATGTGCCGAATCCAGTGACCCCGCATATCCAGCGAGCTTGGGATGACGTCGGGGCTAAAAGGATCCTCATGCAGGTGTCGGAGAATGTCACAGGAGCTGATTTGGCGAGGCTCAAGGCGGTGTCGCAGTCAGAATCTGGGGCATGGTTACACGCGCTTCCTTCACCTCACCTGGGCACCTTATTGGACGATGACTCCCTGCGTGTTGCTGTAGCTCTCCGTCTGGGCTGTAAGGTGTGTGAACCACATAGATGCACCTGCGGTTCCATGGTGGAGGCTGATGGTCACCACGCCCTGAGTTGTCGTCGCTGCATGGGTAGGTTTCCGCGACACCATGCCCTCAACGACATAGTTCGAAGGGCCTTCATTTCTGCCAACGTTCCGTGTGTCCTGGAGCCACCGGGTCTTAGTAGATCCGATGGTAAACGACCAGACGGTTTGACCCTGGTGCCATGGAAAAACGGCAAGTGCTTAGTGTGGGACGCTACTTGCGTCAGCACTGTCGCAGCCACCCACCTGAGTCGAACCGTCCATACACCGGCAGCAGCAGCAGAGGATGCCGCCTGTAGAAAGCGGCAGAAGTACGCGGCAATGGAGCCACAGTATTATTTTGTGCCCATTGCCGTGGAAACTATGGGCAGTTGGGGCACTGCGGCCAAGAGCTTGATCTCAGAAGTTGGCCGCAGGATACGAGATAACGGTGGCGACTCCCGCTCTGGCTCGTTCTTGGTGCAAAGATTGGCCATTGCAATTCAGCGTGGGAATGCTGCCAGCGTTATGGGCACTTTTGCACCAGGCACGGTCCGGGGCGGGCTGTTTGATTAGGCTAGTTTTTATTTATTTATTTTAAATTAGAATTAATTAGTTAAAATATAATTTATAATTCTAATATTATTTTGTACAAAATTAATTTAATGTTATTTCATAAGGTGACTTACACTATTGCATTAGGCTATCCTGTAATAATAGTTGTAATTTTGATAAATAAATAAATAAATAAATATCATAAATATCTTTAGCACACTAAGCTCATTACTCATTTAGCTGTTAAAAAGAGTGGAATTGCATTTTTAGAGACTCAGTTAGTTCAAAGTTCGAGTAAAAAAACATGTCAATAAAACTCTCGTGCAGATTAAAGATATATTAATTACCTACATAATAGGACAAAAATACAGTGTAAAGGTTTATCGGTACACATATTGCGTGCGTGTAAATCGTCGTACTAATTATGACATAAAATGTGATGAAATAGAATCTACAGAACCCACTACGAAATTGTAACCCCGCTGTTTACCAAAACATCTTGCCCAATGCTAAGTAGAAAGTTTGAAAGATGGCTCCTAATGATTCAGTACTTGAACCGATGGGCTGCTAGCGATAAATGGTCACTACTTGCTATAGTCAAGTTTAGGAAACGGCATTAGGGGAACGCCTAACCGATGACACTTGACATTATAAAACCTGTTAATCACTTATTTCTCGCACTTGCACTCAACAAAATGTAAATCAGGCATAAGCGAAGTACTTTATTATTTAAGTAGGTACTTTATTATTATTTCTTAGTTTTTTTTTCTGGGGGCAAGTGCCTTTATTAACTAAACAAAATACTAGCTAAAACTAACACTAAGTTTATCTACTGTAACATTACCTACATATATAATTTTATTGGTGTCAAATAAATAAATAAATTAATTTATATTCTGTAACAATTTCAACTGGTTATCTATTACGGTACGAAATATACAGCCGTTAAAAGGTAGGACGTACAGACAGACGGACAACGTAGGGTCCCGTTTACACTTATTATGTACGGAACCCTAAAGAACGAAACCCAAATATGGCAGGCAACCAAATCAATTCAAATATCAATTAGTAAAAGTATCCCTTACGAACGATTTGCGAATACTAAAAATAACATTCCACTCTATATCCAACCTAATGGGGGCAATGGGGCGGTCATTCGATAACTTCGCCCGTTTCCCTCAAAACAGTCCCATTCGGGGTAGAGCCACAAAATCTACGTAATCATGTATTGTAGAACAACTTTCACCAATTCGCGGCGGGGAGTCGTTATTGTTAGGGTAATTGTGCATTAGCCGGTCAGTTTATCTATTGGTTAACAAGTTAAAAATAATAACAAGTAGGAATAAATTAGGTACAACATTTAAAAAAACGACCATAGAGCTGATAATATTCAAAAAGCCAAACAGATTTTCTCGAATCATAGATAAGAACACTCTCGAACAAGTCAGTTTTCAAACAGTAAAAATTAAATCAAAATTGGTTTATCCGTTTGGGAGAGCTACTCGTATATGATGCTACAAACAGATTCACCTCTTTGTTTGCGTCGGGGATTACTAAAAACCGGGTATAAACTTTAACCCGGAATAAACGGGTTTTTACCCTAATTTTCCACTCGTACTTATACTGCACTGCACTGCATTAGTTACTTAAAGTAAGGGTGTAATAATGATCAAACGAACTATCAAATGAAATTCAATCGCGGTGTTGTGTTGAAGGCTGATACGTTGAGGCAAAACTACAACGTGTAAATAAAAATCTAATTATGTCTGTCTACAAACTCGTCGAAGAACACACAGGAATTAAGTGCTCTCTTAATAACTTAAATGAACATTCTCAACTTTCGAAGTACGGGTAGAAGCTAACTTTGCTTTCAAAACGTGTAGGTATAGTACCTCGCGTGAGTTAGACCTTTTTGTAGTAACGACTCGCCACCTTATAGACCTCTCCAGGGTGAGCTTACAAGAAACGCATTTGCACAAATTGTGCCTATAACAATGCTTCGCTTACCAATGGTATGCTAGTTTGGATGTCATGATTTTGAGAGAACCAATCTGCGTTCAATATACCACTCCTGCCCACATCGGTGGGTTAGTAATAAATTAATATAAATTTCGGGGAATGGCCTTATAGCGAATAGCTTCGACCACCACCTTAAGAGGCTCTCGCTAGACAGTTGGGTCAAGGGTCAGATGCAGAAGGCGGTAATCCTGAACACGGCACGCATTGTCAGGAGGTTTCTCAATCTGCAGCCCTAACCACTGGTAGCTTGGGTAAAGCCCCGCTGCCGGCGGCACCCAATTTTTTAATTTGTGTTTTTTTTATTATACTCAATGTAAAAAACTAGAATTTTAAGTAATTAAGTAAATGTGTGAATAATAATACTGTACAATAGTTTCATATTCCCATTCACACACATTGCATAATTGTATTTTGTATTCAACAGGGATTCTTGAATACGTTGAAATAATAAAATAATAACAGTTGATTGAATCAGGCGTTACTTTGCGGAAGTCCACCTTCAAAACTGTTTTTCTGATAAATCTAGTGTGATTCCGCTTCTACGTCGCTTCAAGTACAATAAGGAATTTGGGATAATTTTTTCTCGGTAGACATTCTAGACACTCTCTTGGCCAGTTATTTAGTGTACTTCTGCCTGCTGCAACAGCAAAAAAAATTGTCACTAAGAAAAATGTGATACAGCTAGAAATTTGGTCGTAGCGACCAATGGCGAATATGTGAAGTGCACGGTAGTATTTTTACAAGGAAAATTCTTCGTGTTGTTTTCTGTGTCTTCTGCTACAATAAGAAATAATGAGCTCGATATAATATGATGGGCTGTTGGTAAACCGACCGAGTTTTATTTGGAGTCAAAAGAATTGGAAGTCATGATAGTTATTGTGTATATACAGGCAGGGCCGGATTATCCATAAGGTGGATTAGGTAACTGCCTAGGGGCCCCGCACTGACTAGGGGCCCACGGAGGACTAGTCGATGCGGGCCACGCACCAAGAAAAAACCGTTTCATTCGTGACCTTCCCCATTATTTACATCCGGTAATTTTGCCATAGAAAAACAGATTTTACTGTAAAAAGCAGGCGCGGATCTAGCCCTCAAAAAGGTTGTGGTCACAGCCACCCGAAAATCGGGCAAGTGCAAGTCAACGTATGAACCTTGCTCGTGCATGATAGATATAGTGCATTCCTACAAAGGAAAGGTATCGTAGTTTCACGCGAGTAAAGCTGTGGGGCGTCACAAGTCACGTATTAGGGTTGTGGGCATGCCCATCGTACCCACAACGCGTGGATCCGCGCCTGGTAAAAAGCACCATCTAACAGTATTTGGTTGAATGTGGAAGTAATGGAAGTATTCTATCGAAACTTATGGAAAAGGGGCCCGAGAATTGAATTGCCTAGAGGCCTCGATAGGGTTAGGCCGGCTCTGTATACAGGGTTACAAGGAAAGCGTATGGCTTAGCCGGAAGAGGTTCGTTGTCCTCATTATTATGAACGACATTTACTACAATTATCTTGAAATCGCAAAATGATATCAGCAATATTTTTTTCTCCGAGGTATAAGTAATGCATAAAATTGAGGTCATTGTACTCATCATAATGAACAATTTTTACTATGGGACCAACCTACCCTGAAATCGGGAAGTCTGATGTTCCATACAAACTGTCATTGACACCTGACGAAATCAATGGAACAGCAGGTTTTTTTTCAGGGTTGGTCCCATAGTAAAATTTGTTCATAATGATTCGTACAATGACCTCCTTTCGGGTAAGTACAGTCTATATGCGTATTTAGGGTTCCGTACCCATATTTTTTATTTATTTAATTAAAACGGTCACACCAATTACATCAGTTAAATAATGAGAATTACATTACAATAATTGTATAATAAGAATTTCAATAAAATATTAAATAATTACAATAAAATTATCTAGTCAAGCATTAATTAAAAGGCCATAGGGTAAAACGGGACCCTATTACTAAGACTCCCGCTGTCCGTCCGTCTGTCTGTCTGTCCTACTGTCACCAGCAGGCCTAGCATGGGCTGTGGAAAAAATTTCTTTCCACCGTTTTTATCCACGCGTAGACGCGACAGAGCTAGAATATTGATACGTTTGTCTCTTTCTAGAGGGATAAAAAAGGTGGAAAGATAATCTGTCCACGGCCCGTGCTAGGCCTGCAGGTCGTATCTCATGAACCGTGATAGTTAGACAGTTGAAATGTTCACAGATTAAGTATTTCTGTTGCCACTAACCAATAGTAGAGCGCGAGTCCGACTCGCACTTGGGCGTTTTTTTATTTTTTCATCGATATATTTTTTATTCTCTTTGATGTTTTTTACACCATAATAATTTATAAAATTCAAACAACAAATCAAAAAACAAACAATTCAAACATTCACAACTATTCAAAATCCAGAAATTAAATCACAATTAGTCCCTCCAAGTTGAAGCACGTTCTTAGGTCCTTTACGCGAGTTACACTTGTTACAAAGTTTGTTCAGAATTACTATAGCACCTTGACTCTTGTTTGACACCTTGTTAAAATCTATTTTGAACTTTGGAATAGGTACTGTCTGATTTATAGTATTTACACGCTTCTAAAATAAAACTTTTTTGGTTTACACTACAGTATTTGAAACGATACGCGATAAAATGTGTCAAAAGGTGATTGAATCAGGCGTTACTTAGTGTAAGTCCACCTTCAAAACTGTTTTTCTGATGAATTTCTAGTGTAATTCTGCTTCTACGTCGCTTCAAGTACAATAAGGAATTTGGGATAAATTTTACTCGATAGGTTTTTGCCTCAGATCAATTATTAATGGTTTTTGCTTATGAAGTTAAGTTTAATTTAGCCTAACCTGAAATAAAATATAAATTACATAAAAGAGTAAATTAGCGTAACCTGCAACAAAAAATAATCAATTCTGAAACATGAAATATAATATCATTTGAAATTGAAATTATATTATATTCATGTATTCAGTTTAATTTAGTTAGGTATTTATTTTGCTACTTTAGTATATTTGGATATTATTATTTGAAACACAAAATTTGAAATGAAAATTATATAAAAAAAATATATTAATAAAGTTAATTTAGTTAAGTTTAATTGAGCCTAACATGAAATAAAATATTAATTAATTTCATATTCATTTCAAATTAAATTAACTTATTGTCATCCAAGTAGACCTTTCCAGTTATTTACGTTAAAAAATCGTCGGTCGGTAAAAATAGGAGTACGTCTACTAGTTTTCCCCAAATCCACTTCCATCCATTTCTTTCATTTGAAGATTTCGTATCAAATACAAATAATATTTTAAAAAAAAAATTGGATAGGTTACTAGTTCGAGAGTGTTCTTAGCTATTTCATGATCATATAGATTCATGAAAATATGTGCAGCTGTTTTAAGATTATCAGCTCTTTTATCGGGGTACAAATTTCCGGCCGCTCGGGGTTTGGTTAAAGAGCTGTCCAGACGCCTCGTAGATCAAAGAGCTGGCGCTTACCTTGGCCAAAGAATAAGTTTGGCCATTCAACGTGGTAACTAGATTTTTAGGTACCCTACCCGAAGACAGTGCTTGACCTTAATGCAGTTTTTTTAATCTATAGTTTAATATAGATTTAATTTAGTTAGGTATTTATTTAGCGACTTTAGTATATTTTAAAATAAATATTTTATGAGTCATGACAGTAGTTGTTTTTCGCCGGTTCTGCCGCAATGACGTCACCAGCCACTACCAAAGTGATGTTGCCGATTCTGCCACAATGACGTCACCACAGTAACGTCGCCGGTTCTACCGCACTCGCTAAAGTTTATCGGTCTATGATTGATTTGGTGTGAAGAATTGAAAAATATATATGGAAAGATATTTGGAAAGATGGTGGTATGTAATAAAAAACTGTTGAAACTGAAGAAAAAAACTTTAACTTCAAGCGTGGGACGAGCGCATGATGATGGTATTGCATATATATTTCCATTCCAGAACAAGTCAGTGCTACTCATCTTATAAAAATTGAAATGTACGATTTAAATAAAATTCGGGAATTTCACAAGCTGATGTTCCGATCACTGATATCAATAAGGACAATTAAAACGATAGAAAGACAATTTTGTCCACGGCACGTGCTAGGCCTGCTGCATCATCAAGGCTAGAAAGAGTATCTTCTGTGTCTACGTGCTCCATCTTCGGCCACACCATCGCTTTCCATCAAGTGAGTTGATGGGTGAGCGTCATCGAGTTGTATCTCGATGCCAAGCGTATATCTATAATCTATACTTATATTATAAATAGGAAAGATTTCATTCTTTGTTTGCATTGACATCGTCAGATAATTAGCTAATGATTTTACATTAGTTAAGTATTAGGTTGATTGTTTCGATCAGATAATTAGCTAAATATGTATAGATAATGATTTAAACTGTTATAAAAGGCTACTTTGTATGTACTATACTTATCATTGTTGTGAAGTGCTAACTCACTAAAGCTTGTCTATCTATGATTGATTTGGAGTGAAGAATTGAAAAATATATCTGAAAAAATGGAGGTATGTTTATTTTAGTTTTTTTTTTTAATGTTGCTTCCTTTATATTATTTTGCGAAAGATGACTTTTTTATTTTATTTTTTCAGTATCCTAACAACCTAATCATTGATGAAGTGCAACGTGATGAAATGGATGAGGTGACTAAGAATATATTAGATCCTTATTATTTTACTCAAAACCCGTTACGAGACTATGACACAGACGAGGAGTCTATCAAGCCAATAAACAAAAAAAGGAAAATAGAACACAAAAACTCATGTAAAACTAAGAAAACCATCGATATGTTTTTTAATCAAAAAAATCAGTTGAAACTGAAGAAAGCTGTAACTTCAAGCGTGGGACGAGCGCGTGATGATGGTATTGCATATATTTCGATTCCAGAAGAAGTCAGTGCTACTCATCTTATAAAAATTGAAATGTATGATTTAAATAAAATTCGAGGAATTTCACAAGCTGAAATATGGAAGCACGCTGATGTCCGGATTAAATATGTTACTTCTAGTTCAAATGAATTGAAACAAGATTGTGACGATATCATCTTTAAGATAACTAAGTCTCTAGCTGATAACCCTAAATGCAAAAGTTATTTTTTTAATTATGATTTGAAAAATAAATAATACTAAAAAATCTTTTTCATTTTATTTATTCATATTCATAAAATATCTTATTATATAGGTAACTTATCATGTAATCATTAAACAATGTATTTACATCATCAAACAAGCTTAGAAGATGTTGTGTAGAATAATTTTTACTCTTGAAATATAAGTAAACTAAACAATATTTTCCACAAACTGATGTCAGTTCATTCTGAAGTGGCTTACTATTATACCTCCACACTTTGCAATTTCTAATCATAAAAAGCTTGTGGCTCCAGGTAGGCTTTCTTCCAAAGCTATCGAAATATTCACCAATATTATTACAATCAATATGTATCGCTACCCAATGTGAGCCAGGTTTTGTATCTGGATCCAAGTTAGAAATAATGTATGCTGGTTTCTTTACAAGTATTGGTAAACGGTTAGCAGCATACACATTTTTTTCATAATTTAAGGGTCCTAGCTTAGATTGTAATATTAATTGAATTTCCAATGTGTTCATTTTACATATAGAAGAGTCATGCAAATTAATGGCGAGAAGAAACGATACTGTCATTTGATAATCAAAGGTACAACTTTTATATCATATTTTAACTATTATAGTCAACTGTAATATTTCTATTCTTATCGATTTCAATAACGTTATCGAACTCAGAAAAGATTATACAGTTCACAGTGTTCTCTAATGCTTTATCGAAACGTACTTCTAAACGAAGACTGCCATGTCTAATTAAGTTCCAATGAGTAGCGACGTTAGCGGATAGGTCAGGTGTTAAATCAAAAGCTAACAAATAATAACCATTTGGGTATTCTAACCATGATATATCATCGCCATCATTATTGAAGTGTATTCCAGTACCAGAGAATAATGTATGATAGGGTAGAGTGTACAAGTTTTTATTTTCATTGAAATTAGGTTGAATGGGTTTTGATGGAATTTGTTGACCATCTATGTATATACTGAAGAAATTCATATTGAAATTATCAAAGTTAAATGGATTTTTGTTAAAGGTACCGTTAAATGCAGAATTTTCAACGAAACCAACTATACACCTTTTAGGAAGTTGACCTAGAAATATGTTATCCAATGTTTTTCCTTGAACACCCGAAGGTATTGTTAAAACTTTTACTTCTACGCGTGTAATAGGATACTTAGCAGTAGTTCCAGACAAAGCTTTGTTATGTGCTATCAAAACACTTGGATTTAATCGAGCTCTTCTCACCATTAATGTAGCATCCATAATATTAACTTTAGGTGTGACATTTTGTTCATCAAAAATTAAGTTGAATGTATCTCTAGAACGGTTTAATTTTATCCTCATTTCAACACCACTAATCAAAAACTTTTCCTGATTAAATATATCACCATGTAAATGACCTATCATTTCAACTTCCTTGCTTTCTTTAACAATTTGTGTACGTATCTTGAATCCATTGTTAGCATCTCCAATAGTGTCCATGTTGTTTGCAGTATCCTTATACCACAACCCACACGTCAAGTGAGATGACTTCGCAGCTAGTCCATAATTTAGAAGAGTTTCTATGTAGGCTCTATAAGCATATGTATTGTTAGGTGGTGAGATTAGTTTTTGATTCAAATAAACATCTAGTTGGCTAAAAAGAGAATGAAGCCAATTATTAATCGGGGCCACTACATCCGTTGGAGCTAAGTTGGTTGAATTTAATTTGGTTATCTTCGCCTTCACATGTAACAATGTGTGTGATAAATCTAAATATTCATCGCCATTTCCAGGAACTAAAAATTCTATCGGTCCGTCATCAGTTAAAGAAGATATTGCTTTATAATGAACCCATTGACCATTTTCAATACTTGTCTGTGTTGATGGTAATGCAAATAAATCAAGTTCTGACTTAACACATTCACAAGACTGACTATGTAAAAATGCCATATTCTTTAGGTGAATATATCTGATAGTTCACTAGTTCTAATTTTTTTGACACGTCCTCTTCGCTCAAAGGTTTGAGAAGGATTTAACTGAACTCGAACAATTTTTTTCTTTTTATATCCAGATCCTTTCATAAGACGTTCAATTTTCTCATCTGCCTTACGTTTTAAATTACCGGTAGCTTCTTTAACACGGTCTCTTATAGAAGCTTCAAATGGTTTTGCTTGAAACATATCACCAAAAACACCCACCCCTGTAGTCAACGCTTCTTTTCCTAAAGTTTTAGCTCCACTCTTTAATAGAGGTAAAATGGTTCTAAACAACCCACCTAGAAAGCTTCCGATACCATGTCCTCGTTGATTTGCAGTTCCCTTATAAATTGTTCCAATACCTGACCCAGCTTGTTGTAAATAGTAATCCTCATAAGGACACATGTTTTCATGTTTCCGGTATTTCATTTTGTTATACATTTAAAATGAAGTTTAACACACGTCGTTCCGAATTGAAATGGTATGATCTTCCCTGTGTCAGACCTTATATCTATTTCTAAAGTATCAAATTCACGTCTCATTACTGGAATATAGTAAGGTTTAGGAAATGTTTCCATTCTATTAACACCGAAAATATATTTTGAAGTGTCCAGTGATACAACTCGTAATAGTGGTGCCATTGCATCTCCAACTATTTGAGGGTTGATGATGTCACAATAAATAAACATTTGAGAAGGTAAGCCCAATTTTATATTAGCTTGATGTGTCCCAGTAGTTTTAATCATAATTTTATCATGAGGATTGAATCCCAATTGCAGGGATAGCTTAGATGCAATTTCAATGTCAATAATTTTATCACTAAATTTTTGAAATTTGACGTATTTTGAATTATTGTCATAAAGAAACTTTATTTTATTACGTAATAACTTGTGATCATTTATCAAGGACAAAATTGTTTCAATTGCATCGTAGTTACTAAGTGGAATATAAGCTGTTATTATTTCATCGTTGAATCCTTTTTCAACACCATCTATGACTACAGGTTTTCTTTCAATAATACGTACATAATTTTCGGTTTTCTGAACACTGTAAATAGTACAAGGATATTGAAACTCTACTACCCCCACATTCCATTCTCCATTCAATTTCATAGATTTCGGGAGCTTAGTAATAAAGTTTGTTGTAGTATTTCCAGGAAAATATTTCATTGAGCTATTACTTAAAAGTGTTAAATAAAACTCGCTTTCTAACATTTTGAACGACTTTCCTCTTTTATATGTAAAGACAATCTAAGTCAAGACAAATATTTTGTACCTAAATATAGTAAAAGAAATAGGAGATGAAAAAAATATAAACTCTATAAATTGTATTGTTATTCAGTTTAATCAATTTCTTAATATTTAATCATCAATGACATTTTTAAAATATATTATTGTATATGCTGTATCTTACATGAACATTTACAAATAAGATCCTTATAATCTAATTAACATAATTATCAATAATCAATTTACTCATGTTATATTACTAATATTTGAATAAGGTATCCAAGTATTAAATTTATTCGGATAACCTTTCCATTTAACAAAAACCTCCTTTTTTCGTCCTTTATACCTAGATTTTATAATATTTTCTATTTTATATAATGCATTTGTATTCATAATCACTTTTTGCAATTCCTTTTCATAAAATGTACCTTGTATAGTTTCTCCTTTTAAATCCTCTAATGTGTACACATGCCAAGGTTTTCTGAGTATAATTGAAGATATTACAAATATCTCATCACTCCAATTAGTCTCATAACCTTTCTCGAAAGTGTACTTCATCTTAGTTATTCTAACATGATCGCCTATTTTGAGACGTATTGTACATACTTTAAGTTTTTTAGTGCTACCTCTGTCATACAAGTTTTGCCAAACAGTAGAAATGTTATCTTTATTTACTTGACTAGGACACATTTTAATACTTGAATGTTTGGAATTATTATAAGATAAAATTAGACTATCTAAAACATCTATGTAACGGTATGTGTTTTTATATGTAAAATATCTCCACATTTTACCTTTCAAAGTTCTTCGGAACCGTTCTACAATGCTAGCTTTTATATCAGGATTATTAGTAACATAATAGTTTATATTGTAACATTTGAATAAATCCCTTACTTGCTTAGAAGTAAATTCGGTCCCTTTATCTGTTTGTAGGTGCTCAGGTTTTGAATTATGTTCATTGAAGATAGATTTAAATGCTTTTATGATACTAGTAGAATCTTTCTTTTTCAAGGCACGAGCATACGCAAATTTACTAAAAACGTCTATTACACACATAATATAGTTATATCCATCGTTATATTGACTTAAACTTCTCATGTCACTTAAGTCTGCCTGCCACAAATAATTGATGTTTGATACAATATATTTGTTACGTGAGAAACGTTTTCGTGCACTTTTATGAAGTGTATAAGTGTCTTGTGACTGTAACCAAGTTTTTACTTGTTTTTTTGTAAATTTTTCAGAAACTGCATCTGCCAATTTGTCTGCACCGCTGAAACCTCCTGGATGCGAGGCTTTGTAATATATCTGAGATAAATCATTCAAGGACTCCATTTCTCCCATTTTAATATCTTTCTAGCTTGTCCTGAATCAGGAGTCGATGTTTTAGGAGTAGAATGAATAGAATAATCGCTTAGAGATTTTTTGTGTTTCTCACTTTCTGTCGCGAGGAGGTCTAATGACTTCTGGTGTTTGTTTAGATCTAGTGAAGGTGTAGTTTTCAATTGATTTATATGCTTTTGCATGTGAAGTTTATGAATATATTCAGTACGTTTTGGGTTACCGATACATTCAAGGGGTAAATTTATTTCATATATTAATTCCAGAAATTTACTAACACCTACAGGATTACTCCTTTTCAATGGTCTTACAAGATCTCCTATCATATCGGCAATATTGCTTCCAAAAATTTTCTCACCATCGATGCTTACTACACCTTTGTTATCCCATCTTATACGTTCTTTGTGGTTATCTAATTTTTTCAGAAGATTATCTCCCATTCTTACATAAGATTTTGGTAGAACTGCTAAAATATCATTTTTGGAGTAACTTAGCATATTATTATTTTGCTTACCACTTTCAGTTATTGACGTTTCCATATCACCTTTATCATTATTAGATTGCTTTGTATTTGTCAGGGTGCTTGTTTCAATATTAAATAATGGGATTGGTTGGCGATCTTGTCTTGTGAAATGAAGATATCTCTGAAGCGTCTGTTGATATAACTTCCACTTTTCAGTATCATCTTTCTTAGATTTTAGTATATCCTGCATTTGATGATCTAAAGAAGATAAGGGTGATACCGTATCAACAGGTCTCCGTAACCTTTCCATAGCTTCCGGTTCAATAAGTAACATTTTTTGCGCGTGTTCCATTGTATTAAAATATTATTAATTAATTTCTATTTCATCAAACTGCTTAAAACTCCACTTAATAAGGTACTTAAAATAATAGGTAAGAATGCACCTCCCTTTTGAACAATTATTCTCTTTTTTGTTTTTAAATTCCCTTTTTTGACTAGTTTACGTAATATTCTTTTGAATTTGCTTAATTTTGTTTTCTCATTATTAGAAATTGGCAAAGTGCCTCTTAAAATGTTAAAAACACATTCACATATGCAGTTTATTGT
Organism: Agriopis leucophaearia; assembly: GCA_949125355.1. Taxonomy (NCBI): domain Eukaryota; kingdom Metazoa; phylum Arthropoda; class Insecta; order Lepidoptera; family Geometridae; genus Agriopis; species Agriopis leucophaearia. The sequence goes on from OX421283.1 coordinate 10,620,700, forward strand.
TGAATCATCTGCTGCTTTTAATAATGCAATTTTATAATGTGGTTTCAATTTATGAAGTGCTTGCAGGAAATCACGATGGGACCGCACGCTATCAGTCATTATTTATAAATAATGGCTGGCATAGGATTACTTTTATATTTATGTCCTTTTTTCGGTATGTATACAGTACAGTATTCATTAGGAGGTAGAATATTTGTTTTGAATCTACACCAATCAGGTGTGTTTTGTTTAAGATCAATAATCAAATATCCATAAGGTAGTGCAGTTGCATCTTTATAAGCATCTTGTACAAATTTAACGTTTTCAGGGTATACCTGTCTTCCCATGTACTGTATTTGTGTTTTATCTCTAGGGTTTTTGAAACATATAATATAACTAGCATTCAAAGAAATGTCTCGCTGTCCTCGTCCTTGATGAAACATGTTTTGAGTAATATAAAATACGCTTAAGTTTCTATGATGACTACCTTTTGTAAAAATGTCTACTATTCTACCATCGGTTTCGCGCATCAAATCATCTATTATAATTAATTTCGAGCTATCTCCAGAAAATAATGACAAGTCGGGTATACCTTGATGGAAAGTAACATGTTCAATTTTTTGATATAAAGTTTGCATTTCATCATAGCACCAAATTATTTCTGCAAAAGGCACATCACATATTTCTTTAATACTTTTCAAAAATCGTGTAATAAAATAAGTTTTACCACACCCACTAGGTCCAGCTATAATTGCAGTAAACGGGTGAAAGAAATGTAACATATTTGAAGTCTTACTTTAAGGAATGTTAGCAGATGAATGAAAAAAAAATGCGGTACTGCAATTGGTTATTGTAGGAATAAAACTATTTATTTACAAAAAAATAAAAAAATTACATATAAAACCATACATTTAACATAAATATTATAACACTTTCTAAATATTATTAATGTTAAAAGAACTAATTCTATAATGTCCCCATGCTAAAGTGTTTGTTGTATTAGGAAGCAAAAATCTTTTCGTATCATTGGATGATAAAGCATTTTTCCTGAGTTTTTGAGTATATATAATATGTTTTATCGATTTAAATCTGTACATTTCTTTAGAAATACCCTTTTCTGGATTCATCAAACTTTTTTTGTATTCGTTCATGGTGAGTTTTCGAGTGACACATTTGTTTACACCTTTGGCTTTTGTAATTAATTTATCTTCATCATTTTGAACATCTATTGCATACATTTTTGACCTCAACCCCACAAATTCTTTGACTATTGAACCATTGAATTCATCTTTAAAGAAACCAATATCCTTTTTGTTAACTAAAGGAAAACCAAATTGATTATTGAAATCGTAGTCTGATGTATCAAAACGTGACGAAATATCGTTTTTTATGTCTGCGTAGAAGTCATGAGTGTAAACATGGTAAGTAAAAGAATCTGTGTCCATGTACATTAGCTTAACATTTTCACCATACTTCTTTTTCATGAAATCATAATGAAAATCATACATTAAGGTCTTAGATAATTCTAAAATACAGAACCCTAAATATATTGGTTTATTGTAGACCAATTTTGTCTTATTTAGTTGAACTGCAATCAAATTTTCAGAAAACACTGACCTACTATGGAATTCGGGTTTACATATTAAACTTGTAGCCCCTCTTTTTTTTCCAATATTTTCAAAATGAGTGACAAGTTTAACATTCACCCGTTTTTCAATGTTTTCCATAGTCTTGCCGTAAACGGAATTGTTCATCAGCTTGTAAAAATCTTTATCGAATGATGATTTCGATTTTGTTCGCAAAGAAGTATTTAAATCTATATAGTTTTTTAACCATGGTTTTTGTTTGAATTGAAGTATGCGATGCACTTTTGTCAATGTTAGACCGTGTTCTAAGCATTGAATCAAATTTCGATAGTGAATGATATACCTTTCTTTATTATTTAAATTGACAATTAATCTGTTATCTTTGCAAGTAGGAGTTTTAGTAAGTTCAGGGCAGAAAGGTAGATCAGAATGATAATCGTGAATATCAGTTGGATATGCTAGGTCAACCTCAAGTATATACCCAACGTCAGATGTTTCTGGAACATTATAATTTGTGTCATTATCAACCCATTTAAAGTCACTGTACGGTAAATGTTTGGACATAGCCCATCCATATAAATTGTTTGCATCTAAATATGCAATGTACGACTCTGGTTTACTTGAATCAAATGTTGGTAAATACTTGTTATTAGCCTTTGCATGACGACTAGAACATTGCGATATACCTCCTCTGATACCTTTTTTTATGAAAGATAGCATTTCAAAATCTGTTATTAACTCAAGTTCTATTTTGGTTAATTTCAACATTGCATCCCAGCTGAGCCCGGGCAAGGTGAAGTAGTGAGCCGGATCTAAGCTGTATGTTTTCAAACAAAGAGATCTAAAATTTACAAAAACATCTGTTAGAAGCAAAACGTCTGTTTTCAGGTATAAGTCAGAGTACTCAGACATATTTTTGCATTTGAAATGATTCCAAACCATTAAAGCATGATTATATTCTTCATTACTAACAGTTGAATCTGTAAGATGACTATAAAAATCGTTTTGATCTGGCAAAGATGTGATATTTTCCAAGTCTTCAAAAGACTTAATTACCTCATAAGGATATATTCCTTTGCGAATCAAAAGATTAAAATCATTATCTTCTGGAAATAATTTACGAAGCTCTATAAATTTTTCGCGTTCTAAATTTTTTGCTAAACTGTCTAAAGAAGAGCTCATAAACCTAAATGAATCTAAAAATCGTAATTTAACTGTTTTACCGTTCACTTTTATGTTTTTTGTAAACAATATATATTTCTCTTTATTCAGCGGAATCACTTCTATATCACCATCAACAAAGTTTAGTTCATGAACAATGAAATGTGCATCGTAGTTTGATAAATTATGGAGAAAGATAGGAATATGTTGTGGGACTTTATAGTTTAAGTTACAATTACTATGTGCTGCTCCTCTATATTTTCCTGTAAGATGATCATGATCTCTGACAGAATCACCATTTAAAGAGTCGTTGCAAACATGACAATTTATAGCTTGCATATAACTATTTAGTTCTTCAGTTGACAGATCAGCCATTTGTGTATTATTGTGAAGTGCATCACATATTTCATTCACGTCGGAACTAAGGATTTCAACAAACACTTTAGCACAGTCTATTCCAGTATAAGTCCTATACCGAGAAAGTTTATCATCATATGAGCATTTGATGTAATAACCAAAACTGTAAACACCATGTTTTTGAATGTTTTTAGTATACGATTTATCTTGGTTCAGAGAATCATTCTCAGTATTCAAGGGAGATAGAACTGCTTCAAAATCTGCGTAAATTACAAAAGGGACTTCTAACTGCTTGTTGTGGTTTTCGAATTTTAAAATATTTGCTTGCACCACTTGACCTTGTCTATCTTTTTTCAAATCTGAATTAGGCATATCTACTCTAATGTGAACACAATCAAACTTCATATGATCATAAAGTTTCTCGGCAGAAATAAAATTGATTAAACATCCATCACACAAATACTTTTGGTGTTCGCGATTGTTCTATGTCTGGGTGTTAATATCTATTTAAGTATGTATTTAAAAATATATATGTATGTATATCAGTCTCTGGCAGCCATATTACAAGCTTTGCTTAGTTTGGGGTCAGATGACCATGTGTGCAATAATGTCCCACATTTAGTTGGGAACTAATTAATCGACTTAAATTTTTTATATAACAATAATGCCCACTACCATTATTGGATAGAAAGAGTAAATTGACGTGTTTGTCTTTCCTGTTTTTAGTGTGATGTATGGGTCCGACAACATATTTTTTTTTGAGTTAGCATCATATTCTAGTTTAAAAATGTTAATGCTAATATTATTTAATTTTTCTACTTTATATACGTCTGCTAAGGCTACAGGATACTGTATACTCCCCATATTGATTTCATTAAAATGTTGTTCATAAGAACTAGTTCTGTTAGCAACTTTACTATCAACTGGATACAAAGCAGATAAAAGTGCCCATGTAAAACACATATCATCATCATTTTTTACATTAATAACAGCCTTTTTGTGCTTTATATCCACTGGTAGATCAATAAAGGATGATCCAGACAAAGGATTATACTTATTGATGTTTACATCAATATGTAATAAGTTTTCCAAAGACCATCCACTGTCCTTTTGCTCAAAATCTTCGATTTTAATGAAAAACATATCACACAATGATTTGTAAAACGTTTCAAGATTATCGTCCGCACATACCACACTGTTTATAGATTGAAAATCAAAATTATTAATCAAATCTTTTGCTGGTTGTACAAAGGTACCAGATAAAATAAAATTCACTTTTATAGCAGTATGTCTTTCAACCATTTCATTCAACAAATGTAAGAAAGTGTCTTTGATGTTATCAAAAAATACGTTGGTTGTTGCAAACGTATCAGGTATGTTTGGTAAAATCCTAAACGTGACAATCCTTTGTTTGAATGCTGATTCTATTATACTCACATTTGGTAAGTAGCTAACAGACGCAGCATTCTTATGTTTATTTGACATCAAATGACTAGTCAAGTATCTTTTTGCTACCTGAATTTTACAATTTTCACAATATACAGAATCATTATCATTAGAAGACTGACCTCTTGAAGTGGATGGTTCAACCCTGGAGTCTGGCACACTGACGACACCATAGCCAACTTGTTCACCGCTACCACCAGAATTATTATCATTGTAAGAATGATCCCTTGAAGTAGATGGTTCATTCCTGAAGTCTGGTTCAACGATAGAAGCATAACCAACTTTATCATCACTAACACACATTTTGGTTTTTATGGATACACACTGTTCACGTTGATCTCTTGGTTGAGTAAATGGTATGTCAAATTCTTGTGTTAAGTGACACAAATTTTCTTCAATTATTTCAGTAATTGTAACCATCTCCTTGTCTTCACGTTGATCTCTTGGTTGAGTAAATGGTATGTCAAATTCTTGAGTTAAGTGACACAAATTTTCTTCAATTATTTCAGTAATTGAAACCATCTCCTTGTCTTCACGTTGATCTCTTGGTTGAGTAAATGGTATGTCAAATTCTTGAGTTAAGTGACACAAATTTTCTTCAATTATTTCAGTAATTGTAACCATCTCCTTGTCAAAATTTACATTTTCAAAAACCTCGTTTATTTGTGAATCACTGATGGTCGACGATATTTTTTTTTCGGATTTTACTGTTATTGTCCGATTGTATTACAACACGTTTATTATTTTCACGTGAGAGAAGGATGAATTCTTCTTCTTCCCAATCAATAGCAGCCACTTCATCAAATTCCAATTGTAAATTATCCAACAACTCACACAAATCAGTATTATTTTGACTACATTCAAAGAGTATAGGAGAAATATCAATATAGTTGACCATGGTGCGCACTGAATGAGCATTTATTCACAAGTGATTTATTATAAAGCTAACACAAATGGTTTTATAACCCATAGATCAACCTAATACTTAACTAATGTAAAATCATTAGCTAATTATCTGACGATGTCAATGCAAACAAAGAATCAAATCTTTCCTATTTATAATATAAGTATAGATTATAGATATACGCTTGGCATCGAGATACAACTCGATGACGCTCACCCATCAACTCACTTGATAGAAAGCGATGGTGTGGCCGAAGATGGAGCACGTAGACACAGAAGATACTCTTTCTAGCCTTGAAGATGCAGCAGGCCTAGCACGTGCCGTGGACAAAATTGTCTTTCCATCGTTTTAATTGTCCTTATTGATATCAGTGATCGGAACATCAGCTTGTGAAATTCCCCGAATTTTATTTAAATCGTACATTTCAATTTTTATAAGATGAGTAGCACTGACTTGTTCTGGAATGGAAATATATATGCGATACCATCATCATGCGCTCGTCCCACGCTTGAAGTTAAAGTTTTTTTCTTCAGTTTCAACAGTTTTTTATTACATACCACCATCTTTCCAAATATCTTTCCATATATATTTTTCAATTCTTCACACCAAATCAATCATAGACCGATAAACTTTAGCGAGTGCGGTAGAACCGGCGACGTTACTGTGGTGACGTCATTGCGGCAGAATCGGCAACATCACTTTGGTAGTGGCTGGTGACGTCATTGCGGCAGAACCGGCGAAAAACAACTACTCATGACTTAAAATCTAAAAAAAATCAATTTATAGGTTTTAGTTTATATAACTTTAATAAAATATAATTGAATGAGGTTAACACAGTAAGGGTCTGGCTGATCTATTGGCTGGCCAAGTCCGGAACAAGTAAAGGCTTCCATCATTCTAACGACTGTTTTTGTAGTTTGCCATCTATAATACCATTTACCTACATGTAATAATGACTTACACGGCTGTTTCAGATAAAAACAAAGTAAGTTATTTTTTTTTTATAAATAACAATTAATAAGAGATGGGGGAGACCTTCCCCAAGCCCAAGCCGCCTGCAAAGCGTGGGGATTATGGCAACACCCCTCTCTATGAGGGAGGCCTTGTCCAACAGTGGACGTTAATTGGCTGATGATGTGAGTGTGTGTGTGTGTGTGTGGGGGAGACCTTTGCTCAGGAGTGGTACACTGCTCTCCTTATAACAAATGCAGTACTTGCAAAATGGCGGTTTCGAGAAAAACGCGCGAAACGAATTTTTGGATTTATAAACAACAATGTATATGTTTTATAACTTTTTAAGTGTATCTAAAGAATAAATATTAGTAATTTTTAAACTTTCGCGATTCGAACACATGTTTTCATATTTATCGGAACATGTTTTCAAAGTTGGCGAGACACGTGAGGTCGCCGAAAGACGTTATTCCTTTTCAGACCCCTGGTGTGTACAAGGTTGATTGTAGCTGCGGTAGTTCCTACATAGGTCAAGCGAAGCGTACCATAGCAGAAAGGATCAAAGAACATATTGCAGCCGTCATAAATCGCCAGACACAGAAGTCGGCTATAGCAGAACATTTGCTTGAGTCGGGGTCCGGTCACTGGATCGAGCTCCACGACCCGAAGGTCCTCTCCACTGAACGGCATTATTTTTCAAGAATGGTTCGTGAAGCGGTTGAAATCAGAAAACATCGCAATTTCAACAGGGAGGATGGATTTAAGTTAGCGGCGTCGTGGAATCCCATAGTAAGCAAATGTACAAACCGCGGTGTAGGTACTAGGACTTTTACCGATACAGTCAATGTTGTGTGCCGTAGTGACAACCCTGCAATTTTTCAAGATCAAGTGAGGGTAGGAGAACAAAATATCCGCTCTTCTTGCCGGACTCACCCGCAGTTTTCAGTCAGCTCGTGACCACGGCCATTGTAACATGGTCGAAACGTCGAGCGAAAGGTATCTATTTTTACCTATATTTAATAGTGCGCGATAAGTCCCGATAAATATGAAAACAAATAATAAGTATTATTTTTTATGCATAGATGCATAGAACCCTTGGGATACCATTTTCAGCAAAAAAGCCAAAAATGTTGGTTACTGCAAGTGGTATTAGTAGGGCAGTAAAGTATAGGTTAAAAAAGCTTATTAAAAACAAGCTTTTTCATATCACTATCGGTAAACGGCCTTATAACACAGTATATGTAATGAAGTAGGTATATGACGGCGCGCGCGACCCGCGTGCCGCCAGTATTAAACGAGCTACAACAGTGTGCACGCGTTTCATTACGTATTATAAGTACCTACCCCAGTAGTGACTTCCGAATATTTCATCTGGCGACGATTCCGGTAAATTCAGCGATGAATTACATCGGTAGTTTATCCACCTTCGATCACCGGCACCAAGAGTTCGAGATCTTCTTGGGCAAAATTAAAAGTTTTATCGCGTTAAATAACGTGCCCGAGAAAAACTGGTGCGCCATCTTGTTAACGCACCTATCGGACGAGTCGTACCGGCTTGTGAGGAACCTAGTGCACCCGAGAGACCTCGAGTCAGTTACATGGGCTGACTTGGTGACAGTGCTCAACGGCCATTTCCAACCGAAAAGATCTACATTCGCCGACAGGGCGAAGTTTTATGAAGCCACCAAATCTGACAGTGAGAGTCTTGAAGAGTGGGCGGCGCGCTTGCGAGGACTCGCCGTCTACTGCGACTTCGGTACAGAGCTAGAAATGCTGCTGCGAGACAGGTTTGTGCTCGGATTGCAAGCGAGCCGAGAGAAGGATTGTTTGTTTGAAAAAGACTCGAAATCGCTAACGCTCGCTAAAGCGTTGGAGGTAGCCCAGCAGGCGGCATGTGCTCGAGCTGCACGTGCCTGCGACGTAGTCGGGGGTCACCAGGTCAAAGAAGAACCGGTGTACAGGGTCGGAGAGCGTCGGGCGCAAAGGGCGCCGATGCAGGCCGCCACCTCAACAACGGCTGGAGCGCGCTGTGCTGTTTGCGGATTACATAATCATTCGCGGGATAAGTGCCGTTTCAAAAATTACAAGTGTTTAATCTGTAATGCTACGGGGCATCTTAAGAAAATGTGCAGTGTTAAAAAGGCTAACGCAGCCCTAAACAACGTAGCCGAAGATATGAACGAACATGGTGCTTGCAAGGAATGCGACTTATTTAATATGAGGTATGTCAAATACGATCCGATTACTATAGATGTTTCATTAGGTGGTGCTAAGTTTTCAATGGAACTTGATTGTGGTGCTGGACGTAGTGTTATGTCTGAAATATTTTACTTAAAACATTTCCAAAGATTTAAGCTGACGAAAACTAATCTTGTATTTTGTTTATACACGAAACATAAAATCGTGCCCTTAGGTTATTTCTCATGTGACGTTTCTTACAATAACAAGACACATTGTCTCCAATTTTACGTGTTTAAAGAGGGTGGATCTCCACTATTGGGGCGTGATTTTATGAATAAATTTAATATGAGCCTAGTGCCCGTGTGCGATAATAATAGCATAAGTATAGATGCACCAGCGGAGGTTCGTCAAGTTTTGAGTGAATATCCTGATCTATGGAAAGACGAGCTCGGTTGTTTTAATAAATTCGAAGTTCAATTACATTTAAAAGAAAATGCAACTCCAAAATTTTTTAAACCGCGGCCTATTCCATTTTCGCTGAAAGCGGAAGTAGAAAAAGAACTAGATAGGCTAGTTTTGACAGGTATTTTGGTTCCGGTTGAATATTCTGAATACGCAACGCCTATCGTTCCTGTACCGAAAGACAACGGCAAGGTTAAAATAGCGGGAGACTTTTCATGTACCTTGAATAAAGTCTTGAAAATCGACAAATACCCGCTACCACACATAGAAGAGGTATTTGCGAAGATTGGTGGCGGTCAACACTATTCTAAGCTAGATTTAAGTGACGCTTATAATCAATTTAAATTATCTGAGTCATCACAAGAGTTGACCACCATCAATACGCCTAAAGGATTATTTAAATACACCCGCCTCGTCTACGGACTTGCGAACGCGCCGGCAATTTTCCAACGTGCAATAGAAACATTAGTAGCGGGTATTGAGGGCGTCTCATGCTGGTACGATGATATTTGTCTGACGGCTCCCAATAGGACCTTGCATATAGCTCGGCTTCGTGAGCTATTGAGTAGGTTACAGAAAGCGGGGCTAAGACTACAAAAGAATAAATGTGCCCTTTTTCAGGAAAGTGTGACGTATTTGGGGTATACTATTGATCATAATGGTCTAAGAACGTGTTCCGATAAAGTGCAAGCGATATTAAAAGCCCCGATACCAACGAACGTAACGGAATTAAAAAGGTTTTTAGGAGTAGTGAACTACTACAGGAATTTTATTCCAAACGCATCCGCTCTGTTACATCCGCTGCACGTATTGTTACGCGAGGGAGTGCCGTGGCGGTGGGAGGCGCAGCATCAACAAGCGCTGGACGCGGTGCGCCGCGAGCTGGCCTCGGACCGCGTGCTCGTGCACTTCGACCCGCGCCTACAGCTGGTCCTCACGGCGGACGGGGGACCGGAGGGTCTGGGCTGTGTACTCAGTCACGTGATGCCAGACGGCTCGGAAAAGCCGATCGCGTTTGGCTCACGTTCCTTATCGCAAAGCGAAAAGAATTATAGTCAAATCCAGAAAGAGGCTACGGCTATTATTTTCGGCGTCAAGCGTTTCCATCAATATGTATACGGTTGTCAAGAACCGTTTATATTACGAACCGATCATGGGCCACTTCTTTCTATATTCGGGAAGAAAGATAGTATAGCGGTGACGGCCGCGCTCCGTCTGCAACAATATGCGATTATTCTATCGGCTTACAATTACACCGTGCAATATATCAGTGCTAAAAACAATGTTGTCGCTGACTATTTTTCCCGAGCGCCGTTATCTACAGCAACAGGTAGGAGTCATGAGAGTGAGGAGTCGCGCGAAAGGGACATGCATATACCCCTATTGTTCCTCGATGCAAATACCAAACCGGTTTCATTCGATCGGATCAAGCGCACCACTGCAGATGACAAGGTGTTAAATACTGTTATGAAGTACATGAAGCGAGGTTGGCCACGTTCGGTTAAGTGTAAAACTATAACGCCGTATTTCAATTGTAAAACGGAGTTAGAGGTAGTTAATGGATGTTTATTTCGCGGTCATCGTATAGTTGTGTTTCATTTTTCGCGCGGAAATGTTGAAGGAATTACATTCTGCGCATTTTGGTATTGTCAAAACTAAAAATTCGGCTCGATCTAGGATGTGGTGGCCTCAGATTCACTTGGACATCGAACGATATATAGGTAGTTGTTCCGCATGCACAACAGTGCAGAGCGCGCCCCCCGCGCCGTGGCCGCGCCCGCCGGCGCCCTGGCACCGCATACATATAGATTACATGGCTATAGGGCAAGCGGTCTATCTTATTGTGATCGACGCGTTTAGTAAATGGCTGGAATGCGTTAATATGAATAGCGGTACCTCCACTGGCGCATTAATTGCAAAATTAAAAAATTTATTCTCAACTTTTGGAATACCAAATGTTATTGTTTCAGACAATGATGTTAAAATATGTTCAAAAGAATTTAAAGAATTTTGCGTAAACAATGGCACAGAGTATTTAAATTCTGAAATTCTATCATCCAATTAGTAATGGCCAGGCAGAAAATTCCGTAAAGACGTGCAAGAAAATGATTAAATGCATAATGGACGAAGGTAATAATGTATCCCGTCAAATTCACGACAAACTGATAGGCTTTCTGTTCGAATATCGTAACACAAAACATTGCAGTACCGGTGCAACACCCGCCGAGCTCATGTTTGGCAGAAATCTAAGATCAAGATTAGATTTGATTTTACCTACTGAAAAAAATCAGTCTGCAAGTAATGATAATCCAAAATTAAATAAAGCTAGATGTTTTGAAATTGGCGAGATCGTATGGGCGAAATGGTTTTCTGCTCGGAAGGCTAAATGGATGGTCGGTAAAGTTACTGATAAGATAGGTAACAGAATGTTTAAGATTCATTTTGAAAATCATGACGTGTCAGGCGTAAGGCATTTGGATCAAATAAGAAAGTTTGTAAATCCACCTAACTGGGCGAACAATTTTGTACCTGATGAAGGTCCGGAAGAACAAGATACCTATTCACCGACGGCTTCCGGGCCGTCATCATCGCCTCCAACAATAGAGTCGCCGGCTCCTTCATCGGCAGTGAGCACGTAGATTCTGTCGTTGCTCCAGTAGGAGACAGCAGGAGTGTGCCAGTGCGGCCGGTTCTGGCGTCGTCGCCGGGCCCGGCACCGTCGCCGGCGTCGGCTGCACGGGCTCATTGCCTTTCCGATAACGACGGAGAAATGATTGGCGAGGAAGGGGTCGGTGAAGTGTGGGAGGAGGCGCAAGATAACGATTGTGTTAGCGTCGAGCGGCCGAGCGTTGCAGCGGCGCCGGCGGCGGGCCCGAGTACTCGAGAATGCTCACCGCCGCCGCCGGAGCCCGGCCGACCTCGAAGAGTTAAAGCTACAATTGATTATAAGAAGTTTTTCCGTTGACAGTTGTTATGTTGATTTTATGTATGTTTTAAATCGTTCTAATTAAGTTTCTATATTGCCAGGTCCTCAAATTAATGTGAGAGGAGTGAAGTATATGACGGCGCGCGCGACCCGCGTGCCGCCAGTATTAAACGAGCTACAACAGTGTGCACGCGTTTCATTACGTATTATAAGTACCTACCCCAGTAGTGGCTTCCGAACATTTCACTTGACCTTAAGAGGCTCTCGCTAGACGGTTGGATCAAGGTTCAGATACAGACGGCGGTCATCCTGGTCACGGCATACTTTGTCAGGAAGACCCGCAGCTATACCCTTACCACCGGCAGAGAATGAATAATAGTACAACGACCGGTAGTTTGGGCCCAGCGCCGCTGCCAGCGGCAACCTAATTTTTGTATATTATTTACGTTTTTATATAGTAAAAAACTATGAAACTAAGTTAAAAAATAACTATGCTTACTAATATAATGAAGTTTGTTGCTAAATGTATTTTACAGTGCTTTTGTTATTTACTTACCCTAACTTGACTTCTTGGGTTTATAGTTTCTGCGACTTTGCTCTATAAAGTATGACTATAGTGTGCCTAGACTTATTTATTTTAATCATCATCATCATTTCAGCCATAGGACGTCCACTGCTGGACATAGGCCTCCCCCATCGATTTCCAAAGGTCCGGTTGGAAGCGGCCTATATCCAGCGTTTTCCTGCGGTCTCTTTTAGGTCGTCCTACGCTGCGTTTATTTTAATATAAATTTAATTAATTAATTTCAAGACATGCAAAATAATAAATGTAGCATTGTCTGTTTTTGGGCTTTGCCAATAAAATTTGCCGAATGTGCCTTACTGTGTTTTGATCTGGGACAGCCGATTACAGCCCTACTGCATTGCGCTATCCATTAATTCGAAGTTTGATTTTATTAGTATACGATATGGTTGAAGCAATTACCTATTATAGTTATCGATTAATAAATTAAATCAAATCATTTATTTGCTAGAATATAGGTACAGGATCGGTCTTAAGTGTAAAAAGGTGCTCTATATGCAATCTTTAAGGCGTGCAAATTACAATAGATATATAAAGTTTACATAATTTCATCATACTACAATTACAGTCAAATTATTAATGTCTATTAATTCTGCATTACATTTTATAATTTATCTTTTAGATACTCGTCAATGGTATAATATGCCTTGTCAATCTGAAACTTCTTCAATCTAAATATAAAAATGTCATTATTCTCTGTCTCTTTTATAATTGATGGCAACTTGTTATATATTTCTACTCTTTTTACAAAAATACTTTTACTAAATATCCGTTCTGCATTTCGGCACACTTAGTACATTTTATGACGTCTAGCCGTCAAAGTTTTATAGTCCTCTGTATGATTTCTTACAAGCATAGCCGATTCGTAGGTTAATTTGATCAGCAGAGATTGCGAATACAAAGTTTTTCACAAATTTTCAAATGGCTATTTACTTGCAATCTTTATTTTCGACTGGAAACGCGGGATGTTGCTAGTGCTTATTATAAGGAAATTGGCATCAATCAACTTCGAGATCCAACCGAAACTGTTTTCATCAGCGTGTGTAAAGGTTGTGCCATAAGAAAACAGCGGGAAAATTATATGACAACATGATAGCACCGAATGTTGACAGGTAAACAATTTAGCACATAGACAATTATTTGGTTACAAGGTCACGTCAACTTGAAAGCAACTTGGCTTTCAAGTTGACGTAAACTTGTAAAGAGGTAATGCTAGATCAAACGTATTTATTTGTATGGGATATAATTTGCTAGACGCTTTACAAAGTTATGTCGTCAACTTAGTATGAGCTGTCAAAAAGCGATTAACATAATTGATGGACAGACCAAACGTTATCGAATTATAACCTCCAGAAGAAATGATTCTTAACCCGTAAATAAATAATTACAGTATAAGTTAAATTCTGCAAGTTTCAGTAGCGTTGGCAAGTGCAATGAATTGCGAGAATTTATTGCAAGTCCATTCCTTCCTGCTGAAAGACGCCTCTGAACTCATTACCTAATTCGTTACAAGTTAGGAAGTTAGATTAATTAGTTTATAGCAATTAACTAACTATTATCACAGCTAGTATGTATAAAAGTAGTGTGGGTGTGTGAGTAGTTTGTGAGTGTGTGAGATTTTTTGTTGGTCGAAACAAAGTTGGAATTGATAGTAATTTAGCAAAGTATTCCTAGAATGGGGAATTAGTTTTAGTGGTAGGTAAATTAGGTGATATTTTTTAACACGCTTTTATTAGCTTGGAATGTATCTATGTAACGGAATCTTTGAACGTGATTTTCACCCCTTTCAAAACGACGGATTGATTTGAAACTTTGCACTCTTATCAAGGACCGATGACAATGCAATAAATAGTTTGTCCCATATCTTCAGGATAAGCGATTTTAAAGCGTGTTTTTTAGTATTTTAAACTGCGAGAATGATTTACACTAAAAATAGCGTCAAACTGTGTCGTAAGGCAGCTATTCTCGTCTGCAGATCTCTCGCTTGCGCATTTTCTTTTTTTTTATTGTAGATATATAATTATCAAGTTAAATCGTGCAATTTACCTATTCGATAAAAAAGCATTTTAATAAATAACCTTTTTGCTTTTTTTGGGTCGCTTTGAAATAATATGTAAAGCGCCGGAAGGATAATGATAACAAGTAGGTAATTACTCGGAATATAAAAAACAACCTTCTTTTTTTCAATCCAAAAACATTGCCATGTAATTTCAACAATCGTACTGAACTTACCTACTTATTTGTAGAGTTGAGAGTGGAGCTACCATCGGGTTTTCGAAACGAAACTGAATCTGTAGAAGATTATTTTAGTTCTATTATTTCGCCATCTCCACAGATAGGTTGTTCGTTCTGTACCTTCCTAAAATTCATAAGTGAATATTCCCAAGTTTGTAAAGCAAGGTACAGACAATTAAATCAGAGCTGAATATGATTTCAAAGGAAAATTGGGGTAAATATAACAGTACAATATTATGAATTGTACTTAAATGTGAAAAGTGACAGCAATACCTACATAATGAAAGCAATGATATGAACCAGATACAGTCATACTTTAATTCCGACTGCGGCAGAAGGAAATGAAATGAAATTTTATTAACAAAAACATAGGGTTTACATTGTTCTTAGGTATTTTATAATTTAGCCCTGGTGCCGGGGCAATGAAATACGGCACCGGTACCCCCTGCCTGTAGTAAGAGCCTACTAAAAGGGGACCTATGGGCTCGGGATGGTCAAAGTTGGGGCTCTGACCATCCACTTAAGCGTGCCCAGGGAGAGGACGTTGTGTGACCAAAGTTGTCGCGAGTGGAGGGACTGAGACAACACGCAGTTGTCTCGGGAGGAGCCATAGCGCAGTGCTAAAGGGCTTCGGTGCGTTCCTCTGGAGATCCTGGAGCCCTCTTGTCAAGCACTAAGGCTGGTCACCAGGGGGGTTTTAGTGGGTATAATCCCACATAACCTGGCTGCACCCCAATGCAGCCTATTCCTATCTTTATGCCCTATCTTTGGAAGATTTCCCCCTCGAAAACAAAAAAAATAAAAAAATAAGAGGTATTTTATAATTAGTTATCCTATTTTGCGATTACTCAGCATGTGAATTTAGTGTTATAAAGTATAAAAAACCGTCCAATTGCGAGTCGGGCTCGCGCACTGAGGGTTCCGTACCACCACAAAATACAATAGTTATCAATAAAAACTAGCAAAAAAATCACGTTCGTTGTATGGGAACCCCCTTAGATATTTATTTTAATCTGTCTTTTAGTATTTGTTGCTATGGCGGCAACAGAAATACATAATAAAATATGTGAAAATTTCAACTGTCTAACTATCACGATTCATGAGAAACAGCCTGGTGATAGATAGACAGACAGACAGGACGGACAGCGGAGTCTTAGTAGTAGGGTCCCGTTTTATCCTTTGGGTACGGAACCCTAAAAATGACAAGAAATCGGTTGTTACTTTTTGTAAAAAATAATAATTTAATGGACAAGTGCCTTCTTTAACTTATCTAATATTAACCACAAAAATATAGATGAACATACAAAAAAAACTTACAGACGAACATAAGTACCTTCTCCTTTCTGGAAGTCGGTAAAAATAGATGTAGCATCCCCTTAGCGGCAGCAGTCAGGGGTCAGTTTGTGATTACATCGAAGGCCGCCAGAGTTCGCTGCGGAAATTAGGTACATGTTTGATAGAGATGTAGAAATCTTCCTAGAGCACGGCTAAGGAGAGCGGAGAACTATATTTTTTTATTCAAACATGGCATTTAATGTGTGTATTTTTAGGGTTCCGTACCCAAAGGGTGTAAACGGGACCCTATTGCTAAGCCTACTCTGTCTGTCCGTCTTCCCATCTGTCCGTCTGTCCAATCTTTCGAACCGTAATAGCCCAGTTGAAATTTTTCGAAAAATGGAGGAGTGGAGGTTAAACGGGGAGGCCTATGTTCAGCAGTGGACGTCTTCTGGCTGATGATGATGAATGATAGTGGATGATTTATTATTTATTAAGTGCTAGTGTACGTGCTCGAGTGTGGAAATTGATATAACGAGGTTTAGAAAAAAAAAAAACATTAAAAACTCGATGACCGAAGTAATTCTGCAGCCGGATCTTAGACTATAAATAAGTAATTAGTGCAGGGCCAAAGCATCTTGTATATGCCTACAATTTTTAGAAATTTTTCCACTGATACAACAAGGCAATTAACATCCTAAAAGACTGGCTCTTGAGCTGAGGCAGACCAGCAGTCTTTTGCGTAGATAGCAACCTCACCACATTTATTTATGACTTTCTTTGTATGGAAAACCTCATACCCTGGAAGTTGTGATACGTGGGAATGCTCCTGAAGCATTCCAAGAAAACTAAAGCGTCAAAGTCGGTTAGTAGAAGGTTAGGAAGTTTATGGTTTAGGCTTCTTATGACATAAGAAGAGCAATGTATTTGAATGAATTTTTGTCTGTATGTTTGTTTGGTCACACATCTCCTAAACCACTGAACTGCAAAATTTCAATGCGGTTTTCACGTATACGCTGGCAAATGCACAAGATGAGTGGCGCCAAAATTCTTTTAAAAGGAAAGAATTAAAAAAAAGACGTATGTGTGTATAACATGAACATGCTATAATTTTGTACGTTAATTTAATGAGAGAAAATAAGATAATTGCCTTCTAAAAGAAATTTCTGTCCGAATCACATGGAGCTCACCGAGGGGTCTAGACAGTAAACTAAGAATTTTGTACGTTGCCTTACTTTTTGAACTGTATGTATAATAAGAAAAATGTTAAGAGAAATAAGCTCGCGGGTAAGGAAACTTAAATTATCCTGCGTAGGTGATATTTCCCGAAGTTCGGAAATAAGGCCACTTGAGCTGAAACCTCTGCAGTAACCGAAATATAGTGCGTCTAAAGTAAGCGATGGTAGCCGAGCGGGAAGCATGTGCGCTTTATAACCTGACGGCACCCGGTTCGAGGCAATGTATGAAATACTAGCTGCTTCCCGCGGTTTCACCAGCGTGTTGATGAAAATCGGTGATGATGATGATGAAAAGTAGCCTATGTGTTAATCCAGGACAGTCATAAGCAATATATATTCCAAATTTCATCCAAGTCCATCCAGCCGCTTCTGCGTTATTGAGTAACAAACATCCATCCATACCGCCATCCAAACTTTCACATAATTATATGATATTAGTGTGATTATTGTCCGTTACATACTTTAGCTAGGTAATGTTCCATTCCATTTACGAAGAATTAGATGAAACTCTGAGGGTAGAAAATCGCACTTTTGAATAGCCAGTGTTTTGCAAAGTTCACATTGCTCTTTAAGTTCTGTCATTTGACATAAGAAGCCTAAATCATAACCTTCCTAAGACGGTGATTTTTCAGCCAAGTTGACACAACTTGGCTGAAAAATCGCCGCCTGACCAACGGGAGAGGAAGATAAAATCCGTCTACGGTCTGTTTAATGTCTTGGTACACAGTAAGGAATTTTATCACAATCATTTTTGCGTGCGCCTGAGACGGCTGTAACCTTGAATTCGTCTAGTCAATATGATGCAAGTCAACTCATCTACGGGTAAAAATATCTAAGCATATTCATATAAAAAAGTCATCAAGTCAAATGAGATTGAGAGTATAGGTTTAACGCGGGTGAAACGTTGGATCTCAGCTAGTATTTAATAAATCCCACCCCATAATAGTTTTCTTTAATCTTCACCTAAATACCAATAGATTACACGTAACAGGTAATATACCTGATCCACATATCAAGTACCTACAGTTTATGATTCGAACCCAAACTCAACGGACGCATAAAGTGTACGAGATGTACTTCGAAACCAAGCCAGCTTAAAATATACCTGATCAGGGAATATAGGGATGGGAACCGCAAAAAATATTGCATATCGAATTCATACTACACTATTTCCATTCGTTTATTTGCTGTGACAGCTGTCATTGTAAAAAGGCAGAATGAAAACGAGTCCTGTCACATATTTGATGAAATAATAACAGGCCAAGTGCGAGTCGGACTCACGCACGAAGGGTTCCGCACCATTATCTATAAAAACGGCAAAAAAACACGTTTGTTGTATGGGAGCCACCTCAAATATTTATTTTATTCTGTTTATTAATATTTGTTGTTATACATGAAATACATCATCTGTGAAAATTTCAAATGTCTATCACGGTTCATGAGACACAGCCTGGTGACAGACGGATGGACAGACAAACAGACGGACAGCGGAGCCTTAGTAATAGGGTCCCGTTTTACCCCTTGGGTACGAAACCCTAAAAAGCAACGAAAACTGTATTTTTGGCGTACTGATTCTATCAAATAGAAAGATCTAGGTCTAAATTCTAATCTCGGTAGATACGAGTAATAAATAGATCTGCATTATTTATTGAAAATAACTTTCAACAATTTTGGAAAAACTCCACATTATTATCAACTTATTGAATTAGATACAATTTACAAAAGTAATTTATCGTAAAACTCTTAGAGGGAAAGTTTGAGAGTGGATTTTGTTAAATTATCACCCTCGCTCTACGCGTCACTCAAACATAGTAAGAAAATATAATAAAATGATACTTTTTAAATACAAGCTTATAGGCGTCATCTATATCGAATTTAGTGTGATGTCGTTTTTTTATGATACTGAGTGACGAGACGAGCTCTTCACGCTTGCCCATAACAGCTCAACGCCACTCAGAATTTTGAACTTCAACAGTTCAAAATCCTGGATGGCAATGCACTGCGCTCGTCACCCCGAGATATAAGATGTCAAATCTCTGTGTGTTTTTTCGTATTCTCAGCAAACTTTTTCATTTGATTGGTATATCATGGGGGTGCATAAAAAATTACTGGTCCGCCATCATTCAGTGTCTGCCATATTGGATGTAAAATGACGTCACTTAGCTAACCATGCATTGTCATCCGAACTACACTTGAATGCAAAATTACAGTTGAATCAGTTGGGGATAAGTTTTAAAATTCAGTAGCAAAAATTGACCTAAACTAACAAAAAGTTTGTAATAAGAAAAACATAAGTAGTTACCTAATTTCTGTTGAAATAGGATCTACCTACGAATGTTTTATTGGTTGCGCAACCCTATAGCTTATACCTATAGCTTTGCTATAAATATATTACCTGTCAGTACCGAGGGACGGTAATAAAATCTGGGGAATACTTGCAGGCTATTTCTAGATTAAATTGGGATGTACGATGCGTAGACAAGGGGATCCATTTTTAGGGTTCCGTAGCCCGACAAGGAACCCTTATAAATTCGTTCTGTCCATTTGTCTGTCTGTCTGTCAGTCCGTCCGTCCGTCCATCCGAATTTTCGAGAACCTTCTAACTTGTATTATTAAGATAAATGTATGAAACTTTGGAAAATGACAGTTGATAGATCTCAATTTTAAAAGTATAAATACAGTATAATATTGCATTTTTTTTCACTGTAACTCCTCGTACGGGATATCGTTGAAAAGATCTTTTAAAATGAAAGTAAGGTTTGATACATCACTTTTTTATAAAGTCTATCTTTGTGAAATATGGCCCGAAAGTGGCAACAAGTTGGTCCTCCCCCCCCCCCCTGCATTTCTAAACTATAAGCCATATACACTTGTAACTTACAATACGGATAGATCATATATAAAACCTTTGTCCAAAGAGCTTCGTTCGAAATTTTTCTGTAACAATAAATTTCTGAACTATGACTATTATACCCCCTCACACACACCCCGACCCACACACATAACCTACACATATACACTCCCCCATGCTCACTACTCACTACTACACACTAACATTCTCGCTCACGTGAGAGCGCGCAAACATCACACATACACGACGCAACACACATACACGGACGCAACACACGTCTGCCTAATAATTTTTGTAATATACTAATTAGAGAACTATTTATTTGACATAACTTATTATTTTAAATAATTCAATGAAATATCCAATATATAATTTTTAAAGTAGGTTTAAGTTTTCTCCAATGGTGTGTCTGTATTTTTGGTGTTGTTTTATTGCATGCATTTAGAAATATTTATTTCTATTATTAATATAAAATAATGTGTACAAATATAAGCGCATTAACCGGAGGCTGTTAACTGGCTATAGGGCATCCAAGATACAGGCTTTGCCTAGTTTGGGGCCCATTGGTACAACTGTTTTTGCGGCTAGTTAATTGCTAATCTGTAATTATGTCTACGATTGTTATTTGTGTCGATAAATACCAAAAGCGCCTAAGTCACGTCTAACAATTTTATGGGGAATGACGTTTTTTGACAATTTCAACTTTTACCTATAAAATCTTTAGAAATAATGTTCAGTGATACGAATACTTAGCTGGCAATGCCAAATAAATACACAGCAAAATAAGTTCTCTTAGAAAAACATTAAAAATTGATGAAATAAGTATGGACTTAAGCGGATATGATCTAACAGTAATGGATTTAGTCGGTTTTGATAAACAGGGCGTTGGACATTGGCGAGTATGAAATAGAATACTAGGACTTAGGCATGAATGATGTAATTTAATTAATCAGGGGACGAACTCAGGATATACAATAAAACAGATTATAATTATATTATTTAGTCAGTTTATGTAGAAAATTAAGGTCAACGAAGAAAAAAAGGTCAAACAAAGTCAAATATCTCTTCCGGAATATGCTGGTCTGGTAAAAAAGAATCTCCGTTATCCGCATTTTCGGTACCCTGATTAGGTGCAGATAGGACATTTTTGAAATATTGTAATTCTGAAATATCTCTCCACTGTTCACCAAAGTGTTTAATTAATAATTTATTCACGTCATCACGCTTTTCTTGTTTGATGGCAACAGTCCCCTGTAGTCTTTCGGGTAATATTTGTAAAATCTTTTTTCCTCTTTTTGTAATTGGCAAGAGTTGCCCAATTTCATTTCTATAAGACAATTCACCACGTACAAAAATTTTTCTTGACTGTTTTTCGATCACAATTTTTTTACACTTGCTTATTTGGAAGTGCAGGCTCTGGGTATTTTTTAATACTGTTTTGGAAGCCTCCTTCCAGTCGAACACTGGCACTTCATCAACTACACGAAAGATAGTCGCGTTAGATGACATTAAACTAATGTAGTCATCTGGATTTAAAATGTTTTCTATTCGTCTAATTTTTTTTTCGGTTAGCGCAAAAACTCTGTCCGGAGGTATGAAGCTGTGGCCGGTTACTGGAAAAATTATCTCCACTT
This sequence comes from Agriopis leucophaearia, assembly GCA_949125355.1. Lineage (NCBI taxonomy): Eukaryota > Metazoa > Arthropoda > Insecta > Lepidoptera > Geometridae > Agriopis > Agriopis leucophaearia. The sequence continues at coordinate 10,642,469 of OX421283.1, forward strand.
TGGAAATATCATACTGCGTGTCGTGTAGCCATTTACAAACCATCCCAATTAATGTCGAGTTCTTATTCTGGCCACCGCAACCATCGGCCATAAGTCTGACGATTTTTTTCCCTTCCATATTCAATCGATTCAGGCAGTGATAAACACATGATGATATTTCGTTGGAACCTTTTAATGCCGTATCTTCAGTCCACACATATGAGCTGACATTTTCACTCGTCAAACTGGATTTGGAGTTGCCCTGAACAATAGTAAAATTATATATATATAACTGCCTCGAATAGTAAGTCGATTGATCGGGCACCCTGGGCATTGGTAAATTTTTTTGGCAGTCGAATGATAAAATAAGTATTTCTGGGTCTTCATCTTTTAATAGTTGGAAAAAGCATTTTGCTCGTGTCTTGTGAATTAAATATTGCGCACGTATGGTTTCTTTTTCTGCGCTGCTTGGGGTCCTTTTTAGTTTTTCCAAAAACTGCAGGCAATCGGAGCAAACATCTTGTCTGGGCGATCCAAACCCGATGTTGAAAGTGGTATTGAAAACCTTTCTAAAATAAGATTTTGTTACCGAAAATCCGGGCATGGCCTGATCTTCGTACATTTTGTACATTTTAGAAATATTGAGACTCGGGTCGAGGTAAATTCTCTGTTTGATTTTGCCCCTGCAGTAATGTGAATCCAAAGGTTTGAATTTTTTTATGAATTTCTGAACGGACTCTAATTTTGATCTGAATGCAAATTTCTTGCGGTCTCCTCCTCTTCTCTCAGATGCACTAGTTCCAGTTTCAGAAAATCTTTTAGTGACGCCTTTTATTCTCCCCTGTTTTATACTCAGAATGTCACAAAAGGCTTGCAGGCATACGGGAATAAGTTCTTTACTCTTGTGATCAGGAACAAAGAAATGGTTAGAAAAACATTTTGGGTTTCTAGCATTTTTTCTGGGTCGATTTCGGAGCACTGGCGTTGTACTTATATATTTTATCAAAAAATTATCTTGGTCAGTTTTTTTGTTGCTGCTATAGAATTTTTTATGGAAATGGAAAAGGCTATTAGAAGTCAAAGTTTCACATTTGTATTTGCCTTTTGTGGGGTGTTTACATTTGGGCTTTTTAGGTAAAGATTTTGCCGAGTACCTGTAAACAAAAATATAATTAATTTAGGATAATAATAAAAAACACAAAGTATGGTCGTAGACGATGAAGTTCCGATTTGTTACGTTGGTAAGTAAGCCATTTTACTGGAATTTAAAAGTAAAAAAAAAAAAGATGTAGGTACATACATACATAACATACCTAATTACGTACCTCAAAAATAAATAAGTCCATTGGTATTTATTTCACTGATTTAAAAAAGTCGTATGAACGAATAGCAATCTATTAATCCCTACAACCAAAACGGTCCGGCCCTGTTCAACACCGTGACGTCATCGCTATCTATGGGTACTTCAACGTAGGTACTTTTAGAAAGAAATCAGATTTAGTGCTTAAAACTACTTAAAACTTACCGGTTTTCTTTCATGTTTTGCTTGCTATTGGTTTTCTGCTTCTTCCTTGCTAACTCTGGCGGCACAGTATTTATTAGATATTCCATTATTAATTTAAAAACACGGAATAACGCAGTGTCTCGCATGACAATAAAACAGGAATGGTGGCCATGACAGTCTGGAACGGCGTGTGATTGGCTCTAATGGACTTAGGCATTTATGATTTGCAACCTACGTGCGACTTAGGCTGGATTGAAAAAATGTTTCGACTTTGACCCTTATTTTCTTCGTGAAGCTGTGGACATAGGTTAAATTGATTTTGTCACAAAAGTCCGCCATATTTAGTTGAATTAAATGAACAAATAAAAGTTGAAATGAACGGAACTGGACTTGGGCAAGTTTGATATCTATCGACACATTTTAACTGGTGTGTAATAAAAAAAAATATATGGCTTTGGTTACGGAACCCTCGGACACGCTCTTGGCCAGTTATTTTAACTTTTATGTGGGTCTGACGCCAGAGATTAAAATAATAGCTAATATTATTAATTACTAGATCCTCATTCCAGGAGCCCATCTTTCTAAAGGACGGCCAGGGCAGGCCGAAAAGTTGTCACCACATTTTATGGTTGATGTTCCGAAAACCCGTTCGAAGAGCTTTGATTGCACTTTTATCGTGCGTACCGCTAGCCTGAGGAATGCGTTGCCTGTAGGGGGTTGCTTTGTATTTGCTGCATTTTTTTGTTTATTTCAAAATCTGTTACAATCAATGCCTCGAGCAAGCGGTCTGTGGAAACATATTTATTAAGTTACGTCTGTGGCTGTACCGTAAATACTATTAATTTCTATTAAAAAAAAAACTGCTACAAAATGAATAAATACGCAAATTGATTACTTGGATCACTTTTTTTGTTATAGTTATTTTGATTTAAATACAGAACGTAGAGTTCTATTCTATAAAAAAATACATCAGTCATAGGACTGCACGTCAGAAGTGAAAACTTAAATAGTACTTCACCTATGCTACAAGAGATGGCGCTGTTTTAAAATACACAGTACAGAGCGTGACGATGTAGCGAGTTCCATGATTTTTGTTCACCCAATAAGTGCTCAACGCGCCTTAAGAAGTTTTCACTAAAAAAAAAGGTTTATGAATAACGGAGTTCTGAGGTAAAATCATTTAAAAAAAATACAACCGAATTGAGGACCCATAATGAAATTTATAACGATGACTACATTGACCTACTTTCGGCTCAGTACCACCGTTCCTTGTTACCTTGTATTTACAGCTACTATCTCACTAAATATTAATTTAAGACGAGGTATGTTTACGGCGGCGCCGTTGTCAAGTATAGTCAAGATTCTCGCCAGAATAGCAGATTTATTTGCAAGGTACCGCCATAAATATTCCAATTTGACTGTGGTATGATTTATTTTCCAAATATTCTTTTAACCCATTTTCTTTTGTGTTGAAACTGAAAATGTTATTTTGGAAACGGTATCAAAACGACGTAATAAAAATTGAAATTAATACACGCTTAACGGATTTTATCGCGTGTATTTTACATTCGCTTAAAATAATAGGTCGGGGAAAAAGTCTTTTCGTATTTTGTATGTATAAAGTTGTAGTAAAAATCTCATGGGTTGTACTGTTTGTATCTGGCTGGTTTTGATACCATTAAAAATATGACATTTTAAAAAAGGAATATAAAAAGTAAAAAGCAATTTCCCGCCATTTTTCAATTGTTTTTTTGTTCGATAAAATGAGTGAATCTAACGAAGAAATTCGATATATTGTGAAATTTTATTACAAAAAACTGAAAAATGCGACACAAGCCGCGAATAAAATTTGTGACGTTTATGGACCTAATGCAGTGTCATCAAGAGTAGCACAATGTTGGTTCAAGCGTTTTCAGTCCGGGAATTTTGATGTCAAAGATGCAGCTCGCTCTGGTCGCCCTGTTACGGATAAAGTCGATGCCATTTCTGAAAAAGTGGACCAAGATCGGCATATTAGTAGTTACGACGTAGCTGAAGACCTGGGGATTGACCACAAAACAGTTTTGACCCATTTGAAAATAACTGGGTATACAAAAAAACTCGATATTTGGGTGCCACACCAGCTCACTGAAAGAAACCAAATGAATCGTGTACTCATTTGCGATTCTCTATTGAAACGTAAAGAAACCGAACCGTTTTTGAAAAGATTGATCACTGGTGATGCAAAATGGATCACCTACGACAAGAATGTGCGCAAACGATCATGGTCAAAGGGCAGTGAAGCACCACAGACTGTAGCGAAACCCAGATTAACACGTAATAAGGTGATGCTGTGTGTATGATGGGATTGGAAGGGCATCGTTCATTATGAGCATTTACCGCCGGGCAAAACCATCGATTCGGATCTCTACTGCCAACAGCAGATGAGACTCAAACAAGAAATTGAGAAAAAACGGCCGGAATTGATCAACATAAAGAGTGTGGTCTTTCATCATGATAACGCCAGACCGCACACATCTTTGGCCACTCAGCAAAAATTTAGACAGCTTGGTTAGGAAGTGTTAATGCATCCACCACATAGCCCTGACCTTGCACCCTCAGATTTCCACCTGTTTCGATCTCTTCAGAATTCTTTGGGTAGTGTTAGATTAACATCAAGAGAGGACTGTCAAAACTACTTGTTGCATTTTATTGATCAGAATTCCCAAAATTTCTACAGCAACGGGGTCATGTCACTACCTAAAAGATGGCAACAAGTTATCGAACAAAATGGTACATATATATTATAATTAAATTTAATTAAACTTGAAAAAAATATGTCTTGAATTTGTTTATAAAATACGAAGAAACTTTTTCCCCGACCTTATATGTCTCGTATAGTCTCTGAGATTCGATAGCACGCTTTTCTGTAACTTCAGAATTTCTTTCAAAATCGTGTCAAAACCAGTATATTTTATCTGTAGTCGTTGCTGATGCCGTCTCAGTATTTTCACCAGTAACTTTAACTGCCGATTAATAAGCTAAATTAAATTAAACGAGACCTTACTCAATCAAAAGTTACTGATGGATTCAATCAGAATCTTTCAAACTTCCACTTGAACCCATCCCATCGACTGCGAAAAGGAGGAGCTTTTCAATTTGAGAACAAATCTAATAAGATTATTAATCATCATTATTATCAGCCTTCATGTTTCCACTGCTGAGACACAGACTTTAATTCTTTCAAAGAGAAAGAACGGGCCCTGCTAACCCTGCTAGCCCCCTGCATGATGGTGAATGTCATGTCTTTGAGCTAGTATAGGGTTCTTGAGTATACCGGATACCGGTTTCCTTGCGATGTTTTCCTTCGCCGCTTTTAAGCGATGGTATTGGAAAAATTAATATACAAATATTTAATATCTAGACTAAATAAATACTAAATGTATTCTAACTTAGTTTTTTAACGCTTAGTTTACTGTGTATTTTTATTATTTTATATACAAAGAGTGATTTTAATCGATACTGTTACTACTAATATTATAGCCTTATTAATGGCTGATTTTTCAAATAAGTAATGAAGGATATTGTATATTTTTTTGTGTTAGTCTGAAATAAATAATAATTAATAAATTTAGATAGCCTCGATGGTCCAATTGGTACTGAACCTGCCTTCTGCGCTTGGGGGCAAAGGTTCGATTCCCACCTAAGGCAAACATTTATATGATGAACATTTGTATTTGTTCTGTATCTGGTGTTTATATCTATTTAAGAATGTATTTAAATAAGTGTGTTCAAATGTCAGTCTCGGGCAGTCTTATATTTTTACAAAATTGCAAATATCAAAAATGTTAACGCAACGGTTAAGATTTTACATTTAACAAATTATGGTTTATGGAATTGTACTTTGGTGATATTTAAATAGTCAACGAAACATTCACATAAAAATAGACATTCGTGTCAAAAACCTCCTTTTTTGAAGTCGGTTTTAAAGCATGAAAAAAGCACTGTTTTTTGTGCAGTTATAAGTAATTATTTTCTGTCTATGCTAACTATGCTAAGGGTAAACTGGCCCATCTCCCTCAGTGTGACTCTAGCATTCGCGGCGAGCAAACGCGCCCTTTCGCTTCCATACACGTACGTAAAGATAAACTTTCAGTGAATAAAATTAAAATTCAGTGTAACAGTTCATGATAGTTTGTGAGTGTGAAGTTTTTGGGGATTTTCGGTAAGTAGTTTGTGCAAGAAGTTTTTGAAAGTTTCTGCAGCATTACACGAGCAAAACGAAGGAAACGGATCAAACTTGAGAATATGTTTATACTATATTTTGTTTGACGATAACTTGGTTCTCATTGATGCGATCCTACTGATTCTTTTTAGGTTAGTAGTTCATTCCAATATTACTATAATTTAATTTAGAATATGAGCGAAATCGGAAACGTGGTTGCGAATATACTTATATGCGTATAGGCCACGTGAAAAACTGAAAAGCCAAACCAGAATTATAAACCTCCTCTTTATTTATGTTTCGCCATAAGTGGCAAACTTATTATACTTATTCACCATCGCCTATGGATATTTGTAACACCAGAGGCATAACTAATACGATGCCGACCCTTTAAGACTCTATTAACTCGCCTTTTGAAGAACCCCATATCGTCGCTTTAGAGTGAAAACCTCGGGATTGCAATTTTGGTAATTTTCTTATTATTAGATTTCTGGTAAGAAAACCTCTCAAAGCATGTCCTAATTTTACTAATTCATGGAATAATATGAAAACTCATTCAATTTGTATGTAATTTAACACAGAATTTAGAAATACTTATGTGGTACAATTTTTTTATAGGAGGTAGTTTTTTCTTCTTCCTGAAGAGTTATCTCTTTTACACTTTCGAGATTTTCACTCTAAGACGACGATATTGTAGCTTCGTTTGTTTTATGATTTCCAAGTCTTTGCTTTATGAAGTCAGCTGAGAATAGGACAAAATGTACACGTCATTTGTACTCTTAATCCAAGCATCTCTCCGACCTTTAATAACCCACGAAAATAAGCCTCGAAGGCGCAAAAATCGGCTCAAACAAAACTCACGTGAAAAGCTGAAAGACCTGAAAGACATGGTGTTTAAAATATTCACCCGCGCCTAGACCGCTCTAGTTTTAGTTTGGCGGTAGATATTAGGTCGAATATACTTTGGCGTAATTTATAAAGACTTTTATTTTAAACTGAAATATGGATAAAACACTGTTTTAAACTATCACGGTTGTTCACTAAAGTTATATGATTATTTACGGGACAATAACGAGGAAGACAGAGTCTAGAGTCTTCCCGTGAAAATGGTGCATGTAACTGCGCCGAAATATCGGGAGCTCCTTCCACAACCTTACCACGGTAAATATCCCGTAAATAATCATATAACTTTAGTGAAATATTGATACCTGAACTTGTAAAATTTGACGTAATCCGTTGTTTAGCCACTGCATTAAAATAACTAGCTTTTACCCGCGACTTCGTCCGCGCAGACTTTCAGTTATAATCTCAACTTTATTTTGCCCCCCTTCGTTCGGCCAAAATTCTTTCGTAACGGATGTGTACATTCCGTACATGCATATATTTTTTTTCTTTGCACCTAACAAATACTTAACTGAATAGGTTATCGGATAAGTGTATGATTTGTTAATAATAACAGGCTTAGTGTAAAATATAATTAAATGTAATACAAATACTGAGGAAATTATTTAAATCGACTAATACAGTTTGTTTGCGCGCTTCACGCATATATCAAAACACAAACCTTATCAATCGAGCCTACTTAGTTCGGCCGAGAAATCATAGATGGCTACTGCACCGGAGGCGCATTTCCTGCATCGCGCAGACGAGATTCTCCGGTAACTAGTAGGCTGGATTGGTATGTGTTTACTATTGGAGATAATTTAGTTGAGTGAAAATAAACCATAAGGTCTCAGGAATACGGCTTTTATTATTCCCGGGGAAGTGTAGACGACGTTTTCGAGCTCAGAACGGCTCATCGCGCTGAACATTGGTCCTCCGTAGCCGGATTTATAAGTGTCGCGTTCGCGAGTGTTCCGATCCGTTAAGAAGTGCGTGCGAGTGCGTTCTAAAAGTGACATTAGTGAGTGAACCTTAGGACAGTGACTTAAGGACTTGGTAATCGTGAGTAAAAACAACATTTTAAGTGATTGAACATTTTTGTGTATTGTGGACTTGTCATAAATTTCGAACATTTATGAACTTTGAACATTTTCTGTGCAAAAATACTTGTATTAATTGTAAATAATTCTGACTTAGTGAATTTAAACTTTGAACAATTTAAGTGCAGTAAGACTTAGTGTATTAGTGCACTTAGAAAAAAACAGTGCTAAAAGACTTTGTAATTATTTGTCAACTACCTACTTGGACTTAGTTAAATTTAAACAGTTTTCTACTTGCAAAAATTTATAAGTACATGTCATAATGGAGGAGTTATTGAGTCAACAAGAGGAACTTCTTAGACAATTAAAATCGGCATTGACAAACTTTAAGAAAACTTCGAAAATAAAATTAAATAAAACTTATGTACACGTCAGATTAAACATACTAGAAGGATTATGGGAACATTTTATGAAAAACCATATGAAGCTTATTACGTCACCAGATTACATTTCTAATGATATTTATTCACAAGGTGAAGAGGCATATACATTGGGCAAGTGTGAGATGCTGGAATGTCTTGAGAAATTGGCGCCATCTGTGTCGCTGCCAGCAACCTCAACTCATGTGCCGATCACACAAGCAAAATCAGACATAAAACTGCCGAGAATAAATATACCTACGTTCTCTGGACAATACGCAGAATGGACATCGTTTCATGATCTTTACTCATCACTGATCCATAATAATAAATCATTATCGAGTGTTCAAAAGTTGCATTATTTGAAGTCGAGTGTAAGTGGCGAAGCAGAGGCGTTGCTGCGACATATAGCCATAACAGAAGCGAACTACAATGAAGCGTGGGAGACTCTTAAAAAACGTTTTAGCAACAAGCGCTTCATCATAAATGCGTTGCTGAAAAGAATGATGACACAAAAATCCATCAGTAATGAGTCTTCTCAGGCAATTAAGTCGATTCTTGATACAACAAATGAATGTCTCAACGCATTAAAGAATTTGGGTATAGCATCGTTCGAGTGGGATCCTATGCTGGTCTACATCACGGTGAACAATCTGGATGCAGAATCAGTTCGTCTGTGGGAGCAACACATTGGTATTAATGAAGATAGCGGTGACGAACTACCTACGTACAAACAACTGTGCGTCTTCTTAGAGTCACGCTTCAGAACTCTCGAAGTATTAGAATCATCCAAATCACAAATAAGGCCCAGATCAAACACGAGACAATCGTCCTTTCACACCGCAGCTTCTGCTAATACGAATTGCAATTTTTGTAAAGGAAACCACTTGATTTACCACTGTAAGAATTTTATCACGCTTAACTGCGACGAAAGAAGAAGGTTCATAGAAAGGAATGGATTATGCTATAACTGCTTAATTCCAAATCACACCGTGTATAATTGCAAACATAAAGTTTCTTGCCGCAGATGTGGAAAGAGACACCATTCCTTAATTCACCCCGAGAATAAAGCCATAGATCAAGTTCCAGAGCGAGCTGGAACTGTACAATTCCGAGACGATCCATCAACAGTAGCCTTTACACCAGTCAACACCAATGTAGCGTCCCATTTCGCGGATAAGGAACTTCCCACAAACGTGCTGTTGGCCACAGCCATGGTGAAAGTTATTACACACAATGGGGCTACATATCACTTGAGAGCATTGATAGACCAGGGGTCCCAAGGTTCATTTATTTCAGAGTCCGCAACACAGCTCCTTGGGTTGAATAAAATTCCAATCAATTGCACAATTAATAGACTGGGCGAGAACGGGAGAAGCCTCCACTCCAAAAACATGGTTACATTTCAAGCACATTCGATAGTCAACACAAACTTTGCTACATCAGTGAAAGCATGCGTGCTCAAATCACTCACTCGAATGTTACCAACTACAGAAGTACACAACATTGACTGGTCACACCTGCGTCAACTTGAACTAGCAGATCCTAACTACGCAAAACCAGGGAAGGTGGATCTATTGTTAGGCGCAGACGTCTACAGTGATATAATTACTGCTGGACTCAGGAAGGGCCCCCGAGGATCACCAATAGCACAGAATACTCACCTCGGGTGGATATTGACAGGCCAGATTTCAAGTACTGAGGCTCTACATGGCTACACTACTACACTTAGCATGCACATTTACATTGAAGATATGCTTCAAAGGTTTTGGGAGATAGAAGAGGGTGCATGCAAGAAACATTTTACAGACGAAGAGAAACATTGTGAACAACACTTTAAAGAGACACACAAGAGACAAGAAGACGGAAGATATACAGTGGCTTTGCCATTCAAAGATAGAGACCCACTATGTCAGTACGGCGAATCAAGAGGAGTTGCCAAAGCGAGATGGTTGCAAATGGAGAGAAGATTAGAGAAAGATCCGTGGCTGAAGAAAGAATACAACAAAGTCATGAAAGAATACTTAGATTTACAACACATGCAAGAAGTAAAAGAGGATGAAGATAAATACAAATCAACTGCTGTTTACTTACCTCATCACGCAGTTATTAGAACCGACAAAACTACTACTAAGGTTAGAGTGGTTTTCGACGCGAGCTGTAAATACAAAAATCAAGTTTCTTTAAATGATGACCTCATGGTCGGGCCACGTTTGCAACAAGACTTGCGACATATAATCATGCGATGGCGTCAACACAAAGTGGGTTTAGTAGCCGATATAGTCAAAATGTATCGGCAGGTCGTCGTTACTCAGCCGGAATTTCAACGCGTGCTGTGGCGCGAAGATACAAACGACGAAGTTAGAGATTTTCAAATGCATAGAGTGACCTTTGGTACGGCCAGTGCACCCTACCTGGCAACCAAAGTCCTGCAACAGTTGGCGTTAGATGAGAAAGAACAGCATCCAGTTGCAGCAAGTATAGCTCTGACAGATTTTTACATGGATGATTTGTTAACAGGCGCCAACAGTTACGAAGAAGGAATTTTGATATACAATGAAATGACAGCACTACTTAAATCTGGAGGGTTTGAACTGCAAAAGTGGAATACGAATGACGCAAACCTTCTGAGAGTTATGCAAAGAGTAGACAACCATGACAAAGAACTAAATCTTGATGTGACAGTAAAGACTCTGGGGATAGCCTGGAACAATATGCGAGATGAATTTCAATATTCAATAAACTTACCTGAGCAGACCGTTGTGACGAAGAGGACTATAGCGAGCGAGGTTTCTAAACTCTTCGATCCTATGGGATGGCTTGCTCCTACCATTATTATCGGTAAAGTCTTCCTTCAGAAGCTGTGGCTTTCTGGCGTGAGTTGGGATCAGGAGATACCTCAGGAATTAAAAGATGATTGGCTGAAGTATCGCCTAGAACTACCTTGTCTATCTGAAATTAAAATTGAGAGATGGTTACATACGACTACAAACGACACTAAACTTGAAATTCACGGATTTTCTGATGCTAGTATCATGGCTTATGCAGCCGTTGTATACTCACGTGTAATTGGTTCAGGAGGAGATGTTCACGTACAGCTAATCTCAGCAAAAACGAAAGTAGCACCTGTAAAAACAATTTCGATACCTCGTTTGGAGTTATGTGGTGCTGCTCTGCTTGCCAAACTGCTGAATGAAGTCGCTGAACACCTGAAAGTTGCTAGAGAAAACATCTATGCTTACACGGATTCACAAGTAGTCTTGGCGTGGCTGCAGGGTCACCCGAGTAAATGGAAGACATTCATCGCAAATCGTACATCTGAAATCATAACTACCTTACCTGCGCATCATTGGAGTCACGTGGTCTCGAAGGAGAATCCTAGCGACCTTGCGTCGAGGGGCGTGTTAGGCTCTATGCTGAAAAATGAGGAACTTTGGTGGAAGGGTCCTAAGTGGTTGCTAGAAGGAGAAAGTAAACATAAAGTACCTACAGACTTACCTGAAGACTTAGAACTGGAAGAAAGGGTAGTACACTTCATAGATACTTCAAATAGAGACAGCGAGACTGATTTCATACAAGATCTTTTTGAAAGATTTTCGACACTGGACAAATTACTGAGAGTCATAGCATGGTGCAAGAGATTCGGAAAGAAAGAAAAGTATCCTACTTACCTTACTGCTGCAGAGTTATCACAATCATTGACGGTTTGCATTCTTCTTTGCCAAAAGCGAGAATTCGCAGACGATGTACACAGCTTGAGGGAGAACAAACCCCTCAAGAAAAGGAGTAAACTTCGATTGCTTAACCCATTTTTAGATGAAATGGATGTCTTAAGAGTCGGAGGCCGGTTACGTCATGCCAATATACCTGAAAATGCTAAACACCAGATAATTCTACCATACAACCATATCTTTTCAAAATTAATTGTTGCACAGGCACATATGAAGACTCTCCATGGGGGACCAACCCTCATGCTCAATTACATTCGACAAAAATTCTGGATTCTGGGCTGCAAGAACATGACAAATCAGGTGGTACACCGATGCATTGTATGTGTGCGTTACAAAGCTGCAACCAGAACTCAGTTGATGGCAGATCTCCCGCAAGAACGAGTTACTCCTACCAGACCTTTTCTACACTCAGGCGTTGATTTTGCTGGACCTATAGATCTCAGAATGTCAAAGGGTCGAGGATGCAAAACATACAAGGGTTATATTTGGATTTGTATGGTGACAAAAGCCATACATACAGAGATTGTCAGCAGTTTAGACTGCGAAAGTTTTGTGGCTGCTTTTAAGAGATTCACTGCAAGGCGTGGGCACTGTAGCCATGTCTGGAGCGACAATGCTACAAATTTCACTGCTGGGAACAAGCAACTACGAGAGTTGTTCGAGTACCAACTAGAAACGGTGAAGAATCAAATCTATGACCAACCCTCATGCTCAATTACATTCGACAAAAGTTCTGGATTCTGGGTTGCAAGAACATGACAAATCAGGTGGTACACAGATGCATAGATTGTGTGCGTTACAAAGCTGCAACCAGAACTCAGTTGATGGCAGACTTCAACAACGACCTAAGTGGGTGAAACAAATGGACAATGACATTAAAATCGGTACCCTAGTGCTAGTAAAAGATGACAATTTGCCTCCTGGCAAATGGCCTTTAGCCAGAATAGTTGATGTACACCCAGGCGACGACGGACTTATCAGAGTTGTTTCGCTTAAATGTAAAAACACCGTCCTCAAACGCCCAATTACAATAATTTGTTTGCTACCAGTAGATGTCTAACTTGTTTTGTATTATTTTAGTCACTCATCTTGCCATAATGCGTGGCAGTTAGATTTGTTTGCATGTATTCAATACTTTTTCACGATGGGTGGTAATTTAATACTTTTTTCTTTTGAATGTGTGTCTCAGTCTTTTCATGATGGGTGGTTACTTATATACATATGTACAAGAATTTGCTTATTGCTTTCACCTCAGTGTTTCATAAGAATAATGTTTGCGAAGGACATTATCTTCAATAATGATCCTTGATGGGTGGAATGTTTGCGCGCTTCACGCATATATCAAAACACAAACCTTATCAATCGAGCCTACTTAGTTCGGCCGAGAAATCATAGATGGCTACTGCACCGGAGGCGCATTTCCTGCATCGCGCAGACGAGATTCTCCGGTAACTAGTAGGCTGGATTGGTATGTGTTTACTATTGGAGATAATTTAGTTGAGTGAAAATAAACCATAAGGTCTCAGGAATACGGCTTTTATTATTCCCGGGGAAGTGTAGACGACGTTTTCGAGCTCAGAACGGCTCATCGCGCTGAACACAGTTCTAATATAATGAGCGCTTAATTTTTTTGCTTGAATTAGGAAGGGATGCTCTGTCCCTTTCCCCATGAAGTGAGTGTCAGTATGGAGTTTCTATGGCATACCCTCAAGTGACGACTGTATGTATAGAGCGCTATCTGTCTAGCAATACACAAAATTTTATTATATCCTTTAATTCACATTTTAATTAATTTTTCAGTGATCGGACGAACTCTATTAAATTTATGGACAGCTTTTTTTAAGACAATAAAAAAATATCAGTCCGGTAACCGTGTTTGACCATCAACTCGCCTGTTGGTAAGCGAAAGAAGGTCGAAGATAGAGCAAACTAAGGAAACAAGGAATGTGTAAAAAGTCATGGTACAAAAGTTGTTAAGTGGGAAGTTGCATACGAGAGGTTGTCTGCTAATTATCAATAATCAATAATATATGCTTCCTCTTGTAATTAGCCAAGTCCTGCGCTAGTCTCTACTTATAGTTATTTATTCCACTCTGCCCCACGGAAATGATCCCACTCGTAGTACGTAGCACTTATGTGCTACGAAGCCCGCTACGCGAGTTCGTCTACAATTTTGCGTTTGTACTTCAAAAAGGAAAATGAAATAGGTACTAGGCTAGCAGAAATGTACAAAAATTATACTTCTTTTACACCAAACTATAAAGCAGATATTCAAATTCTAAGTCATTGGTGGGACAAAAATTTATAGAGATCCTAGTATCTATCAGAAGGACCATAACGATACAAAACTAAACGTTTGATAGTAAATCCTTCTAGTTTCTAAGATAGTTATCTACCTATCTTTTATCTTTTTCTTCAACTAAAGAAGGTTCACATTTCGGTCGACTTTTTTTTGAAACGTATGTGGATATTTTACTTCCGGTGAAAAAAATGATGACGAAAGTAAGGGATAGGAGTGGAGAAGGTTAGGGGAGCTCGATGCTGACAAGTCGACTTCAACGGATTTTATCTTAATAATAGTTTCTAAAGTATGTTTTTATTTATTTATTTAGGAATACGCTTGCGTTTGACCGCATACTCGCCTGATGTTAAGCGATGATGCGGTCTACGATGGAGCACGCTTGTCTAGAAAAACTGATTCACTTTTGATTGGAAGATACCTAGATTGTAACTACCGGGAAACACCCATACAGGCAGTACATTCCACAGTTCGCACAATAAAAATCGAATCAAAGGGCTTCGTACTAATTCGTTTTCGGAATACCATAAAGCGCTGTCGATTTTTTGTGCCTGCTTTGTCATACATGCTATGTATATACAACTCTGTCAAACTGCGTACCAGTTTGTAGGCAGATATCTACTCTCATTACAACATTACAGTATTGAGTAGGAACATTTTTTTAATTTTCTTTTTAAGGCAAGTGCCTTTACTAATTGAACAAAATACATGCTAACACTAACACTACAGAAACAGGTCATCATTGGAACACTAGGAATGGACAGTGTCAACCGCAACAAAAGAAAGAATTCGAGCAACAATTCAACACCAAAATTGAATTCAGAAAAATCGAATTACAAAAGTCACTGTTGGACAGAACAAATATCAGTTAGTTTAGTTTTATATATGTTGTAGGAAGCGAACTAAACAGCTTTTAATCTATGATAAGAGCAAAGTTGGGTCGGTGAGTGCCGGAGTTGAACAGGGGGGGGGGGGGAATACTTGAGATAAACAACTATTTTATCTAAGTCCAATTTATCTGACTTGTGATTTTGGATTCCAAACACGGGCCGAAGCTTGCTGAACGGTGCTGAATAAGTCGCTATAGTTTTTTCACTGCTCTCGTCTTGGGTTGAGGCCATTTTGGAAGGCCACGCCGCCGTTGAGCGAAAACCAAAACTATCTCTGTAAATATCTGGGACATTATTGCACACTTGGTCATCTGACCCTAAACTAAGCAAAGCTTGTAATATGGCTGCCAGAGACTGATATACGTACATATATATTATCAAATGCATACTTAAATAGATATTAACACCCGGATCCTAAAACAAGTTAAAAACTCGAGCGAATCAGAAAGAAAAAATATAAGCGGCCAAGTGCGAGTCGGGCTGGCGAACTAAGAGTTCCGAACCACCACATAAATTGTTAACTATACAAAAATGCAAAAAGACATCACGCCCAGGCGGTCACCCATCCAAGTACCGACCGCGCCCGACGTTGCTTAACTTCGGTGGTCGTACGAGAATCGGTGGTGAGCAAAAATTAGTCGCCAACTCGCACTTGGCCAATATTTAATATGTTGTTGTTTTACTTTAGAGTGTGTACTATATGTCAAGTTTGACACTTGTACGTATTATCGTTTATACAATAGAGCAAACACAAAAAAGTTTTTTGTATGGGGAGTTTATTATTACATAAAATGACAATGTTCATGTTGTAATATAGATGTTAATTTCAAAAGTCAACCATATAATTAATTACTAATAAAATAAACGTGACACACTACTTAATTCTAATTAAAAAAAACTAGCCCATCAAACAGCCCGCCCCGGACCGTTCCCGGTGCAAAAGTGCTCATTACACTGGCACTGGGGAGTTTTAGTTTTTTACTTTATGACTTTATTATTATTTCTTAGTTAATCCGCCGTAACATTACATATTCTGTGAAAATTTCAACTGGCTATCTATTACATTTCGAAAGATACAGCTGTTCAAAGGTAGAGCAGACAGACAGACAGACAGAGAGCGTAGGCTTATTTATTGGGTCCCGATTACACCTTATATGAAACTCTTAAACGTGTTATATAAAAAAGAGGCAACAAAAATAATGTAACATTTTAACGTAAACAATTTTTTTTTGCTTTGTCGTAGGGCAATTCCTTTTAATTTTATGACACCATCAATTTTTGATGAAAATCCTGACTCATCTCCTTTTTGTTGTACACTTTGCCCTATAAAATAGGGTTGTAAAAATTCATTTTTGTTCTTTCCGAGAGATTCGAAAAGCATTAAGAATAAATTATAAAATATTTATGAGTTAAGAAGGCGAATTCTTTCGGTGTCTATGAAGAAGGCAGGTGTAGTACTTTTCTCAAACTTTGCCTGTGACTTTGCTTACTGCAATAAGAAACGAGTTGAAAACCACATTGTTATTTTATTTTTAACCGATTTTTTAAAAAGGAGGAGGTTATCATTCGTTTTTTTAAGTTTTTTTTGTTACCTCAGAACTTTCGACTGGGTGAACCGATTTGGATGATTCTTTTTTTTATTTGGAAGCTGATGCTTCCTATTTGGTCCCATTTAATTTGATCCAGTTTTAATGAAGTTCGTTTTTATATCGATAATTATTTTAAATAATATACATTGGAATCTCTTGTCCATTATTCTATCGGACTGCCAGAGCGGGCACGAAAAATCGGCACCCCTTTGTGGTTGATATTCTGAAAACCCGTACGAAGCGCTTTGATTTCACTTTTATTGTGCTAAATGCTAGTCTGTGGAATGCGCTACCTGAATGGGTGTTACCCGATAGTTACGATCGTCTTCAAGTCAAGAGTGAATCGGTTTTTTCTAGGCAATCGTGATCCATCGTAGACCGCATCGTCGCTTAATAGCAGGCGAGTTGGCGACCCTTTCTCTAAAACTAAATTTGACAGCTTTAAAATTATTGCTTTCCTATTCGGATGTATTGAAATTAATAGAGACGCCGATAATTTTATGTAAAATTAGTTTAGTTAAGAGAATGGTAGAACAGAATAGACACCATTGTAAATTAAAGTCAGCTGAGATTTAACTATTAGGTACTTGTAATCGTATACAGGTCCTCACGATACAGGATGTGCCTAGTGTGAGGATCATCAGATACTTCCATCAAGGATACAAATCTCTATGCAAAACACGTTTAATTCTATTTGTTTATAAGGTTTCTAATAGGATATTTACTTATTTTAATGTACTTGTACCCTTAGTACAAGATTTGATAGTTTTCGAAAACTTTTTTCGTTTTCGTTTTGATGCATACATTGCTGGGCTGAAAGCTATTCGAAACTATTTTTCGTATTTGAGTGAAGCAACCTATACTGCCGATTAATACCGATTTTAGTTCATCCGCGTTTCCGCTAGAGGCGCTTTACTAAAATGTATGGGACAATACGGAAACGAAAAAAGTTTTCGAAACCTGTCAAATCTTGTACTAAGGGTACTGATGTGTTTAGAGTAATAATAAAGTATTTTCATTTTCATAGTAAAAGTAGTTCACGATGATATATGAGTACATACCTACATAAGCTACAGTATTACTTCACCTAAATACGTCGTATGTTGCACCAAAAACCACGGTTGGTTTGACACGATAATCACATTAACCGCGCGCTTACAAAACAAAGATAAAAACAGTTCATATTTCATACAAATTCATAAATCGAGGAGCAGCTGTTTGTCATGGCTCTACATAGTATGCTTCAACCCTAAAACCTGATACGATCAGCAAAGACCTTTATCACGATAAAGATTTGTGTATTTCAGTAAATAGATAAGTAAAGGACCTTTCCCACTTTAGATTGAATGAGAAAATTTGGCGAAAATCGACACTAGTCAAAGAAAACATCTCCTCGGGAATTCTTGTCATTTGTCATCAAAAAGGGCGCCAAAGTTATTTATCAATATCGCAACTCGATAGGCCCAATATACAAGATTAATGGCAGTTCGAATGTAGCCTGGGTTGCCAGATGCTGTCATAAAAAGCCCGCCGAACAAGTATCTGCTAACCAAGGCTCTTAAGACAATGAGATATTTGCTAAGTTTCTATATAATTGCGTGTATTGAGGACATACTATAGGTATAAGTATTAGTTTCTATCTAAGTATGTATTTAAAAATATATATGTATGTATATCAGTCTCTGGCAGCCATATTACAAGCTTTGCTTAGTTTGGGGTCAGATGACCATGTGTGCAATAATGTCCCAGATAAGTATTGTACAGATCTTACAGCTTTATTAAGGCTTTTTTTTTTAGTTTAGTTTAGTAGATAGTAAAATGCTAAAAACTTGTGACCACGGACACTACCGTATTCGAAACGATACGCGATAAAATGTGTCAAAAGTTGATTGAATCAGACGTTACTTTGCGGAAGTCCATCTTCAAAACTGTTTTTCTGATGAATCTCTAGTATAATTCCGCTTCTACGTCGCTTCAAGTACAATAAGGAATTTGGGATACATTTTACTCGATAGATATTTGTTTATAAAGTTAATTTAAATAATTTTAATAGCCTATGTTACTCAGGGATAACGTAGCAATCTAATAGTGAAATATTTTATACATTTGGTCCAGTAGTTTTTGAGTTAATTCGTTACAAACATCCAAAAATACTACTTTCCTGTTTATATTATTAAGTGTAGATGGTGTAGATAGGGAGCTACGATGTCACAGACACACATATACACACGTTAATCTTATATCACCCCTCTTTTTCGTCGGGGATTAATAAAACAAAACTTGGGCGGAGTAGACAATAATTGCCTTATTTTGTTGTTTTTTTTTGTTAAATTAACTTGTATAGAAAATCGGCCTTGTCACAGACGCACTTGTCCCGGGAGTCCCGGGTGACTCTGACGGATTTATCGGTCGCTCCTCCGCGATTACGTCAGATTTCAGATTTACCTACCCCGGGGACCATTACACTCGCGGCGTAGGCGACCTTTCTTACGAATAATTATGCCCCTTTTCTGGGTTCCGTGACCCAATAAGACGAATGAATCGTAAAATCACATTAACGCTTCACACTCATAGTAAGAAAGAAAGTAATATATATTTATACTGTAACAGCAAATGTTGTCACAAAAATGGCCTCAACTCAGCATACCTAATGCTGTGTACCAGATAGCGCTGGGGCCTTACCCCTAGCTCGAAAAGTTGATCCGCATTGGTGTTATTTGTCTAAACGGTACCATCAACTACGATAAGCGGTAGTTATTTGATAGCCGCCAAGCTTCGCTATTTTCACGCACACACGCATAGTAAAACGGATTTTCGTTCATTCAAGTTAGACGCTTTTAAACGATGCAGCTTAAATGAGTTGGTTAATTTTAGGTACCTATCAGGTACCTACTAAATGTTGGCTCGCAAAAGTGAAGCTACGGGTAAGGCCCCTGATCTTACGTTGAAGCCACTCCCTGATGTTATGAAAGGCTAAAAAATAGCTCCTGGCTGCGTAGGCCATGGCAATCCTAGTATATCCGTGGGAATATGAAAAGAAATAATATTAAAATTACAGTTTATAGCGCGCTTTGTCTTCACAGTTATAAAAAAATGTGGTATAGGTACATCGTTATATGTTTCTGCGATACAAATTACCAGGCGAGCAGAAATACAGAGGAGGTAAGACAAATAAGGGCTATGAAAAAAATTAAATGTGTAAAATATGATAAAATTATAATGGCCGTTAAGGAATACTTAAATTCTTTGTTTTATGCCATATTTGGCAAACAAGCAGACGCGCCGCCTGATGGTAAGCGATCACCGTCGTCTATGGATATCTGCAACACCAGAGGCATCACAGTTACGTTGCCAACCCTAAAAGGCTCTATTATCAGCCCTTTTGAAGAACACCATATTTAAGCTACTCGGAAATGGCGCAGGATGCACTAATTGCAGGTGTGAGGCAAAAAGAAACGAGTTAAACGCACAGTGTGCGATTTCCACTGATCTATGATAATGTAGATGAACTTTCAGGCACGATGCCGGCATCAGATCGAACAGTTCTTCAGAACATTCCCCGTTGTAAATGCGATAAAAGACACAAAGAGACCTAACGTCTGCTGAGCAGCTCTAGGTGTTCAGTGAGCTTGGGATCGTCGACAATTCTGACAGCTCTACGCTGTAATGCATCAAGTGGCTCAAGCTGATACTTGGGTGCTCCGTTACAAAGATGTGTAACGGAATCTTTTAACCTTATTTTCTACTACTACAAAACACATCAAAATGTCAAATTAAATTGAAATTTTGCACACTTACTCGTATCAAGAACCGATGACCTTTACTATATACATACTTGGATATATAGAAAAAAACCTACGGAATCCAAACTAAATTTACATTTTCTTAATATTACATTCTTAGAGAAAAGAAATTCTTTTTCCTTAGCTTTGGAGGAAAATGTGTAGTGGGCTAAGTGGCTTAAGTGGTTCATGGCAGCTTTAATTAAAATACAGTTTACTGACAATTTATGGGGCCCTAGCGCCATCCCGCAGTTTCACCTGCTTTTTTACCAACTTCAAAAAAGGAGGACGGTTCTATGTTCCACTATATTTTTTAACCGACTTCCAAAAAGGATGAGGTTCTCAATTCGACTGTATATTTTTTTTATGTTTTCACCTCAGAACTGTTGGCCTTTTGGAAAAACTCAGAGTCACACAACGGGCATTGGAGAGAGCTATGCTCGGAGTTTCTTTACGCGATAAAATTTGGAACATAGATATTTGCCAAAGAACCAGAGTCACCGACATAAAATCTGCAAGTTGAAGTGGCAATGGTCAGGCCACATCGCTCGAAGAACTGATAACCGATGGGGTTCTGGAGTGGAGACCACGAACCAGAAGACGCAGCGTAGGTAGGCCTCCCTGCAGGTAGGGATGCAGATGGCAGGATGTCGTTAAGTGGAGGTTAAAGTCTATGTTTAGCAGTGGAAGTCTTCAGGCCGCTGATGATGATAAAATTATTAAAATTTGACATGGATGATGCCTGTTTTGTCTAGAACATTATGACGTTAGCTCCCTCAACTGTGGCCTTAGTACGAGCACTTGCGACAAAGCTATCGTTATGTAAACGATAGAAAGATATATGAAAAATTGAACAGCGCCTCTATCGGACGTGAAAGGAAACTGAATTTTTCATACATTTTGCTATCGTTTACGTAACGATAACTTTTTCGCAAGTGCTTGTACTAGGCCACTGCATGTGTAAAACTTGGCCGCTGTACGTATCCGTTACGTATCTTGCAAATGCCAACTGGCTGTCACCGCCAATACATCAGTCAGATTGTCGCGATCCTTCACTCAGCGGCTGAATTATTGCCAAATTAACTGGATAAAGCGCTTCAGCGCTGACAGTCAAGCGATGGTGTTTCTTTCGAGGATTGAGACTACCATATTATTATATAGGTTCCATATATTTATTTGTATACATTCTCGGGTCTAGCCCGGACATTTGGTGGGCATTGGTGGAGCTGAAGCCAACACCAAGAGGCCCTTTTGGATAAAAAAATACAATAAAATTATGGATTTTGTATAAAATGGAATATGAAACTATTGTACAGTACACTACACACACTCACACACAAACTTTCGCTTTTATAATATTAGTGTGATTATTTTTAAAACTAATTGTTTTTAACCTTTTGCAATGTTATTTTTAAGATAATGATTGATGTCTCTTTTTAATTCCCACAAAGTTATAATTTTCAAAAATATGCAAGAGGTAGGTAATCTGTCCGAGGAATGGGCTCTTAAATCAAAACAAGACGTAGTTAATTAATGGCTGTCATTTTCAGTAGCTGTCCAAGTCATAGATTTAGTGAACGTGTAGTGTGCTTGAGATATGATAACAAGGGGGAGGTTGCCTGCCCTGCCCTGCTTGAAGAGAGGAGAGATTGGCTCTACATATACGTGTGAGTATTCACTGAATGAATGAATGAATAAAATTATTTTTTCACTAAGCAGATACGTAGTATTTTATTGTTCAAACCACAGAAAACAACAGAACGGCTGTCAAGGCATTTTTGTAAGAAATTTGTTGTAGCCACTTGCACCCATATAAACTCACAGCAACTGTGTTAGCAACTGTGACGCAGAGTTCGACGCGTTGACATACTCGTAAATAAGAATGTTCAATCACATATCTGTCACAATACCTTGCGACAGAGTTTCCTTCTCATTTCTCTTATATTTACTTTTCTGTTCAAACTATATTTCAGATTCCCGATAATGAACGAATGAGAGCTTGTAAAACCGTATTATGATCAACCTGCATCAGGGAGCTATCTACGAGATTGGCTCGTTCCGTTAATTCCCGCTAGGGGCGCTGTCGGTGCCAAATTCGAAATTGGAATCTATCAGCCAATAATAGGTTTTCTTTTTTTATCTGTGGCTGAACGCGCGACAATGAACGGTTTAATTGAATTCGGGTTCGAATTTTCGATTTACGAATTTGGTTAGTTATTGGTTTGCATTCTAATTTTGCTTTACTATTTCATTAAACTAAGGCTAAATACTATTTTATTTTTCCCTTATTTCTCAGTAATTTACGATAAAATAATAGACCGCCTTTTGAAATAAGGAAGCCAAAGTTTTGAACACCGGAACAATCCGGGGAAATGCGGTTAACTTTGTCCATTCGTTTGAACGCAAAATCGCCTATACCTCAACCATTTATTTTACCACCTTTCTCATATATTTACTAATGAGAAAAAATACACAAAAGGACAAAAATTTACGGTGACAATAATTTGAAATTCTTGCTGCGAGTAAAAAAAGGGAAAAATATCGCGTACGCGGCAAAGATTCGGCGGAAACATTCCTCTTTTGCTGTCAAGGATTTTAATAAAAATGTTTGTGACACACAGGCGTGGAGTCTAGTTCCATGTACACTAGCTACCATGGGTCTTTCACGCGAGGTGTAGCCCAGTGTAGCGCGTAGCATGGCGTAACGCGTAGCATGGCGTAGCGCGTCTTCTAATTTTCCGAGCAGTTTTTCTATTTTTATTCTCCTTGCGAATCTTCGGATTATTGACTGCCCCGGTCGCCTAGTTGGCAGTGAACCTGCTTTCTGCACTTGAGGGCGTGGGTTCGATTACCACCTAGGACAAACATTTATGTGATGAAAATTTGTGTTTGTTCTATATCTAGGTATTCGGGTGTTAATATCAATTTTAAAATTTATAATTATGTACATATTTGTAAATCAGTAACCAGCAGTTATAGTACAAGTTTTGCTAAGTGTGAGGTCAGATGACCGTGTGTGCATAAAATGTCCCGTATTCATTTATTAATAACTTTTTTTTTATTTTAATTTGTTTCGGTGCATTATTAATAATAATAATTATCAATATAAAAAACTGACTTCATCAGAACTGGACCAAATTGAAAAAAAAAACATCTAAATCGGTTCACCCAGTCAAAAGTTCTCTAACAAACATTAAAAAAAAACAGTCAAATCGATAACCTCCTCCTTTTTGGAAGTTGGTTAAAAAATAAAACAAATGAGTTCAGTCGTTCTAAGTTCTCAGTCGATTCGCTTACCAACGAAAACCATTGAATTTTTATTTATTTAGATAGATAAAGATAAAATAAATATTTTTCACATTTTATTATGGTTTGTGAGCTTGCTAACATTTCAGTCCGTATGTCCCTTTTCATCAAAGCCGAACAAAAAAATCAGCAGCAGAAGTTTTACTTTCGATGTTCAGTCTTAACAGTGACTTGGCTAACTTTATGAAGCCATTGTTTTAAGTTGAAAGGGTTGTGGTGGAGCGGACAGTGAGCTCGACTAACTGAGATAAATATAAATCGACTCAGTGACAAATAAAATCGAATCTTATTTCGTATGGTCTGTGATACGTATGGATGGTTGGACGTGCTGCACGCCATGCTGCAAACAGGGTGTTTGGCGGCTTTACAATTTTCTGTGCCATTTTCCATTCCAGACTAGATACATGTAATTGTCGAAACACTTTTACGATAAATATCAATAAAAACAACTGACTTCATAAAAATGACAGAACTGGATCAAAATCGGTTCACCCAGTGAAAAGTTCTGAGATAACAAAAAAAAATTAAAGAACAAAAAAAAAACAGTCTATTTGAGGATCCTTTTTGGAACTCAGTTAAAAACTAAAACAAAAGTTCTCAGTCGATTCGAAAACACCAGAAAGTAAAAAAAATGGCAGAGAATTTTAACAAAATCACTGCAAGTACATTTTTTTTCATAACTTTTTAACTTTTATGCCTATTTTGTGTGTATTTTGCATGTAATTATATAATCTAATTAAATTTCTAAATTTAATGAATATGGACTCAAAATTTATCTTTAATAAATGATTTATTATTATTATTTCTGTATAAAAGTTTAATGATTTCAGACCTAAATAAATTGTCAGGTTAAAAATATACCAAAATATATTGAAAACGTTTTTTCTTGATACTTATTTCGTTACAAAAGCTATTAAATGTTACTTATGTAGGTAGTTCTCCTCTTGCGGTTCTCAGCTTACAGATTGGTTTTCAGTTTTATTAAATCCGGAGTGTTGACGTTGTAAAACCTCTTTGCGACAAAGAACTAAGCTGGTGATAAACTTTTTTCTTTCTTTGCTGTGGTAGGAACGATTGGAAATTTATTTTTCATTACTCATACTCGGAAAGTAGGTCTGAAGTAGCCTTAGGAGCGGGTTGAAAGTAATACATTTCAGCCCTACATACTTTCAACTGACAGTGACAACTGACAGACACTCAAATTATACAAAAAAAAAACAGTTCTATTTCACATTTGTATTGTACCATGTTCCAACTTTTTTATCTCCTTAGAGGATTATGGTCCCGCACTTCTCGTGCATTTGCCAGTGTCAGTTCATGACTTATTTAGTCTCGAAACTAAATAAGTTACTTACACCCCTAGGATAACAATGTACTATTAGCGCCTATGGGAAAAAAAGTTTTGCATGTCGCCTCATTGTATTGTTATCCTAAACTGCTTTATTTGCGAGTGTATCACACACACATCATCAGCCAATTAATGTCCACTGTTGGACAAGGCCTCCCTCATAGAGAGGGGTGTTGCCATAATCCCCACGCTTGGCAAGCTTTGCGAGTGTATAATAATGGTGAATTTATTATTCAATAAGCGTGGACGCGCGTGAGTTTGTTTATTTGATTTGTGTTGATTTTGTTAATACAAAATTTAAAATTAATGTTTGGAAATGACTCCACAGCCTATTTGTTGATGCGCATAATTTGGAAAATTTTTGTATTTTTGGTGTGCGATTAAATACTAAACTACATTCTTTCTTGGTCTCCATTAGGTTTTTTTGCGTAAATAATATTTTTCCTTTGACTATTGAAATGAGCCTGAGATTTGTTTGGTTAGAATTCGGAAAGCGATTCTCCGTGAAAGGTGAAAGCTCATTAAAATACGATTCGGCGATTTGAAAGGAAGCCAAACACTGTACCCACCTAGATTTTTTTCAATAACTAATCATGCAAAGTTTCATCATACTTAATCAGTTTATACAGGACTACGCGGAAAGTATATACTAAACCGAAGCGCTTTCAAAATATCCATAATAAATACGGGACCAACCATGAAATCACAAAAAGTCAGCTATTCCAATAAAACATATGGCACACGGGTTTTAGAAATGAGAAAAGTTTATTTAGTGACAATGAAATAAAAACAATAAAACAAGAAATATTATAATAGAAGTATACAGGTATATTGTCACGAAAACCGACCCCAACTCTATATTGTTGGTTGTACACAACCAGCGCTGGTATTCTGTTGCGCCCGGCAAGTGACGTCACGCTCGATAAGTGTGCGCGTACATACAACCATAAACAACTATAAAAAATAAGCATAATAACAACGAAAAATATTTAAACAGAACAGCGATACAAATATGAGACATGGAAATAATAAATTGAAAAACTAAACTGATCAACAACTAAAATAGAATATAGAATACAAAACTACAACTAATAAAACTAACTAAAGGGTTATCCTAGGTTACTATTATAGGGTTGATTCCATAATAAAGTTGTTCATGATGATGAACACTGAACAACACTGAAATCACAAAAATAACAGCGGTTCCATTTCTACGGAACACTTGATGTTTGATTGTTCCCATAGTAAAAGTGGTTTACAATGAAATCTTTCAGAGCGTCTGATTAACGCGACGCGTGACCAAAATGCTGGCGTGTATCTGGCTCAACGTATAAGCATTGCCATTCAGCGTGGTAATGCCACCAGCATGCTGGGTACGCTGCCAACTGATAGTGGGTTTGAGCATTTGGATTGTCTTTAGATCTTCAACGGTCTATGGACAGTGTAACTGTTTATTTAGTGTTAGTTTTAGCTAGTATTTCGTTTATTTAATAAAGGCACTTTACAATGATGTGTACAATGATATCCTTGAATATGTCCTTCTTCTTGAGCAGAGGTTCTCAAAGTGGTCCAGGTAGACCCCCAGGGGTCCACGGGCGGGAGACTCGACGGGGGTCTACGTTCTTGTCGAGTTTTGGGAGTATGGTAGAAATGTAGCTGCAGGGGTCCACCGGAACCAGCAAATTTTTTAAAAGTGGTCTTTTTTTAATGCCATAAGTGGCAAACATACAGACGGGCCGCCAGATGGTAAGCGATCACCGACGCCTATGGATATCACAGATACGTTGCTGACCCTAAAAGACTATTAACAGCCCTTTTGAACCCCAAAAAGTTGGTATATGAGAAAAAAAAGTCTGGGAACCTCTGGTCTAGAGATACCCCCCATAACCCGGTATAATTTTTTACCCCCCCCCCCTCCCCCTCCCCTTTGATTCGTCCCTTTCGCAAAATCTTACACTCTGAGCTCTACACGCCAAAACGAATCCTACCGGCCAAATTTCAGCTTTGTAGGTCAAGTATAGTTTTCGAAATTTTGTGATGAGTCAGTCAGCCATTAAATGATTGGTACTTCGCTTTTATACTTATATGCACAGATAATATTCTATTTTCAAACTTTTCAAACGTTTGGTAAAGTAACTATTCGGCATTGGACAAACCTGCGCTCGGCCAGGCAATTAACTGGCCGTTGCAGTTGAAAAAAAGAAAAAATATCTGCGCAAAAAGGTCAGTTCATTAGTATTTTTCAGAGCGGTCAGAAAGTTTTGCATCCGGGGAAGGAAATATAACCCCTTCCCCTCAAATATCGGTTAAAGTAGTAAACGTAAGTAATTTATGTAAAATTGCAAATAAATTTAGTAAAGAACATAAAGGTGGCAATTTTTTAGAAACGTATTTTTTTACAGATGTACAAAGCGTGCTATAACATCCCGTTATTTCAATAATTTGAATAACAGCCATTCTGCCCTCACAAGCCCAAGAGCGATAACTCAAAAAAAAAAAGAGATTTCTGTTTTTTCGCGCATCTGAGCTTACAAAATTTCGCACCAGATGAACTAAGCAAAATAACCGTATCTACATTGGAACATTGAAATAAAACACTAAAAATGATGTTTTTCTATTAAAACTCATGTTTAAAAACTATTCATTCTAAACTAAATGATGGTATCTCATAAAAAAATATAAAAACAATAATATTGGGTTTTTAAACATATATTTGAGAAATATTTTGGTCCTAACCATAAGTGAAAATAAATTAAATTGTGAAAATAAATTAAATTATATGTCACTAAGATAACGAAAAATCAACTTTCACAAAAACTCGATTATCTCGAAATACACCTAGGCTGAGATACCGCTCTTGGACTTATGAGGGCAGCATTGGCCCTATAATTCTCTATCATTTTTATCATTAAACTAGCAGCTATTCGTTTTCCACGTAAAATTAAAATAATACATCATTCGAGCAGGTAAGAATTACTCTCGTGGGCGGAAATCAAGACATACATTACTTTAGTACCCCTTGTCCGCATCGAACGGATCGGATTTTGGAAGTCGGTTAAAAAGACCAACCCTCGTCCTGTATGCTTCACGTTTTACGCGGAGGTAGACGGAAAAAGTTTTCCCGTTTACTCTCAAGTCGTGAAACGTCATCGTTACGATAGGCCGTGGAACAAACTCCGTAAGTTATATCTGCAAAAATCTGGAATACGAAAGTCGCAGATTTAATAGTACCTATACCATCGACAAAAGATAGTTACATCCATGCCTATACGCAAGGAATGGGTGTTCCCCGATAGTTACTTTCTGGGTGTCTTCAAATCACGAGTGAAGAGTGTTTGTGCGGTGTGTGTACACGCACCGCATCATCGCTTGACATCAGGCGAGTCAGCGACCAAACGCAAGTTTATAATTGTTATTTTTTTTACAATTTCCAGGAAATAAATGTAAAGTAGAAAACGAATAATCATGAAATAAATTCATAGCCAAAAACAAACAATAAGCTTGAAACACAATTGCCGTGAAATAAATCATAGCCAAAAACAAACAATAAGCTTGAAACACAATTGCCGTGAAATAAATTCATAGCCAAAAAAAAAAGGTTGAAACACAATTGCCGTGAAATAAATTCATAGCCAAAACAAACAATAAGCTTGAAACACAATTGCCGTGAAATGAATTCACAGCAAAAAAACTAATCTTACCATCAAGCGTCCCGCTTGCCCGTGTTCCGCTCTTTTTATACGTAGCTTAAAAACACATTTTAAATCGCTAATCGTTAAGATCCTGGTACGGATTATGAGGCAAATTATTTAAATTATTCGGTTCTTGATAAGTGTGCAAAGTTTCAAACCAATTTTTTTTATTGCTAAATAGGCTTGCGCTTGGCCGCCGACTCGTCTTATGTTAAGCGATGATGCGGCCTACGATGGATCACGCTTGCCCAGGAGAAACCGATTCACTCTTGACTTTTGAAAGGTGTGAAAATCTCGTTCAGAGATTCTGTCACACAGATACTTACCAAGCTAATAAAAGCGTGTTAAAAAAACGTAGCCAAGACTACATAGTAATCTGTCTGTGCCAAAACTATCAGAGTCACGAAACATATCAGTTAACCCATTAAGAAAATAGAGTGAACTTCCATTGGAGTGGAAAAACGAAACGCGCTGACCATTAGCCCATCGATGTTTGAATAACAGCCGTGCGATATTTTAACCGTGCAACGTCCATAATAATACGGAACCATAACATAGTTATTGAGAGTTACCATTAAAATCATGTTTAAATTAAGGAAAGTTGAATATAAATGATGGTAGGTAATGTACTTCTAAATTTACAAAAACTTCTCTGAATTATTAAGGTGAAACGTTTCACTTTGGCGAGAAATTCAAATTTCAAACAGTTTTTTTGTTCTTGCAGCTAGGCCGAGTAATTATTGTAAACGATAATGATGTTCGCGATTATTGTTCTTTACAAACGTAAAGTTATTTATCTCCAATGCATATTATTACATACATTTGTCAATAAACAAATTTATGCTGTTTCAAACGGTTTATTGCCAAATGTTAGTAATATGGTGAGTAACTGATTAATAGCTGTACATGATAATGTAAAGAACGACCAACAATTTTCGCGAACACTGCTATTTCACAATAATTACCCGGCCTAGCTACAAGGACAAAAAACTGTTTGAAATTTGATTTTCCCGCCAAAGTGAAACGTTTCACCTAATATAAAGAAGTGAAAAAGTAACAAGAAATAAAAGATGGCCTCAGCTGCACCAATATTTTTTTGTTAATTGTTGCATCGAGCGCATAGCGAGTTATTATTGCACGAGTGTTATGTTGGTGCCCGACCGCATGCGAGGGCACTAAATTAACACGACTGACGAAATAAAACAGGTTTTGGAAAATATTAAGCGATGTAACTTTCACAAAAAGGTATTGTTTTTAAGTTTTGCCAGGTCATTTTTTTTTTTGCGGAATTGCCAACCCAAAGTGAACCCATAACAATACAAAAAAAAAACGGCCAAGTGCGAGTCGGACTCGCGCAAAAAGGGTTCCGTACCATTATCTAGAAAAAACGGCAAAAAAATCACGTTTGTTGTATGGGAGCCCCCTTAAATATTTATTTTTTAGTATTTGTTGTAATAGCGGCAACGGAAATACATCATCTGTGAAAATTTCAACTGTCTAACTATCACAGTTCATGAGATACAGCCTGGTGACAGACGGACGGACGGACGGACAGCGGAGCCTTAGTAATAGGGTCCCGTTTTACCCTTTGGGTACGAAAGCCTAAAAGCCAACTAAAAATTACAGAACTGGACCAAACTAAAATGGGACCACACGGGAAGCTTTCAAATAAAAAAAGAATCATCAAAATCAGTTTTACGTAGTCGAAAGTTCTGAGGTAACAAAAATATATAATTATTACATACAGTCAATTTGAGAACTTCCCGGTTTTTACGTAACTCTTGCTCTCCTTGGCCCTTATTCTCGATGTATTCCGCACTAATTCCATCCCCCGCTCCTTAGCCCAATTCCCTCTTTCCCCAACCCCCCATTTCCCAGCAGGCAACTATTTTATGCATAAACATTAGGCCGAAACGGGCCAACTTTTAATTAAACAATGTAAAGTCGAGTTCTTAACGAATTCAGACATGAGAGTTATGTGCTTTTTGGGAATATAACCTCGAAATTTTAGTACAAATAACATGGATTTTCTACCAAATACTACCTAGATATTTTGAAAATTAAAATTCATGAAGTAATTTACTGTTATGTTTCATTAATAAATATAAATAAATAAATATCTGGGACATTATTGCACACATGGTCAACTGACCCCAAACTAAGCAAAGCTTGTAAAATGGCAGCCAGAGACTGATAAACATACATATATATTTTTAAATACATACTTAAATAGATATTAACACCCAGACATAGAACAAACACAAATGTTCATCACACAAATGTTTGTCCTAGATGGGAATCGAACCCACGCCCCCAAGCACAGAAAGTAGGTTCACTACCAACTGAGCCACCGGGGCAGGCATTACTATGAACTTCTGCTAAGAATAAACCTTATATTCTCGATCCAAGTAAATAACCGGCGAAGTGCGAGTCGGACTCGCGCATGAAGGGTTCCGTAGGTACCATTATCTATAAAAACGGCAAAATAATCACTTTTTTGTATGGAGCCCCCCTTAAATATTAATTTAATTATATATTTTTAAAGTGAATATATAACTAAATATTCTGTGATTATTTCAAGCGTCTAGCTGTTGCCGTTGTCAATATCGAGCAAAAACGAGCAAAATAATCATATTTGTTGTATGGAAGCCCCCTTAAATATTTATTTTAATCTGTTTTTAGTATAGCGGCATCAGAAATACATCATCTTTGAAAATTTCAACTGTTTAACTATCACGGTTCATGAGTTGCAGCCTGGTGACAGACGGACAGCGGAGCCTTAGTCCCGTTTTACCCTTTGGGTACAGAACCCTAAAAACAAAGGTAAGGTAAAGGTAAGGTGGGCGGGTGTGAACGCATCAGGCCTTAATACATGATGCCTTTAATCAAACTCACCTTGTAGAGTCTGCAGACGACCTCCACCATTTTGCTTATGGACTATTAGCTTATTGGTGTTGCTAACCAAAAAAATAAGACTCCAAAACGAGGAAAACAGCGACATTACAATACAATGGAACTATTATCTAGGCTTATTGCTTAAAGTGAACTTTTCCAGGAAACTGTGATATTTCACTTCTAAGTATTCACCGTTACGGTATTACAGTGTTTAACTTCTAAGGGTAGGGAATTAGGGGACCAAAGTTTAGTTTAAAAAAAAACACTTTATAATCAATACGGGGAGTATCTCTAGATGACTTTGACTATGTAAGTATATGTCTAGTCAAAGAGTTGAGGATATTATTGTACTCATTTATAAACAACTTTTCCTATGGGACCAACCCTGAAATCGCGAAAAAAATCAGTTGTCTCGTTTCAAAGAAAAATGTCTGTCAGCCCGAATACTTGATAAAAACGGTTTATGTACCACAAAATAAATATGTAGGTACAGAAGACCAGCTCCATACAGGAACAAGCACACAATGGCACGCACGTACAGCGATCTCGGATCAAGTCGGTCGAGTGCCCGCGTTTTATCATAATTTACAATGTTTTTTATTTTATTTCAACCAACATTATTATGAAAACAAGGCTATATAACACTTATTTTTTTTTATAATAGTGCCTTTCGCATTAGCCGTAATCGACGAAAGTACTTTTAGGTAACCAATTTAGACATTTATTTGGTTACCCTTTTCTATATGAAACTGCGGTCGTTTTGACCATAATTTTCTTAGCGTTGTGTGTACTATGCAAAAAAACGAAGCTCCCAAATCTAAACTTTTTACAGAACATTATAGTTACTTTCCCAAACCTTGCGCTACGGTTGCGCGTAGGTTATTAAAATCAAGGTCAGCCGTAGTCGACCTTCTGTACAAATTATTTTGTGTATGTATATGCGGTGCTTTTCCTTTGCACGGTAGTGTACCACGAAAACAAGCCAGTTCAATTGCGTTGAAAACAAAGTGTGGTTCTCTATGCTGTTGGCAGCCATTTTGCGCAATTCCGAGAGGAAATGATGAGTTCTTGGATGCAAACTGACTGTGAAGCGAGTAGGTAGGTACTCTGCAGAGTAAAATTCGTGAAACTTCCAAGTTTATGTGGTGATTCTAGAGTGGGAATAGAACTTGTGTTTCGTGAAATGAACCGTCAGTTTTTATGCTCCGTATATAAATAAATGTTGATACACAAAAGCACAAAATGTACTTATCTATACTAATATTATAAAGAGGAAAGATTAGTATTTTTAGATTTTGTGGATTTTTGGATGTTTGTAACGAAATAACTCAAAAACTACTGAACCTATTTAAAAAATTCTTTCACTGTTGGGAAGCTACACTATCCCCGGGTGACATAGGCTATATTATATTTTGTAGCGAGGCCGAAGGTGTATAATAATTATGTTTTCCGACACAACACGGCACTGCGCGTGATGGTTAGAGCCCTTATGGCTGGCTCGTTATCTTTAATGCCTCCTTTCATGGCGCGAAGTAATTATTGTCATAAAATGTTTCTGGTTTATGCCCTTCGTTCTGTCATGAGAATGTAAAAAAAAACGAAGATTACAGCATCTCTTTTGGGGATTTAGCTTTGGTCAAAGCCAAATATATATTAAACTTGTAATTGTCACATTAGTATTAAGATTAACTTTTTTTCCTCTTGACAGGATTTTGGTGTTGTACGTCGTGTGCATTTGCCATTTTTTATCGCGAATATGTCTGCGTTTGACCACCAACTCGCCTGTTGTTATACTGTAATGTTTGCAATACGTTTATTTTAAGTAGAAATTATCGTGTTTTGTGAACATAGTAATAAAATAAAATAAAATAAAATAAAAAAGCTTTTATTTGTTCCTTATACAAATTTTAAACATTTAAAAAAACATATTTTTGTGAACATTTTTTTTTTAAATATGCTGACGCTTTGTGTGTTACCTACGTGGTGCTACATCCGCCACACGAGTTCATTATGTCGCGAAATATGAACATTGAAGGAAATGTCCGGAAATTTCTATAAGCGTCCGGTTTTTCTCCGGAGATTTTTTCCTACTGGTAACCCTAGTCCCATCGTAAAAGTTGCTCATATTGATGACCACAATGACCTCCTTTCTGCAAAGTAGGGTACCATGATTCCATGTATGTATTATATATTATATAATACATACATGGAATATATTATATTATAATCTATAGTGTTAAGTCGATCATTTATATATCTATCTATACATAATAAAAACGTTGAGAAAAAACTGCAATTGCGAGATATCCAAAAGAAAACACACAAAATAAGCAGCTGAAGATGTGAAGACAGTTTTTAGAATTGTTGTCTGTTTGTTTGTTTGTTGCACTACTAAACCACTGGACGGATTTAAATGCGGTTTTCACGAATATGCTTGGCTATGATCAGATTGAAGTATAGGCTATGTTGTTTTGCGCAAGGGCCGGATTAAGGGAGAAAAATAGGGTTGAAAGTTTATATCAAAATCTACGCGTACGAAGTCGCGGGCTACAACACTAGTGCCAAATATTTATCTAGGAACCTAGCAAGAATTTTATTTCCACTTACTTAATGGGTATTCAATCAGAACCAGCCTCCTGAATCGAGAAAAAACAAGATATGTCGCAGATCTGTGATTGGTCCGCACTCCGCCCGCATCAATGAACTGTAGATAGATCGTCACGAGTGAACCCGTCGACATCTGCTCTCTATAGCAATCACTTTATGGATTGTATGTGGAATTGTAGACAGTACCTACCTACGATCCCAGGATCTTACGTCACAGAAATACTTGTACCTCAGATCATCAGAAATACTTTCCCATCAGTAGCAGAAGCAGTATC
This sequence comes from Agriopis leucophaearia, assembly GCA_949125355.1. Classification (NCBI taxonomy): domain Eukaryota; kingdom Metazoa; phylum Arthropoda; class Insecta; order Lepidoptera; family Geometridae; genus Agriopis; species Agriopis leucophaearia. Next base: position 10,676,911 of record OX421283.1, read on the forward strand.
GAATTTCATACAAATTTCAAGTTCGAAACTCAATATTTGTATGAAATTCGATAGTACGTATTTTACACGAATATTCATACTTCGGCCACAGAATTACTAACACATCAGTATGAATTTTGCGCATCAGAAATACTTGCGTATCAGAAAGACTAGGATATCAGAAATATTTGAGTACTTATCAGATAAATTTGAGTAATATTAGAATAACTTGCGCAACCATAAGTTTTAGAGTTGCGTAAATCTACTTCCGAATTAGATATACAGTGTAAACTCCATATAACGACACTCGATTTAACGACAAACTCCCTGAAACGTCAAAATTACTTGACTTTGGTTGGTTTACCTTGTTGTCCATACAATGATACACTCTATGTAGCATCACACACACTCTAAATAACGACAAAAATACGTCATTATAAGCAATAAACAGTATTTTCCAACACATCGTATTTACAATAAAACAAAATACTGCAGCAGCAAATAATTTCAGACGAAGATAACAGACTATACGCTCTATGCGTTGCTATATGTATCAAAGGTAATGTTTGTTGTACCTATGTACATTTTATACGTTACTAGTAAATACATAGGTATTATTATAATAGTAAAATACTATTGATTATTCTTCTCTCGATTTAACGGCAACTCTCAATAACACCATAAAACGCGCAGTCCCTTAAGTGTCGCTATATAGAGTTTACACTGTACTTGAATTTCATTAACACCTACGTGTCAGACATACTTGCACATCAAAAATATTTGAAACTAAGTAATACTTTTTCTTTTTCTATCGACTGCCAGAGAGGCACAAAAAAAAGTGTGTGTGTGTCAGGCTGTCAGCTACGACGCACGATTGGAGTTTACTCGGCAGCAGAAGAATGAGATGGAATACATGTGTTGCGCGCAGGCGCGCAACACATGTATTCCATCTCATTCTTTTACACGTTCAATCCTACAGATATATATGTTTGTCTCTTTCTACGTAACGCCTCAACTTTTCGTGTTACACTTGATTTTACTCCTCATAAAATTTCCGTACCGGGCCTTATAACTCAAAAGAGTAAACTCCAAAAATGGACACTGCTTTGTGGTTGATATTTCAAAAACCCGTACAAAGCGCTTTGATTCAATTTTTATTATGCGAACTGCTAGTCTGTGGAATGAGCTGCCAGAATGTGTGTACCCCGATCCGATACTTACAATTTGACTGTTTCTCTTGGAGATTGTGACTCTATTGATATTGTATCTCGATGTAAATACTTTATTTTACTTTAAGCGACGTAGAAGCGGAATTACACTAGAGGTTCATCAGAAATACTGTTTTTAGTACAATTTTTTAAGGAACAAATAGGTGAATGATTTGATTAACTCAAATGCCGGAAGCCATTTTTAACCGACTTCCAAAAAGAAGGAGGTTATCAATTCAACTGTTTTTTTTCTTCTTTTATTTGTTACGTCAGAAATTTTTAATCGGTGAATCGATTTTGATGATTCTTTTCTATTTGAAAGCTGGTGCTTCCCGTGTGGTTCCATTTAAATTTGGTCCAGTTTGGACATTTTTATTAAATAGGTTTTTTATATTGATAATTATTATCTGCATAGCTTATTCACTGTCTCCCACGAAACTGCGTTCAATATCCTTCCAGTCCCTCAACTCTCAACTTTATCTAAAAGGTATACGAGAAGAGATTGCTTGTGTCCTTTTTGGAGCATTGCCAAATTCGGAGCAACGCGATCGTCTGAAGTAAATTTTAATGCTTCGAAATCGTGTTGCCAGATTGAAAGCCTTCGTTTCCCTGTGAATGGGGTGTCAGTAAATGTTTTGTTCAATTCGATGAAAAATGTGTTTAGAACAAATCTCGGATGAATAGATAGTCTAAGAGCCGTTGAAGATCGGCCCTCACCGATGTGATAACCAGATGAGACGTATTTTTTATCAAATAATATTTATAAACAAATATGCCTATGATAACTTGCCTATCAAAAAGTGTTCATAGCTATTTTTAATTTAATTAATTTTAATAATTTTTCTTTCATCACCTTTAACTCTTTTAACGAAAGAGTTTTATCTCAACTGATAGTTTTTACTTTTTAACACACATAATATGCCTAGGTAGGCTTGCCTACTCATTTCTGTGCATGGCTACCTGGCAAGCAGATGTGAACAGGTAATTCAATATAGGTAACTACACCGATCTGCTAACCAATCGAAATTGATATCATAGGTTAGATATTTTAATTACAAAACCAATAATATAGGCTTGCCTGCAAAAAATCGTACATAAAATATTATTGCCAAGCTAAAAACTTGCTATGAACACTTTTTGATATGCAAGTTATCATAGGTATATTTGTTTTTAATTATATTTGATAAAAAATACGTCTCATCTGGTTATCAGATCGGTGAAGGTCGATCTTCCACGTCTCCACTACTAAGAGGGTTGTGTCTGAAAAGATTATGCCGAAAACGCCGAACAAACCCGAAAACCATTAAATATAATTTGCTGTTCCATGGAAAAAATCAAGAAGACTCGACGAAATGAATCCTATGATTTCTGGTTGTTTAATGATTTTTAGGGTTTCGTACTCAAAGGGTGTAAACGGTACCATATTACTAAGTCTACGCAGTCTGTCTGTTCGTCCGTCTGTCCTACCTTTTAACGGCTGTATATTTCGAACTGTAATGTAATACGGCAGATTAACTGAAAAATTCTAATAAAAGTTTGAATAAAATGGAACACATGAAAACACGTGATACATGAAGCGTTTTTTAAAATGTATGTTTGTATTTGTTCTAATGTAAAAACGGTAATAAGAACAAGCGTCAAACTTGGCATGATTATAGTACAAATGATTAATAATGGCCAAGTGCGAGTCGGCGACAAATTTCTATTCACCATCGGTTCTCATTCGGTCACCGTGTGGGCACAGTCAGTATTTGGATGAGTGACCCTCTGGGCATATGTGTAATAAATATTAATTACTAGCTGTGCCCCGCGGTTTCACCCGCATGGTGAAGACAATTGTGAACCGTGTGACACTTCCCGTGAACATGGTGCATGTAACTGCGCCGATATATCGGGAGCTCCTTCCACAACCTTACCACGGTAAATATCCCGTAAATAATCATATAACTTTAGTGAACAACCGTGATAGTTTAAAACAGTATTATTATGTCAAGTAATTGTCCATTAGCATTTTATGTAATTTGATGACATAACGATAAATACATGATACTGATTAGATAACTTAACTAATAATGATTAATAAAGCTAATGTTACTGATATCGATAAAAATACAAGGTCTCCGAACACCTAGGCCGCTCAGCATGCGCAGAGACGTTAGGTCTCTTTGTGCCTTATCGCATTTACAACGGGGAATGTTCTGAAGAACTGTTCGATCTGATGCCAGCATCGCGGTTTTATCATCGCACCAGCCACCACCACCTGAAAGTTCATCCACATATCATAGATCGGTGGAAATGGCACACTATGCATTTTACGCGTTCATTTTTACCTTACACCTGCAATATGTGGAATGAGCTCCCTCCTGCGGCATTTCCGAGTAGCTTTAATATGGGGTTCTTCAAAAGGGCTGTTAATAGAGTATTTAAGGGTCAGCACGTATCTGTGATGCCTCCGGTGTTGCAGGTATCCATTGGCGAAGGTTTACCATCAGGCGGCCCATTTGCTTGTTTGCCCCCTATGGCATAAAAAAAAACAATAAATACTTAGGTACAGGATTTACGCATAATAATATAAGTAGGTGACCGAAGGCGATGAGGCGTAAAGTAACGGTATGTAAAGAAACGGTATGTAAAGTAACGGTATGTAAAGTAACGGTATGCAAAGTAACGGTATGGGTAACAAACTAACAATATTGGCAATATTATTGTTTGTTTTTGTAGGTAAATGGTAGGTTATTTTTAAGAGAACCATTCTATAATTTTCAAAATATTCTCATTCCTCAATTAATAATAATAACTATACTATATAATATTAAATTAATAATTTATATTATAAATAATATAAATAATAAATAAAAATATATAATATTATAAATAATATATATTATATTTTATTAAATTAATTTAATTAATATTAGGTACGAATGCGTCTGCAACCACCGACCCCATATACATCCGCCGAGGAATATTCCAAGGTGACTCATTATCCCCTATCCTATTTTGTCTGGGCCTCAATCCAATCTCCCAAATCCTTAGCAAATATGAGCGCAAAGGGTACCGACTCAAGGACGATACCACGATAAATCATTTGCTATATATGGACGACCTTAAAATATACGCTAATAATAAAACCAACCTCAAAGTTCTAATAGACAGCACAGAAATCTTCACCAGGGACATAGGAATGGAATTTGGTCTTAACAAATGCAACGTTTTACACATGGTAAGCGGTAGAAGAAAAGAACAGCAAGGGGAAGGCCATGTCCTATTAAACGGCGAAGAGTTCAATCACCTACAAATAAATGAAAACTACAAATACTTAGGGATAAACGAATCAGGAAAAATAGATCACGGAGAAGTTAGGCAACAAATACAAAAAGACGGGTAAAAACGGGTAAAACTTAAAATACTTCTTCTACTTATTTACTACTTATTCTAATACTTCTTTATTTTACTACTTATTCTAATACTTCTTCTACTTCTACTAAACTTAAAACTTCAGACGGGTAAAAAATTTAACATCTTCTCACCTCAACGCGCGAAATCTTTTAAGGGCAATAAACATCTACGCAGTTCCGGTTTTACTTTACACGTTTGGGATAATCTACACTAATATTATAAAGAGGAAAGATTTGTACCTATTTTTGTATGTTTGTATGTTTGTAATGAATAGGCTCCGAAACTACTGAACCGATTTGAAAAATTCTTTCACTGTTGGGAAGCTACACTATCCCCGGGTGACATAGGCTATATTATATTTTGTAGCGAGGCCGAAGGCCGAGCTTACACCCGTGCGAAGCCGGGGCGGACGGCTAGTCAATTATAAAACATCAGATCTGAAGAAAATAGACGTTATAACTAGAAAACTTTTATCAATCAATAAAGCACATCAACAGAAAGCAGACGTAGAGAGATTGTACTTGCCGATTGATGAAGGAGGAAGAGGCCTAACCAGTCTAGAAACACTATACAAAACACAAATAATTAAATACAAAGCATACATAGAAACAAAAAAAGATTACATATTGAGAGCAATAGTAGAGCACGATAGAAATAAAGATAAATACTCAATAATCAAGGAAACACAAATCAATTTGGAAGAAGTAGGGCTAAGACAAAATGAAAAATATGCAGATAAAGAAATTAAACACGCAATAGTTAAAACAAGAGTAGAAAAAATAAAGTCCAAACCACTGCACGGGCAGTTCTATAAAGCCGTTCTGGAAAAAGAAAATATAGATAAGGCACAGTCGTTCCGTTGCCTTAAGAAACAACCGGTATCTCCATCATTACAGTCAGCCATATTTGCTATTCAGGACCAAGCAGTAATGACTAAACAACATGAACGAGACATCTTGAAAAAAGCAGTAGACGGTAAGTGCCGGCTATGTTTAGTAAAAGACGAGACCACTCAGCATATTGTCTCAGGGTGTGAAAAACTGGCAGGCACTTACTATATCAAACGACACAACAATATAGTACAGTATATTTTCTGGACACTGGCCAAAAAGCACAAATTCCCGGTCTCCAACTTGTGGTGGCAAGAACACCTGACTCAGCCACAGGTAAAGGAGAACGAGAGTGCAAAACTAATGTGGGAGATACCGGTTCAGACAGACGTTACAATAGTACACAATAGACCAGACATAATATACATAAATAAAACAGAAAACAAAACATACCTCATAGACATCACAGTACCATCAGATTACAATATAGGAGCAAAGGAAATAGAAAAACTAAGTAAGTACCACCCACTAAAACGAGAAATATCCAGGCTATGGAAAACCTCCACAGAAGTCATCCCCATAGTAGTAGGAGCCACTGGAGTAATAGCCAAATCCTTACACAGATACTGCACAAAACTAGATTCTAATATAAACACACACATCATCCAAAAACAAGCCGCAATCCACACATCAACAATAATCAGCAAAGTTTTAGGAGATTCAGTTTTCGTTAGCGGGGGAACTGAGCCACCCTTTCCCTGAGGGTCTCGGGGCGGGAGCTCAGTAAACCGAGCCTAGAGCTCGAGTAGAGGAAAACCTCAACAAACCAATACATATTATATTATTAGTGATCCAAACTTACCTATTTATAATTCTGCAGTTTCATCGACGGCAGCATTATGCTGTTTCCATACAAAATTTTGCTTCACTCACTGAAGTTGAGTGGTAGAGCCACCGTCGTATTTTGTAAGGAAAACTCACAAAATGTCCGTAAAATATGTTTAGTTCCGTTATTTGACCACTTCTGCAGATAAGTTGGTCGCACAGGTTGCCTGTCATCTAAAAGTTGTACTATGGAAAAACTAGATGGCGATCGTGTCGTTTATTCAATTTCCTGCATCGCGCAAACGTTCGCTGCATGGAAAAGATAGGCACATTTAGGGTGAGTTTGTAAAGTTATCATCATCAGCTATAATCCACATAAGCTGGGTATAGGCCTCTTCTTATAAGATTTTTGAATGATCCGGCGTACTCTGTGGGTGCGCAGATCTCTTTATGAAATGACTTCACTTCATTTATTCTATTCGGACACTGGACGAACCAAATCAAGTTTTATATAGAAGACTTCCACTGCTGAACATAGGCCTCCCCCTTTAACTTCCACACTGAACGACAATGTTATTTTAATTTATTTAAATATTTAAGTTATGTTTTCGTTAATATTTAGTATTGTGAGTTGTGCATAATAAATTATGTGTAATTTAATTAAGAAATACGCAGTACGCGCAGATTGATAAACTGAAATCATTGTAATGTAAGAATTGATGTAATTCTGTAATAAGTCGACTAATGATTCTGTTTTGGCTGCGAGGTAGGCTCTTACTATGTTACATAGAATAGAACAAAACTTTTTTTATACATTAAAAGTACGTAAATTATGTATTGTTTAAATAGCCCGTGTTATTTTTAGAATATAAAATGTTTATATGAAAAATCTTCGTCCTCGAAACACGCATATTATGGTAGGGTTCCGTAACCAAAGCCATAATAATAATTGCATGAGCTCACATACTTATAGTTCAGAAAATGGTGGGTAAGTATATAACATTACAAACACACGAACTCAGAATTAATTCTGTGGCACGAAGCACTGTGGACTTAGCCAAAATTCAGAGATGTATCATGCATCATCCCGACATAACATAATTACTTATACTCGTAGGTACTTATAATGGTATAGTCAAAGAGAAAACTACTAGGGAAGTTCGCGTGATTTCCGAACTGCGCATTTTCAGCGCTAAATCGAACCCGCGTAAGGGTCCTGAGCTTGTGTTTAATAATAATAATAATATCTGGGACATTTTTCACACACGGTTATCTGACCCCAAACTAAGCAAAGCTTGTACTCGTAATATGGCTGCCAGAGACTGATATACGTACATATATAATTTTAAATGCATACTTAAATAGATATCAACAAAACTGTTTTAATGATGAATTTCTAGTGTAATTCCGCTTCTACGTCGCTTCAAGTACAATAAGGAATTTGTGATAAATATTTGTTGATAATGTTAATTTTATTGAGTTTAATTTTGCCTAACCTGATATAAAATATTAATTACATAAATTGAAAATTAAGGTAACCTGAAACAAAAATTAATTAATTCTGAATAAAAAAAATATATATAAACCTGGTCTGTCGTCTCTCTTGACTCAAGAACCTTTCTTCCCCATCGGTTATCGGTTCTTCGAGCGATGTGGCCTGCACATTGCCATTTTAACTGGCAAATTTTAATAGCAATGTCGGTGTTTCAAACTATCACGCTTGTTCACTACAGTAATTTATGATTATGAAAGGAGCTATTTCGGCGCAGTTATTACATGCACCATATTCACGGGTTGTCTGCCCGTGAACATGGTGCATGTAACTGCGCTGAAATATCGGGAGCTCCTTCCACAACCTTACCACGGTAAATATCCCGTAAATAATCATAATTATAACACCTATGTCGGTGACTCTGGTTCTTTGGCGAATATCCACGTTCCGGATTATATCGCGCAAAGAAACTCAAAGCATAGCTCTCTCCATTGCCCGTAGTGACTCAAAAAAATATTACTATATTGCAATATAAACAAAATGTGTCAAAATTCTGTACATCACGTCATATGGCGCGATTCTAGGTATGACCGAATGTGCCTAGCTTTATGGAAATCAAGGCTCTCTTTCACGATTCAATATCGTTATGATGGTTTTCGAAAACTTTACCATTACAAATCAACATTCGTATTCTATTCAATTCAATTCTTTATTTCTGCCTCTTGAGATTTTCGCAATGTTCTTAGGTACGTCAATTAAATACAATAATATTATTTTACAAGTAACTATGCAGCTATAAAACGGCTATGTAGGTCCAGTACAAAATAATAATAACTAATATATTATAAATAATCAGGTAAGTTGCAGCTGTATAGGGGCTTTGTCAGAGATTATAACTAAGACTATACTAGGCTAGATAACGTGAACAGAATCAGCAGAGTCAAATTATAGCCAAGGTTTTTTATCGCTGACGTATTGATTGTACTCATAGTAAGCATTTTGTGTTAGTTTTTTTCTTTATTAACCTTTTGAAATGATGCTCGTTTAGATCTAACATATCTTTAGGGATTTTATTATAGAATCGCACCGAGTTGCCACAAAAGGATTTGTTACTCTTCTGCAATCTGATATATGGTACAATCAATCTGTCCCTGTTTCGAACGTTATGGTGCAATCAATCTGTCCCTGTTTCGAACGTTATGGTACAATCAATCTATCCCTGTTTCGATCGTTATGGTGCAATCAATCTGTCCCTGTTTCGAACGTTATGGTACAACAATCTGTCCCTGTTTCGAACGTTATGGTACAATCAATTTGTCCCTGTTTCGAACGTTATGGTGCAATCAATCTGTCCCTGTTTCGAACGTTATGGTACAATCAATCTGTCCCTGTTTCGAACGTTAGCCCGAATCGCTCTTTTTTGTAAGACAAATATTTTATTTATATCAGCCGCTGCGCCCCAGAGCAGAATCCCGCAGCTCATGATGCTGTGGAAGTAAGCGTAGTACACGAGCCTTGCAGTAGCAACATCAGTCAATTTCCTGATTTCTCTTATTGCGTAAACAGCTGAGCTTAGTTTATTGCCAATTTCTCGTAAGCTCTCTTCATTGCTCGTTGTGTGACTCTGACTTTTTCCAAAAGGCCACATTTTCCTCCAAGTTTATTTAACTTTTTACGAAATTTATTAAGGACAAGAACCTCGAGTCATCCAATTTATTAAGAGTACACTCCGAGTTTAGAAACTGCCGAGTCAGTGGCTGACGCACACGTGGAACGCACACGGATTCCATTGCGTAACGCCACGAGGATGATGTCACGATTCTGCTTAGAATTCCCCAATCAGGCCTGGCGCACTCCGCACTTTAGGTATGAAACTACAAGTAGTCGACTGGTCGGACTTGCCGCCTTGCCCGCTGCCGCGCGATAGACAGAAATAACGTGACAAGAGTTATGCGAAAGACAAAGAAGCAACTTCTAGGTTAATATAGCTGTAGGTAGTTACCGCTCGCACGTCCTGAATTGGACTTTATTGTGTGGTAGTAAGAGTCGCTACTTATTTAAATGCTTTTACGGAGTGAACCTTCTGTACTTGTACTCTATGTATTCTGTGCCCAAACTAAAAGTAAAAGAATGCTAATTTATTAAATCAGGCGTTACTTTGCGGAGGTCCATCAACTAACTAGACACTAAGGGAACGGACACAGACTAGGTAAAGCTAATACGTAGCCCAGACTTGTAGTTACGATTATTTTCAATGGAAACAATTTAGCCAAATACCTGAGGGGCGGGGTGAGGGGTCACCGAATAATGATTGGCCCATTCAATGTCACTTCAAAACGTTGACTAATCGCAGGCTTGGTCAGTACTGACGTGACATTCAATGTCTTCAGTGGGCGTGTCTTTACATCAGACGTTTTCATCTAATGTAGTGCCTGAACATGTTCGCCCTGCATTAAATGTCGGAACAGAGGTATAATTATTTGAGTTTTTTTTTCAACATGTAATCTGATATTTATAGATTAATGTGGTGCCGGTAGAATTTCCCGCTACGTCTCCATAAATGATATCATCAAACGGGCGCTTGCCACCATCAATATCCCTGCTGTTCTAGAGCCGGTGGACAGTTCGAGATGAATGCAAGCGCTCTGATGGCTTAACTCTGATCCCCTGAGCGGGGAAGGGCTCCCGTTTGGTATGTTTACATGCTTCGATACGTTCGACTCTTCTCACCTCAGGGGTTGAATTCAAAGGGCCGGAGCCGCGGCGGAGGCTGCAGAAGACGCCAAGCGGCGCAAGTATGGATCACTTCCAGGTGAATATATATTTGTGACACTTGGCGTCGAAACTTTTGGTCCATGGGGTCCACCGAAAAGGTTTTTAAACAAATTTCGCTTTCGAGAGCTGGCTCATTCCTCGCGCAGAGAATTTCTTTGGCAATTCAACACGGGAATGCAGCCAGCGCTCTTGGTACTTTACCACACGGACAACATTTTGTTTTTGAGTATTATTTAAGGGTTTTTTTGATTAATTTCATATACCTTTGTACATAAAACGAAATAAAATTAATTAACCTTTGTTTTGACGACATTAATCATCATCATCATCAGTCTAGTTTTCAAATTATTATTTTTTAAATATTATTTATTAATTTTATTTATTGCTTTTGCCCGCAACTTCGTACGCGTAGATTTTCATAATATAAACTTTCAACCCTTTTTTCCTCCCTTAATCCGTCCTGCGCAAAATAACGTAGCCTGTATTTCAATCTGGTCATAGCTAAGCATATTCGTGAAAACCGCATTTAAATCCGTCCAGTGGTTTAGGAGATGTGCGTGGACAAACAAACAAACAAAAATTCTAAAAACTGTCTTAACGTGTTCAGCTGCTTGTTTTAAGACGCCTTGTGAGATGATTTTTGTGATATCTTGCAATAACAGTTTTTTAGCTCTACGTTTTTATTAATACTACTTATCAACTATCTTACCTACTGTTCAAATTTTATCTATCTATCCAGGCCTAAGTTGGTGTGCAACGGGGCATTTCTACTATTTTAGTTTGTATTAGTGAAAACTTTTTTTTGGCTTTTGTGTAACTATTCATCCTTTATCTACCGTGTTTGATAGCAGCTGTTTTTTTCATGTAAAATAAAATAAAATAATATCTATAGAGTATAGATAAAAAAAAAAACTTATGGTAGTTATAAAATTAAGTGTAGTGTAGATACCTGGATTAAATATAAACTTTTGCATTTCAAATGCATTCTTTGAGAACATTTCCGGCATTGTTCTACGCTGCGGGTAAAACCGGGAGAGAACCACTAGAGTGGAGTGTGCGCTAACAATGCAAGACACGAATGTTGCTGAGACGAGATGTGGACTAGGTATTTCTTACTTTATAGTGTTTTATGAGATTTTGAGCTCTAATAAAACCGACCAGTGTACGCGCACTGAGGGTTCCGGATCACCACAAAATACAATTATTATCAATTTAAATAACCGGCCAAGTGTGAGTCGGACTCGCGCACGAAGGGTTCCATACCATTATCTATAAAAACGGCAAAAAATCACGTTTGATGTATGGGAGCCCCCTTAAATATTTATCTTATTCTGTTTTTTTTGTATTTGTTGTTATAGCGGCAACAGATATACATCATCTAATTTCAACTGTCTAACTATCACGGTTCATGTGATACAGCCGGACAGCGGAGCCTTAGTAATAGAGTCCCGTTTTACCCTTTGGGTACGGAACATATGCAATTTTGATTTGGTGAGACATGATAAGGTCGTCCAGGTAGCAGAATACGTTGCTTAATTTGGCAATGAAGAGAAATTTGTCACCGTCTCGCACCTCGTTATTAAGTTTGTATTTATTATTTGTTGTTATACTTTAGTTAGAGTGTGTACTGACCTTGTATTGTGTATACTATATAATCATGCCAAGTTTGACGCTTGTACATTTACCGTTTTTACATTATAGCAAATACAAAAATACGTTAAAAAAACTGTTTGTTGTATGTAGGAGAAGAAACAAAGATAGAAATAAAGAAAGAAAATCAATTTATTCGACTCTAAATAAATAAAAAAACACCTTTTATCTAAAGAACACAAATTATTTAATTATTAACATTTGTGTTTGTTCTATGTCTGGGTGTTAATATCTATTTAAGTATGTATTAAAAAATATATATGTACGTATATCAGTCTCTGGCAGCCATATTACAAGCTTTGCTTAGTTTGGGGTCAGATGACCGTGTGTGCAAAAATGTCCCGAATATTTATTTATTTTATTTATTTATTGTCGAATGGGTCCATCTCGGCATTAATGCTGAAAGTCCAAGACTATCAGCGCCGGTTTTCAGATGGACCCTTGAATTTACAGTTGTTAAAACAAAGCAATAAAAATAATTATAATATGCAAGGACCCCAGGGACCCCTCTTTCATTTTTATTTTTTGACTTTTTTATTATTTTTCTCACTTAAATTGCCGCAACATTACATATTCCGTGAATATTTCATCTGGCTATATATTACGGCTCAAAGGATACAGCCGTTTAAAGGTAGGACGGGCGGACAGCATAGGCTTAGTAAAAGGGTCCCATTTTTACCCTTTAGGCACGGAACCCTAAAAAGTTTAGTTAAGACCGCACGCAGCTCACCAATGATGTTACATTTAGGTAGAAACGTTTTACCGATGTCTGTATGGAAATATATACACAAGTTAATTAGCTTGAGTGTAATCAGTCCGTCTTGTGTCTCGCAACTACGCAAACGTACGATGCGCGATTATGGAGTAAGAAAAATAATCAAAAATGCCATGAGAGCTGACTCTCCCGACAACGACCTCGCACCTGTCAATGTCAACCTCTACCAAGGCATCGGCTTATCTGTTCAGCAGATTGCGTCGCTGGTAGTCAAGCCAATAGATCCAATTTGAGCACACCTGAAGAAATAACATAAAGTATTTTATTTATATTACACGGGAACTCCGCACGTAAAATTAATTTGGATACTCCGACTATCATTTCAACCGCATACGGCGGTATTTATCAAGGTGAATGCGCGCGCGCGGCTGCGTCTCGCTTTGCACTGAAGGAGTATCCGGCCTAATCTTACGTGAGTAATTCCCGTGTAATATAAATAAAATGTGTGAAAACGACGTCAGTTTACATAAGTAATATTATAAAGAATATTTTTGAGATTATGGTAACCCGACAGGTTTGACGACAGATTTTCAACATGAGGGTTGTAGCTAGCCAGCCAGAGATCAGAAAGTGCCACCACCATGCTATGGTTTCCTTACGATATGTTCCATCATCTGCAGCTCAAGGTCTTAGGATATGAACCCACACTGCGTAATGGAATCCGAACGCGCCAACCACTGAGCTGTCATCGGTACAAAAGTTCTTTGTGCGATAATCTCATTTCTGATTTCCTAAATTTTTATTGAATTACTTACCATAATCGAACATGGCCTACTTAGCGATTCGTTTTGATAAAATCGGCTACCCAATTACCCGCTATGACAAGGAAAACAGTTCGAAAACAAGGAACTGGGAAGGGGATCTCAGATCAGAAAAACAATGCAATTTATCGTTCGTGTTAAAACGTCTCGTATTTCACCCACTGTTTAACCCCCAATGCAAAAAGGGGTGTTTTACTGTTTATAATGTATGTTTGGACTCTGAAAAGGAATTCCTGATCGCTTGAAACTGTTATTTACTAATGTAAGACTATTACCATAATTACGAGTATATAATAATTTGTATCATAATATATTAATATGAACCATAATATAAAATTATTTATGCCCTGTGGTGACGAGCATCTGTTGACTGTTGACAGATAAAATAGTAATGACGTTTCAAACGGTAACATTGACTTTGACAGATACTCGTCACCAATAGATAATTGTCAGTTGAATTTAAGACTGGCACTTGATATCGAGCTGTAAAGCAAATAGGACATTGTGGTATTATAATAAATCCTCAAATATCTTAATAATCCTGGTTTCATTTCTGAGATTTAAGCGTAGTCTTTCACTAATGTTTATTGAATAAACTTATTATTAAGATCTCTTTATTTCAATAAATTTTCGGGTACAGCACACTTACTCATTTTTCACGTAAGTACACTAAAAAATTTGCATTGACACTAATTTATTTATTTACTTACTAGCCGTCCTATCTTCGCACGGGTGGACATTTTTTTTTGAATTCTAGTAATAAATATGACCTATGTTACTCAGGGATAATGTAGCATTATAATGGTGAAAGAATTTTTAAAATCGGTCCAGTTATTTTTGAGTTAATTCGTTACAAACATGCAATAATACAAATCTTTCCTCTTTATAATATTAGTGTAGAAGTATATTGGAAAACTAACTAACTAGTAGTCCACATGTGATAACTATCAGGAAAAATAAAAAAAGTCGGCTTATGAACAAAATAGATTGTTTTCGACAAAACAACCTATTATTGAATTGTTTATTGTTATCGCGTGTTTGCCGAGTTGATGAAAGTGGAACTTATATTGTAACTACTTAAATAAACAGGAAACACGGGATGAATGACTCTGGAAATACCTATTTTATAAGATTTCGCTAACTATGAGAGCCACTCTGTCCATCGCTCTATCTACACTAATATTATAAAGAGGAAAGATTTGTACCTATTTTTTTATGTTTGTATGTTTGTAATGAATAGGCTCCGAAACTACTGAACCGATTTGAAAAATTCTTTCACTGTTGGGAAGCTACACTATCCCCGGGTGACATAGGCTATATTATATTTTGTAGCGAGGCCGAAGGCCGAGCTTACACTCGTGCGAAGCCGGGGCGGACGGCTAGTCTCTCTAATATAATAGACAACGTGGTCATTCACACCGAAGAAAAGATAGAGAAAGAAGAGAGAAGAAAGAGAAGATATAAGTCCCAAACATTCTGTGGTTCATTAGGATGGTCTTAAAAGACGATTGCGACGTCTGATTATATATCACGTTTAATTTAGAGAAAAAATATTTCCTTGATGATTATCAGGGCATCTATACATACGAGTATACATACCTATAAAAACAACGCATATATACAGGGCGTCTTAAAATAAGCAGCTGAACACGTGAAGACAGTTTTTGGAATTTCTGTCTGTTTGTTTGTACACGCACATCTCCTAAACCACTGGACGGATTTGAATGCGGTTGTCACGAATATGCTTAGCTATGACCAGATTGAAGTATAGGCTATGTTATTTTGCGCAAGGGCCGGATTAAGGGAGGAAAAAAGGGTTGAAAATGTATATGAAAATCTATGCGTACGAAATCGCGGGCAACACTAGTAAGCAATAAAATTGTAATAATATGCTGTAGATAAATATGAAATTCTTAAAAGCTATCATAAAACTTTGACCTCTTTTACTACCATCTTCACAGTCCTATAAAGGTGTCATAAACTGCTAGGGTCCACAAGCGTCGCCTAATGACGGTGTAGGTGTCACTTTACTCGTGTCGATAGTTTGGACGTTTTATGATCCTGAAAATGACACCATTTAGTCTCCAAGGGATGTATGGCAGGCAGTTACTTCGGGTTGGAATATTGCAGAGGTAAATTTTACTACTGACAGGTATGGCGATTGACTACAGCCTTAGATATTAAGTTCTGTGAACACCATTCATAGTAAATTTTTATGATGAGTTAGCGTTCTTATTTAGTATCGCATAATGTCATATAGATAGACAAGTTCAGACAACAACACTAACAACAAGTGCAGCACTAAATCGCAAAACTAAATCCCAGCCGAGCATTAAAGCATAAAGCAAATCGCAGCATAATGTAATGTCCGTTTTAGATGACCCTAAGCATGATGGATTCATGATCATTATAATTATGCAAAAAAAACCGGCCAAGTGCGAGTCGGACTCGCGCACGCAGGGTTCCGAACCATTATCTATAAAAACGGCAAAAAGAAAACCACGTTTGTTGTATGGGAGCCCCCCTTAAATATTTGTTTTATTTTATTTTAATTTTTTATTTTTAAAGTTAATATATAACTAAATATTCTGTGAATATTTCAAGCGTCTACCTGTTGCCGTTATCAATATCGAGCAAAAACGAGCAAAAAAATCACGATTGTTTTATGGCAGCCCCCTCAAATATTTATTTTATTCTGTTTTTAGTATTTGTTGTTATAGCGGCAACAGAAATACATCATCTGTGAAAATTTCAACTGTCTAACTGTCACGGTTCATGAGATACAGCCTGGTGACAGACGGACAGACGGACGCACACCGGAGCTTTAGTAATAGGGTCCCGTTTTACCTTTTGGGTACGGAACACTAAAAATAAGTTATGGGCAAGACCGTGTGACGTAGCTAGTACGTACTCGTAATATATAGTGAACCCACCCGAAGGGTTGATGCTATCAGCGTGACAAACACGCGCCCAGCCTTAGACTTTATTATTTATGGCATATCTAACCCTGTTTTCACACACTCGAAATAATAAAAAAATTGCTCAATGAAGAATGAAAAGATGCTTTGTCCCTTTGACTGACCCGTTAGCTTAGTTGGTAGTGAACCTGCTTTGCGCTTGGAAGCGTGGGTTCGATTCACACCTAAGACATACATTTGTGTGATGAACATTTGTGTTTGTTCTATGTCTGGGTGTTAATATATATTTAAGTATGAATTTAAAAATAAATATGTATGTATATCAGTCTCTGGCAGCCATATTACAAGCTTTGCTTAGTTTGGGGTCAGATGACCATGTGTGCAATAAAGTCCCAGATATTTATTTATTATTATTTATTTCCAGCAAGGTGAGTGTCAGTTTGGAGTTTGTGTGGCGTAATTACATGGTGACGTCATTTGACTCTCTGTCTAGCAAGACATTAAAAAGCTTATATTTTATCTTGCTTAATTTTTAAACGACTCCAAAAAAGGCGGAAGTTCTATGTTCCACTATTTATATATAATTGTTTTTATGTATGTTGTATGTAGGACAACAGTTGGCGTAGATATCCGTCGTCCGAGCCGGCGACTGTTGCCCAAATAAAAAAAATTGTTCGGTAGAGCTTCGACCAAAATAAAATGAATGGACGGGCCCAGTAGAAGAGCATTTTTGCAGATTACAAAATGAGCGCCAGCTCTCATTTCGTTTCAGTCGGTCTCTAGCCGTAGGAAGTGAAACACGAGTCTATTGTTACGCGATAACGAAACATCTGACAAAATTATGAATTCGTATGCTTTACCGAAGTGTAAATACACAAATAAAACCGATATCTATTTTTTGTAACATATATACTGTACATTTTTATAATTAGGTGTTGAAGTATATGTCCGACGGTTTTGACTCGTTTTTACTGATCAAGTTCAATGGTTAGGGCCCGTCCATTCTTTTATTTTGGTCGAAGCGGTAGAGTATACTTCCAATTTGATTCCATTGTCATTCAAGTCAGAATCTGATGATGGGATCTCAGGGAAATCGAGAGCTACCCTCAAATTTTATAGGCACTTATTACGTTTTTCATATATTTTCTAAAGCTGTTCAAGTATTTGCGTCTGATAATTATCATCTCATATGGATGAGCTGATGATGAAGGGTACAACTCCTCAACGGTTAGGAGTTGGCAAGATTTTTTTTCAAAATTATACGTACATTAGGACTGATAGTTGTATTATTTCTTTCAGGCTATTAGAACCAACTTCCAAAAAAGGAAGTTCTATGTTAAGTCGGTTTTTGATAAGATCCACTTGTAAACTTTTTTTTTGTATTCGGCTCTATTTATAGTTAGCTTTTTAGACATTAAACATTAGACATTTTTAGACATTAGTAGCCTATTGTCTGGTATATAAACGGTCTCTGGATTTACAAGAGTGTGCAGCCGGCTTTACTTGGCAGCCCTGTTTGTTCGCTTAACGAACGCGTTTGTCCAAACATTGGTCTAATTAAAGTTAGGATAGGATTTGTGGATTTTAAAGTGACGTGGTTAAAGCTATTTGATAAATCGACTGACTGTGAATTTGAAATGAACGAGAAACAATTTATTATAATAACTATCTACCAATTTTTAATTCAATCATTCGATTACATCTTTGATTTCACGGAAAGATACGAAAAAACATTGAGAGCGGACTTCTCTTAATCTAGACTAATATTACAAAGAGGAAATATTTGTATTTTTGGATGATTGTAACGAATTAACTCAAAAACTACTGGGTCAATTTTAAAGACGAGGTAAAGAAATTAAGGTATATGTATACCTTTTTTCCTTATGAAGTAGATACGGAACCCTAAAAAACAAATCAGAAGAAATTCGACAAAACATAAAAAAAGTTATCTGGTCCATGTTCATCCGTACTATAGTAGGTAGGATTCAATTCTTAAATACCACTCGCAGTTAGGCAACCCACTTCACGCGCGTTAATTGACAGATTTGTAGAGCAGTTTCGCATTTACGTTTACTTACTCAAACAATCAGATGGAATGGCAATAAGCTAATAGCAGCTTATCTTATTGCTTACTGGGCCATTGGGTCCCTGATCTGAGGCGGAAGTTATTTTATTGAGTTTGACGGAAACAAACAGAGGGTATACTATGAATATATCAACCTATTTCGTTATCGATCAGTTATAATATAATAAGCTATTAGAAAGGTGTGATTTGTTAAAAATAACAGGCTTAGTGAAAAATATAATAAAACTCTATAAAATCTACTGAAAAAATATTCAAAATGACTAATAAAGTTCTGATTAGGCGTTTAAAGTTTTAGCATCTTTAGCTTTAACAAACATCGCCATTTCAGTTAAAGTGTCGGTTTGGCAAAAAAATATTGCACCATCTGACAATTGATAAATGACGTTATAACTTTAACTTTCACCGTAGCTGCATTCGCTGGTTAGTGTTACCTATTGCTTATGTTAAATATCTATCAGATGCAATTACAGCTATGCATCTGGGGTAAATAAGGTCTCATTTGACTTGCAGCCAATGCTAGTGAATACGCTGGTGCAACGTATTTAGCAGTGACTGCTGAAGTCAGCGTTATTGTTATTGTCACATTTGTCATTAACCTTAACTTTAACTACTACTATAGTACAACCAACCCTAAACTAATTATAGTTTTCTGTTGTCTCCAGAGATGTGCTCCACAACCCGCTGCGCTGTATTCCTAGTGTTCTTGGCAATGTGTGCTGCATCCAGCGCGATAAAGTGCTGGAAGTGCGGTCAGTACAGCGATGGAGTGGGCTCCATAACGCCTTGCAACAACCGCAGCGCCGCGCGCCTTGAGACATGCCCGCAAGCCGCTAAATATTGCATCGTGAGTAATAGTCGAGTGTTTCCAGTTGTGTTGGTAACTTGTGCTGCATCCAGCACTACAAAGTGCTGGCAGCCTTGCAGCAGCCACAGTGTAACGCGACTTATGCAATGCAATTTCGGTCACTCTGGTTTTAATTGTCTACTTCCATGTTTAGCTTAAAATTATAAAAATGGTGTCATATCAAAATTGAATCTTTTATTTAGGAAACTGAATTACCGAAACACTATTAATTTCGCTCGATATAAAAAATATAAGTAATAAGTAACACTAATTTGCAATTTTCCTGTTTTTTGGATTTATTCAAATACCTATTTAATAAATGATGGGAACCGTAAAGGTACAATTTGGTCCAGTTCTGACATTTTTATTAGATTTTTTATATTCGTTAAAAAATCTGAGAGGGCTCTATGATCAGATCACGTGTTACGTCAATATCATATCTCACTTTACATTACAATACAAGAAACGACTATGTTTCTATTCTAGCATAATTATTTTCAACGCCCCGAGCCACCTGCGTGTTCTCATCATCGATTTTCGCCTTATTTCAGCTCACTTCGGATCTTTCGACTCGTTAATTCGAGCCATTTCCGAAATCTGATAAACCGACACCTATATCTCTGAGAGCTTATTTTTAGAGTTTCATGCGCTGATATATAGAAAAACCTTTAAAATTTATTAGAAGTTAACGTATGCAAAGTCACACATCATTGTAAAATCTTCTTTATTAACAACATCATTTCAGTCGTAGGACGTCCACTGCTGGACATATGCCTCCCCCATCAATCTCCAAAAGGGCTGATTGGAATCGGCCTGCATCCAGGCAGATGCAGGGTTTTCCAGCGGTTTTTCTTTTAAGTCGTCTGTCCATCTTGTGGGTGGACGTACGACCTACGACGACTACATACGTTGCGCTTACCGGTCCGTGGTCTTCATTCGAGGACCTTTCAACGCCATCACCTATCTGCTCTGCGTGCTATGTGCCCTGCACTTAGTGCCCTTGTCCACTGCCAAAAAAAATCTTACTATATTACACTATTAACAATACTTTTTTTATTCTGTGTAAGATATTATCGTAATACAAAGTGACGGTTAGTATGTGATTTAGATTGTGTGAGTATGTGAAACGTATGTGTGTACGAATGAAAGGCAGACATCTCCGCGTAGCACCAACCTCGTACGATTAGGTCACGCGGTCATCTTTGTGTTTGGTCTCAATTTTAAAGTACGTAAACTTTTTAGTCTTGAGCATCGGCGTAAAGTTGCTAGTCTATCAGTTTTTTATCGGATACATTTCGGAGAGTGTGCATCAGATCTGCATGATCTAATTCCCTCCTGCACATTTTTCTATCAGACTGCCAGAGCGGGCACGAAAAATCGACACCGCTTCATGGTTTATATTCCGAAAATCCGTACGAAGCGCTTTGATTCCACTTTTATTGTGCGAACTGCTAGTCTGTGGAATGCGCTGCCGGAATGGGTGTTCCCCGATGGTTACAATCTGGGTGTCTTCAAATCTCGAGTGAATTGGTTTCTTCCGGGCAAGCGTGCTCCACCGTAGACTGCATCGCGCTTACCATCAGGCGAGTTGGCGGTCAAACGCAAGCCTATTTCAGAATTTAAAAAAAGTAAATTGGCATTTATTTGTCTCTTCTGATATCTTATAGGTACGTACGTACAATATTTAAAAGAAGTGCAGGTTAGATTTTTCCACAAAAAAGCGAATGCACAGAGGCTATGTTAGAATTTACATAGACCAAGAATAATTGGCATTTCTAGAAGGTTAAAGCTTGTTTCGTGTGTGTCCATGGTCATCTGGAAATTATCTTTTAACTGTTTGGTAGCTATAGGCAACGTTTTAATCCAAACTGAAAATACCCCCAAAATGTTTTTGTATATTTTTACGTGAATACCCAAGCAATTTTTGAGAAAAGTACTATAAAAGACTTGGTAGCAACTGAGCATTTGGACTCTATGTTGGCCCTGGCAACGCCTCAAACCACATTTTATATTCGTCTATGCATACTGCCACTGCAGTAATACACATACAAGCCAATAGTAAATAATATAGAATAATTCTCAATATAAAAAACCGACTTCATCAAAACTGGACCAAATTGAAATGAGACCAAATGAGAAGCACCAGCTTTCAAATAAAAAAAGAATTATCATAATCGGTTCACCCAGTCAAAAGTTCTAACAAGTAAGAGGTAACAAACAAAAAAAAAAGAGTTGAATTGATAATCACCAAATCATAACTTCTAACTTCATCCCCCTTTATACGTACGTAATATTTTTACTATGACTTGTTTTATTGATTCATCAAAGTTTATTCGTCGTTTTACGAGATCGTACGTAACCGAGCTAAATGATTTTAATACTAAAATACGTAAAAAATATAACAGAACCCTCCCAATAAAAATATCTCAATCTTGTCCGTCGTTTTTCATCACAGTGAAAAAGCAGGCGGTACTTTATCGGAGGACCTTTGATGTAGACTAGAGTAGGTAAGTAGTTTGTAAAGCTTCATTCAATGAAGTACCTACAAGTACATATACAGGGCTATTTGAACCGACTTCCAAAAAGGAGGAGGTTTTTTTTTTAAATGCTTTTTACCTTAGAACTTTTGACTGGGTGAACCGATTTTGATGACTCTTTTTTTATTTAAAAGCTGGTTTTTCCTATTTGGTCCCATTTAAATTTAGTCAGTTCTAATGAAGTAGGTTTTTATATTGATAATTATTCAGACAGCTCGTCGCTTACCAACAGGCGAGTTGGTGGTCAAATGCGGACTTTTTAGCGATAAAAAAAAATTCGCAGCCAGCTTCCCTACGTATCTACCTACTATAGAAACACAATAGAAATTTTGTTTTGCGACTTTTTATAAAACAATACATAAAAAGAAACTTATACAGGGTTATTTTTAATACACCAAAAACCTTTCGTAGTCAACTTCCCTACTAATCATATTTAACAACTTCCATACACCATACTTACAGCTTTGGTTCAGTGACTTTTTAAAAAACAATACATTTTACACATACGAGGTTATTTTTAATACACCAAAAATCTTTCGCTGGCTACTTTTCTATATCATACCTTTAGTTTTCACATTATGCTTAAAATTTGCCTGCCCCACCCCCAAGTTCCTTCCTATTACAATCTGGGTGTCTTCAATTCGCGACTGAATCGGTTTCTTCTAGGCAAGCGTGCTTTATAATAATAATATAATATTTATTTCAAGTAGACTAACTCATAGTTTCACAATTCATTCACGATTTGGTTGACCGCATCATGCGAGTTGGCGGTCAAGCGCAAGCTTATCACTGAACAAAAAAAAAACACTTTTTTACATTATAATTATATTTTTTCATCCCAAACCTCGCGATCCCTATATCGAGCAAGCTTTTCTCAATTGTATCAAATAATCTCAAGTAATAAATACTGTCAAAGCGAGCATTCTAAAGAGTTCCTATCAGTGTAAAGTTTTCGAATATCAGTCGAAATACAATGCGAATTAATTGGAAACGTCACCCGCATGACTTGTTACCAAGGTCTGTGCTTGTTACATTCCGGCTGTTATCTATACTGATAAGAATGCCCCAGTGAATTGAGAGACGAGTCTTTGTTAAGAAATACATTTAGACTAGCTGCACCCGCAGTTTCACCCGTATTATCCTTTAAGAACCGTATTTTTTTCCGGGTTAGAGAGTCGTGTCTCAGCCCTCTAGAATTGGATGCAAAAAATCATGTCGATCCAAACAAACAAACACAATTTTGTATTTGTAATATAATAGTATGATCATCATCATCATCAGCGAGAAAACGTCCACTGCTGAACATAGGCCTCCCTCTTTAACTTCCACACTGAACGACATCCTGCCATCTGCATCCACTGGCCCGCGACTCTCACAATGTCGTCGGTCCATCTAGTGGGAGGCTTACCTACGCTGCGTCTTCCGTTTCGTGGTCTCTTTTCTTCCCCATTGGTAATAATCAGTTCTTCGAGCGATGTGGCCAGCCCATTGCCACTTCAACTTGCAGATTTTAATAGCTATGTCGGTGACTCTGGTTTTTTGGCGAATATCTAAGTTCCGGATTTTATCGCGCAAAGAAACTCCGAAAACTCCGAAACTCCGAAACTCCATTGCCCGTTGTGTGAGTTTATAAAAAAATTTTTATGATACATGCAATAAATTGCTTTGATATTATCGAAAATTCAAAAATTTTACTAGTGGACGAATTTGAACCGACGCCGAGGGCATATTTGAAGCTAATGAACGCGTGTTAAAAACAAAACATTACCCTGAAAAATGTTGTATCCATTTTATAATTATTAAAAATTAAACCCTATACCATCCCCTTTCTACTACAGGATAAGTAGGAAAACGCCTATTACCACCCATACATTGTGGACTTTCCTCGGATACGTACCAAACGTTTCGATTCTACGTTTCTAATCCGTACCGCCAAGGATTGGAACAACCTGCCAGCCTTCTTGTTTCCTGAGAGATATATTCTGGGCCTTTTCAAGACAAGAGTGAATGGGTATCTTCTAAGTCTGCGTGCTTCATCTTCGACCACATCTTCGCTTACCAACAGGCGAGTTGGTAAACGACGATAAAATGCGGACTTCTTCGCAATTAAAAAAAAAAACCGGCCAAGTGCGAGTTGTATTCGCGCACGAAGGGTTCCGTACCATTATCTATAAAAACGGCAAAAAAAACATGTCTGTTGTATGGGAGCCCCCTTAAATATTTAGTATTTGTTGTTATAGCGGCAAGAGAAATACATCATCTGTGAAAATGTCAACTGTCTAACTATTACGGTTCATGAGATACAGCCTGGTGACAGACGGACAGACGTACAGCGGAGTCTTATTTTATTTTTTATTATTCTGTAATAGGCTTGCGTTTGTCCGCCAACTCGCCTGATGTTAAGCGACGATGCGGTCTACGATGGAGCACGCTTGCCCAGAAGAAACCGATTCACTCGAGATTTGAAGACACCCAGATTGTAACTATCGGGGAAAACCCATTCCGAGCGTATTCCACAGACTAGCAGTTCGCACAATAAAAGTGGAATCAAAGCGCGTCGTACGGGTTTTCGGAATATCAACCATATAGCGGTGTCTTAGTGATAGGGTCCCGTTTTACCCTTTGGGTACGGAACCCTAAAAACCCTCTCACTGTGCTCTTTGCCTAAGTGTTTTATGTTAGCTTTCCCGAACACCTAATTTCCGGAGTGTTCGGTTTTGCATTTTGTCAGCTCCGGTGATACGATGCGACAAGTATTATAATGGAGACTTTGTTTTCATTTTGGTATGATAAAACAAAGGACTTATTTTGTACCTTACGTAGAAACGTTGCTCAAGTTGATCTATGCTTAAAAAAGCTCTCTCAATTTCTCGCTGACGGCAATCGTCACGCGAAAACGAGACAGAGCAATAACTTGAGTAGGTAAAGTTTTTAAGTAAGGCCACTTAATTTATGATTAATATTATTTCTTAACACCATTTGTTTCCTGTTTCTATTATTTCTAATTCTATTATTTCTAAACACTTTCCGTCTTGTACATAAAGATCTATTGAGCTAGTAGATATGGATAAAAGTGTAGGTCCTAGACATATTGCAAGATAGAAAAAAAAAACGTTTTTTAACTGACTTCAAAAAAGGAGGGATGCTCTCGGTTTTTAAATGTTTTTTTTTGCACGTGGCGTTTATAAACTGTCTTTTATACATATATAATTAAAATAAACATATAATCTTATATTAGTTCTGGGTGGAATTGAAAAGTTGGTGGGACTGATAATTATCTTTTGTGGTTTTGGTGTGCATTTACTATTGTTACCATACAAACTTTTTTTTGTGTTTTACGTTTATATGTACAAAATTTTATATACCATCCTTCAGTGAAAACCCCTAGTATCATGCTCACGTGTTTCATCAGCTATAGAAAAGGAAAGGATATTGTTTAGCACAGCCACAAAATTATTAGTTATAAAATCTAAACTTTTCACTAAACATGATAATTGCTTTGCCAGCCCCAGCAGTGCGGTTGCGCGTAGGTTAATAAAGTCAAGGCAAGCTGAAGCCAGCCCTCTGTACCTATTTATTTTGTGGCACAGCCGCCGTGAGTTGTTTGCAGACCGCCCGGTCGCCCGTTGGCTCTATGGGGGTGATAACTGCTAATGATTAATAAACAATGTGTTATGAGCTTGGGATTTATGTTGGGGCTATTTAATTTATTACCTACTTTATTTTATTAATTAACCAGCTGCATAACGGGTTACCTTCTTTTCCCTCAGAAACCGTAGGTACTTTTACCCCAGACCAGATCCAAAAAGATGGTTGTATAAGTTTAACGTATGCATCACACAGATGCATACGTTGTTAAAATGTATGTTAACGCCTGTGTATCTGTATGTCTGTCTGTGGAATCGTAGCTCATAAACGGTCTCATTACCATATTATGTCATCACTAGCAACACACACTGTTCAAAGACCCTTGCATTTAGGCACTGTGGTATCTTGGACGAGAAGATTTCAGGCAATTTATCAAACAATCCGAGTTGTTTGACATGTCTAAGCATTAATAGTTCCTATCTAGATAGAAACAATGACCTAATTAACCAGGGTAACGCTATTCTTATTGCAGAGAGATAAGCTGCCGCTGTAGTGCTTTCCGGTGTTCGTGAGTCAATATAGGCTGACGATGATGACGATGAAGCTTCCATTCTGTTACCAATTTGCTCCACTTTGTATGAGCTACTTTGTATATATTTATACGACTTATTAATCAATGTTTTTATGACATTTTTATGAGATCTTTCTTTTAATAAACATCCACGAAGATTGGGGAAACGTATGACGCACCCATGTCATAAAATGTGTAATATTGTGCCAAAAGATATACTTATGACTACTTTATAGGATACGTTTATTATAGTAATTATTTCTACATATTATTATACTAGCTGAACTCCGCGGTTTAACCTGCGTAATCAATCCCTAATAAACTGTTAAAATTTCCAGAAGTATCTAAGTATCTAAGGCCTAGGTAGGATAGGCCTGCTATCACCGAATCCAGCATACTGGCGGCATTACCACGCTGAGTGGCAATGCTTATAATTGCAAATTTGCCTTGAACTGTAATACGAAGACAGTTTAAATCCATTAGGCTAGACGTTCGTCGTTATCCGTTAGTCCCGTTACCCGCTAGTCGTTAGACTAATGGAGGTTAAGGGATATTTTGGCCACAGCGGCCGTAGATCCGACCAGAACCTTAATTAAAGGGTTGCGCTAGATTTGGATTGAATTTGAAGTACGATTCTACTTTAATTACATAACAACTTGGAAGAGTTGTGTTAACTAACGATATTTGAAGTTAGACGGGGCTACAATGTCAGTAATGCTCCGACGAAAGAAGGACATTGTACTTAAATTAAATCTATCTGCGCCCCGCGGTTTGTGAACTGCTAGTATGTGGAATGCGCTGCCTGAATGGGTGTTCCCCGATAGTTACAATCTGGGTGTTTTTAAGTCAAAAGTGAATCGGTTTCTTCTAGGCAAGCGTGACCCATCGTAGACCGCATCATCGCTTAACATCAGGTGAGTTGGCGGTCAAGCAAAAGTCAGTTTACAATAAAAAAAACAACATAGTTACGTCATCAGTGCCACCAAGCTACAAATGCGAACTGCTAGTCTGTGGAATGCCTGAATGGGTGTTCCCCGATAGTTGCAATCTGGGTGTCTTCAAATAACAAGTAAATCGGTTCCGTCGTAGACTATATCATCGTTAAGATCAAGTGAGCTGGCGGCCAAACGCAAGTCTATTACTAAATGTAAAAAAAAACTTGATTTCAAAATCCTATCTAGATAGATAGATAGATAACTCCTTATTGTTAACACCAAAAATTACAGCATAGAAGCTAGCATCAGAATTTACGGCTATCGTTCAGATTTTATCAATCTATTTTGCTGTCAAGGGTAAAAAAAACCTGTACCTAGTATAGTTGTATTAAAACAGTGGAGGTTTCATTGCAATAAACTATCTCAACAGCTGACTCTACAAACATGCATTTAAAAGGCTCGAGTCGTTATCCCGCCCAACGGCGCCGTTACCGGCCGTTTTATTACCCGCATTCATTACTGGACAATGTTTATTGAATAGAGCGGGATTCACGTCACATAAAATCACACCGATTTTATTAAGGCGAGGTTTTCCCACTTATCAGCAACGTTTCTTATTACAGATGACCATAAGGCTTAATATATTGTATTAAAGTCGCATTTAGTGAAGCAATACCATGGCGCTTACACACAGTGGTGCGTTTCGTTTCTTTTATTTTTGAATTTTTCCCTTATTTTTCTAAAAGTAATGTAAAATGTACCTTTACGTTTCCTTCCGTAATTATGATGTCTGTATATTAATATATCGTAGACATCATTTAGTAAATAGGTATTTAAATAAATCCAAAAAAGAGAGAAAAGATCAAATCAGTGTTACTTTCACAATTTTTTTCTATGAAACGAAATGTCCGTAATCGTATTTTGGTCTTTAAAGCTTTCTAGATAAATAATTTTTAAATAAGATATGACATAATTTGCATAATTTTAAGTTAACCATGGAAGTAGACAAAGAATCTAAAACTAGAATGAAAATTGGGAAAAGAGAGTCTTAACTTGAAAGTTTGTATAAGAGTTTTTTCCTCTCGATGAAACGGAGAAGCCCTTACAATGCTTTGCGATATAAGGTTGTGCATGTGTGTATAATGTATATACATAAACACTTACACGTGTGTGTTTTTAACCCGCGTGTTCTGTTGTACCTATGTTTATTTTATTTTATTTATTTAACATAATCCACAGCTCTCGAAATTAATACATTAAACTTATAGATATACTGACAGCCAATAACGGATTTACATTTTATGGATAAATATTTTGTAAAAATGACAATCACTAAATAAAAATCATAAGCATGCATGTCTAAAATAGATATAAATAAAAATAATCATACTTATATAAATATTGTATGTTGTGGTAAAGTTTATCATTTTCATGATAGTAGTTTTAATGATCGCAAATAAACGATCGATCTTGCTGAACGATAGTCTGATATTATTATTATTATGACTATTGATTAATGACATTGTATAAATAGTGCTGTAATATATATATATATATATATATATATATATATATATATATATATATTTTAATTGTATTTAATCTCGTGACATATATGTAAATGCATGTTAGTTTTTATTTTCTAATTTTATTTTAATAAATATTTTGAATAATTTATGTTACTGTGACTTGAATATTTGACATTGTATAAATAGCGCTGTATTAATTTTAATTTTACTTAATCTTGTGACATAAATGTAAATGCATGTTCGTTTTTATGTCAATCAATAATTTGAATTTGAATTCTCATCAAAATGCTAAGTCCCCTGATTTGACTAATCGAGCTATTTCATTAGTTTTTAGAAGATAGAAGACTGACATAAAAGTACAGATATTTTAGTTTTAAGTATTGCTTCATCAGGACCGGGCTGAAAGCCTTTTTAGGGTTCCATTCCCAAAGGGTAAAAGTGGAACCCTATTGCTAAGCCTATGCTGTCTGTACGTCTCTCAGTCTGACTGTCCATCGGTCTGTTCTACCTTTTAACGGATGCATTTTTTGAACCGTAATAGATAGCCAGTTGAAATTTTTACAGAATATGTAATGTTACGACGGATTAACCAAGAAATTATAATAAAAACAAATAAGGGGATATCCCCGTACAAAAACGTTTTTTTATATGTATTTTTTTATTAGCTCTAATGTAAAAACAGTAATACGTACAAGCGTCAAACTTGGCATGATTGTAGTACACACTTTATAAAGTAAAACAATAAAATAATAATAACTGGCCATGTGCGAGTTGGTGACAAATTTCTGTTCACCACTTCTCGTATGATCACCGATGATAAGCAACGTCGGGCGCGGTCGGTAAATGGATGGGTGACCACCACGGTGAGATGTCTTTTTGCACTACTTTTTTGTACTTTAGTTGTTAACAATTTAAGTAGCTTATAGCCGTAATTGAAACAATGGTAATTTAATTGAGAAATCATCCTAATAAAAAAAAAGGAAATTTTGTTATATATAATAACTTTTGTATTTTATGTGGTGGTACGGAACCTCCAGTGCGCGAGCCCGACTAGCACTTGGCCGGTTTATTTAGTTTCTTTAACAATTTTTTTACTATAATGCACAATACACCCCAAGCAGAATGACAGTGCAGGTCTTATCACCCCCTACTTTGAATTAGAATTACAACTGTTTTTTCACACCACCAGCTCGACAATGTCCAATTACATATCATGCAACCTGAACGTAAAGTAAAGCATTATCTCTTACGGGATATAAAGTTGTATGAAACTCCCTATATAGCAGGGTTTCTTAAAGTGGGGTCCATGGACCCCTTTGGGTTTCATGGCGCGAATGCCAGGGGACCACAGTCCCAAGGTTTATTTATTAGAATTCGTTTTAAATAAATAAAACAATAAATTAAGTACATTTCAAAAAGCACTAGGTTTTCTTATTCTAAAATACTATTCGCAAGGGGTCCGCAGTATTGCTGAAATTTTGAGAATGGTCCGTGACTAAAAAAAGTTTAAGAATCATTGCTATATAGGGAATAAAGTGGTTTGATTTTGGAATGTCAAATTCTTGTGGAAACTCGTGGAAAACTAAAAAAAAGTAAAAAAATGCCCATAACGCATAGTAATGAGGTTTGTTCGAAAATCGAACTGGCGACCATAAGCAGAACCCAAAAAAAAGAAATAGGTGCGTTTACAAAGAATGTGAAACAAAAGACGGTGTTTGGCTTCGCTTTTTATTGTCTTGCAGAAGGTGTGAAAAGTAGAGTATGCTCCTCTGGAATAAAGCCTGTCTTCGTCTTGGGAAACTTGAACCCCTCGCTTCACTCAGGACTCTATATAACTACAGTCCCTCGTTACGCTCAGGGTTCAATATGCCGCCCGCGACGTAAGACACTGCTTTATTCCGTTACTGCATAGTCTACTATTAAATCTCTCCTTTTTCACTACCTAAAGATTTCTACTTCATTGTTCCAGTTCAGTTCAGTTCAGTTCATTTATTTCTTCAAATGGGTACATTAGTGTACACTTATGAACGTCAATAACAAAAAACTATCTATAATTAAATTAACTCAAATACAATTCAAAAGTGTTGCCAAGTTTCCGAGTTGGAAACCTACCAGACTTCAGTTTGGTAGATTTACAGCACTAAAACTTTATAGAATGAAATAAAATAAAATTTAATAGCTTTAAAAGAAGTATTAAATAAATTAAAATGTCAAATTTGTAAATTAAAATCTATTGTAAAATTGTAAAATGTCAATAAATAATAAGTTAATTAGTAAAAAATAATATATGCGGGATTTAATTTCATTCTGTACAATATTAATTAATTAGGTAAGTCCATGTCAATGTTTACATTTCGCCATGCCTTTTTATCTGTTATAAATTCGTCCACCTTGTAGTAAGCTTTCTGACATAAGAGCTTTTTCAAATTAATTTTAAAATTCCTTTCATTGAGGCATGTCAAAGTTTTTGGCAGAATATTATAATAATTTATGCAATTAACGACGAACGATTTTTGAATTTTTACAAGCCGAGTCTTTGGTAATAAATATTTATCTTTGCTTCTTGTATTAAGACCATTTGTAGTAAAGTTATGCAAGTGTTTTCTTGCATATAAAATACACTCGTAAATATATTGACATGGCATTGTCAGAATGTTAATAGTTTTGAACAGTTCTCTCAGGGAATCTCTAGATCCAAGCCTGTAAATACCTCTAACAGCTCTCTTCTGGAGCACAAAAATAGATTTAATATCTGCCGAATTTCCCCAAAGGATAATGCCATAAGTCATAAGGGAATGAAAATAACCGAAATATACCATCCTAGCAGTATGAACATCGCAACATTCTCTTATTTTTCTTACAGCGTAAGCAGCTGAGCTTAATTTGCTTGACAACTTCTTTATGTGAGGCCCCCACTGCAATTTGGTGTCTAAGATGAGACCTAAAAATTTTGTCTCCTTAGAGAAAGCTAATGCAATGTTATCAATGGTGACCGAATTCAAAATTCTATTGTTTACTAAAGTAAAGTTTAGGCAATTGGTTTTTTGAGCATTTAGAGCTAGATTATTGGTGCTGAACCATTTAGAGACATCTTTAAGTACTTTGTTGATCTCGTCGGTACTCGTGACTTTTCGGTCAATATTGAATAACAACGACGTGTCATCTGCAAATAATATAATTTCAGCGTATTTTCGGACAAAAAATGGCAGATCATTAATATACACCAAGAAAAGGAATGGACCCAGTATAGATCCCTGAGGAACTCCCACATTCACAGTCATAGCATCAGAAAGTACACCATTAACATCAACTTGCATAGTCCTTTGAGATAAGAATGATTTTAGCAGTATGAGTGACCCACCTCTAACACCGTAGTGATTCAGCTTATCTAGTAGGATGTTATGGTTTACGCAGTCGAACGCTTTTGACAAATCGCAGAAAATACCTATAACATCCTGTGCTTTTTCCCATGCGTCATAGATATTCTCTACAAACGTTGTTATAGCGTCTGTTGTCGAGCAGCCTTTTGAGAACCCAAATTGCTTTTCGTATAATATGCCTTTACAGTTGAAAAAAGCACTAAGTTGTGTTAGCAGGATCTTCTCAAATATTTTACTAAACACTGGTAAAATCGAGATAGGCCTATAGTTGCCTGGTTGTTTGGTATTTCGGTATTTTGGTATTGTCCGTAAATTAAAATCGTGTTTATGTTACTAACATAAAAAGGCACGGGTTTCACACGTGTTACAAAACTCAATTTACGCTATAGTACGTGGTGCAAATACTAAAATTAAAAAAAATCTAAACGACAATGGAAAAATATACCTAACAAAATGTTACCCCGTTCTGTTGTACAAATTATATGTCAATTTTTTACGTTGAGAGATAATTACAATTTTTCTTTGGTTTTCTTCTCTTTTTAGTCGTGGTGTACTTTTTTTATGATACTGAGTGACGAGACGAGCTAAGTCGCTCGCCTGATGGCTCTTCACGCTTGCCCATAAAAGTTCAACGCCACTCAGAATTTTCAACTTCGTTCAAAACCCTGGACGGCAATGTACTGCGCTCGTCACCCCGAGATATAACATGTCAAATCTCTGTGTGCCCTGTAAATTCGCTGGAAACATTGCCCTTCAATCCGGAACACAGTAGTGTTTTTTACGTGAAAGCTTTGTTGAATTTTTTAATAAAAAACTTTAGTAAGTTCTTGACTCTACTTATCCGAAGGTTACCTGGATGATATCACTCTTCGCAATAAGATCATATTTTGGTTGCTCTGGTAAAATATTTTCAGTGGTGTCAGTGAAGTGATGCTAGCTGACCTACGTTACGCCAACGTGGGCGTGAGAGGGTGAACGATAATAGGCTAGCGGCGCACGGTGCGTCCGTAATTCACGCGTTTGCTTCTGCCGTCACATATCCACGTAGCCGTGCATACTTTGATAGCGTGCGCGTGCGCAGCTATTTATTTATTTAATTTTATTACAATTTCTCAAAAACCTACAAAAACTAAAAAAAAAAAAGAGATAATTATCAATATAATAAACCGACTTCATAAAAATTTCAGAACTGGACCAAATTGAAATGGGACCAGACGGGAAGCTCCAGCTTTCAAATAAAAAAAAATCATTAAAATCGGTTTACCCAGTCAAAAGTTATGAGGTAACAAAAAAACAGTCTTATTGATAACCTCCTCCTTTTTGAAAATCGGTTAACAATTTTATTTTGTCTAATAACAAAAAAAATTGCATGAACTAAGTATTACTAAAATGTAAAATAACCAATAAAAAAGGTACTGAATTACATTTATATTGGTAAAAACAAAATGTACCTATTAATTATCTATCTATATAGTAGCCCGTACCGAACGAAGCTAAAGATTCGTGTCAAACGTAGCGGTGCGCAGCAATCCATGGCCGGATTTAGATGGATAGATTTGATCCCTTTGTTATCTTACGCCGCTTCCTTTTAGTCTATAGTGGGCGATATCACAGTTAAGCGGCAGGCAACATAAGTAGATACAAAGGCTGATTTGTTGCCGTAAAGCTTCGCTTCGCTCGGTCAATGATCATGTTTTTGTTGTTACAGAAATACGTGAGCGAGCTGACAGTGGTCCGTGATTGCGTGCCAACGTGCAGCGAGAAAGGTATCCTATTATTATGACTGCAATTATTATAATTCGTTTCACATTGCATGGGTTATAATATACTAGCTGCGCCTCGTGGTTTCACCCGCGTGGTGATGAAAATCTGTGATGATGAAGATGATGAAAAGTAGCGTATGTGTTAATCCAGGACATAAGCAATGTACATTCCAAATTTCATCCACATCCATCCAGCCGTTTCTGCGTGATTGAGTAACAAACATCCATCCATCCATGCATCCATACATCCATCCATACTTTCACATAGGTATATGATATTAGTGTGATTATAATGGAATCAGAAATGAACCTACCTAAATTCAAATAAATATATTAAAATACACAAATCTAATCAACCGCTGCGCTGCCCGTAGGCATCGTAGCCAATTTAAAATGCTACCCGCATTGCCACGTTGTATTGCAATACCAACACGTTGTGTAAGATACCGACCAGCATTTTGGTCACGAGATGCTTCGAGTGTAATTGGTATTTAACCGTTCTAAATGAAATACAAATACTTCGATCAGACGTTTAGTAGTCTTAAAAAATAATGCATGGTGTCACTTGGGTTTTCATCACAGAAAAGAAAAGCAAATAGAACGGAAATGAGAAGGAAAATCTGTCGCCAGGCATTATGACATAAACTTGATTTAACATTCTTATTTAGATCAACGCGTCGAACTGTCACAGTTGCTAACTAATTTCGAATGACTGACGTTTCGTTTATGTGGGTGCAACTGGCTACAACAAATTTCTTACTAATATGCCTTGACTGCCGTTCTAATTTAAATATATATTTTTTTACGTTAGAATCGTGGGCGCCGGCTGCTCGTATAGGCCCCTGGCCAAACGTTTGGTGGAGGCGACTGGTGAACGAAATGCTGGCGCCTACTTTGGCTGGCACAGCAACTACTATGACAGGCTCTGGTCGGAGAGCGGTTGTAACATAACCCACGTAATTCCATAATTCCGTGATAATCTGGTACTTTTAAATAGCAGGTTCGAGTAAAAAGCACTGCAGTGCCGTGTGCTCATAATAAATGAGGATTTAATGAAATGGGTACGTAGCATGAAACTGTCATTAATTTAATGCAACTAGCAATTACGGTTTCAAACTATGACGTTATAACCGCATTATATTACCTACATCACATAATAAGGCTAAGAAGGGTGGGCAACGTATCTGTGATGCCTCTGGTGTTGCAGGTATCCATAGGCGACGGTGATCGCTTACCATCAGGCGGCCCGTCAGCTTGTTTGCAACCTATGGCATAGAAAAAACTGTAGCTGAGAGTTAAAGTCTATAAGTACGCTTCGTACTACGTACGCATAGATTTTCATATAAAATTTCAACCCTTTTTTCCTCCCTTAATCCGGCCCTTGCGCAAAAAAACATAGCCTGTACTTCAATCTGGTCATAGCTAAGCATATTCGTGAAAACCGCATTTAAAACCGTCCAGTGTGCGAACACAAACAAACAAACAGACAGACAAAAATTCTATAAAACGGTCTTAACGTGTTTAGCGACGCCCTGTGTTTTTTAACCGACTTCCAAAAAGGAGGAGGTTCTCAATTCGTTTTTTTTAATGTTTGGTACCTCAGAACTTTTGTCTGGGTAAACCGATTTTGATGATATTTTTATTTGAAAGCTGGTGCTTCCCGTGTGGTTTCATTTCAATTTAGTCCAGTTTTGAAATTTTTATGAAGGCGGTTTTTCATATTGATAATTATTTATATCTCGCGTTTTTAATATGAATGGATAGATATAGATTACTATGTAGAGATAGAGATAAATCCAAATCATGAGGCGCCTTCACAATATAATTCACATTATTGGAGCTGGCAAAAAAACTACTGCCCAAAGTTTGTCATTTTTGTATGACAACCTCGAGAGATTGCTCTACATAACCTCCTTTTTTGAAGGCGGTTAAAAGTTATATTCCAGGCGTCTGGTATGCGCCGTTAATCTGCGTGTCTGTGATCTGTGTAAACATATAAATCTGCCTACACAGTGCTTCGGAAGGTCTGTATAAAAAGCCCATCTCCACCCCTGCGATTACCATAAACCTACAAACGACTGTTAACTTCCATTTTATTTTATATCCGCTGCGTACTTTTTATTTCTACCACTTATTTCTACCATTACGTTTGTTTCTACCACTGCCTACCATAGAGTTTTTATTGCAATCTTTTATGCGAGTTTGAACGAATTCGCAGTTTAATTGCGATTTAACAATCGAAACGTCTGATTTAGCGTTCTATTTTTATGGGAATGGATTAACGACGCGTTGCCTGATTATTTATTTTCACGTTTAGTAGCTGAGTTGACGTCAATGACGATATAACCACTGGACAACTCATCCTTTACCCTGCTGTGAAGAAAAGGTACTAAATTTTCAGCATGATCTTTTTCGATTGGGCCAGTCCTAGGCGCTACAATTGAATGAATGACTTTTGTTTTCTCCAATCACAAGCGCCATATGAACCCCCCCTGTGAACGACTTGGCTTACTTCGTACACTAGCAACTTTATGACTCATGCGCCATGATCAAGAATTACACTAATATATATTGAAAATGCAAAAGTTTGTTGTTTCAGTCCCTGTAATAAAATCCCCTGTTCCTGTCATCTACAGGATTAATTTTAATTAACCAACCACCTTGGCAGCTTTTGGCCATCATCAGCAAGTTAATCGCCAAAAAATTACAAAGCCCGAGCACCGCCGTAAAGTAGCTTGTCTGTGTATTTTCTACCGGATATATTTCGGTGAGTGTGTGCAAGAGCTACATGACCTTATTCCACCCTCCCCCTTTCTACTACAGGACAAGTAAAAGGACTGCACACTATCACCCCTTCCTCGTGGAAATTACAAAGATTCGTACACAACGATTTGGGTCGTCTTTTATGATACGTACTGCCCAAGAATGGAACTCCCTGCCGTCCTCCTTCTTTCCTGAGAACTACAATCTAGGCATCTTCAAGGCTAGAGTAAATATATTTCTTCTAGATCAACGTGTTCCATCCTCGGCCACACCGTCGCTTACCATCAGGCGAGTTGGTGGCCAAACGTAGATCTAGTCTATGTTGTACTAAAAAAAAAACTTTTGGAGATTTATTACAAAATGCATCGTTAATTTAATGTAAAACGAGTGAACTATAACATTAAACTATTTTCCTAGCTACCTATTGTTCACTAAGCAGACTCGCTAGAGCAATACAGGTCGTCAAAATAATAACCGTCTCTTATTGAAGTCGGTTATAATAATTATCATACCAAAGTACTGTCTACTGGTTTGTGATAAAGTACCTAATTTCACAGTCAGTTGGGATTTAAGGTTTTTGTGTGAATTAATACGTGCGTAAATTTAACGAGGAGCGAAAAGGGTATCGCGACTTCGCGACACAATAGCGAAACGACCTACAGGGCGATCGAGTTTTCTTTATAGTTGAGTGAGGAGCCACCACTGCATATTTTTAAACAAAAGTGATTACAGTTTAGTACCTTTATTTCGTCAACTTTACAGTTAAATCGGTCGGTCTGAAGATACTCGTGAAAACGAATAGATTTCGAATCGCTTGGCTTGTAGAGCGCGCGATGTCTTAGATTCTAATGGGTCCAGTCGGGTGTGAGTCTAGTCTAGTCTTTATATGTATGTTTGTATATTTGATCGACGATAATTTATACGTACAGTTATATGATTATTTACGAGATATTACATCATCATCATTTCAGCCATAGGACGTCCACTGCCGGACATAGGCCTCCCGTATCGATTTCCAAAAAGGCCGGTTGGAAGCGGCCTGCATGCAGCGTTTTTCAGCGGTCTGCGTTGCGGGTTGTACCTATATTTACCGTGGTAAGGTATAAATATCGAGAGCTCCTTTCACAACCCTTACCACGGTAAATATCCCATAAATATAAAAGCAAAAGTTTGTGTGTGAGTGTGTGTGTGTGTGTGTGTGTTTGTTGCTCTTTCACGCTGAAACAACTGAAAGGATTTGAATGAAATTTGGCGTGGAGGTAGCTTATATCCTGGAATAACACATAGGCTACTTTTTATCCTGAAAAAATATTTCGTTCCTATAGGATAACTTCAATAAATCAACTTCGTAACTTTTAGACGGATTTCGATGAAATTTGATATGAAGGTAGCTTATCCTAGCATTATCACATAGCTTAATTTTTATCCCGAAAAAATAAAAGATTCCTGTAGGATATTTTCAATCAAAACTCCGTAACTGTTTAACGGATTTCGATGAAATTTTGTACGGAGGCTTTTTATGTTCTGGATTAACACATAGGCTATTTAATACTACTAATCATCATCATCATTGTCATCATCAACACTATTGTACATCACCACGTGATTGAAACTGTAGGGTGCCACTAGAATGTACAAGGTTAGCGTATACATTAGTTTTTAACTGTTTTCTATCTATCTATATCTATCTATACATATAATAAAAACGTAGAGATAAAAAAATCTGTAATTGCGAGATAACAAAAAAAATATCACACAGGTCGTCTTAAAATAAGCAGCTGAACACGATAGGACAGTTTTCAGAATTTTTGTCTGTTTGTTCGTTTGTTTGTTTGTCCGCGCACATCTCCTAAACCACTGGACGGATTTAAATGCGGTTTTCACGAATATGCTAAGAAATTACCAGATTAAAACATAGGCTATCTTATATCATTTATTTTAATTCTTTATTTTTACATAAACGAAAATAAAAATCAATGATTTATTTCTTCGTTACCCGAAACGTAATATGAGGATCGTCACATAGCCTCAAGCAAGGAGATCCAAAGTAAAGAGAATGTTATTGACATAGCCATTAAAATTTTGAAACTGTCAACTGTCATTCGGTTAATCAGTTTTTAATTTTAAAGAAGGTTCCTTAACCTTCTTAGATAAATGAACGTGTAGATCGAGCATGTTATAGGCCTTACAATCTCTTTGGTGATTCATTCCAGTGCATGGAGTAGGAGTATTACATTCTCTTAGTTTTATTCTATGTTAGCATTTAAAACACAAAATATACCGCATCCTATTTTAATTCAGTCCCGCGAATATAAATATTCAAAAAAGGCCCTTTGTACATGAAAATAAACCTATACAACAAAATTCCGGACGCAATAAAGAAAGAAAGAAATAATAACATTTTTCCAGAACCAACTTCGTAAGTTTCTAACCCAAAAATGTTATTACGAGATAAAAGATTTATTCGACGATAAATTATTTTTGAAAATTATAATTATAAAATAAATATCGATATACAAATAGTTAAGAAAGTAGCGTCATAAGTTTTGTATCATCTCATATATAATTAAGTAACCTATCACACTAAGTATGTTTTTTTTTTTTTTTTGTAAAATTACTTCACCCTAGGTTAAGTTTGAATAGTAGATATAATATTTATGTAATAGATTTAACTATACTTAAATTTATATGTTTATGTCTGTGGTCTGGTTTTGTGAATAGCCACTACATAAGTTATTGCTGCACCCTTTATGCAGGGTATATAAACTTAGCTTTTAGAAGAATACAGTGTATATTATGCAATAAGAATAAGAATATAGAAATAATTTTATTTTACTGTGATATTTTAACAGATAAATAGAGTAGTTCCATTTCATGGCTTTTTAATCAAGGTATACATACAAATGCACGCGAAATAAGAAATAACTAGCCAAGAGCGTGTTAAGACAAGCATTATGTCAGGGTTCCGTGGCCAGCGAAACTGGACAGTCAAATTTCAGAGATGTATATCATCCCGACATGACATGATATACTTTTAATGGTTTAGACAAAAAGAAAATTTCAAATCATGCTCTGCACTGTGGTCACATTATCTTTTTGATTTGAAAACTGTTGACGGTGTTATTTATTACTTTTATGCTTCTATCAATATTTCACACAGGGCGACTTAAAATAAGCAGCTGAACATGTTAAGGCAGTTTTTAGAAATTTTTTTTGTTTGTTCACGCACATCTCCTACACCCCTGGAAGAAAATGCGGACGGATTTAAATGCGGTTTTCTCGAATATGCTTAGCTATGACCAGATAGAAGTATAGGCTATGTTATTTTGCGCAAGGCCGGATTAAGGGAAGAAAAAAGGATTGAAGGTTTATATTAAAATCTACGCGTACGAAGTCGCGGGCAAAAAAACTAGTCTCAAATAAAATAAGTACCTTCAAATCCAGGACATCATAAATAACCCTGTAGGATAACAATCATTCTATTTTTTCCTTCTTTCACGCAGCAACAAACCTAAGAAGTGATTTTTACTCAGATAGTTCAAGGACAATAGTAGATATAGACAACATTTATCCCCAACAAAAAAAAAAAAAACTATTCCCGTAGGAGACCATAACCAAAAACGGCTCAATAAAATTTGGTATAGAGATAAGTAATGGGCCATATTAAAATACACAATACTTTTGACTCCTAACAAATTATGGTTACCGTAGAAAAACATTAAAGTAAAAAAAAAACTTTCGATGTCGCGCGGTTCGATGGGTCGCAAGCGGCCCGCGAGCTCGAGTGTCGAGCAAAGGTGATATACAAAAGAGTAAAAAAAAATAAGGTTGCATGGTTTGCTGGGCGGCAAGGGGCCCGCGAGTTTGAGTGTCAAGCATAAGGTGATGTAAACAAAAGTAAAAAAAATAAATCGATGTCGCGTCGTTTGCTTGGCCGCAAGCGGTTTGCGTAAGCCAGTTTAAAGGCAGAGATAACTAGCACTGAGACCCAAAGCATATAATAATATATAAATTCAATTAAATAAATTTTAGTTAAATTCACCATTCAAACATCTGCCAGGCCGGGATCTAACCAGAAACCTCCTGCTCATAAGACACATGTGTTAGTACTTAGCCATACCGGTCTTCAATATCCAGGATGAAATACTTATATCGTCCTGAAATATAAGTCTTACTTTGCAGAGAACTGGATTATATTTCCCTCATTTAACGCGGGCGAAGCCGCGGGCGGAAGCTAGTTAATCATATAACTGTAGTGAACAACCGTGATAGTTTAAAACAGTGGATAATTTATATAAGCGAATCGTTGATCCGATCTTCACGAAATTCATCATCATCAGCAGCCAGAAGACGTCCACAGCTGAACATAGACCTCCCCACTGAACGACATCCTGCCATCTGCATCCACTGGATGTCCGCGACTCTCACAATGTCGTCGGTCCATCTAGTGGGAGGCCTACCTACGCTGCGTCTTCCGGTTCGCGGTCTCCACTCAAGAACCTTTCTTTCCCATCGGTTATCAGTTCTTCGAGCGATGTGGCCTGCCCATTGCCACTTCAACTTGCAAATTTTAATAGCAATGTTGGTGACTCTTGTTGGCGAATATCTACGTTCCGGATTTTATCGCGCAAAGAAACTCCAAGCATAGCCCTCTCCCGTCTCAGTACCATATGTCATCACTGGCAACACATTCTTTCTTCATGGTTTTTCTTAACTAAATGCGACTTTCATACAACATATTAAGCCATAATTACGGTCATCAGTTGCTTAAATGGAAATACCTCGCTTTAAAATAACACAATGTGCGAGTGAAATAACGGCGCACCATATTCTGGACCTTAACTTTAGCATAGACAAAAATATTTTTGTCTATGACCAGATACATAAAAACTAGATCAACACACAAGACATACGTGACAAAAATATTTTGCATATTCAACGGTATAATACCTATTCGTTTTCCAGCAGTTACTAGTACCAGAGTGGAATCCCAAATTAAAGGGATCCGCCGCAATGCAGTCAACGCCGAATTCCCGAAAAAGTTTGCCGTTGTGCTAGAAATAACTGCTTGTGAAACTTGCATACTGAAAAACTGAAACCACTTGAATGTATCGGAAAATGTTGGAGTGTTAAACCTATTTCATACTCTACAAAAAACTAGGTATTTTTATTTTTTTCATTTTCATTTATTCAATAAACATACAAAACAGAATGCAATAATTAAAAATAATAATACTAAAGTTGATTAATTAATTATCTGTATCACATTCTGAACTATGTATGCCTAGATGCATTATAATAAAATAATTCTGGGTAATTAAAATGGTGGTGATTAAAATGTAACATACACTTTCAAAATGTCATGGCACTTTTTAATGCCATAGGTGGCAAACAAGCAGACGGGCCGCCTGATGGTAAGCGATTACCGTCGCCTATAGATACCTGCAACACGAGGGGCATCACAGATACGTTGCCGACCCTTAAAGACTCTATTAACAGCCCTTTTGAAGAACCCCATATTATAGCTACTCGAGAATGCCGCAGGAGGGATGCTCATTCCACAAATTGCAGGGGTTCCACAGAATGCAGTTTCTAGGGTAGGGATAATTAGTAATCTACTATTATACCTACTGTTTATATACTCTACCCGTGTATAGCAGGCATTACTTCTTCGATCCTCGCCATTCCAAAATAGACACTATTTCATATGTATTTTTATAACAAATCCTTTACCAATTTGACGTAGAAAGGGATAAGCCCCAAAATGGATTAGGGCAATGTTTTATTTCATTTATTGTCAGTTACATGTCAAATTATGCTCCTTACAACGTAGACCGGGGTAATTTATGATTTCCTAAAAAGCAGGTTCTTCCTTTATTATACACAACGGTACTATTTATTATATACAAAGGTACTATAAGAAATATAAATAAGTCATCATCATCAACATAATCAGTTTTGATCAGCTAATTTCACTTTCTCATCTTCTATTGTATATAAACAATTAAACATATAATTATGCAAACTAGAGGCTAACAAAATTTTGTATTTAAACCGTATATATCAGTTTCCTGCGATACAGGCCTAGCCTAGTGCAGGAATCGCAGTATTTAACATTGTGAATTCAAAGCTTTCATAGACATAAGCCAGTGTGTTCTTAGCTGATAAAAAACGTATGTACCTAAGCGTATGTTTATGCTAATAAAAATATTTTTTATTTTTTTTCATTGTGCGAACTGCTATTCTGTTGAATGCGCTGCCTGAAAGGTGTTCCTCATTCAGGCAGCGCATTCCAAAGAAATTTAACACTCACTAGTACTTGGTCAGTATTTATTATTTT
The DNA here is from genome assembly GCA_949125355.1 of Agriopis leucophaearia. NCBI lineage: Eukaryota > Metazoa > Arthropoda > Insecta > Lepidoptera > Geometridae > Agriopis > Agriopis leucophaearia. Next base: position 10,719,859 of record OX421283.1, read on the forward strand.
TTGTTTTAATTTAAGTGTATACTATAAGCATACCAAGTTTGATGCTTGTACGTATTGCCGTTTTTATATTATAGGAAATACAAAAAACGTTTAAAAAAACTTTTGTTGTATGTGAACCCTTTAGTTACGATATAACATTTTGAATTTATTATAATTAATATTATTTTGAGTTTGTTAGTTAATCCGCCGTAACAATACATACTCGTATTCTGTGAAAATTTCAACTGACTGTCTTTTACGGTTCTAAAGGTCTTCTAAAGGTCTAAAGGTCAGGACAGCCTTTTAAAAGGTAAGGACGGAAAGATAGACAGACAGACAGCGTAGGCTTCTTACGGCACGGAAGCCTAAAAACTGAATCGTGTAACGTGTAAGGATTCAGTATTCCTGGATTCTATTTATCTAAATAAATATAAAAGGCAAAATCAAAAGATCAACACACAGCATGAACTACTGAAGATAGAAACATGAAATTTGGACAGTCGTTTACACCCTTTTGGTTATGGAACCCTAAAATAAATAAACATATCTGTGACATTATTGCACACACAGTCATCTGACCCCAAACTAAGCAGACCTTGTAATATGGCTGCCAGAGACTGATATACAGACATAATATTTTTAAATACATACTTAAATATATATTAACACCCAGGCATAGAACAAACACAAATGTTGATCAAACAAATGTTTGTCCTAGTTGGGAATCGAACCCACGCCCCCTAGCGCAGAAGGCAGGTTCACTACCAACTAAGCTAACGGGGCTGTCAAATAAAACACAACACAACTTGGGTACACCCAGGCCCGGCGCACTCCGCACTTTAGGTATGAAGCTACAAGTAGTCGTCTTGTCGGACTTGTCGTGCCCGCTGCCGCGCGGTAGACATAGATAACGCGACAAGAGTTACGCGATAGACAGAGAGGCAACTTCTAGGTTAATATATGTAGTTGTAGGTAGTTACCGCTCGCACGTCCTGAATTGCACTTTATTGTGTAGTAGCAACAGTCGCTACTTATTTAAATGATTTTGCGGAGTGAATCTTCTGTATTTGTACTTTATGTATTCTGTGGTACAACATATATTTTTGTTTCAGAATGGTGGGGCGCACGCACTTTCTGCTGCGACACTGACGAATGCAACAGCGCACCGCGGCGACAAGCGACCGTCAGCGCTCTCATCGCTGTCGCGGTCACCGCTCTCGCTGTCGCGCGCTGACCGCACGTCTGCACACGCCTTTAGTTTGTGTTCGCTTGTTTGGGAAACGTGGTAGGTTGTTAACGAGGTGATAACACGTAAATAATAAATAATAGAAATGAGTAGGAATAGCAGGATGCTAATGGAAGTAGGATCTGTACTCCACAGCGATTAGTTTATGTAAGAAGCGAGAAAATAAATAAACAAATTAATTGAAGACATTAAGGAATACACAGAGAGAATGAAAACATGAAAATATATCTTTTAAACACGACAAAAACATCAATTAGTTTATAACGTAGTGCATTATCTTTAAACCTAACTACGAGTATTGCTTTATCATCACAGTTTGATATCTTTCTCTAATCTCTTAAGAAATAAAATACTTCAGAATTCAAGATATTTTCCGCAGTCAAAATTTACAACAAAATAATTATGATTTCAGTTATGTTTTGCCAGCTATTCAACCGCCAAGCAGTAGTGTGCAAACACTCTGTGTTCCGGATTGAAGGGCAATGTTTCCAGCGAAATTACAGGGCACACAGAGATTTGACATCTTATATCTCGGGGTGACGAGCGCAGTGCATTGCCATCCAGGGTTTTAAACTGTTGAAGTTCAAAATTCTGGGCGTTGAGCTGTTATGGGCAAGCGTGAAGAGCCATCAGGCGAGCGACTTCGCTCGTCTCGTCACCCAGTATCATAAAAAAAAGTTCCGTAGTTATAGTATTTTGTGTCTAAACTATATAATATTATTTAGATAACATTTTCCAGATTTTCTCACCATAAAGAGACAGGATTTCGGTTTTGATATTGGTTTAACTTTTATTTAGAAAGATACAATTTGGGGTTGGTTTATCTTTCAAGTAAGGCACAACATTAGTTTCCATTTAAACTCCAAACAAAATGTTATTATATTCGTATTAAACCACGAGCTTAGATACAATTTCAAATTGGAAGTAAGCTTTATTTTGGCCTCATTCATATATGACACAATTTTGACTTAATTTAACCACCAAATAAGACATAATTTTAATCTCATTTGAACTCCAAGTATATTGATAATTTATTACAATAACTTAAACAACATTCCAATAGTAAAAAAAAAAAAAAACGATATGTTAATACCTAACTCCAAGTAAGACAAAAAAATCTCAAATTGATATATGACATCTGTCAGTCTATTGTTTATTTGTCAAAATAAACCATAAAATTGCTTTTTTTTAATGCCATAGGTGGCAAACAAACAGGCGGGCTGCCTGATGGTAAGCAGTCACCGTCGCCTATGGATACTTGTAACACCAGAGGCATCCCAAATACGTTGCCGACCCTTTAAGACTCTATTAACTCGCCTTTTTAAGAACCCCATGTTGTAGCTTCTCGGAAACACCGCGGATGGTAGCTCATTTCACATTTTGAAGGTGTAAAGCAGGAAAAATCGCGTGAATCGCACAGTATGCGATTTCCACTGATCTATGATATGTGGATGCGCTTTCAAACGATGGCGGCTAGTGCGACGATAAAACCGCGACGCAGGCATTAGACCGAACAGTTCTTCAGAACACTCCCCATTGTAAATGCGATAAAAGATACAGAGAGAACCAACCTTTCTGCGCATGTTGTCATTATTACAAGAAATATGTATTTTTAACTGAAAAAAGTTAAGCAATTGGGCAGTTTTAACCTAGAAAATATAATTTATATCGTTACAAAGTAAAGTTGTTAAATTTTGATAAAGTGTCAAACATGAGCTATTAAATTGGCCCTACTTTAAGAATGGTGCAATTTTGGCCATATTTAACGTTCAAGTTTACGATAGAAAATTGAGGTTGAATAATCTCCATCATTCTTAATCGACTATGCCACTGAAATGCAGAGATGCATTATTCAGATAGACTTTAGAGAATGGAAGCCATTTTGTAAAGTAAACGTTTGCTAGATGCTTTATAATGCTCGAGGCAAAATTGATTCTGTTTGTGCTGCCATGATTTTTGAAAATTCCAAAGAATACACTTTTTTTGACTTAGCCTATCCAAAAAACACAATAATCTGGTTAACGTGTTATTATAAGCCAGAATATAAATATTTACATCCTATTATTATGTAGCGTATTGTGCAGCATTATTAAATTATTATGAATAATTACGAGACTAGTTTGCATTATAATTATGAATTATACTAGCATGGTAGAAAAATCATATAACATTTATTCTATAACTCCTGTATTCACAAAAAGTTATAAAGTAAAATACGAATCCACACTAATATTATAAATGCGAAAGTAACTCTGTCTGTCTGTTTGTTACATAATCACAGCTAAACGGCTTAACCAATCTTGATAAAATTTAGGGAGGTAATAGTATATATCACGAGGAAGGACATAGGCTATTTTTTTTTTAAGAAATTGCGGACGAAGTTGCGGTTACAGCTAGTTATCTATAGTATTGTGTCCCGCCGCTCTTTCATCCATTCTTTTTTACAGAAACATAACGATAAGAAAATTAACACATATAACTAATAACAAATATATGTATCAAACGGTGATTAATGGATGAAAATCTGATCAAATATTGTAACTATTTATCCCTAAATTTGAAGCGAAGTTTTCCCACTTTTGAGCAACACTTGTTACTACAGATGATCATAAAGCTTAACATATTGTATTGAAATCGCATTCAGTGGAGCAAAACCATGTCGCTTACACACAGTACTTCTATTTTTGGGGTTTTCTCTTATTTTTCGAAAAGTATAGTTTTAATGTAAAATGCACCTTTATAGTACGAGATAAGGCTGCAGAATTACTTCGGTCATAGAGTTTTTGCTTAAAACCAAATTTTTACGCATGTTTACTATTAGGAGAATATAATTATATCAACCAGGGTGCCAATCAAAATGTGGCCACTATTATTTTTAGTTAAATTATTGTTAATTAATTTTGGGAAAAAATTTAATTCACTTGGTTTTTAAATAAAATATCGTTCACTCCACGGCAATATATATAATGACTGAAAAACCACGGCCGCACCTCTTCGCAGCCAGGTAAGATTTTGGTACAATTTTACGGTCATAACTGATGTTTATCATTTATATATAAAATAAAAGCAATTTTTTTCTTATATTGCCGTGAAGTGGACGATATTTTTTTTTTAAAACCAACTGTATGATTTTTTTTCCCACGAATTAATTAACAATAATTTAATTATTAATTCTAGCGGCCACATTTTGATTGGCACCCTGGTTGATATATAATCTTCTAATCATAAATATGCGTAAAAATTTGGTTTTAAGCAAAAACTCGATGACCGCACTAATTCTGCAGCCGGATCTTAAACTATTACGGTTCTCTCCATAATTAATTATCAAATAGGTGTCGTAGACATCATGGGTACCTATTTGAATAAATAAATAAATAAAAAACAGGGAGAAGAGAGCAAATCAGTGTTACTTTCATATTTTTTTCTATAGAGCGAAACGTCCTTAATCGTGTTTCGGTCTTTACGGTTTCCTAGATAATAGATTCAATTTAGATTTGAAACCATTTTTATAATTATAAGCTAACCACGGATTTAGACAAACTAAAACTAAAATTACTAAAATTGCTGAAAGTGGGAAAAGGGCGTTAATAAAGCAGAAGTATGAATACACGATTCAAGTACAATTTTAAGAAATCAGTGCCTAGAAAGACAACTTCTATTTTGTGACGAAGTTCTGAAAAAAATCTTTGACAAGGCAAAAGTCAATACATTTGATGACGTTTAACTTTAGAATAGATGATAATAGCTATTAGGTATAATAAGTTAGTCTCTTATTTAGCAAAATTACGAATTCTAGATAAACTATTCATATATACAATTTAAAATCTGAATAATAAAACAACCAATAAAAAATCGGAAAACTATAAAATTATATAATCACGTTTTAAATTATTTAAAAAAGTCTTACGTGACAGATTGACAGAATATCGTAATTTTGACTAAATAAAAATATTAATTAGATTAAAAAATAACGCTTTATAGTACTTATCACATTCAAGCTGAAATATTCTAAATTATCACTAATTAAAATTTTAAAACTAGTGTGTAAGTAAAATCATTGCTAAGTTCAAATGTCGCAAAATTTGAGGTATGAAAATCATTAATGTTTTACATAATTTTTAGTTATGATATAAAATATTAATATAACATTAATTGTAATTTGTTAGTTTACAATTTGACTAAATGTGTTATTTGATTTGATTTACATAATTTGTATTATAGTAGAGGAGGCGTTGAAGATCGACCTTCACCGATCTGATAACCAGATGAGACGTATTTTTTATCAAATATAATTTATAAACAAATATGCCTATGATAACTTGCCTATCAAAAAGTGTTCATAGCAAGTTTTTAGCTTGGCAATAATATTTCATATACGATTTTTTACAAGCCAGCCTTTATTATTGGTTTTGTAATTAAAATATCTAACCTATGGTATCAACTTCGATTGGTTAGCAGATCGGTGTAGTTACCTATGGTGTAGGTGATGAAAGAAAATTTATTAAAATTAATTAAATTAAAAATGGCTATGAACATTTTGTGATAGGCAAGTTATCATAGGCATATTTGTTTATAAATATTATTTGATAAAAATACGTCTCATCTGGTTATCAGAACGGTGAAGGTCGATCTTCACCGGCTCTTAGACTATTACTAAAACATTAATTGTAATTTGTTTGTTTATAATTTGACTAAATGTATTATTTGATTTGAATAATTTGACATGACGTAACACATTAAGCATTGAAGAAAATATAAGAATTGATTCTATATCATCATTGATGAATATAATTACTTATATTTTTCATAATATTTAGATCTATAACAATAATATAATACCGGGTAACAGAAAAACAGTTGCGGCCTCGATGCATCAAAACAAACAACTTTTGACCTACGACATTTAGAAATTCGCGAAAAAATCAGCCGTTCCATACAAAAAAAACTTTCACTCCCGACAAAATATAATTATAAATCAGATGATTTTTTTTAGATAATTTTGATAAGTCGTAGAACATAAGTTATTGAATATTTACTAACACAAATAATTCTCGCAGTTGAAAAAACTAAAAAACAAGCTTTAAAATTGCTAATCCTGAAGATCCTGGTAAGGATAATGGGGCAAACTATTTAAATTATTGCATTGTCATCGGTCCTTGAGTGTGCAAAGTTTCAAATCAATGCGACGTTTTGAAACGGGGTGAAAATCCCGTTCAAAGATTCCGTTACATAGATACATACCAAGCTAATAAAATCGTGTGAAAAAGACTGGCAGTTAATAAATATTTTCTAAAACAAAAAAGAGAAATCTCTGATCACGTAAGAAGAATTTAATCAAAGAATAAGTAGAGTTTATTTCGCACGTAACAAAGCTACGAGTTAATCAACATTGTTTATTCATATAATAGGCTTTCAAAGGATGAACAAAGACTGGGAAAATGAGTTTCTCTCGAAAAGTTCGGGTGTGAAATACCAAATTATTAGTTACTAGCTACGTGCTGCGGCGTTACCCACCATTTTCATATATTTTTTAATTGCAAAATAGGCTTGCGCTTGGCCGCCAACTCGCGCAATGATGCAGCCTACGGTGGATCACGCTTGCCTAGAAGAAACCGATTCACTCTTGACTTGAAGACACCCAGATTGTTACTATTGGGGAACACCCATTCAGGCAGTGCATTCCACTAACTAGCAGTTCGCACAATAAAAGTGGAATCAAAGCGCTTAGTACGGATTTTCGGAATGTCAACCATAAAGCAGTGTCGATTTTTCTTGCCCGCTCCGGCAGTCCGATAGAAAAAAGGGCAGGAGGGAATTAAATCATGCAGATCTGATGCGCACTCTCCAAAATGTATCCGATAAAAAACCGATAGACTAGCAACTTTGCGCCGTTGCTCAAGACTAAGAAGCTTAGTCTGAACTAGGGCTTCGTTGCTGATTAGCCTCTTGGCACGCTTCTCAATTGACTCCAACGCCCCGAGTTGGTATTTAGCTGTTCCATTCCAAAGGTGAGAGCAGTACTCCATGCACGACTGAACTTGTGCTTGGTACCAATAGATAGCCAATATGGTAGCCAATTGAGCCTTGTTTTTTTTTCAATATAGGAGCCAAATTTGAGTGTGAGGGACAGAGAGACGCCCAAAAGCTCAAGTTGGTCAGATATCGGAACGGACACATCCCGGAAAGTAGGAGCCAGTTGGAATGGCGTCCTTTTTGCGGAGAACAGACATGCTTGGGTCTTAGCGGCATTGAATTTGACCAGGTTGGCATCGCCCTAATCGGAGACTGCCTTAAGGGACATTAAGTTCATGCGCTCGACCATGTCGTCTCTGAGACATTATCTATTTCATTTGGGTGTTCCCCGATAGTTACAATCTGGGCGTCTTTGACGAATGGGTTTTTTCTAGGCAAGCGTGCTCCATCGTAGACTGCATCATCAGGCGAGCTTGCATTCAAACGCAAGTCTATTAATAATTATATCAAATTATGTTCATTTTCATGACTCATGGTAACCTTCGAATTTCATCAAAATAAGATAAAACTTTGTCTATTCATTTCATAGTCATATGAACGCGACAAAGCTATAGTTAAGCCAAATTCTGCAGTGCTACGCTAATATAAAGATCTAAAATGCAAAACATCTTTATAATCTTTCCCAAGTACTCGTATCTTTTCGCGTAGGTAATTTTTTAGGTTTCCGTATCCAAAGGGTGTAAACGGGACCCTATCACTTAGCCTACGCTGTCTGTCTGTCTGTCCGTCCGTCCTACTATTTAACGGCTGTATCTTTTGAACTGTAATAGATAGCTAGTTCACGGAATATGTAAATGTTACGGCGGATTAACTAAGAAATAATAATAAAGTAAAAAAATAGAAACAAAAGGGTCCTCAATACAACAAAAGTTTTTTTTTAAACGTAATTATTAAGGTAAAGTAACCTAATTCAGATTATAAACAAGGAAGCCGGCAGGTAGTTGAAATTTTCTGCAAACTAATGAGAAAAAACATTTTGTATTACTATGGAAACTGACGTGGTTTTCACACATTTTGGATTAGATTTTACACACATTAGATATATTACATTGAAAATATTCATCATCGTCATTATCAGCCAGAAGACGTCCCTTGCGAACATAGGCCTCCCCCTTTAACCTCCACACTGAACGACATCTTGCCATCTGCATTCACTGAATGCCCGCGACTCTCACAATGTCGTCGGTCCATTTAGTGGGAGGCCTACCTACGCTGCGTCTTCCGGTTCGTGATCTCCACTCAAGAACCTTGCTTCGTCGTTCTTTCGTTGTCAGTTCTCCGAGCGATGTGGCCTGCCCATTGCCACTTCAACTTGCAAATTTTAATAGCTATGTTGGTGACTCTGGTTCTTTGGCGAATATCCACGTTCCGGATTCTATCGCGCAAAGGATTTCCAAGCATAGCTCTTTCCATTGCCGGTAGTGACTCAAAAAAATATTACTATAGTGCAATATAAACAAAATGTGTGAAAATTCTGGCTATACATCACGTCATTTGGCGCGATGGTAGGTATGACCGAATGTGCCTAGCTTTATGGAAATCAAGGCCCTCATTAACGAATTTCTTTTAACGGTTTTTGAAAGCTTTACCATGGCAAATCTGTCAACATTCATAATTTCGATAACCGTTGTTACGAAAATTGTGAGGGTCCTGTCATTACAATAAAACAAACGAGTACCTTTCTAAAATGAAATTTTTTCAACCTATACTGTCCCACTCCTGGGTAAAGGTCTTCCCCATCTCTTTCCAGACAGTGCGATCGCCCGTCAGATTTGGCCACTGTGTTTTGAACGCGTCGAGGACATTGCTCCTGCGTTTTCTCGGCCTGCCTTGGCTCCGTCGTTCGTTTTCAAGCACCTACTGTGTGATCCTCTGGGCCCATCTATCATGGTGCATCTTGGCTACGTGTCCCGTCCAACCCCACTTTAATTTGGCTGCTTTGATGCCATCATCAGCGATTTCTGTAATTGAACGCAGCGTCGTGTTTCGTTTATTTATATTTTTAACCGAATTCCAAAAAGGAGAAGATCATCAATTCGACTCTGTTTTTTTTTTGTAAGTTACCTAAGAACTTTCGACTGGATGAACCGATTTTGATGATTATTTTAAAGCTGGTGCTTCCCGATTGGTCCCATTTCAATTTGGTCCAGTTCCACTATGTTTTATTATTTTACAATGTAACAATTAAACAGTCATTTCCACACAAAAATGATTATAAGAGACATCTGTCGGAACACCTCAGTACTAAATCAGGCATGCGCTCTCTAAAACCGATAGTGCCTAATTAATGAACGCGCTATGGAATAGAGGGCGCATATTTGGTCCAGTTCACCAATTTTTATGAAGTAGTTTTTTTTATATTGATGATTATATATTAATTAAACACTAATTATGGTTAATGTTACTTTGTCGTTTTCATAAACCTTAGCAATACGAAATTATGTACAATTTTACACTAAGCTGTTTTGTTCCTAGCTAAATAAAGACCAATTTATCAGTCATTCAAAACGTTTTTTTTATTTCTTAGGCTCGTCACATGCACAAGTAGTACTGGACTACAAGCGGCTGTGGAAGTCAAATCTTCCAGTTGTACGCTATGTTAAATTTGTACCTTCAAATCACACAAATATGGTAAGGCAGCATAGTGGGCAGGGCCGTCTTTAACCTATTGGAAGCCTTGGACACAATGGGGCCCCTATGACCTTGATAGAGCACTATTTTCAGGCGAGAGTAGAGTAGCTTCGCGCATGTAAAAGCTAATAAGCAAGTAGGTATTGTAGTTAGTCATTATCATTTGTTTTTTCGAAATAAATATGTTTTCGGTAATAAATATCGGTTATCTTTTGGTGCAGAAAATAGGGGGCCTTTATTGATCTCGGGGCCCTAGGCAAGTGCCCAGAGTGCCCAGTAGGAAAGAGGGGCCGAACGCATTTTGGCCTAAATTGGGCTGATAGCAGATGACCTTGGCGCTTATTTTTGTACGTGGACTATTACTTCATTGGTGTCGCTACAAGTTTCTTAGTGTGTGTAAAAAATTTGTAAGTGAGCCGAACCTAGTTTTTAGCAGTATAGTGAAAAAAAAAACATTAGTCATAGGACTGCACGTCAAAAGTGAAAACTTAAGTAGTAATTCACCTATTCTACGAGAGATGGCGCTGTTGTAAATACACGGAACTGTGTACTATGTATTCTGTGACAGCGTGATGATGACGCGAGTTCCATGATTTTTGTTCACATAAAAAGTGCTCAAGGTCTAAAGAAGTTTTCACTTCAAAAAAATGAAACACGGAGAGATTTGAACGCGAACGATAACAAAATTTTACTAAATATCTACCTTGTTTGTTTGATTTGAGTGTACCTTATTTTACTGGACTTTAGAATAGTTGAGCCAAAAACTGTCTCGCCAAGACACGTGTTTTTGCGGGACAGTTTTTAAATATATTTTTTTGGAATATACAAGAATGTTTGAAAAAATATATATTTTCTCAAACTTGCTTAAATTATCGACACGCTGCATTCCTCTTGTCTTACATACAAGATACAAGCTTCACATTGATTCACGTTTTTCACGTTTATCAATGAAAAGCCTTTTACCGCGACAATAATTTACTTTTATTTGCATATTTGTTTTTATATTTGCAGAAAACTGTCTGCTCCGACATAATTATATAAAACACAAATCTACGTTTAATTTTCACGTCACGTTTGTGGTATCATTTGTTAAAGCCCTTAAGGTGGCCCCGAAGAGCAAATTTTTATACAAATGTACTAAAATAAATATATTAGTTTAAAAAACTCGCTAAAACGTAGAAAACTATTTAAATTATTGCATTGTCATCGGTCCTTAATAAGTGTGCAAAATTTCAATTTAATTCCACTATTTGAAGTAGTTGAAAATCAAGTTACATACATACATACCAAGCAAATAAAGCGTGTTATTAACTATAATTCTGTGTTAAAATTTTCCAATACTCCTAGTCTTATTTTTATGAAAACTTACATATAAATATAATATTTAAATTGTCAATTTAAAAACTTGTAGTTTTTTTTTATTTATTTAAACAGGTGTAACATAAATATTAACTAAAAACTAAAACTTAAAATAATAAAGTAACTAAATAAATACCTAAATTATATCTAAAAATAAATGAATACCTATCCAAAACTATAAACTACAGGTAAAAAAATTGCATTAAGGTCACTGTCTTCGGGTAGGGTACCTAAAAAGCGACATTACCACGTTTTTATGAATACAATTTAAAAAAGTTCGAATATTTTTGGTTTTTCAAAAAAAAATAGTTGTAACAAGCATCTATATTGCCAATTTTAAATAAGCATGGAACAGTGGTACAAATCGCAGGAAAATCATTGTACCTACTCATAATTGAGAACAAACTTTACTATTGGGCCAACCCTGAATCTCAAAATAAATAGCACATTTCGATTATTCTGTGAATGTCATTTTTCTACGGAGCTGCTGATTTTTTGAGATTTCAAAGTCCTTTAGTAATAGTAGATAATGATGAGAACAATACATAGAAAGTTTCGTCAAAATCAGACAAGTAGTTTCCTAATAATAATTACTCAATAAAAATTACTTAAAACATCTACAAATGGTTACGCTTCGGGGCAACCTTAAGCTGGGTATAATATGGTGTGGAGCAAAACAGACCCGGCTTCGGGACTGGAAGCGGCAATTGAGGAGAGATTTGGTAGCTGACTTTACTCTATTTTATAATACTTCAAGAAAAATAAGAAAAAGTATGTATTTATTTTGTTTATAAGGTATAGGTACACTGTTTTAAACTATGACGGTTGTTCACTACAGTTATATGATTATTTACGGGATATTTACCGACCGGGACAGTTACATGCACCATGTTCACGGTCTTCCCGTGAACATTGGGCATGTAACTGCGTCGAAATATCGGGAGCTCCTTCCACAAACTTACCACGGTAAATATCCCGTAAATAATCATATAAATGTAGGTATAGGTACTCCCATGTAATGTAAGTAATGGTAATTCTAAGAAACCAGGAGTACAAACTGAAAGATAAAAAGCCACAGAAAAGAGAAGGGTAAAAACGAAAAAAATCTCACTTCAGTGACGTTTCTCATGAATCATAGCTAAGACCACTCTCGATCAATTCACTTTACAAACAAAAATAAATATTAAATTAAAATCGGTTAAGCCTTTTCCCGTTAAACAAAAAAGATATTTTAGCATACAAATATTATCACCCCATTTCACACCCTTAAGGGATGATTTTCTGAAAATGCTGAAACAGGCCTCAAATAGTTTCTTTTGCTTAGTATATTAATGCAAAATTTGTATCCACAAAAAAATCCATACATTATCCTACCACATTTCACGCCATTAGGGGATGGGGATGTTTTAAAAAAATTGAAAAAACGTTTATTTTTTTTACTTTAGAAGATTTGCAAAGTTTTTAATACCATAGCATATTATTTTTTCATACAACCATTACCATCCCATTTCACCCTTTTTTAAGTTGAATATCGCAAATTCCCTTCTTATCGGAGTTCTGCACCATACAAGGAAACGACTGTTCAAATTACAAGTGAATTGGTTACTTCTAGGCAAGCGTGATCCATCGTAAGCCGCATCATCGCTTAACATCAGGCGAGTTGGCAGCCAAGCGCAAGCCTATCTTACAATTACAGGGCACACAGAGATTTGACATCTTATATCTCGGGGTGACGAGCACAGTGCATTGCCATCCAGGGTTTTGAACTGTTGAAGTTTAAAATTCTGAGTGGCGTTGTGCTGTTATGGGCAAGCGTGAAGAGCCATCAGGAGAGTGACTTCGCTCATCTCGTCACCCAGTATTATATTTAAAAAAAAAAAATTTCTTTCATCAGTAGGCTGTGCGTTGATCTTTTGAGTTTGCCTTTAATAATAATATAATCCAGGAACATTGAAGAAAGAAGTTTAAAGAAGAAAGAAGAGGCGCTGCACCGACATTAGAATCAGTACGCTTTGTCGTCACTAGCTTGTGAGTTCACAAAACGAACTGATTCTTTAGTCGTTGCGAGTGCTCTAGCAACAAAAGAAGAAAAAAGATAATCATCATCATCAGCCTTGCTAGTTATAATATAATAGGCCTTTTTAGGGTTCCGTACCCAAGTTATCATAAGTGTACACTATTGTACACATTTGAAGAAATAAATTAAACGAACTGAACTGAAAAGGGTAAAAACGGGAACCTATTACTGAGCCTACGTTGTCTGTCTGCCCGTCCGTCTGTCTGCCCGTCCGTCTGTCCGTCCTACCTTTTAACGGCTGTATCTCTCGAACCGTAATAGATAGTCAGTTGATATTTTGATAGAATATGTAATGTTACGGCGGATTAACTAAGAATCAATAATAAAATCAATAGATAAAAAACTAAAGAGTTACTCCATACAACATAAGTTTTTCTTAAAAGTATTTTTGTATTTACTCTAATGTAAAAACGGTAATACGTAAAAGCATCAAACTTGGCATGATTATAGTACACATTCTAAAGTATAACAACAACTTATAAATAATGGCAAATTGTGAGTCGATTACCTCAGAACTTTCGACTGGGTGAACTGATTTTGATGATTCTTTTTTTATTTGAAAGCTGGTGCTTCCCGTGTGGTCCCATTTCAATTTAGTCCAGTTCTGATGAAGTTAGTTTTTTATATTGATAACTATAGATATCCATTTTGAAACGTCTAATTTAAAAGTAGCAGCTTCAATCAAAATTTTGGCGGTGATATTATAAACTTGCCGAACCGAATATGGGAAACGCAAAAGTAAATAAATATTCCAAAGTAAGCTGGAATTTTATTTCACCCCCATCATGTTTACGCTAGCATTAAGTTAAGGAGCGTTTAATCGCGCGAGTTGGGCGCAAATTGTATCTTAATTCCGCCAAGCGTAATGAGCGAGCGAAACGAGTAAGAGAGGAAAAAGAGCGAGAGAACGATTGAAAAAGCCGATTAGCGAGCTGAAAATATCAGACCTTTTAATTTTTTGTTATGACGCACGGTCAGTCGAACACGTGTGTTATATACTACAGTTTTTATTTATTTATTATAAAATAGGCTTGCGCTTGGCCACCAACTCGCCTGATGTAAAGCGATGATGCGGCCTACGATGGATCACGCTTGCCTAGAAGAAACCGATTCACTCTCGACTTGAAGACACCCAGATTGCAACTATCGGGGAACACCCAATCGGGCAGCGAATTCCACAGACTAGCAGTTCGCACAATCGCACAGATTTAATCACTAAAGTCGTGAAATGTGGTTACGCGAAGACTTTAAAATTGAGCACAGAGCATTTAGTAGGTGTATAATTAACAATATAAAAAAACAACTTCATAAAAATGTCAGAAGTGGACCAAATTGAAATGGGATCACAAGGGAAGCACTATAAAAAAAGAATCATCAAAATCAGTTCACCCAGTTGAAAGTTATGAGGTAACAAACATTTTAAAAAAACAGTCGAATTGAGAACCTCCTCCTTTTTGGAAGTCGGTTAAAGAAGTAAAAACACATGATAACTGGGCGATACATAGGTACACGCAAAGGTGAGCCAGGTGTGTGGAGGAGTTCCAGGAGCAGAAATCAGCGGTTACATGCTGGACACTGAGCAGCATGACAGGAGTCCACAATCCACATGCAGCTGCAGCGGCTCACAAATCGAGCCGAGTTAAGAGAGTTAATATTCAAAGATAGTGGCTAAGAAACTTACCAGTCTGGAACACCGTCATAAAGTCGCGAGTCTGTAAATTTTCTATAGGATCCGATTTGGGAAATGTGCGATAATGTTTGTGTAGGGAGGCTTGGAGGAGCAACAAAGAGAGCCTTAGCAAATTGAGCACTGAAGGCGAGGGTTCGAGGAACCTTTATTGTGTGTATAAATATTGGGGTTAGTAATAGGAATTTGTCCTAATGTTAAATTAATAACAAATAACAGGCTTTAGCGATGAATATTACACATACTGAAAAAATAAATTGAATTAGCTCATAAATATCTGAGATATGAGCGTTTAAAGTTTTAGGTGGGGATAGAGAAGGGGTGCTCTATCTCTTTCTCGCAAAGCGTGTGTTAGTACAGCATTTGTATGCCGCGCATGAGGCTTGACGTCATAGTTCGCTTTAGTGCGCTCTCTGTCTAGCATGAAATTAAAATACTTATAACTTATTTATTTTTGAACTAATTAAAATTTCGTTTTCGTTGATAGGCTCTACTGATGATCAGCTTTTTTATGAGGTAATATAAAAATATTAGTCATCATGCCTATTGAGGCATTGCATACTAATACGTTAGGTTTCTCAAACACATTTGTAGGGGACATGTGCTTGTGTGATTAGCCTAAGACATGAGCCAGGACGTATGTACACTCATATTCATAGACGTTCCCAATAGTGTTTTGGCATAGTGTCGATAAAATTGGGTGATTTTAAGGTTGCCTAATACTAAGGACACCTGAACAAAGGATGTCTACAGATTAAATAACGTTTTCTAGATCGTACCGATTCACGAAGTTGACTGAGGGAACCTAGAGATGCGAATAAAGATACCAAATATGAAGAAGGCTTGGAGGACAAACGGAAACCTTAACAAATTGAGCACTCAATATGAGGATTTGAGGTACGTTTATTGCGTTTATAAATAGTGGGGAGAGGTAATTTATTACGAAACGTACGGAACTGAAACGTGATCTTTCACTATGGGCCTCATTAGCAAGCTCAAAGTTGCACGAGCTATGGAGAGGGCTATGCTCGGGGTTTCTCTACGAGATCGAATCAGAAATGAGGAGATCCATAGACGAACTAAAGTCACCGACATAGCCGACCGGATTAGCAAGTTGAAGTGGCAGTGGGCAGGGCACATAGCACGTAGAATAGATGGCGGATGGGGCCGAAGTTCTCGAATGGAGATCACGGAACGGTAAGCGCAGCGAAGGACGTGCACCCACAAGATGGACAGACGACCTAAAAGAGACCGCAGGAAAACGCTGGATGCAGGCCGATTCCAATCCGGCCCTTTTGGAAATCGATGGGGGCGGCCTATGTCCAGCAGTGGACGTCCTCTATCTTAAATTATGATGATGAATTTATTGCATGTTACGGTTAAGGTCGTGGTGCGGTCATGGTAAGTATATGCTGGCATAGTGAGCCAAAACCTGTAGTATAAAATAGACTTTGTTTCGACAAATAACAGTCGTCGCCTAACTTATTGCTTGCTTCCCTACATAATGACTTTATATTCTACGTGAAACTCGTTATTGTTTGAAATTGAACCTTATATTTTACATGGTAGGAGTGTGTCTAGCGTAGTAAATGTGAAACGTGCAAAATCTCAACTGAAACACGTTCCAGTTATTCGTTTGACTGAATGCCTCGAAAAAAGCGCCCGATTTAAATACAAATTTGTTCTACTCGCGTGTATTTTGAATTATTTTAATTTTAATGTGTACTTGTGTATGTGTTTAGGTATGATATGAGGGCTGTAATGTCATTTTTTAAGCTTGAGGGCCGAAACATCGGAACTATCATCCTCTTTATATTATATTATATAATATAATAATTAGTAAAGTATAGGCAAGTATAGATTATATGACTTGCCCAAAGCAGCTAGCGTGGGTCTTTATCAGAATACCGACATGGCAAAATTGCGTTTGTTCTCAACTTGGGTTGACTTAAATTAGCGCAGTGTTTTTTTAATAGAATTTTTATTACACAATTACGCTGTTATGGCATGCAGTACCAAATTCATGTTTTGGTAATTAATAGTTTAGGATACAAATAACTGTATTGTAATTTTAGAAACATGATTATGAAAATTTTCTCGATATAATATTTCGGCGAAAGCAGGTCCTAATTACACGATTTTAGTTTCCGAATCTAAAAGACGTTTTTGTTTCCGATTCTAGAAGATCTTTTTATATACTTTAATGGCCATTGATTTGAAGTAAATTAGTTTTATTTTAGAATTTAAAAGTTTTTTGAATACATAAAATGTTGTTATATTATTTATTGTGTAGATCGCATAGATTTAAGCCGATAACGTGGTATCGAGTATTGAAGGTAGCAGTAGCTTTATTTTAATACAGTATCTCTGCCTTATGTCTATCCACTTTTTGGATTTTTCGTCCCGGAAAAAAATGCTTCCTGTAAGCTGGTGGGTAGGCGGGTAACGCCGCGGGCGCAGGTACTAGTGGCATATTCTCAATGCAAATTATTTATAGAAAATCAAACAATTTCATGCACTATTGAAATTTCAAATACGCTGAAAGAAAACTATCGCAGAAACAGTATTGAGTCAAAATATTTGTATAACCCTAGTCTATGTTATGTTTGCTTTTTTAAAACTTACAGCATGCCTTGAATATGAAAGAAAAGGTTTATGTATTAACCGATAAATAATGAAGTTTTTAAAAAGTATTTTGTTTGGTAAGTCATATAAATAAAATCTGGGATATCTGGGACATTCTTGCACACATGGCCATCTGACCCCAAACTAAGCAAAGCTTGTAACATGGCTGCCAGAGACTGATATACATACATATATATTTTTAAATACATACTTAAATATATATTAACACCCAGACATAGAACAAACACAAATGTTCATCAGACAAATATCTGTGCTAGATGGGAATCGAACCCACGCTCCAAGCGCAGAAGGCAGGTACACTACCAACTGAGCTAACGGGGCTGTCATAATTATAATAAGTATATCTGAAAACAGTTTTAACTGACTAAATAAACAAACATTAGAGTTAGTATTTTTTAACCTATACTGTCCCAATGCTGGGAAAAGGTCTCTCCTATTTTCCTCCACAAATCCCGGTCCCCTGCTACCACCTGCCAACCTCTTCGAATTGAATGAGTAACGATCTTCGCACCAGCGTTTCTTCGACAGGCACCCACTGTGTGATGATCCTGATCCAGAGGCATTCGCGCCTCATGTCTCACCCCACCCAAACCCATTATAATCTGGCGGCTTTTTGGGCAATTTCGACCACACCTGTTATGGAGCCCAGTGTGCTGTTGCGGACTCTAAGCAGGGTGACCCGCTCTCAGCCAAATTAGAAAGAGCTATGCTCGGAATATCTTTATGGATATCTTTATAGAGTGATATAGAATCTGGAACGTGGATTCGGCGACGATTCGGCGAAAAACCAGAGTCACCGACATAGCTATTAAAATTTGCTAGTTAGTAGCAATAGGCAGGCCACATCGCTGGAAGAAGCGGTAAGCGATGGGGAAGAAGAGTTCATGAGTGGTGACCAAGAACCGGAAGACGCAGCGTAGGTAGGCCTCCCACTAGATGGACCGACGACATCGTGAAAGTTGCGGGCATCCAGTGGATGCAGATGGCAGGCTGTCGTTCAGTGAGAGGTTCTGTGTTCAGCAGTGGACGTCTTCTGACTGATGATGAACGCCTTAAAATATAAGGTTTAGTCAATGAAAAGGAATATTATTTTGCCGTGAACCCAATATTGAAATAAAGATTTTATTTTACTAAATTTTCAAGAGGCCGCAAGTGCCTAGCTATAGGCCACGTGCCATTTACATTTTTATTTAAACCTACATCTTGGAGATTAGTATGAAAATAGTTTTTATTTGCACTTAAATAAAATTATTCAAGCACCCATTAAAAGATGAACTTTTCACCTCAACCTTGACTAACCCTTCATATAATCAAAAAATATTTTAGCGACGTTTTTAGGCCAGAACTGGAGTTGTGAATTAAACGGTGATGGAGTGGACAAAACACTGTTCCTGCAAGCTCGTAGACAGCACAATATACCAAACTTGGAGACCCAGGTAGGGCCTCCGGTTGGTGGGAAATCAAACAATTGGTATGTGTTCTTTGTTAGAACTGCTATACGTTTTGAATTAATTTAAAAGACTCAAATATGACGGATGACAGGAATTACTGGAGAAAACGTACATTATATGTACCACAGTAACCCAACCCAATTAATTGGGAAATGGTTCAGAGATTGATGAATGCAGTGCCAGTTTTGTCGTGTAAACACGGAAAAGGTTTTGAATAGTTTTCAGCCCAGCAGTGTATGGGACAATACGTAAGCAAAAAAGTTTTCGAAAACTATCAAATCTTGTAATAAATCAAATCAAATCAAATTATTTATTTGTCAGAACATGGTAGGTACACATACTTACGTATAAAGTAGAATACAGGGTCGTAAGAATGGAAACGTATCTCATGTCCTTGCCAGGTACGGCGTACAAATGTTAGTTTTTTTAATTAATTTTATTAGTGATCTGACGGCAGTGGACAACCGTATCATCAGAATCAGAAATAATTTATTGTATTTGTATTGTAAAACAACATAATATATTGTAATTCAACAGGCACTTGATACCAACACCGCCTAGCAAAATTGAATGGAAAAGAATACG
This sequence comes from Agriopis leucophaearia, assembly GCA_949125355.1. NCBI lineage: Eukaryota > Metazoa > Arthropoda > Insecta > Lepidoptera > Geometridae > Agriopis > Agriopis leucophaearia. The sequence goes on from OX421283.1 coordinate 10,739,553, forward strand.
AACAAGGGAACCATTTGAGGATGATTGCGACCTAATTATTAATCACTGTATGTTGGCTTACCGGTATGTACAAAAAATTTACTCCACGAAGACAAACTACCTACTGTCAAGGCTGTATTTAACCTATTGGAGGCCCTGGACATATTAGGATAGTGGGGTATGACCTTAACAGAGCACTAGTTTGTTAGAATAGACAAAGAAAGTAGATTTCGGGCGAGGGTAGAGTAGCTTCGCGCATCAGTCAGTCAGTCATTATCCTTAGATTTGTACGAAATAAATATGTTTTTCGGTAATAAATATCGGTTATAGTTTGGTGATCTGGCAGGAACTACGGGCCCCATCGATCACGGGGCCCTGGGCAAGTACCCAGAGTGCCCAGTGGGAAAGAGGTGCATGCCTACTGTGCTTAAAAATTCTAATTTACTTGCGCAATCTGGTTCAAAGTCCGCTTTCGCCGCTCACTTGCACTTTTTATCTTTTTTGAAGATAAAATAACTTAAAAACCACATAGCGAGTATTTTTAAACACCGATTGGGCATTATCTTAAAATAATATTGGAAATGTTTTATAACGAATTATTGCTTTAAATATTTGCAAAATTTATAAAAAGTAATGCACAATCGGTTTTCAAAATTATCAATCAGTGTACTACTGTTTGTCGGGACTTATCGCGCAATAGTACCTTTCGCTGGAGGTTTCGACAATGACCGTGGTCACTAGCTGACTGCAAACTATGGATGAGTTCGGTATGAATAGTGGGTGTTTTCTTAATCAGGGATAAAAATTTCAAAATATCTTCAATGTACAGAATTGGACCTGTTACAGTTTTATTATAAGTATAGATAGATATAGATATCGACATCGGTTTTTAGGATTCCGTACCCAAAGGTTAAAACTAAGGCTCCGCTGTCCGTCTGTCTGTCTGTCCGTCCGTCTGTTACCAGGCTGTATCTCATGAAGCGTGATAGTTAGACAGTTGAAATTTTCACAGATGATGTATTTCTGTTGCCGCTATAACAACAAATACTAAAACAAAATAAAATAAATATTTGAAGGGGGCTCCCATACAACGAACGTGATTTTTTTGCTCGTTTTTGCTCGATATTAATAACGGCATCAGGTAGACGCTTGAAATATTCAGAGAATATTTAGTTATATATTCACTTTTAAAATAAATAATTAACTTAAAATAAAACAAATATTTAAGGGGGGCTCCCATAAAACAAACGTTATTTTTTTGCTCATTTTCGCTCGATATTGATAACGGCAACCGGTAGACGCTTGAAATATTCACAGAATATTGAGTTCAATGGTTAAGGCCCATCCATTCATTTTATTTTGGTCGAAGGTTATATTATTCACTTTAAAAATGGGTAATTAAATTAAAATTAAATTAATATTTAAGGGGGCTCCCATACAACAGACATGATTTTTTTGCCGCTTTTTTAGATAATGGGATGGAACCCTTCGTGCGCGAGTCCAACTCGCACTTTGCCGGTTATGTAAATTGATATTGGTTGAGAATTCCTTGGTCCGAATGAAACACCACGTGTATGGGTAGGAATCTGATTTATTAAAATAACTAGACAGAGTATGTGATATCGGCGACCAAACGTTTGCGCGTTTTAAGCTTGGTCAACGCCATCTAGTTAATTTCTTACGAACCAATTATAAACGAAACCGACAGATATAATAAAAATAATGTGCGATAAGTTCCGTCCCGATAGACATTTAAAACATATTTGCTAGGTATATATTAAAATATATATTTTTTTATTTAGAACTGGAGAAGTGTGTGCTCGGACAACATATTTTATTTACAAAACTTTCGATTGGTACTGTACCGTCGACTGGCTGAATTGCAGGCTGAGATATGATGGTAAGCAGAAACACACACACACGCCCACTCAAACATCTATAACAACGTGAACTCTCTCTCTCTCCTTCCTATCATCTCGTCATATTTAAGAGTCGTGACACAAAATAAACAGAAACAGAAGGCCAGCAGGCGTATTATGGATCTTTGATCGGGATCAGTCAGTGTCAGAATTGACAGAATTTTGACACTTGAAAGGGGTTATGACGCAAAAAAAAAACAGCGTTGTCTATTTCCAATTTCATACTACAAAATTGGAAATAGACAACGCTTTTTTTTTTTGACATAATTTTGACAAGTCGCGATCCCGATCAAAGATTCATAATACGCCTGCAGCTTCGGCTGACCTTGATTTTAATAACCGTAGCGCTAGGTCTGGCAAAGCAAGTTTTGATAAAATTTTTGTTGTTTCTACGCTTTTTACAGTCATCATTTCAGCCATAGGACGTCCACTGCTAGACATAGGCCTCCCCCATCGATTTCTAAAAGGGCTGGTTGAACGCGGCCTGCATCCAGCGTTTTTCAGTGGTATTTTTTAGCTAGTGGCACATACCTACATGAAATGTTTTATGCGCATTCAATTATGATATAGACACCAGAACTGTTTCAGTTTTTATAAATTCACAGGCATTATTTTATATCGTCAATAATGTGAAAATGTACGAGCGAGAGAGATGCAGACGAGAACAGGGCCCTTAACATTTTCATTTATTGTTTCAGTGTGGCAAATCGTATACATGGGTGCTTGTGTAACAAAGGAACATGTTTTTGATTACTACGCTCACCGTAAGTGTATCACACTAATCACAGTTTATATTTATGTAATAATTATCAATATAAAGAACCGACTTCATAAAAATGTCAGTACTGGACCAAATTGAAATGGGACCACACAGGAAAAATCAGCTTTCAAATAAAAAAACAATCATAAAAAAGAAAATAATTATATAGACAAATATTTTAGTGTGAAGTGAACAGAGGTAGCAGCTAAATCTTTGCCGTAGTTGATGGTGGACACTCCATACGAGAGAATAGGTATCTATCTATAGAATATGGGATAACGTGTCCACATGAAACAGAAAACCATAATATATATCACCACGGCTTTTACAGCAGATTATACAGCAATTTACCAACACTAAATACACTTCTAGGGAATATCAACAAAGTCACAAATGAAATCTAAGGATTTCACAGTTCTTTTGAGCAACATGTTTTGATTTGTCTGCCACCAGTTGAATGACTGGCCAAAATAACCTTGCAGAATGGGAATAATATAATTTTGTCTTTTTCATTCATGAGTAATTCTTCTATATAATATAAGGTTGCCTGGAAGAGATCGCTTATAGCGATAAGGCCGCCAATTGTTTCACTAGTTTTTAAGTTGTTTTTTATGTTACCTACTATGTACGTTTGTAAGTTTTCTATTCTATTCTATTCTAATATCCTTCTCTTGAAAGAGTGAAAGGACCGCGTCCCGGTGTCTATTGTTTTCTTTGTCTTTGCTCCATACACAGATAGCCATTGTCCTTTGTTATTTTTAAGGAATACCTTTTGATGTGAGATTCATTATATTCCAGATAATATTTTCGCCTATACTGCTGATCCATGGTTGGACGAAATATATGCCGACATTGAAGATTTGTCCTGATATTTTATATGTATAGTTTTTTATCATAGATATTACAGTGCCATTAAATTAGTATACCTACTATGAATCTTCACTTCAATATTAACATGATACTTGTGTTTTATTAGTTGTTTTTTTATCACTAACTAGCCGTCCGCCCCGGCTACGCACGAGTGTAAGCTCGGCCTTCGGCCTCGCTACAAAATATTATATAGCCTATGTCACCCGGGGATAGTGTAGCTTCCCAACAGTGAAAGAATTTTTCAAATCGGTTCAGTAGTTTCGGAGCCTATTCATTACAAACATACAAACATACAAAAATAGGTACAAATCTTTCCTCTTTATAATATTAGTGTAGAAGTGTAGATATTGCAGAATTATAGTATTGTATCTGTCTGTGTGCGTTGTTTGTTTTGTGTATTGTATTTTACAAACAAATTTTAGTGTAATGGAAACGCTCCTGAAACCGGAGACTGGTAATAGCACAGACATAAAAAAATATGAACTAAATATATGGATAGTAGAGCTACTGATTGCTGATACAACCACAGAGAAGAAAATATAACGGAAATGAGAAGGAAACTCTGTCGCCAGGTATTGTGACAGATATGTGATTGAACATTCTTATTTATGTCAACGCGTCGAACTCCGCGTCACAGTTGTTATGGGTTTATATGGGTGCTAGTGGTTACAACAAATTTCTTACACAAATAATAACGTTCAACGTATATTCTTTTAATATCACGATAGACACCAAAACATGTTTTTTCAGTTTTTTGGAAATTCACATTCACTGGTTTTATATCTTCAATAATGTGAATATTATGTACGAACGAGACAACTACAGACGGGAACAGGCCCCATAAGGCAGATCCAAAGTAGGTATATTATAATGAATGGTCAATGGTCAAGATGGATACGCGTAGTGTGGAATACTTTCTTTTACGCTAGTGAATCCGCGCGGGCAAGTTAATAATAAATTTATTAATTTTTGATTCGTGGCTTTATGGCTTGTTGTTAATTGAACACGAGAATAAAAACTAAAAATTGATTATTGTAATGAATTATTTGCTGATATGGACAATCATATGTGAGTAGCTTGTGAATATTGTTTATTTTTGCCCACCACATACGTAATTGCGAATGGGGAAAAGGATATTTGGATATTTATGTTTAAAAAATTCTCCAAAATTTCTTAGCCGACTTGATAGCGTTTTTTTTTCAATTGAAAGTATGTTACATTTCTGTAGTACTTAGATATGTTTGGTCGAAATCGTCAAGCATTCGAGCTTTTTTTTCTTCAAAATTGGTCGTGTTTTTTTATCTTTAATTATTTGTATAACTAGACGAAGAACTATAATGCAATGTCAACTTAGAATAAGTTGTTAATAAATAATATGCTCTGTCTCGTATTCATGTCTGCCAATTTCCGTCAGCGAGAAGTTCACAAAGCAATTTTAAGTATTGCTTAACTTAAGTAACGTTTATGAGTACGGTCGTTATTCTAAGAATGACAATGACAACAGACAGTTGGGCATAATATACAGAAATCTCGCAATAACGGTTCCTTTTTACCATTTTGTACTGTTATTTTGATAGAGTAGCTTAATTTAATTGTGGCAAGCCCGTGTTTGACCACCAACTCGCCTGTTGGTATGCGACGATTTGGTCGAAGATGAAGCACGTAGAATACCTATTCACTCTTGCCTTGAAAAAGCTCAGATTATATCTCTCAGGAAACAAGGAAGCCGGCAGCCTTACTTAAAAACTTAAGTTTAACTTAAAACTTGCTCTGTCAACTTCTCTCTGACGGAAATTGTCACACGTAAAAACGAGACAGATTTTTTTAAGCATTGTTTAAATTAAGTAACGCTTAAGTAAAGCTGTTAAATGTAAAACCTATTATATATATGATAGAGCACGCTGGCCTATAAGAAACCGATTCACTCGCGATTTGAAGACACCTTGCTTCAAACTATCGGGGAACACCCGTTCAGGCAGCATATTCCACAGACTAGCAGTTCTCACAATAAAAGTGGAATCAAAGCACTTCGTACGGGTTTTCGGAATAATAAACATGTGTCAATTTTACGCGCCCACTGGTAGTCCCATAGAAAAATGGGCAGGTGGGAATTAAATCATGCAGTTCTCAATAAATGAGCCAAAGTTGAGGGGGGAAATTAAGATCAAATGCAAATTAATAAGTTATTTGGTATTTTTTTTCTTTTAATTATAATATTGTACTTAGTGACGATGGCATCAGGCGTGGAGAGAAGGCAGCTTCGAAAGAAGGACGGAGGTAATGAAGGAGACGATGACGGGACGGCAAAGTTTGGGTATGCTATAAACATGGGTATGGTATGGGTTTCTATTTTTAACCGACTTCCAAAAAGGAGGAGGTTAACAATTCGATTGGTTTTTTAAAATGTTTGTTACGTCAGAGCTTTCGACTGGGTGAACCAATATTAATGATTATTTTTATATTTGAAAGCTGGTGCTTTCCATGTGGTCCAGTTCTGTCATTTTTATGAAGTCGGTTTTATATTAAATGTTATTTCTATACTAGCTGTACCCGCGAATTCGTCCGCGATTTCTTCATAAAAAATAGCCATGTCCGTCCTCATGATACATACTATTACCTCCCAAAATTTTATCGAGCTCAGTTAAGCCGTTTAAACAGACAGACAGAGTTAGTTTCGCGTTTATAATATTCTCTTCTTCTTAGTCGTTTCGCTCTTGGCAGAACGGTCGTGGTCGTCATGTAGTCGTATTGGACGGGGCAGATAAAATGCGCTTCACGATGTCTCGCCATCTCTCTCTGCTGGAGGTCATCCTGCTGGACTCGTTTATAATATTATATATATATATATATATATATATAAATATATTGAGGATTGTGGTTGTTTAGGGTTCTCTACCAAAATGGTAGGTAGCAAGTAATTTAAAAACCGGTCAAGTGCGAGTCGGTTTTTGCGCACTGAGAGTTCCGTACCACCACCAAATACAATAATTATCAATATAAAAAACAGGTTTGTTGTATGGGAGCCCTCTTAAACATTTATTTTATTCTGTTTTTTAAGTTGTTATAGCGGCAACAGATATACATCATCTGTGAAAATTTCAACTGTCTAACTATCACGGTTCATGAGATACCTGGTGACAGACGGACAGACAGACAGATGGACAGCGGAACCTTAGTAATAGGGTTCCATTTTACCCTTTGGTTACGGAACCTTAAAAAGAGTTTCCCTATTTGATTTATTTATTAAGGCTTAAAGATAAAGATTCATTCCTTACGTAGAAGCGGAATTACACTAGAAATTCATCAGTAAAACCGTTTTATTCATTCCTCCATTCATTTAATCCATTATCCTTAACAGGATCTTCAGGATTAGCGATTTTAAAGCATGTTTTTTAGTTTATTTTTACTGCTAGAATTATTTTAATATGAATTATTACAGCCAGGCAGCATTATATACTCATCGACAGACCAGGACATTCCCCCCGCGTCCGTACAAAGTGGAAGGATGTGATAATCTAGCCATGTATTGCTTCAAAGGATACACGTACGTATAAATGATGATTTATGCTTAGGGTTGCCACCTCTAAAAGTTGGCAACCAGGACAAGACGCGTGAAAACCCCGGATTTTAGAGCCCAGAACTATGCCCAGAAACGGGACATGTCAACAGGTTTTTTAAACATAGTCAGAATAAAAATCGCGGCGTGCGGAGTGCGTGAGTCGCTGGCGTGGCGGCCCATGACTAAATTTTTTAATCCGGACTACAAATGAAGCCCCGCGCGGACGCTCCCCGGATGCCTTCTAAACTAGGACAAATCCGGGGAAACCCGGACGGATGGCAACCCTATTTATGCTAGGCCGTAGCGGGCACGAGCCGTGACCCGTACGAGGCTCGGACGAGACACGTATGTGTATTATGTATTCTGTGGCACGGATTTAACACTTCACGAACATCACACTAATCACACTAATATCATAATATACTTATGTGAAAGTTTGGATGGATGGATGGATGGATGGATGGATAGATGGATGTTTGTTACTCAATCACGCAGAAACGGCTAAATGGATTTGGATGAAATTTGGAACATACATTGCTTATGTCCTGGATTAACACATAGGATACTTTTCATCATCATCATCACCAATTTTCATCTCCACGCGGGTGAAACCGCGGGGCGCAGCTAATATATATATATATATGGGTTACGCATATATAGGTCGTGTCATGTAAAAAGAACGCTGGAAGAAAGTAGAGGGGGTGTGTTTGCGCATGGGTGCACTTGCGCACAAAAGTAATAGGCCTATTGTTTTAAATAATTATTAATTAGCATCTTCTCTGATGATTTTTTAATTTCTTTTATGTAATAATAAAGAATTAAAATAAATAATATAACATAGCCTATGTTTTAATCTGGTAATTTCTAAGCATATTCGTGAAAACCGAATTTAAATCCGTCCAGTCGTTTGGGAGATGTGCGTGGACAAACAAACAAACAAAAATTCTAAAAACTGTCCTATCGTGTCAGCTGCTTATTTTAAGACGCCCTGTGTGATTTATTTTTTGTTATCACGCAATTACAGATTTTTTTTATCTCTACGTTTTTATTATATGTATAGATAGAAGATAGATAGATAGATACTTAAATAGATACTAACACCCAGATAGATATTAACTTTTGCTGCTCTGCCGAATTGTCAGCTGCACCATCCCTATCCTGTGTCGCAGGAAGATGTGACGGTGCCAAAGTTTCGACACAAGTACTAAAATATCGGAAAATTCACAAATAAATTTAATATTACGAAAAAAAAACTAACTGACGGTGGATACCGCATCAAAATCCGTTGCGTAGTTTGGAGGGAGTTAGCAGATATACAGACAGACGCGGAAAGTGACTTTATTGTATACTATGTAGCGATAATTTAATTATTATTTATTCAAGCACGGGTCGCTTGTGTGGACGGACTGTGCAAAATAGCAATCTGCAGAAGAAGTATCAGGATTTCCAGAATTATTGTGAAATGGATTTCATGAACTGTCAGGAAGGGTTTGAAGGTAAGTTAAGCTACTTACGTGAGGAGAGTTTTGGCGTCAACGTGAACAAAACATGCTCGACTAAAGGCCATTCTTAAAAACGTTACTCAAGTTGATCTATGTTTTAAAATGCTCTCTCAACTTCTCGCTGACGGTAATCGTCATACGCGAAAACAAGAACGCATATTTATGTCAACTTGAGTAACGTTTTTAAGTAAGGCCCGATTTGTATTATTTTCGTAAACTTGTGTATTTTTGAGTGTTATTCTATAATAATAGTGGATTATTATTAATTTCTTAACCACACTAATCCACACTAATATTATAAATGCGAAAGTAACTCTGTCTGTTTGCTATACATAATCACGGCTAAACGGCTTAACCGATCTCGATATAAATTTGCGAGGTAATAGTATTTATCATGGGGACGGACATAGGCTATTTTTTTCTAAAGAAATCGCGGACGAAGTCGCGGGTAGGTAAAAGCTAGTATCATATATGTGAAAGTTTGGATGGATGGATGTTTGTTACTCAATCACGCAGAAACGGCTGATTGGATTTGGATTAAATTTGGAGCATACATTGCTTTTGTCCTGGATTAACACATAAGCTACTTTTCATCATCATCATCATCACTAATTTTCATCACCACGTGGGTGAAACTGCGGGGCGCAGCTAATAAATAATAATCCACTTAGCACATTCACTCACACATTCGCACATTCAAGAATACTTGTTTGTGAATGTGGTGAAGTGTGGGCAGGGGATATATAATGAGGTGAAACGTGTACTTATGTTCGTATCGTTTCCAAAACTCCATAGAAGCCTCTGGCAAAACTATTTTTTTACTGGGACATACTTAAGACCACAGCTTAAGACAGTTAAATACGTAAGACGAGGCGGTATGTTTTTAATGGCTTTAGCCAGCCCAGTAATGGGCGAAAATAAAACAACAAAAGGCTAACCCCTATTCACTAACTACAAACACGCTCGTAACGCGGCACGTTTTTGGCCTCTATTCCCTAGGAATGGCATTGATATCAAATATTGTACAGGTAACTATGTGAATGAATTAAAAAAAATACAGCGCAAATTTGCGTTAAATATATTTTTCGATCGAAACGTCCTTTATCTTGTTTCGGTATTTATGGTTTCCTTGATAAAATATTCAATTCTGATATGTACCATCATATCATATAATGTGAAAGTTTGGATGGATGGATGTTTGTTACTCAATAACGCAGAAGCGGATGGATGGATTTGGATGAAATTTGAAATATATATTGCCGATTTTTACCACCATGTGGGTGAAACCGCGGGGCGCATCTAGTTTTTTTATACGTTTAAGCTAACCATGGAAGTAGACAAATGAAAACTAGAATGACCAAAATTTTTTAAACTGGGAAAAGAAGGCCTTAAAGAACTCAATGGGCCAGAACGTCTAAATCACCTCACCTTGATGAATATAGAATATGATTTGCTCAGAGAAATCGATATGTAGGTATGGGCACTGTTATCTCTAAATTTGCGCACATTACATTTGCGCATTAAAATCAGGAAAGGAAAGGTAATTTTTTTTAGACCCTTTTATTTAAAGTAAACCAAGTGCCTCATTATATAATTTGCTAAGTGTCCCGCGTTGGCTTAATCCTACCTGTCTACAAGTCATTAGGTATAATTATCTATTTCTGCAGGCCTAGCACGGGCCGTGGAAAAATTGTCTTTCCACCGTTTATATCCGCGCGTAGACGCAACAGAGCTAGAATATGGATACGTTTGTCTCTCTCTAACGGGATAAAAATGGTGGAAAAACAATCTGTCCACGGCCCGTGCTAGGCCTGCTGGAGCCTGATTCACTAACTTCTAACACGCTCGTAACGCGGCGCGGTAAGTTAACCTCAAAAAGTTGTCCTTTATTACCTAGTGAATAGAGGCCAAATTTTTAGAGGTTAACTTATCGCCTTAAGTGCGTGTTTTAGTTAGTGAATTAGAGCCCTGATTTGTCTCCTTTGTTTCAGTATGGCAAGTGGCTCACATGGGTAATTGTATGCATAACACCAAGCCATATATTGATGCAAATATGATTGAATGTGAGTCCAACAAAATTACATACAAGGTTATAATGAAAGGCTATGATAAGCCGAAAGGGGCTATACTCATTATTATAAATAATTTTAACTGTAGGACCAGCCCTGAAATAGCGAAAAAATATCAGATGAAAACGGTCATTGACACTTGACCAAATGTATGGAACAGCTGATTGTATCGGCTTGATCCTGTAGTAAAAGTTGTTCATTATGACAGATACCTATTATGGCCCCCTTTCGGCTTTCACCCCCTTTCCGTGTAACCCTGCGTATGACTAGTTTTTTTACAAAACTGAGTGACGAGACGAGAATGTCACTGGCACGATGGTAAGCATTACGCTTTGCCATAAAAGACGGGTAACAGCAAAAAACATTAAAAATATTGTTTTTAAAATTGTGAATTTACAGTATGTAGGTACAAGACACTGAACTAGACCTATATGTTTATTTTTTGCGTTTCTGCTTATGTGTTTATGCTGAATGACGATGAAAATGCTGATGGAAAGCGATGATGCAATCGAAGATGGAGCACGTTGATCTTGTAATAAATGAACCCTAGACTTGAATATATGTAAATGTTTGTAAATCTACGTGAAACTTATCCATCAAGTAAAAACGCAAAGCACAGTTGATATTTAATAATTAAACTAAGTCAAAGCATTTATTTGCTCTGGGCCCTGATTTTATAACTAAAACACGCACGTAAAACAGAGTAACACGGCGTGTTAAGTTAACCTCTAAAATTATGACATCTATTCATTAGGAAATAAAGGCCAACTTTTTGAGGTTAACTTAAGAGGCCTCTATTCGTCTGCAGCTTTCTCGCTCGCACATTTTTACATTATTGACGATATAAAATTACTGAGTATGAATTTACAAAAAGTGATATACTCAAGTTTTGCTGACTATCATAACATTAAAAATAATGTTTCGTTTGGATATCTTTTAATTTGACGGAGTGAAATGGTAACAAGTGATTTTTTTTCTTGTTACCATGTTACTCCTATGGAGGCCTCTTAACGCGCCGCGTTTCGAGCATTTTTGTAGTTATAAAATCAGGGCCCTGACAGCTGCTATTAAATTGTAGAAAACTTGAATGAAAACTACGAATTCTGATAACTTTGGCTAGGTTTTTAACTTAAGATAACAGGTACCCGACATAAGTGCTTCAAGGAAATATAAAAAAAAACAGCTTTTTACAATGTTATTGCGTCTGTCAGAACAAATAAATGCTTGGACCGACCTTAGCATTTACTTATTAATTTCTTTCTAGATTACGAATACTGGGACGACATGTTTTTGGACCAAGTTTATGTCATGCGCGATTAGCTCCTATTCTTTATTATCATAGTTTGAGCTTCAACCATCGAGTTTCAATACCTATAGAGTCACAACCTCTATGTGAAAACAGTAAAAAAAAAACGACCGAGCGTCGTTGTAGGTATTATTACTGATAAACTTTTTTTAAAGTAGCTTTTCGTATTCTTCTCAGCAAACCCTTTTATTTGATACCCATATCATGATGGTAGATAAGAAAAGTTTGTCCGCCATATTGAATTTAGTGTAGTGTCATTTTATTGTTCGTATTCTTGGCAAACCTTATCATTTGGTACCCATATCATGGGGGTGCATAAAAAATTACTGGTCCGTCATCTTTGGGAATCAGCCATATTAAATTTTGAATGAAGAAATTTAATTTTAGTTATGCAAACTAAACTGTTGGCCTTTTGGAAAAACTCAGAGTCACACAACGGGCAATGGAGAGAGCTATGCTCGGATTTTCTGTACGCGATAAAATCCAAAACAAAGATATTCGCCAAAGAACCAGAGTCACCGACATAGCTATTAAAATCTGCAAGTTGAAGTGGCAATGGACAGGCCACATCGCTCGAAGAACTGATAACCGATGGGGAAGAAAGGTTCTTGAGTGGAGACCGCGAACCGGAAGACGCAGCGTAGGTAGGCCTCCCACTACATGGACCGACGACATTGTGCGAGTCGCGGGCATCCAGTGGATGCAGGTGGCAGGATGTCGTTCAGTGCGGAGGTTAAATAGGGAGGCCTATGTTCAGCAGTGGATGTCTTTTGGCTGATGATGATGAGCCTTTTATTAATTTGCCATCGTTATAGAGTCGTGTACGATGCCTCTGCTCTAGAAATGGTACGCGAGACAGCGCCGCGTCTGGGGGAATTATTTCATGAAAAGCACTTGACCTTGGATTTAAACAAAGGCACATTTTATCTCAGATACACATTATATCGGTAGTCGGTAAATCCGCGGGGCGCGACCTGTACTAAAATGTTAGAGTATCAAAGCGGTAAGGGTTAACTTTCATCCCTTGTAAATACTGTTATGAATACTCCAGGGGCAGTTCTCTGAAGGGCGGAAGTCTACAAAAGGTGGGCTATTTACATGATTGTTTTATCCCTTTCGCCCGCAGTCGTAATATTTTTTATTGTCTGAGAAAAATAATTTTCTTTATCTTTATGAATGTTAGACTGACTCAAACCTTAGACGTTTTCATGGATATAATATAATTATCTGCTGTGTTTTTTCTCGGAAAGTGCTCCTACAATTATGATAAACAATTTCAATACGGTAGATGGGTAGATGACTGATGTTTTTATCTTTGAAACCAATAGCTTGAATAATTGCATGAATTATTTAAATAAATATAATGTTTATTGAAAAAAATATTTAAATCTGTAATATTTACCCTACCCGAAGACAGCGACCTTAATGCAGTTTTTTATCTGTAGTTTATAGTTTTTAGTTCAATTTAGATTTAATTTATTTAAGTAGTTAGTTTAGTACTCTTGTTAAAGTGAATATATAATTTATTTTGTTTAAATCAGTTATGAACATTTTGATATAAAGTTTTTGGTAGATAAAACTCTGTCTCTTTCCCACAAAACAAAAAATGAGGTCACGCCTCTGTGCGCCATACTTGTCAGAATATCATATGACGTAGGATGAGGTGACGTCATAATCACACGGTTTGTGACTCTTTTAAACAAACCGATGAACCTAAAGTAGAGAGGTTTGCTAGTAGCCATAGTACGCGCATGAACCATCAACAAGCTTGGTAATCAGTGATGCCATCCAACGAATATTATTAGATGGGACTGCAAAGCGCCTTTTCCATACCTTTTCCCAAGATTCATGATTCCCATAACGCCACATAACTTTACGAGGATTGCCCTGACATGTTAGCTTTCAGATTTATCGAGTTTGCCCTCAGGCCTGGCGCTAAATCCCTTTTTGGGCTAAAAAGGTGATTTTTTTACGTATTTGGGGTGTGGTGAATATAGAAAAAGGATTTAGGGTCATCAACGGTGTGTTTAAAGTTGAATCGGAATTTATTTTTGTTTGCATATTTTTACATTGGGTTTTTACCCAAAGACGTAAAGCATAAAGGGTGTTACGTGTCTGGGATGGTTATGTATTCATATATTATAACCAAAATGTCGAGATACGGAAAGTACGGAACAAATAAATAATTTGATTACAGTCTCATGCTAGAATTTTTGGTAGTAAGAAAAATGCTGTTCACGCAGGCCACGAGTTGCGGTTCTCCTTTGAATAGCTATGTCGGTGACTCTGTGGCGTATTTTACGCTACTGTGTAAAAGCTCCATGCACCTATTTTAGAATGCATTACTCTAGTTTATGACAACATGCGCCGGCTGGTATCGACGGTTGGACCACAAATTATTGCCGCGGGTGCGGTCGCAGCGCAGCGGACGTATAGGCAACTAGCGACTTGGTTTTTTGACAGAATGTCATTGAATACAAGTTGATCTGTGTACAGAAGTATGATTATGTTGACGTGTAAATTTTATTTTTTATGAATAAATTACTATGAGTATGAAGGTTCACTCCGCAAAAGCATTTAAGGCGCCGTGACTGGCTGACTTTTATGCTTTTGAGGGGGTGAAGCAGATGAAGTGGCGGCCGACTAGTCCCACCTACTGCGGGACGCACCGCGTGAATCTGGCAGATGCGCGACGTTTTTTACTTATACACATGTAATTTCGTCATCTTAGTGCAAAGCTCTGTTGGCCCAGCGGTTCAACACTGCGCTAGCGAGCCGTGGACCTACGGTTCAAATCTGATCGGGTGTAGATATTTTTGGATTCTAATTTTTATAGCAGACAGATAATAAAGTAGACAGATAATTATACTTCTTGTTTTGCTTATATAACTTTGAAAAGATTAGCTAGTTTACTAGTCTAAAAAAATATGTATCTTTTCAGTTTATCCCTCTGTTTGTGGAGCAAAAAGTACTTATTTCTTAAAATGATCACTTATAAAAATGACTCCGGTTATTTATTTGTCATTTTGCGTTTAACCCTGGTCCGGCTTTGTAATTTTGCGATAATACCGTTTTTTCCCGTAGGTTTCATTCGTACAAACATACACACAATCATCACCTTTTACACACGCACACACACACACACACACGAATCTCCTTTTAGAGACTGTAACACTTTTTTATGGTTCCGTAGAAATAAAAAGAACCCATATAAATTCGTTCTGTATATCCGTCTGTCTGTCTGTCCGTCCCAATTTATTGATTTATTTGAACTTTCACCCACGTAGTGATGAAAAATGGTGAATACGAAGATAATGATGAAAAGTACAGTTCGCGCAAAACTTTATGAGCCCTCTGAAGTTAGGCCCGAGTACGTAACCGCGCGTGGTACAGTTGAGCGCACAATCATTATTGTAAGATTTAAAAAAAAACATAGTACATTTATGCCTATCAAAAAGTATTTAGATTTTAGGTATTTTTTACGTGCAGTAAGATATTAGAACAAACAGGTAGGTATTTATTTAAGTAAATTAAAAACTTTAATATAAAACTTGTGCATTTATTTATTTATAACGGAGCTACACCTTCCATATACATTTCTTCCCGGCTAGTAGAAAGGATATCTTCATCTGAAGAAGCTTTATCATAGCTCTCATCTAAATCGGAATCTTCAGTCCCTGTCTCTGAACTGTCAGATTCATTTTCACTGACGTGAATCACAAACTGTTCGGTCATCTGGTCGATGACTACGTCACTTTTTTTATATTCTTCTTCTATACCTCTAACTTTAATACATAGTGCGCTCCATTCCGGCTCACCCATCGCGTTCACTTTTTCTTCAACTAATTTCATTATATTATTAATGTTCCACGTAACATTTTTCTGTGCTACGTATCCTTTAATTGCCGCCCAAGCCATTTCGATAGGGTCGGGGTGATAGGGTGGCAGCCGTAATACAGTATGATTGTGGGCGCGTAATATGTTGTCAACAACATACTTTTTGTGGTTTTCTTTATTTGCACAAATTAATTTATATAGCTCAGGTTTCAGCATTGAGGGGCTAAAAGTTATATTCTTATCTCGCAGCCAAGCCTCCATTTCTGACTTCCGATAACTGGATGTCGGTGCTGATGTCGGTATGATAATCGCCCGTTTTAGTGCCTGCTTTAAATAATAAAAGAGCATTTGGCACAAAACCGGTTTCTGAACCGGCGTGCACAATAACGATGCGTTGGCCTTTTGATATATTTCTTTTCAGACCCTCTGTGGTACCGTCACTCCAGGCTTTTGGTTTTGTGTGTGAAGAATCTACATATGATTCATCAGTATAGATGATAGGTCGTCCTTCTTCACGATATTTTGAAAGTTTTCTCAAATATTCAATTCTTTTTAATCTTATGTTTGTGTGCTCTATCAAAAGTTTTCTGTTATTTTCGGTCCTTTTCCATTTAAAACCAAGTCCTTTCAAAATACTTCTTAAACTTGAGGCGGAGCCTTTGAAATTTATATCCTGTCTTAGTTTATTTAAAAGTAATTTTACTGTTGGCAATTCTTTCTCAGTTTTATGAAAGTTGTGTACGCACCTTTTTATAACACTGAGGTCAAAGCTATCGATCCTGGTGATTTTCCTTTGCCCTGATCTTTTCTTGCCTGGCGTACGAAAAACTGGTGCCATACTGACACTTGGCATGTTTGGGTCTCTTGCAGTCGCTAAAATTCTCTTTATTGTACTTAAAGAGACACCTGTAGCTGCCGCAGTTCGCTTTTGCACCATTTTCAGGTCATACTGTAGACCGTCTTCAGCTTCCTTTTTCATAAAGTTGAAAACATCAAACACCATTTTACGTGTTTGGCGACGTAGCACATTAAAGCGTCCGCGAGGCATATTTAATTAAACCAAAAAGTTCGATAACAGTAAGAAACCACAGTAATAGAACAAACAAATAACAAATACAATATAACGGTGACAAAACTTAACAACAACAATAACAGAAACAAATAAAAATAACGAAAACAAATAACAGTAACAAAAATTTACAATAGCAATGAAAATGAATTGTTGCACTCGACTGTACTTTCGTCTACAACGCGCGCAAGTGTTGTGTACGAAGTTACGAACGTAGCACTCACAGTAAGGCACGGCGCACGGTGATACGGCGCGGGGCGCGGGGGCCGGTGCCCTCCCCGACGCCCTGTCCCGTCCCTCGGATACCTAATAATATGCGTACTGCGCAGCCACTAGCGTGCGTGTTCCGAGAGCTCATAAAGTTTTGCGCGAACTGTACCTATTTTTTAGGGTTCCGTACCCAAAGGGTTAAACCGGGACCCATATAAGTTCGTTCGTCCATCCGTCAGTCTGTCTGTCCATCCCAAGCTATTTAGAACTTCCTAACCTCTATAGTAGACTAATTGTGCCCCGCGCGTTCACCTGCGTAGTAATGAAAAAAAATGTGATGATGATGATGATGAAAAGTTGCCAAAAAAAATCTCGTCATAACATCAGCTATCTGAAAGTGAAAATCCCATCAAAATAAGTCCTGCGGTTTTCGAGTTATAAAGAACATTACACACATACACACACACGGACACGACGAATTATTTCAAAAACATTAGAAAAATAACAAAAAGAAAATAGTAAACGTGAGATTTGAACCCGGCGCTTACTCAGTCGCAAAGAACTTATCCAATACGTCAAACCGTTCGGCCAACTGGACTATGACGATTGTGGTGAAATTATGCTTCATAAAATAATATATACAAACAAATCGTTACAAAATGTAATTTTCATTCACCTGCCTTTTTAGTACTTATAATCCAAGAAAACGTTGCAGATAAGGTAGTTACTTACTTTACAACTTCCATCAAGGTGTTTTTGTGTCATAAAGTTGAGATTATATTTTTGAGCGGTCAGCGGAACAAAGCGACACACGTCCGTCTAGCAGCGCGCCTCAGCGGTCTCTGTCACATCGCGTAAAAATAAAAGAGAAGTGAAAAGACGCCGCGGTGGCACGACGTTTCGTTCGACGCGTTCGAGCCAAGTTATGATTAAATTAAATAATAGTTAAAAAAATCGAATTTTTATCGATAAACAAAAACAATGATGCTATTTGTCACAATATTTACCATCAATCTTGTAAATTTTGTCAAGATTTGTTTATAAATTATCGAGATAAAATTGTATGCGTTTAGGCAAATTTCATGCTTAGAGGTTATTTCATGATTTTTTTCTATCGAGAAAATTTATCGGAATCGTGTTTTGGATCCAATGGTCCACTCAGAAATATGATCAAGATTAACACATAATTTTTTTACTGCTTCAAAATGAATACATTATCTTAAAAAAATGTTCTGTGAAGCCTTTTTGACTGTAAGATCGCCTTAAGTAAGTAGCGACTCTTACTACCACACAATGGACGTACGAGTGCTAACTACCTCCTGCCATATTAACCTAGAAGTTGCCTCTCTGTCTTTCGCATAATTGAAAATGTGCGAAAAAGTTAGCTCTTGTTGGAAATGCTAGCAGGGCCGTGGGTGGCACCTGTCTACAAAAAATAGAAACCGTTCAAAACTTATTGATGAAAACCAATGACTGTTTCAAAAAGGGGGATGACGCGTGACATCCAAACATTCTACCTATAAATATGGCTCGGTTCAAACAAAGTTTTGACAAGTACTTCACGTGCTATCACAAACGCCAGTTCGATTGTTACTGAAGTCGATTAGGCCCATGGGCCTAATTTGTGTGGTCCACGTAAAGGAGTTCGTCCCGTATCGTCACTATTTTCTTACATCATGATGAAAACATTGCAAAAATTACCATCATTTTGTTGAAGGGCTTTATTGCTTCCATCTAGTATATAGTACGTTACATAAGTACGTTCTAAAAGCCTAATTTATAGAAGTGTTCGAGGCCTGAACTGCCATTTTGTGGTCGACGCCTCTAAACGCCAGCGTTCACCCGCAGGGTTATTAGTTATTAGCGAAGGTCGTGCGCTAAAATTGAAGTATCAAGCTAAATTATGAAAAATAAATATTATGATATAACTATGAAATATTTTCTTGTTATTACTTGGTATTTCACCAATAATATAATATTATGTAGGTATGTAATTATATATGACGTTCGTATTATCACGAATATTTTTCATGGCACTGAATTTAAAAACTCTTTCCTGTTTGGTAGGCTGCGGAATTCTCAATCACATAGTGACTTATTGAGGAAAATACTGTTCGCATTTCCATGTAGAGAATGAATAATAATTGTTATTATAAAAGTTTTCTTTACGAAAAGTAAATTGCTTTATTCTAAAGTTATATGATTATTTACGGGATATTTTACCGTGGTAAGAAAAAAAAGCTAGGAAATATCGGGAGCTCCTTCCACAACCTTACCACGGTAAATATCCCGTAAATAATCATAATATTACTTTAGTGAACAACCTATGTAAGTATCCCATAATATTTTTCTTTCTTAGTAGATAAGGATAGGGTAGAGGAGGGTAGGAGTTAGGCGTTAGGACAAAGAATATATCTACACCAAAATTAAAATCTACACTAATATTATAAAGAGGAAAGATTTGTACCTATTTTTGTATGTTTGTATGTTTGTAATGAATAGGCTCCGAAACTACTGAACCGATTCGAAAAATTCTTTCACTGTTGGGAAGCTACACTATCCCCGGGTGACATAGGCTATAATATATTTTGTAGCGAGGCCGAAGGCCGAGCTTACACTCGTGCGAAGCCGGGGCGGACGGCTAGTCACTTATAAAACTAAAGGAAGTAGGTAGGTCTATAATAAAAATCTAGTGGTCCATATTGTACTACCGATTTGAAAATGTTCATATTTGTCATCACACTAATCACACTTATATCATATAATTATGTGAAAGTTTGGATGGATGGATGAAAGGATGGATGTATGTATATATATACATATATATGGATCTTTGTTACTCAATCGAGCAGCAACGGCTGGATGGATTTGGATGAAAATTAGAACATCCATTGCTTATGTCCTGGATAAACACATGGTCCACTTTTCATCTCATCATCATCACCACGCGGGTGGAACCGCGGGTCGCAGTTGGTATTTCATAAAAACAATAAGTTTAAAAAAAATGTTTCTTTATACTGTTATAATTATATATTATGGTAAGAAAATTGTTTATTGACTAATTGAAAATGAAGAAACTGACTTAAAGAATTCTATATGATAGTCCATATTTAGAGAACTTACTCTCAAAGCCTTACAGGCTGGCCTCACCTTATATTAACAATATTTCGTTCACAGTTTTAGTTGCATTTATACCTATTGCGAGTGCGCCAAATGAAAGTTTGGTTTCCACTTGTACGACGTAGAGTTGTAAATTGAAACTGGTAGTTCATTTGTGTTTAAAACTTTGTGACTGCAGTGTTTTTGAGTAAAATTGAGCTGAAACAAAGTTTAACTTTCAAGAGGTAGAGTAACAAAACGTGGGTATTCGCCAAAGAACCAGAGTCACCGACATAGCTATTAAAATTTGCAGGTTGAAGTGGCAGGCCACATCGCTCGAAGAACCGATAACCGACAACTGATGGGGAAAGACAGGTTCTTGAGTGGAGAACACGAACCGGAAGACGCAGCGCATAATAGGTAGGCCTCCCTCTAGATGGACCGACGACATCGTAAGAGTCGCGGGCATTCAGTGGATGCAGATGGCAGGATGTCGTTCAGTGTAGAGGTTAAAGGGGAGGCCTATGTTCAGCAGTGGACGTCTTCTGATTGATGATGATAATGAGGTAGATTAAGTTCTCTAAATATGAATTACCATATAGATTTCTTTAAATAAAACACAGAAGCTAAGCGCTCAATTTTTGAATCACTCGTATGATTCTGCATGAAAATAATGCAAAATGAAATATTTTCTGTTGATAGAAAGCAAATTAAAACTGTTCAAACCAAACCATTGCATTAGCCTTAGCGCATAGGTAGACTTTACACACGTAGGTAGGTAAGTAATCGTAATGGCATCGCTGTAGCAAAACTTAACATTTATACCTATCTAGCGTCCCGCCCCGGCTTCGTACGGGTGTAAATTTTCTTATATACTAGCTTTGTCCGCGATTTCTTCAGAAAAAAATAGCCTATGTCCATCCTCATGATACATACTTTTACCTCGCAAATTTTTATCGAGATCGGTTAAGCCGTTTAGCCGTGATTATGTAGGAAACAGACAGACAGAGTTACTTTCGTATTTATCTTTTTAACCGACTTAAAAAATGAGGAAGTTTCTCAATACGCCCGCATTTTTTTATTATACCTCTTAGTATGAGAGCAGCACTTAAGCTAAGCGAGGGCTATTAGATATCGATTTAATCATAATCGCAGCCAATATTAAATGAATCTTCGGTTCAAAGATTATACGAGCAAAGAATTTGAAACTTTCTCAGATGCTTATAAACACATAAGTTAACATTTTATCTGGACCTCCGCCAGTTGGCAGTATCCCTGTGGCGACGACCTCGTCCTGTAGACCAGAGATGTTGAAGATGCAAATTTTTTCACATCAGCGGATGCGAATGCGCATGCAGTTTTTTTTTACGTTCACATCTGCAGATGCGGATACAGATTTAGATTTTTTAACAAAAAATTATTTATAAGATAAAATAACAAGAATTGAATAGTTTTTCATATTTTTATTCATTATTAGCAGAAATTATAAATTGCGGAGCATTATCACACTAATTTCATATATGTGAAAGTTTGGATGGATAGATGTATGGATGGATGGACGGATGTTTGTTACTCAATCACGCAGAAACGGCTGGATGGATTTGAATGAAATTTGGAACATACATTGCTTATGTCCTGGATTAACACAAAGGCTACTTTTCATCATCATCATCATCACCGATTTTCATCACCACGCGGGTGAAACCGCGGGGTGCAGCTAGTATTTAATAAAAACAATATTGCAGGTTTCGCTCCTTTGGTCAACGAGCACGTGCTGATCGCCGGCCCCACCCAATTTCTTTCTTGTAGCAACTTGTGCGACATCCGCATCCGCATGCAACTCCGCATCGATTATTGCGGATGCGGAAGTCGTTGCGGATGTCTAAATTGATGCGGAAGTTCTGCATTTGCGGATCCTACTGGATCATCATTCGCACGATAAAAGTCACCCGTTGTAAGTACCATTTCGCTAATGTATTAGCTGAAAGTGTTCACAAATTCCAGGTGTCTGTGAAGTAAGATGTCGTTGCCCTAAGGCAAAGAATTTATAATATTGGCCAAGGGGTACGCTTCTAAGTTTAGCAACTGGGTAGGCGTTTGAAACGAGTTAAGGCCCTCTTTTCGCACTTTTAGCAGTTTTGGTTTTTCTAGTTTATTTGGTCTTAAAATGACAAAAATTACTAAAAGTCGGAATAGATGGTGCCCGGTGCTATACCTCAGCTAAAGGACGCTTATATCATCATTTGCGAACGGCTATGGTCTAACTCTAATGCTTTCCTAATGTTATCTCTATCATCATCATCATTTCAGCCATATGACGTCCACTGCTGGACATAGGCCTCCCCCATCGTTTTCAAAAGGACCGGTTGGAAGCGGCCTGCATCCTGCGCGTTTTACTGCGGTCTCCTGTCCATCTTGTGGGTGGACGTCCTACGCTGCGCTTACCGGTCCATGGTCTCCACTCGAGAACCTCCTCCTCCACTCAGCCCCATCGGCCATGTGTTCTGCGTGCTATGTGCCCTACCCACTGCCACTTCAACTTGCTATGCCTCTGTATGCCAGAACTATTTTTCTAATAAAACTAATAATCTTGATATTCGAAAACAAAAAAAAAGTTTCTTCGCTTCCGCCATCGACACGAAGATTATTATACCTACCTACTATTTGCAATGTTATTCTAAAGAAAATTCCAAAAAAAAATCTTTTTAATTCTCAATCAGTGAAGTTGAAAACGTGCGAAAGAGATAGCTATGGCCGGTGAGCGTGAGCTTAACCAATTTTGATAAATCAGATGTCGATAGATTCCTCAAAATTTAGTAATGACAGGGACTTCAGCATCGGTACAAATATAGCGGCATGTAAATAAAATAATAAAAACATATCAAAATAAAGTGAGGTTTGATACTTTTACGATGGTGTTTTTAATTTCACTACAGAAAGAAATAAGTAATTATTAATATAAAAAACCGTCTTCATAAAAATTTCAGAACTGGACCAAATTAAAATGGTACCACACGAGAAGTACCAGCTTTCAAATAAAAAAGATATATCAATATGGGTTCACCCAGTCGAAAGATCTGTACCCTTAGTACAAGATTTGATAGTTTTCGAAAACTTTTTCGTTTTCGTTTTGTTCCATACATTGCCGGGCTAAAAGCTATTCGAAACCTTCTTTCGTATCAGAGTGAAGCAACCTATACTGTCGATTACTACCGATTTTAGTTCTTCCGCGTTTCCGCTAGAGGCGTTTTGCTGAAATGTATGGAACAATACAAAAAACGCAAAAAAAGTTTTCGAAAACTATCAAATCTTGTACTAAGGGTACTGAGGTAACAAACTCAAAGAAAATAAATTATAAACTGTCGAATTGAGAACCTCCTCCTTTATGGAAGTCAATTAAAAAGTTTATTTTTTCCGTTACCACAAATACACATTTATAACTATACATTAGTGTAGGTAGGTAGTTAATAAAGAAGAACTGCACTCTGAAAGCAAAAGAGGGTAAGTGAGAAATATTATCTTTCCTGTGCACAGTGGCGCAGATTAATACGAGAGAAGCCGCGGGCACAAAGGAGTGTAATAACACTGGCTAGCATTGTCTGCAAATGCACAGTAAAATGAGATCAGTAGACCCAGCCTCCTTACTGTAAACACGTTTACTAAAGTCAAGATAGATTCTTTAACGCGTACACCAGAAATAAAAATAAGGTTAGGTTAAATTGGTAATGATAGCCAGTGAGATATAATATAATAGAGACGTTATAGGTGAACAATAGTGCTTTAAAAACTAACTAAAACCGCCGCCGCCGCCGTGGTGATCGCCTGAATTCGGCTTTGGTCGCCGATTATGCTGCGATCTCGATCACTCTCTCAGACAAGTCGATCTAAACATCTCTCTCATACACTTCGTAGTGACAACAGCCGCCTAAGATAAAAAAATATATATCTTAAATGATAGCTGTTAATGTAATGTATGCTTCGAAAAATAATACATGGAAGTCACAACGCGTAGAAAATTATACTCAATAATCGTCCGTAGTTTCATATATAAACATACGAACTTCTCTCCTGAGAGAAAGAGACAATTTTTTCTTTCTCTCCCGTTGGTCAGAAGGTGGTTCGTCAGCCAAGTTGAGGTGTCTGTTACGGCTTTTGCGGTGTGTTACGGCTTGTGCAACTATTGCGTGACTGTGAATCCATTCTAGCTGCGTATTAAGTCCAGCCAGATTGTGTATTGCCGCGATTAGCGCGTCATTGTGGCATATTTGTATTTTTTTGATCAAAGCCTGAAATAAATGAATTTGAATAGTAACTATTTGCCTACTGGAGCTGGTACTCCTCTGTGACGAGTTACGTATCAGCACCTGTCTTGTTGGCGCCTCGCCAGAGCGACACGCGTGCAGGTCAACTTGCGCTGGTGCAGTCTCTGAAAATATCACCTCTCATTTTAGTACCTTCTTTAATAATGCTTCAAATTGATAACTGTTTGAACTTTTTGAGATGTCTTAATAGAGATGTTATAGGCGAACAACACTGCTTTAAAAACTAACTACGGCTCACCGCCCGCACCCTTTGTGGTGATCGGATTGTTCGCCTAAAATATCTCTATTTATTACATCTCACTGGTTTTAAATAATAAAGTGTTTTACATACGTTTATAGGTAGGTACCTACATTCACGCCTCCTTCCAATTGGGGTTGGCAGAGATCACTTTTCTCCACTTACTATTAGCATAATAGCAACCCACATAATATCGTGTGATAAACTAGACCAGAGACCTAATATTATGCAGTATAAAACAGTACTAACTGATGCATTGAAGTGGAAACTGGAGATTTGTGTACTGGTATCGGATGGCCGCCATTCGTGCCCAGTGGAGTGGTATCGATACTCCGGTAAACACTGGATAAACTGCCTTGCGAGTAGGGTTACCAAATTAAAGTTTGAAACCTCCTGGGGCCCAACTCTAAACGCGGGCCCGAATAGGTGCAGTTTGCAAAATCACGTGAACGCGAACCTTATGCGCCGACATACGATTTGCGGGCGCGTGTTTTTTTTTAATGATGAAATGGGCTAGCGTTTGACCACAACTCGCCTATTCACTCTTGTCTTGAAGAGACCCAGGTTGTAATTTATAGGGAACACCGAGGCAGGGAGCGCATTCCATTCCTGTGCAGTTCGTATTAAGAAGGAATTTTGGAAGCGCTGTGTACGGACTTTACCAAAGTTTACGATGTAAGGATGGAATGACCGCCTCGATGATCTATGGTGGAAATTGGATGACGGGATCAGCCTGAACAGCTCTTGTGCACATTCTCCATAATGAAGGCGATAGAAAATTGACAGACAAGCTACCCTCTATGCTGGAGGCTGTGCGACATCTTCGTGATATTGCTAACTGCACCTATTCAGGCCCGCGTTTAGAGTTGGGCGTAAGGCCCCTAACCTAAAGCTAGTTAAATCAAAATAAATAATAATAATAAATCTTTATTTCAGACAAATGAGATCGAGTTCCTTACATTATTGACAATATCACTATTTGACACAACATACATTTTGTTTTTACAATATCAATTCTTAAAATATAGAAATAAAACACTACATATTATATATGAAAATACAACATTAATATAAAACTAAACTTAACTAACGAGACCTATAATAAGACTATTCCAGTATTTCTGGATGGAACAATCAGGCTTATCGGTTATTGTACTAAGGATGCTGTTGCTGCTACCACGCATTCTGCTCAACAGGGAGTAGGCTTTTTTTCTCATAATGGCGTGAAACCCATCAGTTCGCGCCTGTGTAAACATAGCTGATGCACTACAAAATCGTGGCAGCCCCAGCAGCATCCTAAACCCGTTGTTGTACTGGACCCTCAGAGCATTATAAGCTTTTTTGGTATATGATACCCATAGGCTGCTCGTGTAAAACGACTGGCAAAATGCTTTAAATAGAGCAATTTTGACGTCATCCGTACATCGAGCAAACCTACGTATAATCATGTTACACCTCACTACCAATGCTCTGCGCTCCCTTTCAATATCCTGATCGTCCCTAAGATCGTCCGTTACTATGTGACCAAGATATTTAAAACTAGTAACAACGTTAAAAAGATTTCCATTTAGAAAGATGGGAGGAATTAAAAGTGGAAAGTTGTTTTTTGCCTTGAAAACCATGACTTCGCTTTTCTTAGCATTGTATCTCAAGCCATGTTTTTCAGCAAAACTCTCACAGTAACCTAATAATTTCCTAAGACCACTAACCGATGGGCTCAGCAACACCATATCATCTGCGTAACTGATATCATTAACGCTTGTGCCATCTATGTGGCACCCGACACGGGTGTTAATGAGCTCAACGATCAACTGGTTAACATATAAATTAAACAGTTTAGGGGACGTCAACCCTCCCTGCCTGACTCCACATTCCAGGATATAGTCCGCTGACATTTCATTTGCCCATCGCACAACATTTACTTGATTATTATACCATGTTTTAAATATCTTAATTAACTCTACCGGTAACTTTATATCGCGTAACTTTTCCCATAGCTTCAAGCACAAGATCGAAAGCTTTAGACAAATCTAAAAAACATGCATATATAGGAGTTTTTCTATCAGTATAGTATTTAACAGTGTGCTTGAGAGCCATGATGGCACTTTCTGTGGAAAGACCAGCTTTGAAACTAAATTGAGCGTCATGTAAGTTTAAGTGACCGTCAAGTTGTCTTTCAAGCACACTGTCAAATACCTTTGCTATGGTCGTAGCAAGTGAGATGGGTCTATAGTTCAATTTGTCTGAAATGTCTCCGGTCTTATTTTTACTATGGGAACTACTATTGTTTTCATTAGCTCTTTGGGGAGATGACTATGGCTTAGGCAGAGTGAGAAGAACATGGACAAGATTCTAGGCAGGTGAGGGCCAGCACACATCAGGTGCTCAATACTGAGCCCATCATGACCCGGGGACTTTCCTCTCTTCATGTTATATATTATTTGTTTTATTTGCTTAGCAGTAAACTTGATGGTTAGTTTAGTACCCTCGACCTGTGTATCGGGCACCCTATGCGTGAGAGGAAGAGTTGACTGAACCTTAAACTGCTTCATAAACAGATTTGCAATATCATTTCTATCGCTAATTCCTTCTACACTAACAGGAAGACGAGGCCTTGTATTAAGCTTGCTTGTAGATTTCCAAAAGTTTTAAAGTCTTTATTTTTATGATGAGTGGCCAGTATATCCATTCTGATCTGATCTTGTTGATTTTGGCACCACTTCAATTTTACCTTGAAAGCTTTTCTACTGGAACACATCATAAAATGGACCTGCAACTGGCTTACCTGCATCTATCCAAGCTCGATACATAAGCCTCGCTTTCCCGCGAATCTCAGCTACATATTCCAACCTAGCACTCGTCTCTTATTTTTTTTTTTTTATTTAGTTGACGTTAAGATTGCAGCGTTACCTAGTACAGACACTTTATCAGAATACATTTTATCCAATATTATATTATGATCTACATTGTTACAAAAGGTGTCACTGCAATTTCATAATAAATCTGGAAAATTAATATCTCTGAGCTTCTCATGGCAAAGTAAGTAATATTTATCAACTTGACCTCTTGAACGTTTTAGTATTTTGCGGTTAATTTTTGTAAGAAGATTTTTCTTTTGTCGAGATTTACTCGAATTACATCGCCCATGCTAAAAATATCTCACAATTTACAAAGCTGGACAAAGTCCGCACAAAAGTCTAAAAATCGTAATGATTCGTCGGATGAATGGTAACCCTACTTGCGAGTCGAACGAAGCCTTATTATTTCAGTAGCCTGCGCTCGGCGCGGACATTCCGTCAAGAAGTGCACATTGTTACTGGAGAAAAGTACTTATACGCCAATTTGTGGCCCTTCAAAACTACAGGGGCCTTACGACCAACTCAAAACGCGGGCCCGAATAGGTGCAGTTGCACAAAATCGCGCGACCGCAAAACGTATCGCCGCGCGCGTTCGCGTGACTTTGCAAACTTTACCTATTCGGACTCGCGTTTAGATTTGTGCGTAAGGCTCTAGGTTTACTTTTAGTTAGCCAGCCGCCTCTTATAGGGCTTTGGAACTAATTTTTAGGGTTAAATCTGTTTGTCCGTCCGTCCTGTAAACGGCTGTATCTTTTGAACCGTAATAGATAGTTGAAATTTTCACAAAATATGTAGATAATGTTAATTTATTAACTAAGATAATATTATAGGCAGAGGGTACCAATACAGCCTACCGTCCAGAAGTTACATTTACAGGACGAAGATTTCTGTATTTTTGTACGAATTCAGAGAATTCTTGAGGAACTACAAATGTTCGGTCAATTTTAGTTTTTGTGTTCGGTAGTTTAATTACTAACAACTGACCCTGTTGTTCTATGTTCTCTATTGTTATATTTGTCAATTCAATACCTCGGGCATGCGCCAGTTATACCGAAGATAAGAACCACCTAAAACAAGCGAAATATAAAAATAAGTAAGTATGTTTTATAGGATTGTAAGAATTTAAAAGATAAATGATGAAGTATTACCAATATGTGATTTGTTATTTTACGTATCTTAACAGCTAAATATAGTCATCAGGGGCTTCATTTATGAATGTTTTCACGTCTTGCGCTGTAAAAACCTTTGTCTTTTTGCTTTTGTGCCCAGCTGATTGTCTTTTTAGAAAAGATGATAATTTTGAAAAGTTCTTGATATTGATGTCGTGTTTAGTACTCATAGTTGCTTTTAACATTGAATAAATGCACCACAAACTAGATGGCTGCAGCTTTTTTGATAGCTCACTAAAGTATGTTAAGAATATAGTCTCAGATAAAGACTTTACTCGTTTTTCTTTTCGCCATTTCATGAACTCGTCGTAAGTTTTCAAATATCTCTCTTTAGAACTTTCAGGCAAAATATTGTTAATTGCTGCTTCAGCTTCCATTTTCATTGAATCGGGAGTGCAGCTTATATCTTCATCACTTGCAGAACTCATGTTTTTTTCCTAATTAGCCCGTTATTATAAAAAAAAAAAAAAAAACAATATTTGAAGTAAAAGTGTTCTATGCCTGCCTTTTTTCCACTGAAGTGAGATTTTTTTCTGTGCTTTTTTCATCTTTTTTTAAATTATTTTTTTCAAAAACGAAATTGAGCTTCGCCGTTCGATATTTAAAATTGATGACTATTATACTCATACGAAGACAAGGCTGAATAGCGAAGCGACCTCTTTTGTCATTGGGCTGAATGCATGATGTCTATTGCCAGTATGATGGTTAGATGTACGCGAATTTTTTTAAAGAGTGAAGTTTTTTTTTAAATTACTTACCGCCCTAGGGCTTTTCTAGCTACATTATTACCCTAGAGAGCTAATTGGTCACCTACAAGCCCCATTTGGGGGTAATAAGGACCTACTTACCGAATATGAGAGATGTAAAAAAGATTTATCAACATCTCGTTGTCATGAAATTGCACGCGACATAGACGTTTTTTTCTCACAGAATATAATTGTTTGCAAAATAATAAATTTGACGTTCATCGCTTTACAATTTAAACAAAGTGAAAACATCCTAAACACGTACTCCCCAAGGTCCAAAATTATAATTGTAAATTTTGCTAATGAGGGTAGGTACAAATATCTTTTTGGACACTTTGTTATGTAAAACAGTTCCTTTGTGTTTTTGGCGGGAAATCGCGACAACGAGAAATGATTGCTTCTCTGATGCTAATGTTGAAATTTTTAGGGTACCTACTTATCAGTCAAAAATGATAAATATGAAAATTAATTACTTAACCTTTATTTTCACAAAAAACAGAAAAATTTACCGGCTTGCTAAGAGTCAAGCTCACTCACCGATGGTTTCAGTTTATAATATAGTACTCTTTGACAACATAAAATACATTAAGTTCACAAAATAGGTACCTACAATAAGTTCCGGACGACAAACGCTTGACTGCCATCTATTGGCAATAGGTCCAAGTAAAGTTATTAAATTTATTGGGAAACGTTTCACGTTAGACGGGAAATTAAATTTTCAAACAGTTTATTTGTTTTTGTAGCTAGGCCGGCTCATCATCATCATCGGCCAGAAGACGTCTACTGCTGAACATAGGCCTCCCCCTTGTACGCTGTACCAATCTGACGCTGTATGGATTGGACATTCGTATAATTATAATATCATGCTCGTTTTTGTGTTTTTTTTTATAGTATGGTTATTGTTTGATAATAAAGTAGTTAATAGTTATGTACTATTTGTGTTCAGTTTTCCCCAACACAAAACAAATTAGTAGGTAGATACATAAGTTTGCCTTGCCCAGCCATGTTATAAAATGTCTTCTCTTGTATTGTAAGTATATTTTATTGAACAAATGTGAAAAAAATTAAAACCACATCTCGTCAGCGCCATCTATCGATGGTTGCAGAACTATATTTGCCAGAAAACCGCCCATTGTTCGTACGTCTTCATCGCACTAGCAAACTTGACATTGCCGTTTCCATACAACGTATAGCGACCGCGTTACGAGTTTGTGTAGTCATAAAGACTATAGGCATAGAATTCATTTTTCAAGTACATTTTTATGTTATGATGTCACGATTGTATGGCAAAGACAAGGAATTTAATGTAAGATTAGCTGCGCCCCGCGGTTTCACCCGCGTGGTTATGAAAATTGGTGATGATAATGATGATGAAAAGTAGCTTATGTGTTAATCCAGGACTTAAGCAATGTAAATTCCATATTCAATCCAAATCCATCCAGCCGTTTCTGCGTGATTGAGTAACAAATATCCATCCATACATCCAAACTTTCACATAATTAAATGATATTAGTTTGATTGAGAATAAAATAATTAATTAGGGGCCCCTGTACTACAAGTTGGCTTGGCTTTCAAGGCTTTAGCATGCCCTTAACCGAAAAATCACCACCACGCACGTGAATGTCATATGTCATTTATGTCATGACTAGTTAAGTACCAACATATTCCGAATTATACCAATAGCGCCAATGCGCATGATGAATATGGTTTTTTTTTATGAAGAATCCATATCATGCAAAGCCAATTTTAATCCTCATTGTCATATCAGTTACCTTTAAATTAATATAATATTTTATCTAAGTAGTTTGAACTAAAATGATAGGGACAAGCGACCATCACTGACAACTTGAATCGGTCTTTCCCTCAGAAAGACCGAAATCCACGCAATGAAACCAACGGACAAGTCAAATGAGAAGAGCTTGCTATTACGGACGTTACTGTCGAAAGCATTCAAGATGTCGAAGGAAACAGCGAGCACTTCTCCGTATATCTCGATAATCTCACTCCAGATGATGTTGGCATACTCTAGGAAATCTCCAGAGTATGGGTTTTCGCGGAATCTGAAACCACAACAACAAACAACAGGGATAAATTATTATTAAGGTGGTCAAAAAACTGTTGAACCTATGTCTGTATGTATGTATGCACAGTAAAATAAACGGAAGACGAGGCGGTAGGTATGGTTCTAATAGCAATAGCCTACTCAGTGTTGGCCAAAAATAAAGCGAACGAAACGAAGTGAAAATGTCCAACTTCAAAGCAAAGACGTCCGCCGTCAGTCAGTCAAGTGAAGTCAGTGTTTGTTGAAATGATAAAAATGACGAGTTTTGTAATTTTTGTTTAAAAAATCATAAATATTGCGTGTTATCAGCATGACTGTTTGGAAGAAACTAGAAAATGAGGAGTGCTATGCTGTTGGTAAGTAATTTTCTAATATCGTACAATCATAATGTTGTTTTTTTAGGAATATTTATGTTGCAGTAAGTCTGGCGCTTTACCTCCCGCGAACATTAGTTAAATATAAACATTGTCTCAGATTGTAGTAAACGTTACCTCCTGGGCCGTTATCCTGTTAGAAATTGACCTTAATTCCTTACAATGCGGACCAAAACCAACTTGTTGTTTGACCACTCCCATTTTTGTTGTTGACTGATAACTCATTGAAATCACGCCTAATTGGATTTAAAATGTCATAGTACGCGGCTCTTTTTGTTATATTGTGATGTAATTATTCTGATAGAAAAAGAACCTTACCTGCTATGGTATTGGTTAAGTTAATTGCAACTTGATTGGAGATTATCAGGCTAGAAGATAGATTGGTTATAGAAATGAAAATTGTTTAATTGTTTGTTGTTTAAATGTTTAATATGTCAATATTTCCAATGTCTAATAAACATACCTATTATTAAACTCGGTCCAATCATTTGCTCTGACAGCTGAGATAATATTGTAAAAAAAATGTATGTAAACCACACATTCTGGTCACTTTTGCTAGATTTTTGAACGTAAGACTGTAGAAGGTACCTGGTGAAAATAATAAGAGTTTTTTTTTTATGACACTGAGTGACGAGACGGGCTAAGTACCTCGCCTGATGGCTCTTCACGCTTGCCCATAACAGCATAACACCACTCAGAATTTTGAACTTCAACAGTTCAAAACCCTGGATGGCAATGCACTGCGCTCGTCACTCTGAGATATAAGATGTCAAATCTCTGTGTGCCCTGTAATTTTGCTGGAAACATTGCCCTCCAATCCGGAACACAGTAGTTTTTGCACACTACTGCTTGGCAGTCGAATAACTGGCAAAGATGTGGTTCTTTCCCAGGCGGACCCCTGCAAAAGAGTCCTACTACTACAAAATGTTTTAATTCAGCTTTTTACACTGTTATTGCCGCTATTAGAGCAAATAGATATGTGTTATAACAATCCTGACATTTCCAACACTGCAGTATCGATGGTCACAGGTAGACTAAATGACTGTAGGAGTCAAAGAAAACAATATACATCGGGATGTGGTCCTTTCACTCTTTCAAGAGAAGGATATTATATAGAAGAATTACTGATGAATGAAAAGGACAAGAATAAGATTTATTTTAAACACTGTTTTAAACTATCACGGTTGTTCACTAAAGTTATATGATTATTTAAACCACATATTATTTGATATTATATTATTTGAACTTTTTCACCAACCGCCCGCATTCTTCAGTCTTCCCGTGAACATGGTGCATGTAACTGCGCCGAAATATCGGGAGCTCCTTCCACAACCTTACCACGGTAAATATCCCATAAATAATCATATAAGATTTATTTGATTGCCAAAAACAATGAATAGGTACATAAGGTAAAAACAATGTTTGGCAATAGGGGCATGCTCAGCGCCATACTGCGAGGTCCCGAAAGGTCACGCAGGGCTGGTTTTCAGCATACCCCTTTGCTCAGAAAAAAAAAGATGGTAGGTGAGCATTAGGACAAAGCTGTATTATTTACATCCCGCTCTACATATCCGGTTATTTGATGGCCAGTCCTGCAACTGGTGACAGACAAATCAAGATATTTTGCTGAAAAGAACTGTAAAACCCTTAGATTTCTATCGTTTGTGACTTTGTTAATATTCCCTAGAAGTGTATTTAGTGTTTAGTGATGATAAATTGCTGTATGATGGCTGTCAAAGCAGAGTCGATATATATGATTTCCTGTCTCATGTGGACACGGTATCCCATATTCTATAGATACCTATTCACTGGTAGGAGTATTACCGCTTTTTTAATATATAAATAACTAATAACCTTTGGATTCCACATTTTGTGTTGTGTCACGACACAAAATTCACAGTATTCAAATATATGTGCCGTTTAAGCGATGTCTTGCTAAGCAATTTAAGGCACCGTGATCCTTTCCATGTCAAACAAAACAATAGTACTGATAATGTAATCAAAACAGTTATCAGCATTTTTCAGGGAAAAAGTGATGATTATTTCACTGATAAGGTTTAGATAGTAACAATAACATTCATAGAGCTATGACTTTGTAAACCACACTAATATTATGGTAGCTATATCCCACCGTCCGTTCATCATCATCATTATCAGCCTTTCATTTTCCTCCTGCTGGTACACAGGCCTTCTCTCAGAGAGAGAGAGAGAGAGAGAGAGAGAGAGAGAGATTGGGCCGAGAGAATGGACAGAGAATCCACCATGCTGGCCCAGTGCATGTTGGTGAATGTGATATGGGTCATTCCATGTAACGGGTGTAACAGGTCGTACACTTTCAAATGGTAATTAATCTTTTATAAGGGAAGCATATTCATTTTATAACTTAATTAGACACTTTTTAACCTATATTAAGTTAATGATTCTTTTAGTTTTCTATAAGTTTTATAGATTTCGAGAAAATCAGCCACAAGTACCGTAACGGGCGTAACTTGATTTTGCCTCACTTCCGGATGGCGCGAAATTTTTGCAAAACTCTGCGAATTTCCATTGTTTTATGAATAAAAATTAACGTTAAGCTGTAGCCAAATTAACAACCCACCATCTACAACATTTATTAAAGAAAAACAAGCGATAATTTAAAATTTACGTAAATATTTGTGCGTAACGGGCGTAACAGGCTTTTCTAACGGGCGTAACGCGTACGAATAAGAAACAAAATTTGATGAAAAATCTTTAATTACTGTAACATTTTTGAACACAAAACAAACTAATAGATGTAGGAACTCAAGTAATGTAATTAAATGTTAAATTGAAGGTTTACTTTCAAAAATATCAAAATTGTACTATGCGCGGATACCCTTATATTAGAGCATTAGATCAAGTAAAATTAAAAATACTTTCAAAAGGGACATCAGATACTGGTCTTGCTCATTGCTAATGACTACTTTTGCAATATTATAAAAAAAAAACCTCTCATTCTTCGTCACTAAAGGAACTGAAAAATCGCAGCATACTTATATATTCAATTCATTTTTTTTCCCTCTGCAGTTATTTTGATTAAGACAAACGCTTGAATTTTCACAGAAACTGCATTGGGTTCTTGTGACTCTTCATGTTCATAGGCTCTTCTCTGTTGCGATCTCTCTCCTTCTCTTTACGCAGGAGCTCGACTTGCTTCGCTGGGTAATTTTTCATTCTTTCCCGAATTTTTTTCATTCTTTCTTTGGCTGAAGGCATCGTTTCGTGAACCTTGAATACCTACCAACCTATAAGCTATTATACAAAACATCCAACATGCAAATAAAGTTAAATAATAGCAACTAAAACTTATATTCACCATAAACGGTCCAAAAAAAAAATACCCAAAGTGTTACGAAATCTTACTCAAACCGGGTTATTAACATTATGCCTTAAAAAAATGACCCAATTCGCTCTCAACATTACGTGAAAGCTATTTTTTTTCAGCCGCAAAGCTTCACCAAAACTGTGTTACACCCAAAAACGGGCGTAACGAAATTTGATTAGTGAAATTATCATAATTGACAAAGTTTAGTATAAAATCTAAGACATTGGCCATTTGTTAGCAAACATTACCTCATTACCTTACTTTCCCAAAGCCGTGAAGCTGTTAGTGCAATAAGTAAGCTACAGACTAAACTTTTCCCTTATTTCCGTAACGGGTGTAACATGCGATGTCCCCAAATTAATTAATTAATTAAATTGATGTATTAAAAAGTACTATAAACAAAGGAAAACTTACCGATTTACAGAAAATTTTACGTCTACGAAGCAGTTCATGTATCACTACTCAAAATGGCGCAAAGTTAGCTTTGATAATTAACGTCATATTAGGTTTACAGTTTTGCCATTATTAGCTCCAAAAGTCTTTACCACCGGGCGAATATTTTGTCATACTTCAACAAAAGAAAAAAAAATGTTAAAAAAATATTTTTTGTTAGAATTTTCAGTAAATTCATATGATTCAATGTAATTAGGCTTACCTAAGCAACTAATATATAAAAAAGAGTACTTTTATATTTTTTGCTGTGGTAGCGTTTTACATGGAATGACCCATATGTCTTTAAACTTTAGAGGTTCTTGGACATACCAGTTTCCTCACGATGTTTTCCTACACCTTGAGCGATGGCATTGTAACTACACATAATTTAAGTACTAAAGAAGTCATTTGTGCAGGGTTGAGGATTGAACTGCGTGCCGTCAGTATATAAAGCGCACATGCTACCTCTCAGCCACCAAGTCATGCATTATTATTTGGTAAATAAGTACTTACCTCTCGCTTTACTAATAACGCTAATGGGATTCAATTAAATTATCGTAAAACTTTTTGAAATGCTAATTAAACACATCAATATTTAATTAGCATGTTTAATTGATCCTTAGCGTAAAAAAAACATTTCAGTAACGCATAAATATACCTGGCTAAAATGTTTAAATTACTGACACTATTAGTGCTATGTAAGTTTTTTAAAGTTAGTTTCTACAGGGTTACGCATATAGACTGTACTAAACTGAAAGGAGGTCAGTGTTGTACTCATCATTATGACCAACTTTTACTATGGGACTAACCCTGAAATCACTAATAAAATATCAGCTGTTCCATAGAAAACAGTCATTGTCATTGACAGCCCCGTTAGCTCAGTTTGTAGTGTACCTGCCTTCTGCGCTTGGGGGTGTGGGTTCGATTCCCACCTAGGGCAAACATTTTGTGTGATGAACATTTGTGTTTGTTCTATGTCTGGGTGTTAATATCTATTTAAGTATGTATTTAAAAATATATATGTATGTATAATCAGTCTCTGGCAGCCATATTACAAGCTTTGCTTAGTTTGGGGTCAGATGACCATGTGTGCAATAATGTCCCAGATATTTATTTATTGTTACTCAAGAAAATTTATGGTACAGCTGGGTTTTTTTTTCGCGATTTTATGGTTGATCCCATAGTAAAAGCTTTTCATAATGATGAGTACTATGAACTCCTTTCGGCTTAGTACTGTTTATATGCGTAACCCTGTCGGGTATTAAATACTGTAGTTACTAATATTTGATTTTAAACTCTCAGACCACGCCAATCCAATCAAATGGCTATAATCAGTATCTATAAGATGAAGAATAATTCAGCTATCAGTCATAGGATAATCCAAGTATTCCTAAAATGGTAATTCGCAATTTTTTAACCGACTTCTTAAAAGTAGGAGGTTATCAATTCGACTGTTTTTTTTTTGTTTGTTACCGCACACTGGGTGAACCGATTTTAATGATTCTTTTTTTTATTTGAAAGCTGATGCTTTCTGTTTGGTCCCATTTCAATTTGGTCCAGTTCTACTATGTTATATTTTTACAATGTAACTTTTAAAAAGTCATTTCCACACAAAAAATATTATAAGAGACATCCGTCGGAACACAGTACTAAATCAGGTATACGCTCTCTAAAACCGATAGTGCCTAATTAATGCACGCGCTATGTGATAGAGGGCGCATATTTGGTCCAGTTCTGACATTTTATGAAGTCGGTTTTTTATATTGATAATTATTTTAATCTAAATTCATTTAACTATTATTATAATGTTAAGACGAGGTTCTCCCACTTTTAAGCAATGCTTGTTACTACAAATGACCATAATATATTGCATTAATGTCGCATTCAGTGGAGCAAAACCATGGCTTACATAAAGTTGTACGTTTCGCTATTTATATTTTTGAGGTTTTTCTCATATTTTGCAATATTTAAGTATATCTATAATGTAAAGTGTACTTTTACGGTTCCCTTCATAATTATGAAATCTGTATATTTAGATATTGTAGACATCATTTAGTATACTGGTATTAGAGTGAATCCAAAAAAAAAAAACAAGAAGAAAAGCTCATATTGGTGTTACTTTTTTTTTTCTACCTAGCGAAATGACCTCAATCGTGTTTTGGTAAACATTCAATTTTGATATTACCAGATAATTATATGGAAACTAAAACTAGAAAGACTAAAATTGCTAAGAAAATTGCTAATTGGGAAAATAGGGCCTTAATATTAATAACATTATATTACATAAGCATAAATTGAGTTTTAATTGTGTCTTCGCCGAGACACTGCGAGTTTCCGTTGTGAAAAGAAACCCGAGAATACTTGTGAACTGTTGTATTTCTTATATTTTGGATTGTTAGCACAGAGGTGTGTGGTTCCGAAAAGGTTGTTCGTTGAAGTCTTGAATGACGTGAAGTGATTTTATATAATAATAAAATGGTTAATAGAGGGTACATTATGTCGGTAGCCGTAAAAAGGTTTGACATTTGATTTTCACTGCTTTGTTGATGAAGCGGTAATTTCAAGCCGCGACATATTCCGCCCCGTTGACAGACCATCGGTCTTCAACCTTGAATTTGTTGAATTTCTTCTGGCTTCGGGAGAGGGCACAATCGAACAAATGAGCGCCGAACGGTGCCTCTCGATGTGAGTACATCTGCGACTCGGCTTATGTTGTCAGGTCCCATGTAAAGCTTCGTAACTCTCCCAAGTCTCCAACATAAAGGAGCCAGATTGTCTTCTTTGATTAGCACTAGATCGCCCACGTCTAGGTGTGCAGTCTCCTTGGTCCATTTTTGTCTTTGCTGGAGCTCCGATATGTATTCCTTCTGCCAGCGGAGCCAAAAGTGTTGGCGTATTTGTTCCAGTCTTTGATACCGTTGTAGCTTGTTCGGATTGACATCTTGTAGTGCAGGAGATGGGAACGTCGTCAACGGTCTTCCAATAAGAAAGTGTCCTGGAGTGAGGGGTAGAAGGTCGGAAGGATTGGAAGACATGGGACACAAGGGACGGCTGTTAAGTATTGCTTCCACTTGTGTGAATAAAGTTTGAATTTCCTCAAAGGTTAAATGTTGTTAAAGGTTAAATGGCTGTCGCCTATGGGCTCTAGTAATGTGATGTTTAGCGGATTTAACCCCAGATTCCTACAGGCCTCTAAAATGAGGTGAAAAAAACTGGGATGTTTGAGAATCTGATCCCTTCCTGTGCAGCAAAGTCAGAAAGAGAATCATGATTTGCCCTTAAAAAGGACCTTAATTCCTTGGCCGCCGCGGTGAAGTTTCGACCGTTGTCAGAGATTATCTCCGCTGGTTTACCGCGACGCGAAATGAATCTGCGAAGTGTCATTATGAAGTCTTGCATGGACAGACTGCTCACTGCCTCCAAATGTAGACACTTATAACGGGTATCTACAAATATACACAAATAGCATTTAATTAATCTAGCGCCACGTCCTTTACGATTTATTATGTAAAAGGGACCCGCAAAGTCTATGCCGACCGAGAGATTAGGAAAGTCTGGCGTGATGCGTTGAGCTGGTAGGTTTCCCATCTTCGGACAAAGTGTTTTGCCTTGAAAGCGGCTGCACTTTACGCAGTTGTGTACTGTATTGCGAGTTAAGCGTCGCCCGTTTATAGGCCAAATGGTTTCCTTGACAGTGGCCAATAACAGTTGAGGGCCAGCGTCCATTTGTCGGATGTGTTCGCGAGCAAAATATATATTTGTGAAGTGATGTGATGAGTCAAGAACTATGGGATGCTTTCTCGTGTATGAACAGTTGGAAGCGTCTATCCTGCCACCTACTCGTATTACATCGTTTTCTAGAAAAGGTGACAATGACAATAGCTTGGATTTCGCATTTAAAGGTGAGTTTTGTTTTAACATTTTGTATTCGTTAGGAAACGATTCTAGTTGAGCCATGAAACAAAGCTGATTGAATGAGTCTTGCAGCTCATTGGCAGTCAAAATACCAAATTGCTTGTTAGATGGATGTTTTAAATTGAATATGAATCTCTTTACATATGCAAATGATCTTTGTAATTTAATAAAACTTGAATATTTTTCGTATTTTATTACAGGTTCTGCGATAACAGCTGGACTGGATTGGATGATCTTCACTTCAGGTAAGTCATTTTGATTTTTATTTAGTTTGAGATATGGCCATTCACTTTCATCTTTGGCGAGAAAAGCTGGACCATGCCACCAGAGATCTGAACCTTGTAACTGACTAGGATTGATGCCTCTAGAGATCAGATCAGCTGGGTTTTGATTTGTGGAAGTGTACCGCCATGCTAATGGATTTGTAATATCAACGATTTCGCCAACACGATTAGCAACGAATGTCTTTAAATTTCTAGGTGGGCTGCGTATCCACGCGAGAACCACGCTGGAGTCGCACCAATAGACTACACGTGCAGGTTTGTATTTGATTGATTCGAGTACATATTTAGTCAACCTGGCTGAGAGTAGAGCGGCGCACAACTCCAACCTAGGAATTGTCGTGGGTTTCAGAGGCGAAACTTTTGATTTGGCGCACAGTAAGTTAATGGTAACTTCATTATTGTTATTTGTTGATTTCAGATACACACAGGCCCCATAGGCACCTTGTGCTGCATCGCTGAATGAATGAATTTCTATAGTCTTTGGATTATCGCAGATAACGTTTCTAGGTATCTTAAGATTAGAGAGATGATGCGTGTTGCTAGCAAATTCGTCCCAAGATTTTATAATGTCTTGGGGAACGGGTGTATTCCAGTCAATCTTCAGGAGCCATAATTTCTGAAGAATCATCTTTGGTTGAATAATGCACGCACTTAATAATCCCAAAGGATCATAAATCCTGAATGCGTTGGACATTATCGTTCGTTTAGTAACATTTTCAGTATGAATGTGTATAGGTTTGAATGGAAAGTGTAAGTAATCTTCGGTAGGGCTCCACCCCAATCCGAGAGTGCTCGAGGATTCGCTTATAATTAACTTATCTTTATTTGATCGGTGCTCAATGTTTTCGACAAGATTAGGTGAGTTGCTTTTATATTTACGCAGTGGAAGACATGCTGATTGCAATGCTTCAGACACTGACTTTTGTATATGACGTAGTTCTTCCTCACTATTCGCGCCTGTGATCAGATCATCAACATAAAAGTCGTTTTGAATTATTGATTTGATTTGACTGTCCCTACATTCCTCTCCGACTTGCCACAAACACCTAGTGCTCAAATATGCCGCGCTTGCTGTACCATAAGTGAGGACATCTAAGCATAAGGTTTGTATAGGGAGTGACTCATCGTCTCTCCACAAGATCAGCTGTAAATTCCTGTCGTCAGGATGTACTTGCGATTGTCGATATGACTTTTCAATATCTGCGCAAAGTAAAAATTTGTACTGCCTTGATCTAATCAAGATGGAAAAAAGTGAGTCTTGGACATTCGGGCCTACCATAAGAATGTCGTTGAGTGAAAACCCGGAGGAAGTAGGTGCTGAACCGTCGAAGACAACTCTGATTTTAGTTGATTCACTGTCTTCGCGGAACACGGCGTGATGACACAAAAAATATCCTGGAACAGGATGAGGATCTGCAGATACAGATAAATGGCCTAATTCGGCATATTCGCGAATAAATTCTGTATATTGCGATTTTAAATCAGGATTATTACGAAATCGTTTTTCTAGATTGAGTAGGCGTTTTTTAGCCATATTGTATGAATCACCTAAAGTATCAGGGCTGTGCTACAATGGAAGCTTTACGCAAAATCTACCTGTGCTCAACCTAGTAGTGTTGTTGACGAAATGCTCTTCGCACAGTTTTTCTTCACTGCTTCGAATTGATTTTTGTGGGATTTCTTCATTTTCCCAGAATTTTGTTAGAATCTTGTCGATGTTTGCTTGTATGTTGTATGATTTATCGTGAGACTGATCAATTGAATGGTTGTGAGATTGATTGTATGACTGGTTGTGTGATTGATCGTTTGACTGGTGGTACGATTTATCACTTGACTGATTATGTGTTGGATCGCTCGATTGGTTGTACGATTGATCGCTTGATTGTTTATGTGAAGAATTAGATGTATTTTCTGTATGTTTGTGTGCATGATCGCCTATATAATAGGGTGTATGATTATTTGTATGTGTGGTTGCATGTTTGCTTACACGTTTGCTTGTATACGTGATTATTAATTGTATGAATGTTTGTGTGTGTGGTAGCATGTTTGCTTACACGTTTGCTTGCATGAACGTGATTATTAATTGTATAAATATTTGTGTGCTTGATTGTATGAATTGTTGAATGAATGATTGCATTGTATGTATTTTGCAGAGCTTGCATGAATGGGACCAGCTATGAGCCAGCCTAGTTTAGAGTTGATAAGTTTAGGACTTCTAGGCCCTAATGATTGTGTTTCATGACGCAGAACGTCCCAGAATACGTCCGCTCCAAGTAGGACGTCGATTCGTGATGGTATGTTAAAGTTAGGATCAGCTAACTTTATGTTACTTGGTAACTTTAAGTTTTGTATGTTGATGGGAACCTTCGGCAGTTCACCTGTTAGCTCCTCGAGTACTAGACAAGATAAGGTAGCTTTGTATGGATGGTGTTTTGAATGTATTTGTATAGTAGAACTTTGAACTACTTTGTTGCATGAGTTGTTACCTATTCCAATGACCTTTATTGCATCTATTGATTGTGTACTTAACTGTAATTTCTGTTTTAAGTTTTCAGAGATGAACGAGGATTGGCTGCCACAGTCCAAAAGAGCGCGCACTGTCTTCGTCGCGTGAGTCACCGGATTGGATACTTCTATGACTGCTGTTGACAAAATGACTTTGCTAGGAGCCTGCTCGGAAAAGTTTACAAATGACTCCGTATTAGTGGAGGGCGTTGGAGCCACAACACCTGGATGAATGATTGTGGCGTGTCTCAAATTGCAAATTCTGCAAGTTCCTAAACGACAATCTGAAGTTTGATGACCTTGTCTTAAACAGTTGCTGCATAAATTATATTTTTTTATGTCACTTAACTTCTCATTAGTGTTTTTATTCTTGAATGTGGAACAGTGATAAATGCGGTGTGCATCCTTGCAAATGATGCACGATAGCTTCTTTTGTGATTGACTTGTACTTGTAAATGTTTTTACATACTGATTTCGGTCGTGTTTATTATTAAAGTTCTGATTACTGTGTGTGTTTGTGTTTTGTTTATAAAAACTGTGATTAGGTCGCGAAGTAGCGGGTGTCATTGTGTTTGATTTATTACGACTTATAGCTTCAAGAACATCAGCGCGATCAGTCAAGAAGTGGTTGAACTGATCTAGGGTTGGAACATCGTCGAACGTGTTACGAAGTTCTTCCCATTTTATTAGAGTGTTGGTGTCTAGTTTGGACGATAACATGTAAATGAGTAGCGTGTCCCACTTGTCTGTGGGCTGACCTAAACTAGACAATGCGCGTAAGTTCTTCATTACGTGGTCAACGAGAAATCGTAAGGAACGTTCCGACTCGCGAGTGATCGATTGCATGTTAAAAATAGCATTAAGATGCTGACTGATAAGAACTCGTTTGTTATCGTACCTTGAGCAGAGCAGTGACCAGGCGTGAGCGTAATTTAATGATGACACTTCGAGATTGCATATGACACGAGCAGCATCCCCTTCGAGATAGCTGATAAGATAATGAAACTTGTGAATATTGGTTATATTAGCGTTGTCATCGACGAGAGCTAGAAATGCATCTCGAAATTGAGCCCAGCGGAAATAAGATCCGTCAAATTTCGCTATTTCAATTTTCGGTAATTTGAACCTTGAATTCTGATCATGATAGCGAGAGTGATGGCAAGGAGTTTCTCCCACCTCTGACTTGCGGCGGGTTGCTACTTGAATGTTTGCATCTTCGACCATTACTTTGGCTCTTGCAATGCACGTGATAATGTCTTGTTCAATGCTTTCCCTCTCCTCTATCTCAGAATCCAAAGAATCAGAATTTAAAACCTCAATTTCTGTTTGTAAATTATCAAAGTTACTGGCTAATGACTCAAATTTGTTTAATTTTAGGTTAAGTTCGGCTAATTCTAAGCTATTTATCTCAGCTGATTCAAATAATGCAAGATAATTTTTAAACTTTGTGATTTGGCCTTTAATTGAACTGCGTTTTGTATTTAAATCTTTTAGTTTATTACCAGATTTTGATGATTCAGTAGCCATGATTATAAATGGTAAAATTGGCACTGAATTTTGTTGTAAACAGTTGCGTTTGTTTTAAGTTACATGAACCTGTGATAAGAGTGTAAACAAGCAATGGCTTAATTTACATTTACTGTGTGAAACTTATTTTGTAGTAATTCTCTTTGAATATTGATTTTTATATGTGAAAATCTTTTTGACTTAGCTGTAGTAGGATAAGGTCTCACTCTCCCCGACGTGATGAGAAGATACTGCAGGAATCTGGGTTCCGAAGACGCCCGCCAGGTGAACGCGAACAGCTGATCGCTCGAATTTGTATTGTGACCGGGGCGTACCGGTTATATCTGAAATAGTCGGCAAATCGG
The DNA here is from genome assembly GCA_949125355.1 of Agriopis leucophaearia. Classification (NCBI taxonomy): domain Eukaryota; kingdom Metazoa; phylum Arthropoda; class Insecta; order Lepidoptera; family Geometridae; genus Agriopis; species Agriopis leucophaearia. Next base: position 10,783,854 of record OX421283.1, read on the forward strand.
GTGAATAGCGAGAAAAAACACTGTTTTTGTTGAATATTATGACTATGACAAGGATTTACTTGCTATTGTTTTGTTTGTTATGGAAAATATGCGGAGATTGTGATAATAAGTAGGTCACTGTAGGTCAAGCAAAATGTTTGTTGAAAAAGGTTGAAAATTGATTGATTATGGGATGAAATGACTTTCTAATCACATAATAACTAAGTACTTACTAGAATAGTTATGTTTTATTGATAATTAAGCTATTTGTAGATTGTTTGTTATAATTTTTTGAACATGAACTTTAAATTTGTAGGTAGGTATAACCTCTGCGCGGTTTGAATGTGATTATGTTAATTTTGCACCTTAATGTACAAAATATCGCATGAAATGAATGTATATTGCCTTTGTGAACTGATTTGATGACTTAGACACACTGTGGAGGCAATAACAAGTGATTTTGATGTTAGGTTGGGTATGGCTGAACGACAAAGGAAGGACACTTATCTTTTGTGAGTGATTTTCCGTGATCCGTGTGAAGTCTTATCAATGTTGCTACACTGCCAGATGCTACCGGTGCTTGTTGTTGAATCCTTCTTTGCTTCAGGTTACAGGATTGGTTTATTTCACGTGGATGCTTCGGTTGCAACGCCGTTGTCTTGATGCAACATGGCACGTCGACGAAGTCCGTGAAAAACGTGATGTTGAGGTCGCCAAAAGAAAAAAACTTATGTCTTCGCCGAGACACTGCGAGTTTCCGTTGTGAAAAGAAACCCGAGAATACTTGTGAACTGTTGTATTTCTTATATTTTGGATTGTTAGCACAGAGGTGTGTGGTTCCGAAAAGGTTGTTCGTTGAAGTCTTGAATGACGTGAAGTGATTTTATATAATAATAAAATGGTTAATAGAGGGTACATTATGTCGGTAGCCGTAAAAAGGTTTGACATTTGATTTTCACTGCTTTGTTGATGAAGCGGTAATTTCAAGCCGCGACAAATTGAGATGTGGACGATGACTAAACAAGATCGAGAAAGGCTGGAAGCATTTGGAATGTGATGTTGAAGGCGCATGGAAAGAATAAGCTGGAGAGAAAAAAAAAAACAAGAAATATTAGATATGGTAGAGGAGAAAAGAAGTCTACTAGCGAGTATAGAGATTAGAAGAGGGAAGATGTTTGGCCACCTTGTACGACATGACAAATTAATGAAAACCATCATAGAGGGAAAGGTAGAAGGAAAGAGAGGACCGGGAAGACCAAGAAGATTATTCGTAGACCAAATAAAAGAGAAGGCAAATGTCATGTCGTACAGGGAGGTGAAAACACTGGCAGAAGACCGTCAAGCCTGGAAATTACTCTACCGACAAGAGCTACGCTCTTAAATGTTTAATGTATGAGTTTTAATTAATTAATGCCTAGTCACATATATTCCTAAATGACACACATATCGAGTTCGCACGCTAAATTATTCCAACTTTGCCATTTTGGTTTTACCGGTGCATCAGCACCCTGACACAGGGTCGACTACATGCTGAAAGCCCCCTCCGCATATGGGATGTGAATCAAGCTACCATTACAGGGTAAAATAATAGAAATGCGACACCATATGACGAGACATGGAAAGTAATAGGGCCCGCCCCTATTATTTTCCTGCACTCGACACATACCCATTATCATTATATGTGGCATCTCCAATCTCTAAATTAATTTGATTTCTACCGATTTCCAAAAAGAAGGAGTTAATCAATTCAACTGTATTTTTATTTTATTTTTTATTTATATGTTTGTTACTTCAGAACTTTCGAATGGGTGAACCGATTTTGGTGATTCTTTTTTTATTTGAAAGCTGTTGCTTCCCGTGTGGTCCCATTTGAATTTGGTTCAGTTCTGAGATTTTGTATTGATAATAATGTAACACGCTTTTATTCTTTGCACTTGTAACTATGCATATTGAAGTCGGTTTTTATTGTGATCCACTTGTCACATAACAGAGTATGAGTCAGACCAATGGTTCTCAACTTTTTTGTCATTTTTTTTCCCGTAGATCATTGCTGTAGGCTCCACGGAGCATCAGGCACCAGTGGTCCATGCTTTAAAAACCAGTGAGTTAGATAGAGCGTGGAAAAGTCGCGTATATCTACATATGAATATCTTAATTAAATGGTTCACACTTATAGCTTCTTTCCACTGCTGAGCAAAAGTCTCCCCATCTTGGGCCTAGAGAGTACATTATTTAAATTCATCATTCCAACATCTGCTCGGCCAGCATGGCTAGCATGCGCACCTCGACATAATCTTGTCGTCACTTTGTCGAGCGAGAACGCGGCAATGTGTCTACGGATTCATATACATCTGTCTCGCTTTGGCACGATAAAAAGAGTCGACAAAATTTTGTAGCGGCAGATACTCAAATAAAAAATTAAACTAGTTCTTTTTTCACATTTGTATTGAACCATGTTCCAACTTTTTTTTTCTCAGAGGATTATGGTCCCGCACTTCTCGTGCATTTGCCAGTGTCAGTTCATGTTTTTATTTTCCTTGTATTCGTAATGAAAAGCACAGTGTTTACCTCGGGGTTAAATACTTATTTAGTCCCTCGAACTATTAGCGCCTTCGGTACGCTCGGGCGCCAAACCCCGTCTTGGGACTAAATAAGTTACTTTCACCCCTAGGATAACAAAGATCTGTTAATTTCGGTAAGTAAAGGCGGCCTTAATGCCCCCTCCCAACCCCCCTGTATCCATCAATGGACGACCCTATCCTATGTGTATTTTATTCAGTCGGACTACATCTTGGAGTGTGGACAAACCCACCACGTACACCCAGGCCAGACCACGATGAACATCTGCTTTTCATCAATGCGTTGTCAGTAGGACCTGATGCTCCCAGAATGCTGCTTAAAATGAAGGATCCTCGTCTGCACGTACACTGCATGCACTGTCCCACGGTATATTACCCGGTGTGTGGGACTGATAATATCACATATTTGAATGTATGCTGGTTTTACTGCAAGGAGGGGGAAGACCGCAATGTGAGCAGACGAGGCGTGTGCATATTTTTTTGATATTGTTAATTATTAATAGTTCCTGGAACAGCTATCTCTTTCTAAGATAAAAAATATTAATTGAATTTTAAACAAGTATAAATAGTTTTTTTGAACCCCTATAATCTACAAACGGTTGCACAGATTTTTTAACCTACTTCCAAAAAGAAGGAGGTTCTCAATTCGACTGTTTTTTTTATGTTGGTACCTCAGAACTTACGACTGGGTGAACCGATTGTGATGATTATTTTTTTATTTGTTAGCTGGTGCTTCCCGTGTAGTCCCATTTCAATTTGGTCCAGTTCTGACATTTAAATGAAGTCGGTTTTTTATATTGATAATTATAAATGTTATTTGAATCATAGCTAAGAACACTCTCGATCAAATCGCCTTTCAAACAAAATTAACTAAATCAAAATCGGTTCAGCCGTTTGGGAGCTACGATGCCACAGACAGATACACACGTTAAATTAAAATTATAATATCAATCTTGAATAATGGCGCGGCTTTATTTGCTACGAAGTTAGTAGAAAGTGAAATAGCTCGGGTGATACACGCGTGATTGTTACTGTAGAAATCGTAAAAAGAGAAATCGTAAAAAGCGCATTAAACAAGAAAGTAAGGAAACAAGCATAGACAATTGACAGAAAGAAAGAAAGAAATAAAAATAAATATCTGGGAAATTATTGCACACACGGTCATCTGACCCCAAACTAAGCAAAGCTTGTAATATGGCAGCCAGAGACTGATATACATACATATATATTTTTAAATACATACTTAAATATATATTAACACCCAGACATAGAACAAACACAAATGTTCATCACACAAATGTTTGTCCTAGGTGGGAACCGAACCCACGCCCCCAAGCGCAGAAAGTAGGTTCACTACTAACTGAGCCACTGGGGCAGTCAAGAAATATATATATCCTTTTAACAGCAACACTAGCTAACATGCCATTATGAAGAACCAGTCACCGAGATTGCTATTAAAATTTGCAAGTTGAAGTGGCAATGGGCAAGCCACATTGCTTGAAGAACTGATGACCGAGGAAGAAAGGTTATTGAGAGGAGACCACGAACCGGAAGACGCAGCGTAGGTAGGCCTCCCTCTAGATGGACCAACGACATTGTGAGAGTCGCGGGCATCCAGTGGATGCAGATGGCAGGATGGCGTTCAGTGTGGGGGTTAAAAGGGGAGGCCTATGTTTAGCAGTGGAAGTCTTCTGGCTGATGATGCTGAACACTAATTAACATAGTCAAAATCATAGAGAGCTTTAATGTTGTCTCACAAAAATGGCCTCAACTCAGCATACCAACTTGGTGCTGACTTGCGCCACTAACTGTCAGAAGCGGCGTCAAATTTGCAATTAGCGCAATAACCACGTAGAACTTGGCTTGACACTGGCAATAAATATTTGAGCATTAGCTCAAATATTATTAGCATTAGCTATAAAATTATCATAAAACTTAAGTCCATTAAACATTTAAAACAATTGTAATGCAGTATAAATACACATTTATAATAAAAAACGGTTTCTCGGTAGGCACTTATTAGGTTCTATATAAATAAATATTTATTAAAAAAAATATCTTAATTATTACAATGAGAACAAATATCTTAATTTTGCGTATATTTTTTTGCCAATCAATGTAATTATTGGAACTTGGCTCAACACATTACCGTGGCTGGATTTTTCATTTAAGCTTATGCTATTAAATTCTCATAAAACTTAAGATAACCATTTAAAAGACTAATTGTAATGCAGTATAAACAAACATTTATAAATAAAAAAACGGTTTCACGTATTAGATACACTATATTATTATTATATATTAGGTTCATAAATAAATATTCATTTAAAAAATATCTTAATTTTAAAAATGAAAACAAATATCTTAATTTTGCGTAAGTATTTTTTACCAATATGTATTTATTGGAACTTGGCTCGACACTTTACCGTGGCTGGATTTTTCATATGAGCTAATGATTTTCAATTCTCATTTAACTTAAGTTAACCCTTTAAAACACTCATTGTAATGCAGTACAAACGAAAATTGATAAAAAAATATTTTTGTTGTTTTTTTGTTTTCTAATCTTACGTGAGTAATTCCCGTGTAATATAAATTAAAATAACAAAATAATCTTCAAAATCGGTTCACCCATTCAAAAGTTCTGAGGTAACAAACATAAAATGATAACCTCCCTTTTGGAAGTCCGTTAAAAACTTAGTATTCTCTTTCCTTCAGTCTATTTACTGCTGGGTGTGATATCTGATGAGGAAATTGAGGACGAAGAAATGCCGAAGCTTGGTGAAATAATACAGAGTAATAAAACGTACCCGTCCGAGTACATCAGGCACGTCAATCCATACGAATCAAATGTAATAGAGACGAGGTATCTGCTACCACTGGAAGACGTCCGTCTCCATACGAAGGGCTGCAAAAATTGCCCCAATCTGTACTTTCCGTTATGTGCGTCAAACAACATCACCTATTTGAATATATGCTGGTTCTCGTGCAAGAATGGAAACAGGACCAGAGTCACCATCATCAGAAGAGGAGTTTGCATATATTATTGAAATTGTTTAATATAATTATCAATTTGGAAAAGTTGCATATATTATTGAAATTGTTTAATATAATTATCAATTTGAATAAGCATTTTTTTTTTATACGCAATTAAGTTTTTTAGATGTCATATTTTTTCCAGTTATTTATTACGAGGGCTGTTGCCCGCGACTTCGTACGCGTAGATTTTCATATACGCTTTCAACCTTTTTTTCTCCCTTAATCCGGCCCTTGCGCAAAATAACATAGCCTATACTTCAATCTAATCACAGCTAAGCATATTCGTGAAAACCGCATTTAAATCCGTCCAGTGATTCAGGAGATGTGCGTGGACAAACAAACAGACAGACAAAAATTCTAAAAACTGTCTTATCGCTTTCAGCTGCTTATTTTAAGACGCCCAGTGTATTTTTTTTTTGATAACTCGCAGTTACGTTTTTTATCTCTACGTTTTTATTCTATCTATAATAGAAACCAAACTGCTGTACTGATTTTAGTGAAATTTCTATGGGAACAATCTGAGAATATAATTATGCTTTCAAATACTGCAAAAGAAATTTTCCAATTCGGTTTATAAAGGACGGTGTTCTATATCAAACAAATATTTAAAAAACCTGCCAAGTGCGAGTCGGACTAGCTCATGAAGAGTTCAGTACCATTACCTATCTATAAAAACGTCAAAAATATCATATCTGTTGTTTGGGAGCCCCCCATAAATATTTGTTTTATTTTAATTTAATTATTTATTTTCAATGTGAATATATAACTAAATATTCTGTGAATATTTCAAGCGTCTACATGTTGCCGTTACCAATGCATTGTAAAAAAAATAACATAGTAGAACTGGACCAATTGAAATGGGACCAAACGGGAAGCACCAGCTTTAAAAAAAAGAATAATCAAAATCGGTTCACCCAGTCGAAAGTTCTGAGGTAACAAACATAAAAAAAACAGTTGAATTGCGAACCTCCTCCTTTTTGGAAGTCGGTTAAAAATAATTTTGTTTGAATTAGAACGGCAGTCAAGGCATTTTTGTAAGAAATTTGTTGTAACCAGTTGCACCCATAATAAACCCATAGCAATTGTGACGCGGAGTTCGACGCGTTGACATAAATAAGAATGTTCAATCACATATCTGTCACAATACCTGGCGACAGAGTTTCCTTCTCATTTCCGTTCTATTTACTTCTCTTTTCCGTGTTTGCATCCGCACCTTACCATATCTCCCTCGTTTGTCATATCTGAGGCCACAACGTTGAAATTTGGTACACGTGTAGACAGTTCTCAACATGAAACAATCTACGCAGTTCCTGCCAACCCTTCTTCCGCAAGGAAGTCCAATAAACTCATTTATGCTCTGTAAACATCAGATCACACAATATGTACCTAATGTTCATCATCATCAGTCAGAAGATGTCGACGTCCACTGCTGATCATAGGCCTCCCCCTAAAACCTCCACACTGGACGACAGCCTGCCATCTGCATCCACTGGATGCCCGCGACTCTCACAATGTCGTCGGTCCATCTAGTGGGAGGCCTACCTACGCTGCGTCTTCCGGTTTGTGGTTCCCACTCAAGAACCTTTCTTCCTCATCGGTTATCGGTTCTTCAAGCGATGTGGCCTGCCCATTGCCACTTCAACTTGCATATTTTAATAGCGAGTATTCATTCATTCGATAACTTTCAGAGGAATGGTCGAGCAACGTCGCATTGTTCAAATATGAATCGAATATTTATGCCATGTTTGAGAAAACATGTTTTTGCCACCCTTGTATCAATCCATATTTAATTACAATATTTAGTTACAGGTGTGAGTTATGAGTATCAGATATCTGCAGAGTTAGTATTCGATTAGACACGGAATCGTTATTTGTTTCGCACAGGGCAACGCAGCTTGTCATCGGAAATGATTTTTAACCTCCAACGTAGACAGAGGGGTGTTATCTGTGCCTGTATTTTTTTTAATGTCATAGGTGGCAAACAAGCAGACGGGCCGCCTGATGGTAAGCAGTCACCGTCGCCTATGGATACTTGTAACACCAGAGGCATCACAAATACGTTGCCGACCCTTTAAGACTCTATTAAATCGCCTTTGAAGAACCCCGTAGTTTCTGGGAATCACCGCGGAAGGTAGCTCATTCCACATTTTGCAGGTGTGAGGCAAGAAAGATCGCGTGAATCGAACGGTGTGCGATTTCCACTGATCTATGATATGTGGACCACTATTGACCTACTATTATTACATTTCTTCTGTGACATACGAGTAAGTAAGTTACGCACCTTTAGAGGGTGGAATGGCTTACCGTCTTAGGTTTTTCCTCCGAAGTATAATTTGGACTGCTTCAAACGAAGGGTGAATAGAGTCCTCAAAGGCAGGCAACGCACTGACAATGCCCCGGGTATTGTAGGTGTCTATAGGCACCTGCACCTGTGACCACTTACCATCAGGTGGCCTGTAGCTTGTATGCCACATATTCTATAAAAAAGTCTAGGTTTTGCCATAATCCCGGAGTATATTATTATAACATGGGGTTTGCCAGCTCTATCCCGCCCTAGGTCTCGATCAACACTCAATGTACGGGCCTAGCGCTCTCAGCTGATTCTAATCACTCGGTGTGCTCTATCTGATACAGTGATCCACGTTCTCCCCATGTAAGTACCCTAATAATGTCAAAACTATTACCTATACTTTTTACGAAGCCCTGGTTCAGACTAAGCTTCTTAGTTTTGAGCATCGGCGCAAAGTTGCTAGTCTAGATCGGTTTTTTTATCGGATACATTTTGGAATGTATATATATGTAATATGTGCATCAGTTCTGCATGATTTAATTCCCTCCTACTCATTTTTCTATCGGACTGCCAGAGCACGAAAAATTGACACCGCTTTATGGTTGACATTCCGAAAACCCGTACGAAGCGCTTTGATTCCATTTTTATTGTGCGTACTGCTGGTCAAGTGGAATGCGCTGCCTGAATGGGTGTTCCCCGATGGTTACTATCTGGGTGTTCAAGTCAAGAGTGTTTCAATCGGTTTCTTCTAGGCAAGCGTGATCCATAGTAGGCCGCATCATAGTTGGCGGCCAAGCGCAAGCCTGTTTTATAATTAAAAAAGAACAATTTTTTTTTGCATTTTGAGTCATCAATGACTTATTTTGATGATGATTACTGTGTTATCCTCGAATGTCCGTCACAATACATACATTTTAACTAACGCCTGTTTGAACCCGTAGGCCCTAGGACTTTAACTTACCTGGGTCAACAAGCAGTCTACAGTTGAAAGGCGATATCACTTAATAATTCATTCAATAACTAATAGTAAGCAGTTGACCTGTGACCCCAATATGAGCACAACTAAACTTAGTTAAAGCGACCTAGTTTGAACATAGCTTTTAATCATATACAAACGCATGGATGTTGAGTTTGGTACAAAATAAACGAAAAAAGCCTGGGGTAATTTATTTTTAACTGACTTGTTTTTTTAACTGACTTCCAAAAAGGAGGAGGTTATCAATTCGACAGTCTTTTTTTTTAAATGTTTGTTAACTCATAACTGTGAACCGATTTTGATGATTCTTTTTTTTATTTGAAAGCTGCTGCTTCCCATTTCAGCTTGGTCTAGTTCTGATGAAGGTGGTTTTTTTTACATTGTTTTTTTTTTTATTTTTATTTAACGATCAACATACAGTATACAAGACAAGACTTCAGTAGGTTCTCCACTAGGTCCATATTTTTTATGTTAAAACTGACTCATGTGCCGTGACAGCAAACAATATGACGCTCTCTTATGCCGTCATGCTTCACATCTGCCGGGCGTAGTGACACTGTGTGACTGTGTAGGCCAATAAAAAGATTTCTTATTTATTTTCTTTGCTTATGTATGTTTATTTTATGGGTAATGATTAGGCACTTGCTCGCTTCGTACGGGTTTTCGGAATATGAACCACTAGTCCCAGGTCGCCGTCCAGGCTTCGCACAGGTGTTTTTTTTAAACATTCTAGTAACAAATATAGCCTATGTTACTCATGGATAATGTAGCATTATAATGGTAAAAGAATTTTTAAAATCGGTCCTGTAGTTTTTGAGTTAGTCGTTACAAAAATACAAATCTTTCCTCTATATAATATTACTAGTCGACCGCCCCGGCTTCGCACGGGTGTAAGCTCGGCCTTCGGCCTCGCTACCAAATATAATACAGCCTAAGTCACCCGGGGATAGTGTAGCTTCCCAACAGTGAAAGAATTTTTCAAATCGGTTCAGTAGTTTCGGAGCCTATTCATTACAAACATACAAACATACAAAAATAGGTACAAATCTTTCCTCTTTATAATATTAGTGTAGACTAGTCGACCGTCCCGGCTTCGCACGAGTGTAAGCTCGGCCTTCGGCCTCGCTACAAAATATAATATAGCCTATGTCACCCGGGGATAGTGTAGCTTCCCAACAGTGAAAGAATTTTTCAAATCGGTTCAGTAGTTTCGGAGCCTATTCATTACAAACATACAAACATACAAAAATAGGTACAAATCTTTCCTCTTTATAATATTAGTGTAGACTAGTCGACCGTCCCGGCTTCGTACGAGTGTAAGCTCGGCCTTCGGCCTCGCTACCAAATATAATATAGCCTGTGTCACCCGGGGATAGTGTAGCTTCCCAACAGTAAAAGATGTTTTAAAATCGGTTCAGTAGTTTTTGATTTATTTCGTTACAAACATAAAAAAATCCAAATCTTTCCTCTTTATAATATTATTAGTGTAGAAGTGTAACTAAAGCGATGTCAATTTTCGCCTATTAATGTTTTTTTTCTATTACGCACTTTTTCAACAAAAATAGCGCATTTTTTACTCGCATGCAACCTCAATGAATAGTTATGCTAGTTAAGTAGGTATGCAAAGTTATTCAAGTGATGTGCAAAAATGTACGCAAAGAATGTTTTCCCGCTATAGTTCGACCAAACTTGGCACAGTTTTATGCAAATTGTATAATGTAATTACACGCAAGTCATGTATAAATAGAAACACTTATTAATATTCTGACCAGCTATGTTACTAGTGAGCTAGTGAATAAGAACTTAGTCATGGTAGGACTAGGTGATTTACGGTAAAGTGAATACGTGAAAAGAGTCTTGTACGTGTGTACAACTTAACATTTAAAAAAACCCTAAAATCGTACTTCGTAGAAAAAGAACAAACCACAAATGAAATATTCATATTAATAAATCGTTTATGGCGCCCCGCAGTTTCACCCGCGTGGTGATGAAAATCGGTGATGATGATGATAATGAAAAGTAACCTATGTGTTAATCCAGGACATAAGCAATGTATATTCAAAGATTCATCCAAATCCATCCAGCCGTTTCTGCGTGATTGAGTAACTAAACATCCATCCATCCAAACTTTCACATAAATGATACTAGCTGCGCCCCGTGGTTTCACCCGCGTGGTGATGAAAATCGGTGATGATGATGAAAGTTGCCTATGTGTTAATCCAGGACATAAGCAATGTATTTTCCAAATTTCATCCAAATCCATCCAGCCGTTTCTACGTGATTGAGTAACGAACATCCATCTATCTATCCATCCAAACTTTTACATACTCGTAGGTACGAGCTTCGACCAAAATAAAATGAAAATGAATGACGGGCCCAGTAGAAGCGCATTTTTGAAGCTTACAAAATGAGCGCCAGCGCTCATTTCGTCTCAGTCGGTCTCTAGCCGTAGGAAGTGAAACACGAGTCTATTGTTACGCGACAACGAAACATCTGACAAAATAATGAATTCGTATACTTTACCGAAGTGTAAATACACACATAAAACCGATATCTATTTTTTGTAACAAATATACTGTACATTTATAATTAAGTGTTGAAGTATATGTCCGACGGTTTTGACTCGTTTTTACTGATCAAGTTCAATGGTTAGGGCCCGTCCATTCATTTTATATTGGTCGAAGGGTACGAGTATATGATTTTAGTGTGATTAAGAACAAGAGAATTCAGAAGGTTCACGGCTAACGCTCGTAATAGCGCAGTGCGGAAAATCACAACTAACGAACCTTAACACGTGCTAATATGATTTGCGGTCGCGTAACTTTGCATCACCTAGCCGTAAAAAGAAATATAAAAGTTTATTTGTGACCAAAAAGCTACGTTAAAAAAATATTAGTAATAGTATTAGTAATAATAGCAACGCACTGCATGCGGCGCGTCCGCCAGCTGTCCGCTCTATGCGGATGCTGCTGTTCAGCCCTGACGAAGTTATTCGCATCGTAACCACTCGAATACCGGCGAAAACTTCGAAAGACGTCTACGGAGTTTCTATGAAACTGATTAGAACGATAATACTCCTTTTAGCCCCCATACTAGCTGAGTGTTTTAATAGGTGTATTAGGGAAGGATCTTATCCAAACGCAATGAAGATAAGCAAGGTATCACCGCTCTATAAAGGCAAAGGCAAAAGAGATAATATCGACAGTTACAGGCCGGTATCAATAATACCTGCAGTAGCGAAGGTATTTGAGAATGGCCTGAGCACCCGCCTTATGAACTTCCTGACATCGACCGACGCTCTGTCTGACCGGCAATACGCGTACCGCGAGGGCCGGTCTACCACGTCGCTGACCCGGGAAGTGGTGCGCCGTATATTGCGGGCCCGTGAAAGCAACCAGCATGTGGCAATTCTTTGCTGTGATCTGTCGAAGGCGTTTGACGTAGCTGATCATGCTATACTTGCTGTAAAACTGCAGCACTATGGTGTGAGAGGCGCATCACACGCCCTGCTGTCAGATCTCATGCAGGACAGATCCCAAATAGTGGTATCATGCGGTGGAATGGAAAGGTCTGAACCATTAACCTCGGTGATGGGGGTGGCGCAGGGCTCCTCAGTCTCCAACATATTGTTCTCTCTGCTCCTGAATGATCTGCCGGAGGCTGTGACCGCAGCGGAAATATTTATGTACGCTGACGATGTAGCCGCGGTAGTCACAGCACCCAAGGTGGATCTTCTGGAGCAGAGATTGAACGATACAACTTCTCAGCTGGCGAGATGGTTTAGGGTAAATGGCCTGGCGCTAAATTTATCTAAGACACACTTTGTTCATTTCTGTCTCTCAGGTCACCATACCCGACCCCTAATTGTTCAAGTGGAAGGTAATAGGATAGATCAGGTCGAGACCACGCCTTTCCTCGGATTTGAGATTGATCGGAGCCTGACATGGGAAACCCACATCAACAAACTTTGCGGCAGGCTGGGGAGCGCGTGCTTTGCCCTGAGTAGAGTCGCTAGAGTTGTGCCGGATGAGGTAGTGAGGTCGTGCTATTTTGCCACTGTCCACTCCCTGTTGCAATACGGTACGGAGTTGTTCGGCAGGGCTGCGGACTGGGAGCGTGTTTTCTTACTGTAAAAGCGCGCTGTCCGATCTATTGCAAGGATCCCGCAGGATGTATCCGTACGCCCACATTTTAAAAGGCTTGGTATTCTGACTTTGCCAGCACTGGTTATATTCCAAGTTGCGGTATATGTCAGATTAAACCAGGCCTCTTACAAGACGCTCGACAGCGCCCGCAACAGGGGTAGGCTGGCGGAGGTTTCCTCGTGCACTGGAGAGGTCGGCCAAGTCGTCACATGTTATGGGCCCGACAGTGTACAATAAGCTGCCGGAGCACATCACCGCGGCACCCAGTTTAGGCAGTTTTAAGTCACGGCTCAAACGTTGGCTTATCGAGCAGACGTTCTATAGCTATGACGAGTTTATTAAATTTTAATTGTAATTAAATAATAGGCACTACGCAGCAATATATAATATATATTTAATTGACATAGTGATTTATTCATTTTTGACATAACGCTAATGTTAATTAATTAAGATATTATGCTATTTTTTTATTTTATTTTATATTACTTTGACATTGATTATTTAATTATTATTACTTTTCTTTATGCGGTTAATATGATAGGTACATTATTACCATTGTACTACCTATGCTAGTTTATTATAATAAGTTTGTTAACCTGTTTTATTAGTACTTAGATACTAGTAACATGATATGACCTGTAATTACTAGTTACCAATAAAATGATTATGATTATGATTATTAATATAAGACAAAGGTAAAATAAAGTCACAAATCGGACGCAACTCAGCATAATGCCGGCTGTTAACCAGCGCTGGTCTTCCGTTGGATCCGTTTGGTGATGCCACGGTACAGGCACATACAGTACACCACTACTAAATAAAAAATAAAATAATAATAAATAAACTAATCAAAATAAAAATCTGGTATAAACTAATCTAAAGAACAACTAATACTAAGAATGAGGACAAACTAAGGTAGATACTCGTAGATATAAACACTGTTTTAAACTATCACGGTTGTTCACTAAAGTTATATGATTATTTACGGGATATTTACCGTGGTAAAGTTGTGGAAGGAGCTCCCGATATTTCGGCGCAGTTACATGCACCATGTTCACGGGAAGACGCATGTAACTGCGCCGAAATATCGGGAGCTCCTTCCACAACCTTACCACGGATTATATCCCGTAAATAATCATATAACTTTAGATAGATATAGTTTACCACTACATTTTGTTATTTTAATAAGGCCCCTGTACACACATTCACACACAAAATCTCGTATTTATTCTAAGTGTGATGGTGTAACGGGGTCCCTGTTCCGAATGCGATAAACACTTCCTGCTACTGTTCTCCTTATGGAGGATGATCAAGTATGGTAAGTACAATACCTTTGCCAAAGTTGTGGCCTGCCGGCGCTGATTATACGCGAAATTAAGCGTTGGTTTTATAGCATAGCAAAATATTATGGAAAATGACGTGTTTTCACACAACACATCATTTTACATCTATATATATAAAAGATCTACACTAATATTATAAAGAGGAAAGATTTGTACCTATTTTTGTATGTTTGTAATGAATAGGCTCCGAAACTACTGAACCGATTTGAAAAATTCTTTCACTGTTGGGAAGCTACACTATCCCCGGGTGACATAGGCTATATTATATTTTGTAGCGAGGCCGAAGGCCGAGCTTACACTCGTGCGAAGCCGGGGCGGACGGCTAGTTATTTATATTACACGGGAATTAGTCACGTAAGATTAAGGTGAAACGTTTCACTTTGGCGGGAAATTCAAATTTTAAACAGTTTTTTTGTTCTTGTAGCTAGGCCGAGTAATTATTGTAAACGATAATAATGTTTGCGAAAATGTATTATTATTCTTTACAAACTCACGTAAAGTTATTTATCTCTAATGCACATTATTACATACATTTGTCAATAAACAATTTTTTGCTGTTTCAAACGGTTTATTGCCAAATGTAAGTAATATGGTGAGTAACTGATTAATAGCTGTACATGATAATGTAAAGAACGACCAACAATTTTCGCAAACACTGTGTCGTTTTACAATAATTACCCGGCCTAGCTACAAGGACAAAAAAACTGATTGAAATTTAAATATCCCGCCAAACATGAAACGTATCACCTTAAGCCGGTTACTTCGACTCGGGAACTACTGAACTCAACAAGATCCCCTTCAAAATATATTTTAAATGGATATCAATACAAAAAACGGACTTCCACAAAAATTTCAGAAGTGGACCAAATTGAATGGAACCACACGGACTTCCACAAAAATTTCAGAAGTGGACCAAATTGAAATGGAACCACACGGGAAGCACCAGCTATTAAATAAAAATAAAAACATCAAAATCGGTTCACCCAGTGAAAAGTTCTGAGGTAACAGACATTTAAAAAAAACAGTTGAATTGAGAACCTCCACCTTTTTGGAAGTCGGTTAAAAATAGGTATTCGTTATACTATACCTACCTGAATTTTTTGTTCCAGATATAATTAATTTTTGTTTCACCTTATACAGCGAGTTTATTTCCTTTCCAGCAATATACAACTACAGTGGGGGGAAGGGAGGGCCCCACCTCTCCCTCGAAGTGGGCGAGCTGGTTCACATACTCCGCGAGACGGGGCACTGGTACTGGGGGCGGAGTCTCCGTCGCGATGGCATCGGCGCATTCCCTAAGAACTACGTGCTGATACGGAACTGCGTCGTGGACAGGTGAGGCAACTACTTGATGAACTGCATTGTAGACATTATGATCACCAGGGGCCTTACGCCCAATTCTAAACGCGGGCCCGAATAGGTGCAGTTTGCAAAATCTCGCGACCACAAACCGTATCTCGACGCGTTAAGGTGCGTACTGACCGACGTTACGGGGCGTAATGTTACGTGATGTACCATTCGCAGTGAACGTGTTACGTTACGCCGTGTCCGTGTTTATCCGTGTAACATGCTCGATGCTCGCCCCTGCTCCAAAATATTTGCCACTCGTTGTAACGTACTGACTGAGACGCGTAATACTTAAAGGATTCGCCAAAATACCGACAGCAGGGTAGAGCAACGAGCCGCTCAATGCTCGTTGCGAGCGCCTTGTTTCCTCGTACTGACTGCACGAACGCTCGCTGTGTAACACGTTGTTTTTTTTTTTTTTCAAAATTAGGTATACGTACGTATGGACCTATAGTTGTATTCTATCAGGCTATTAGAACCGTCTTCAAAACAGGCGAATGTCCCATGTTAAGTCAGTTTTTAATGTGGTCCACTTGTTGATAGTGTGTCCATAGACGAGTATCGTTGCATAGAGCTGCGCTTGAGTCTTATTGCTGGAAAATAGCAAGTGCAGTACAAAATAAATCCTTATCTACTAAGGTAGAAAATGTTCCAATAACGAACTTATTGTTTTAAAACTGCATACAAAAATATTATATTCGAAATTCAACTTTGTGCTTTAAGTATAAGACTCATAATAAAATAAACGTCTGGGCACCCTTACTATAAGCGCCAACCACGTACCGTTTAACACTTAAGTTATCTCAGTAAAATGAGTCTTTAATATCCGGTCATACGGTATATAATAGCTTAAATATAATAATATAAATATTTTGTAATGAGTCATATCAGGATGATTAACACGGTCATTGACATTGTGACATATTTTTTTTACCAACCGTTCGTGGTGCCTCCTGCGGGTCTGCGTACCTGATGATTTTTAACCGAGTTCCAAATAGGAGGAGATAGTTTTTTATATTAATCATTTTAACTCTTATCTCTGATGAAAAATCTTAGACGGCTCCGTCTAAAGAAAAATGATCCAAAAACCCGGCGTATGTTTTTAGCTGCTATGCATAGGGAACGACGTATGCTTTTCTACTGTAAATAAGGAGTTTTGGCGCTAACGTAAAAATAACTGGCCAAGTGCGAGTCGGACTCGCGCACGAAGGGGTACCATTATCTATAAAAACGGCAAAAAACATGTCTGGTGTATAAATATATAACTAAATATTCTATGAATATTACAATCGCCTACCTGTTGCCGTTATAAATATCGATCAAAACGAGCAAAAAAATCACGTTTGTTTTATCCCATACAGCCAGCTCCTGCCCCCTTAAATATTTATTTTATTCTCTTTTTTAGTATTTGTTGTTATAGCGATAACAAAAATTCGTCATCTGTGAAAATTTCAACTGTCTAACTATCACGGTTCATGAGATACAGCCTGGTGACAGACGGACGGACGGACAGAAAGACAGACGGACAGCGGAGTCTTAGTGATAGGGTCCCGTTTTACCCTTTGGGTACGGAACCCTAAAAGTCACACATGGCATCTTGAACATGTTAAAACAGTTTTTAGAATTTTTGTCTGTTTGTTTGTTTGTTCACCCACATCTCCTAAACTACTGGACGGATTTAAATGCGGTTTTCACGAATATGCTTAGCTATGACCAGATTTAAGTACAGGCTATGTTTTTTTTATGATACTGGGTGACGAGATTAGCGAAGTCGCTCGCCTGATGGCTCTTCACGCTTGCCCATATCAGCTCAACGCCACTCAGAATTTTGAACTTCAACAGTTCAAAACCCTGGATGGCAATGCACTGCGCTCGTCGCCCCGAGATATAAGATGTCAAATCTCTGTGTAGCCTGAAATTTCGCTGGAAACATTGCCCTTCACTTCAACATTGCTTGGCGGTTGAGTAACTGGCAAAGGGGTGGTACTTTCCCAGGCGGACCCCTGCAAAAGAGTCCTACCACTACAATGATAATGATATAGATAATGGTACGGAACCCTTCATGCGCGAGTCCGACTCACACTTGGCCGGTTATTATTATATGTACTTATAGATATTATATGCATGAATAGTTTAACTTCTGCACTTAAGTGTGATTGATTGTTATAAATTAATCAATTATGTAATAAATCACTATTATTAGTCTGATAACTTGTATTTTTGGGTCATCCATACCTACTTCGATTGATATATATATTAGACTAATTTAATAATGGGAAAGTACTTTCGTATTGATATCAAAATTGTTTATTTTTAAGTACTTTGTTGAAATAGCTTAGCCTAGCAAAGGCTTTGTTTTTACTTTTATTGGCTGTTTGTCTGTGGAATGCGCTGCCAGAATAGATGTTCCCCGATAGTTACAATCTAGGTGTCTTCGAATCACGAGTGTATCGGTTTATTCCAGGCAACCGTACTCCATCGTAGATCGCATCATCGCTTAACATCAAGCTATAACTAAATAATATCAATATTAAAAACTGACTTCATAAAAATTACAAATCTGGACCCAATTAAATTGGGACCAAATAGGAAGCACCAACTTTCAAATAAAAAAAAGAATCCCTCTATCCCATAGCTCGTACATTAATTAGGCACTATCGGTTTTAGAGAGCGCATGCCTGATTTAGTACTGAGGTGTTCCGACAGATGTCTCTTACAATATTTTTTGTGTGGAAATGACTTTTTAATTGTTACATTGTAAAAAAAACAGTAGAACTGGACCAAATCAATGGGAAGCACTAGCTTTAAAAAAAAAGGAATATAAAAATTGTTTCACCCAGTCGAAAGTTCTGAGGTAACAAACATATAAAAAAAAGCTGTCACGGTGATAACCTCCTCCTTTTTGGAAGTCGGTTAAAAACGAACGCTTGTGTATTCATTCTAGATGTGGTGAAACAGTGGTTGCGTCGGCGGGCGGCGGCGGTGTGGCTCACGACATCGCAGTCACTCTGCGAGAGTGGCTCATACAGTGGAAGAAACTATACGTTGTAAGTGCCCTTTTACTAACCCCCCCTTTCACCCGACTTCAAGAAAGAAGATTATATCCATCCTCGGTCGCACCGTCGCTTACCATCAGGCGAGTTGGTGGCCTATATTGGTGGTATCTATATTGAAAAAAAGAGGATTATGGCAACACCTCTCTCTAAGAGGGAGGAGAGGAGTTTTGGCGTCAACGTGGAAAAAACATGTCGGCTCGTTGTATAATTTTCCTAAACTTGTGTATTTTCGAGTGTTAATGTGTAATAATGGTGGATTATTATTTATTAAGGGCTTGTGATCGTGCTCGAGTGTAGGCAAGTGATATAACGAGGTGAAACATGACTTTTCATGTTGTTTCCAAAACTCCATAGAAGCCTATTGTAAAGCCTCCACCACTTTACTTGGGTATGAGTTTGACTTGACTGTGACTTACTTTGTTTGACTCTGAATGTGACTATGACTCGTTTGATGCTATTTAAGATTATGTAAACTTGATTAATATTACGTCCGAAGGACTTCGTATCCATGGTCATGTTTTTTTTACAATATCAACAAAGGGAGGAATATATTCAGCAGTAGACGTTTACTGGCAGATGATTTATTATTATTTATAATTTATAATAAAGATTATAAAGAGGAAATATTAGTATTTATGTATGTTTGTAACGAATTAACTTAAAAACTACTTGACCTATTAAAAAAAAATCTTTCACCATTATAATGCTACATTATCCCTAAGTAACATAGGCTATATTCATTACTAGAATGTTTAAAAAATAAATCTCCACCCGTGCGAAGCCGGGACGGGCGGCTAGTATTATAATAAGTGTAGATTATAAAAAAAAACAACTTATAACATCATTACAGGTAGACACCTTAGCGATGCTATAACGACTTAAATAAATTTTTTACTATTCTAATTAAATAACAAAAATATATTTTTTTATAATTTTTTTGCGTCAACAATAGGCATGTGGCCTCATGTTTAATTTATTACAAATAACAGGCTTCGCGATGAATATCACTAAATACATTACACATACTGAAAAAATAAATTGAATTGGCTGATTAATCTCTGAGATATGTGCGTTTAAAGTTTTAGGTGGGGATAGAGAGGGGAAGCTCCATCCCTTTCTCGCAAAGCGTGTGTTAGTATAACATTTGTATGCCGCGCCTGAGGCGTGACGTCATAGCTAAGCATAGTGCGCTCTCAGTCTAGCATGAAATTAAAATACTTATAACTTGTTTATTTCTGAACTAATTTAAATTTTGTTTTCGTTGATAGGCTCTATTTCGATCGATTGATCTGTTTGGACAAATCTATTCCAAGCTTTCAAACTACTTGTATGAATGAAACTATTATATTTATTATCTCGTTATAGGAAAATGACTCCCGACTCAGATTTCTGGAAGTCAGTATGGGGATACTTCTCAAGATGCGGCCCGAGATCGCTAGCGGAGCCCTGCCGCAAGACCAACTGAGGCGCGTCGCGAGGACAGTTGTCTTCACCATCGATAAGGGGAACAGGTAAGGATCTTCGATCAAAAAAATACAAGTATGCCACAATGACGCCCTAATCGCGGCAATACTCAATCTGGCCCTACTCAATACGGGGACAGAATGAATCCACAGTCACGCGATAGTTGCACAAGCCGTAACACACCGTAAGAGCCGTCAACATGGCTGTCGAACCCCCTCCGACAATTTTTTTTATGACACTGGGTGACGAGATGAGCGAAGTCGCTCGCCTGATGGCTCATCACGCTTGCCCATAACAGCTCAACGCCACTCAGAATTTTGAACTTCAACAGTTCAAAACCCTGCGATGGCAATGCACTGCGCTCGTCACCCCGAGATATAAGATGTCAAATCTCTGTGTGCCCTGTAGTTTCGCTGGAAACATTGCCCCTCAATCCGGAACACAGTAGTGTCTGCACACTACTGCTTGGCGGTTGAATAACTGGCAAAGGTGTGGTACTTCCCCAGGCGGACCCATGCAAAAGAGTCCTACCACTATAAAAAAAATCGAACAGGCATTAGAGAACTGAGCCGTAAATGTATAAATATACAGTTGGTTTTGGTAAAATAGTTTTGTTTTGATATAAATTATATACAGCTATATTTACATTTGAAACTGCGGACGTTCCTTGACTATAATTTTCTACGTGTTGTGTTTTCTAGTCAATACTTTTTCGAAGGCGATTTAGATTGCTTTTAGATGCCATCATTCCTTCCGTAGAACGGATCGCATCTATTAGATAAATAGATAGTACACCAGAAATAAAAATTACAAATAGATAGAAAACACTTATGAGTTAGTATATAATAGCTAGTATTAAATAACTATAAAGTCATTTATTGTCTGTTTCCAGACAGTTGGGAATGGAGCTGGCGGTCCGTTCAGCTGACGGGCAGCCGATAGACCCTCGACAGATCTCAGCATACAAACTTAACGCTCTACACGATGAGGCAAACTCAAGGATAGATAAAAATATGGTGAGTATTTGGTACCTGATGCAAGCTTAGAAAAATAGGGAGTTTAAAAAGTGTAAACCAGACGAGTTCATAAACGTAATCTATATTAAACTTTGATTTTAAGAATAGATTTACTCTTATGTTAATATTAGTAGATTATGCAAATAAAGCAGTGTCTTACGTCGCGGGCGGTATATTGAACCCTGAGCGTAACGAGGGACTCTATATTATGGAGTCCTGAGTGAAGCGAGGGGTTCAAGCTGCCCAAGATGAAGACAGGCTTTATTCCAGAGGAGCATACTCTACTTTTCACACCTTCTGAGAGACAATAAAAAGCGAGGCCAAACACCGTCTTTTGTTTCACATTCTTTGTAAACACACCTTTTTCTCTTTTTTTTTGAGTTCTGGTTATGGTTTTCGAACAAACCTCTTTACAATGCCATGTGGGCATTTTTTACTAAGAGTTTTCCACGAATTTCCGCACGAATTTGACGTTCCAAATTCAAATCACTTCATTCCTTAGCGAGTTTGATACAACTTTATATCCCTTAAGAGATAATGCAAACTTTTTTTGTAGGAGAACACCCCCGCCACCCCGCCGCCCTCCGCAGCCGCCCGGACCTACTCCGTTGTAGTTCGCGTTCACAACTTCGTGTGTCGAATGTCGGATGCAGCCGAACTATCTTTAGCACTCCACGATTCCGCCGGAAACAAACTCACCGAGCACCTGTCGCTGCGCTGGCCACAACACCACGTTTTCTCCACTATAGCGTGCGTCGTCTTCACTGTGAGTATGGAATATTGGGTTAGTGTTCATTGTGTGTATGGAATATTGGGTTAGTGTTCACTGTGTGTATGAAATGTTGTGCTAGTGTTCACTGTAAGTATGGAATATTGGGTTAGTGTTCACCGTGAGTAAGGAATATTGGCCTAACGTTTTAATTACTTATTTCTAAAATATATGTTTGTTATGTTCCAGGATTTCGGAAGCGATATACTGAAGAACGACAAGCTGTACCTAGTCTGCCATGTTGTTAGGATAGGATCTATGGATCCGCAAAATATTGATAACAGGTTAGCACCTCACAACGATTGATTATATTATTTGGAATTTTAATATGGGAACTGAGCTCGGGTCAATTCAAACACATATAGCATACAAAATAGATATCAGTATAAAAAACTGACTTCATCAAAATTGGACCAAATTGAAATGAGACCAAATGGGAAACACCAGCTTTCAAATATAAAAATAATCATCAAAATTGATTCACTCAGTAAAAAGGTTTTAAGGTAACAAATAATAAAAAAATAACGGTCGAATTGATAACCTCTTCCTATTTGGAAGTCGGTTAAAAATCTGACTCATCGAAATGTATAGAACAGCTGATATTTCTTTCGCCAGTTGAGTTTTTTTTAGTCAGTTTAATTTACCATTGTACATAATGATGACTATAATGACGTCGTTTCGGCTTACTCTCAGTTCTGTATAAGAAAGTGGACCTATGCGGGGTTACGCGGAAAAGGTGTACTAGGCCGAAAGGGGTCTATGGAAGGGGAGAGGGGGGGGGGTGTATTATACCCATCATTATGATCAACTTTTACTTACAGTACCCTTAGCACCGAATACATAAAGTACAAGTACAGAAGGTTCACTCCGCAAAAGCATTTAAATAAGTAGCGACTCTTACTACCACACAATAAAGTCCAATTCAGGACGTGCGAGCGCTAACTACCTACTGCTATATTAACCTAGAAGTTTCCTCTCTGTTTATCGCGTAACTGTTGTCGCGTTATCTCTGTCTGTCGCGCGGCAGACCGACAAGACGACTACTTGTAGCTTCATTACCTAAAGTGTGGAGTGCGCCAGGCCTGCCCATAGTACAAGATTTGATAGTTTTCGAAAACTTTTAAGTTATTCCATGTTCCATACATTGCTGGGCCTGAAAGATATTCGAAACCTTTTCTCGTATTTTAGTGAAGCAACCTATACTGTCGATTACTACCGATTTTAGTTCCTCCGCGTTTCCGCTGGAGGCGCTTTACTAAAATGTATGGAACAATACGAAAACGAAAAAAGTTTTTGAAAACTGTCAAATCTTGTACTAAGGGTACATGACCAACCCAGAAATTGTAAAAAAAACAACATAAGTTTTTCCATAGATTTTGTTGTGCATGAATGGCTGTTTTCTATGGATCAGCAGTTTTTTTTTTGCGATTTTAGTGTTGGTCTACAACTATCACGGTTGTTCACTAAAGTAACATGATTATTTACAGGATATTTACCGTGGTAAGGTTGTGGAAGGAGCTCCCGATATTTCGGCGCAGTTACATGCACCATGTTCACAGGAAAACACATCGGGAGCTCCTTTCACAACCTTACCACGGTAAATATCCCGTAAATAATCATATAACTTTAGTATGTGAATAGTTTTGATAGTTGGATGTTTCGCTACTTCCTATGTTTAGTATGTTTTGCTAATTCTTATGTTTAGTATGTTTTGCTACTTCATTTTTTTGTGTGTTTTGCTACTTTCTATGCTTAGTATGTTTTGATCATAATCCTTCGGAAGTCACTCGCTCACCTAACATGATGCATCGTTTCCCAGACGCAGTTCTGTAGCGGTCCCGAGCCCGGTGCCGTCCGCGCACGGCATGCGCCGTCCGTTCGGCGTCGCGTGCGCAGACGTGAAGCGGAACCTCACCACGGACAACCCAGACAAACATATACAGCTGCCTTTCTATGCGTGAGTACAGTATTGTTTTATTTGGAATAGGCTTGCGTTTGACCTCTTTGCTCAGTTGGTAGTGATCCTATCTTCTGCGCTTGGGGGCGCGGGTTCCATTCCCAGCTAGGGCAAACATGCATGTGATGAACATTTGTGTAATGAACATTTGTGTTTGTTCTATTTCTGGGTGTTAATATCTATTTAAATACGTAATTAAAAATTAAATACATAATTAAAAATATATATGCACGTACTTCGCCCCGCGGTTCCGCGGGGCGAAGCTAGTACCCGCGTACCCGCGTGGTGATGAAAATCGGTGATGATGATGAAAAGTAGCATATGTGTTATTCCAGGACATAAGCAATGTATATTCCAAATTTCATCCAAATCCATCCAGCCATTTCTGCGTGATTGAGTAACAAACATCCATCCAAACATTCACATATATGATATTAGTGTGAAGTGTGATATCAGTCTCTGGCAGCCATATTACAAGCTTTGTTTAGTTTGGGGTCAGATAACCATGTGTGCAATAATGTCCCAGATATTTATTTATTCGATGTGTCTCTAAGAAAGCAAGAAACGTGTTTGTAGATAGCAAGCATTTTGCTGTAGATTCGTACAAGGGTTAAAATTATGGCTTGACAATCTTCCTGATTTTGCCTGTAAATACCCTCTAGGCGTTAAGCAAAACCTGCCAGTTCGGTTTTAGCCTTAGTATTTTTCTTATTCCAGATTGGAAAAGGAAAACCTGGACACCCTGCTAAAGAAAGTTCTGGCCAACCGAGATCTGAAAGACGCGAAGCATTCGCAAGGATTGTGGGTGTCTTTGCAACTAGTTGAAGGGGACTTGAAACAGGTATGTTGCTATCACATTTTTAACGACTTGCAAAAAACTTCAAAAAAAAAGACGAGGGAAAAAAATCTTAGTTTAGCGTGAAATGCGAGCGAAAGCCGTGGCTGTGGTAGCCTTAGTAAATTTTTAATTTTAGTGAAACATATATGTCAGGAAATAAGGTTGGAAGTTACCACTTTTAATGATCAAGTCATACAATAAGCACTAAACTAATAATAAAAATAACTAACATAACAACAATAATTTTTCAGATCCGAGAAGAGAACCCGCACATAGTAGTGGGAAACGTGTGCGTCGCCCGCAAGATGGGCTTCCCGGAAGTGATCCTACCGGGAGATGCGCGAAACGAACTCTACGTCACCATTGTAAATGGAAGTTTCTCGAAGGGAGGGGGTAAATCCTCCGAAAGAAATATTGAGCTCATTGCCCGAGTTGCAGACAAAACTGGTAGAACTAAACCGGTAAGGATTTGGCGGCCATCTTTTTTTTAAGATGTTAAATCCAAAAATATCTTAGCAATCATTACAAATTATTGTAAAATTTTATATCCATCGAGTGTCTTTATGTTAATAGAATATGACAGCATGAATATTTATACCATTTAACAAAACCTTCCGGAGGGGAAATTGTTTGAAACATTTATTGAGCTCATCGCTTGCGGTGCGTGCAAACCCGATAGAACTATGGAAGGTTATCACTGCCATCTTAGTTTTTGGTTGTCAGTGATTTATAAACCAAAAATATCAATATTAATATTGCTTTTTGCAATTATTTTAAAGATATTTTCAAAGAGTTTCAGTATGTAAATAAAGTAGGAATGCATAAATATTTCTTAAATTTTTACGTTGCTGCCGCAATGTGATATAGACCAATAGAGAATTCGTATAGCAGACCTGCAAAACTGAGAGGTTAATACACCAGGGAGGGGTATGACGTCACTGGACCTCAACCCGTAGAATGACCACCACACTTCACATATACACTTCTGCTGATGGCCCAGCCGATCGCAGACAGAAGGAAATAATTACGAAAAAACTGCTGTCATTGGTGCTTGAAAGAAAGTGCAAAATCCACCGAAAAGAAAATAGATAACTCGCCGGCCATCTTTATTTCAACATGTCGTAAAACTTTTTTTAAAGGCAATTATAGAACATATTTGCGAAATATGCTATCCTTCGAAAGTCTACGCCAATGACGATCTACTTGACAGTTGACAGTTCATCCTTTACCCCGCCGTGATGAATAGGTACTGAATTTTCAGCAGGATCTTTTTCGAGCGGGCCAATCCTAGGCGCAAATTGAATGAATGACTTTTGTTTTCACCAATCACAAGCGCCGTACGATACCCCCCCCCCCGCGACCGGTGTGGCTAAAAAAACACAATTAAATTATAACTCATGCGCAATCAAGTGGTTATATTATCTTTGGTCTACTCTACGCAAACAGAATATGGGAATGTGAACATTTTTATCCTACTTTTATTTTTATTTCTATTTTGCAGGGTGTAATTTCAATCGGCGCCTGCGTCGGCGGCGGAGCATCTGACGAATACACGTCCATTGTATACTACCATGACGATAAACCAAAGTGGAACGAAGTATTCAAGGTAAATATCATCATCATCAGCTAGCAGACGTCCACTGCTGAACATAGGTCCCAATAACCTCTACACTGAACGACAACCTGCCATCTGCATCCATTGGATGCCCGCGACTCTCAAATTTATTTATTGATATTTTTTAGATTATAATTAAGTTGAAAGTGATTTCCAGTCCACAGTGCCTGAAGACAAGGACAAGGGTCTTTGACCATTGTGTGTTGCCAGTGATGACATATGGTACTGAGACGTGGTCCTTAACTGTTGGCCTTTTGGAGAAACTCAGAGTCACACAACACAGCTATGCTCGGAGTTTCTTTGCGCGATAGAATCTGAAACGTGGATATTCGCCAAAGAACCAGAGTCACTGACATAGGTATTAAAATTTGCAAGTTGAAGTGGCAATGGGCAGGCCACATAGCTCGAAGAACCAATAACCGATGGGGAAGAAAGGTTCTTGAGTGGAGACCACGAACCGGAAGACGCAGCGTAGGTAGGCCTCCCACTAGATGGACCGACGACATTGTGAGAGTCGCGGGCATCCAGTGGATACAGATGGCAGGATGTCGTTAAGGTCCACGTTTCGGCAGCGTAAAGAAATATGGAAAAAACAAGTGCCCTTACAAAGTTGTTTTTGTGGCCTTGGTGATATTCCGTTTTCCCCATATTAACCGCTTTATGGTTGACATTCCGTAAACCCGTACGAAGCGCTTTGATTCCACTTTTATTGTGCGAAAATCTGGGTGTCTTCAAGTCAAAGAGTGAGTCGGTTTCTTCTAGACAAGCGTGATCCATCGTAGGCCGCATCATCGTTTAACATTGGGCGAGTTGGCGGCCAAGGGTTAGCCTATTTTATAAAATAAAATCTTCAGCCTATCCATGGTAGA
The DNA here is from genome assembly GCA_949125355.1 of Agriopis leucophaearia. Taxonomy (NCBI): domain Eukaryota; kingdom Metazoa; phylum Arthropoda; class Insecta; order Lepidoptera; family Geometridae; genus Agriopis; species Agriopis leucophaearia. The sequence goes on from OX421283.1 coordinate 10,811,133, forward strand.
TCTCGAAATAGCCATGCACCTTTTAATTTCATCAACACTTCATCCACTGTTTGACAATCTCTATAATATTGATGTGAACCCTTTTTGTTTAAATTAGAACTGCTGTCAAGGCATTTTTATAAGAAACTAGTCGACGCGCCCCGGCTTCGCACGGGTGTAAGCTCGGCCTTCGGCCTCGCTACTATGACCCGCTCCAGGAACACAAAATTTCATCAAAATCGGTCCAGCCGTTTTTAGAGTATCCTATGTCCGTCTCCTGGTTCTAAGCTACCTCCCCACCAATTTTCAGCCAAATCGGTTCAGCCGTTCTTGAGTTATAAATAGTGTAACTAACACGACTTTCTTTTATATATATAGATTTGTTGTAGCCACTTGCAACCATATAAACCAATAGCAACTGTGACGCGGAGTTCGACGCGTTGACGCAATTAAGAATGTTCAGTCACATATCTGTCACAATACCTGGCTACAGTTTCCTTTTCATTTCTGTTCTATTTACTTCCCTTTTCTGTGATTGTGCAGGTGTGTTTGAACATAGACGAGTTCAAAGAGGCGCACCTGGTATTTCTGTGCCGGCACCGGAGCTCCAACGAGGCTAAGGACCGCTCGGAGCGGCACTTCGCGCTCTCCTACTTGCGGCTGATGCAGAGAGAGGGCACCACCACGCCAGACACCAACCACGCCCTCTGTGTCTATAAGGTACAACATCTATAGGCGGAAACTTGTAATTGGCCCAGTCACCAAATCTATTCTTAAGTTTATACTATTAGGCTGTAAGTTTCCCTAAAAATGCAAAATAAAAATAAAATGACATCCTTTTATTAACCGATTTCAAAAAAGGAGAAGGTTATCGATTCAACTGTTTAAAAAAAAGTTTGTTACCTCAGAACTTTCGACTGCGTGAATCAATTTTGATGATTCTTTTTTTATTTGAAAGCTGGTGCTTCCCATTTGGTCCCATTTATTTGGTCCAAATTTACTGGATTTGTTTCATCATAATCATCAGCCATAAGACGTCCACTGTTGAACATAGGCCTCCCCCTTTAACCTCCACACTGAACGAAAACCTGCCATCTGCATCCACTGAATGCACTGGTTTTTTTACAATGTAACAATTAAAAAGTCATTTCCACACAAAAATTATTGTAAGAGACATCTGTCGGTACACCTCATTAATAAATCAGGCATGCGCTCACTAAAACCGATAGTGCCTAATTAATGCAGGCACTATGGGATAGATGGCGCATATTTGGTCCAGTTCTGACATTTTTATAAAGTCTTTTATAAAGTTTTTTATATTGATAATTATTTATATTTCTCTTGAATCTGGCCAGATATTTATCAAAAATTTCTGTCCATAAAGCCATAATGTTTTTTCGTCGGTTTTTTTAGTTTATAATTATGTTGTTAATTAGTGAATCACGAACAGCATTGTTGTAATCAAAATTGTTGTAGATCGACAACAAGCGCGGCAACACAGCCGAGATCGACATGGAGGCTGCGGCGGCGTGCCTCGGGCTCCCCTCGCGGCGCGACGAGCTCCCGGCGGGGTACGAGCGGGGCCTGACCCGGGGGGTCCTCTCCCTCGTTCACAAGGACACACTGTACGTGGCCACCAAGCTGTGCTCCACCAAGCTCACCCAGAGAGGTAACTACATCGCTCGCTCGAGGTAACTAGAAATATGCAAATTCATTTAAAAATATTCCGACTTCTTTAAAAGAACAATCGACAAGCCGCCTAAAATCAGATCACAATAAAGATATAAACTTATCGAACCGAAATCTAATCTAGTAATTCATAGCTCAGGTCCTACAACTATGGCCGTAAAAATATACAATAAGCTACCAAAAAAGACATAGAAAAAGAAAACAGCTTCTATAATGTTCTCAAAATTTTCCTAGAATCAAAATGTTACTACACCCTAGACGAATTTTTCAAGGATAATTTCGATGATATACAAATAGACCGATCCGTTGGTTCTGTTGCCATACCCTAACAGGGTCATAAATACTACATGTATTTTAAGATGTGTTATTTAAGACAAAAACATGTTAGTTAAGCACTGTTTTAAACTATCACGGTTGTTCACTAAAGTTAAATGATTATTTACGGGATATACGGGAAATATCGGGAGCTCCTTCCACAACCTTACCACGGTAAATATCCCGTAAATAATCATTTAACTTTAATGTTAGTTAAGGTGTGCATGCATACATATGTCGCAATAAACAAATTGAGTATTGAACTCTCCACAGACGACAAAACTGACGTTTGAAACCTTCGAAAAATTAAACATAGAAGTCACAACGCGTAGAAAATTGTAGTCATTAAACTTCCGCAGTTTCATATAAATAAACATAGTTGTATACAATTTATATCGAAACAAAACTATTTTACCAAAACCAACCGCATATTTATACATTTACGGCTCAGTTCTCTAATGCCTGTTCGATTTGCACAACATCGTCAAAACCGGTGAACCGTCGTTGAGCAAGTAAGACGGTGATTGTCTGAATCGCAAGTGGGAACTTCTCTCCCGAGAGAAACAGTCAATTTTCTCTTTTTCTCTGTCGTTGATCAGACGGTGGTTCGTCAGCCAAGTTACGGTGTGTTACGGCTTGTGCAACTATCGCGTGACTGTGGATCAATTCTGTCTGCGTATTGAGTTCAGCCAGATTCAGTATTGCCGCGATTAGCGCGTCATTGTGGCATCTTTGTGTTTTTCTGATCGAAGCTGTTTTCACTTAGAGATTGTGACCTTATAGGAACTCTATTTCGATGACATTTTCCCATTAATTACGCCCTCTCTGAGCCGCCTGGGCAACTAACTCGTTTCTAATACAACTTACCGTCCTGTTGCACTGTACCATTGTTCCAGAGGAAATCCTGGGCGTGCTGAAGTGGGGCACGGCGCGGGCGGAGGGCGGGCTGCGGGCGGCGCTGGCGCGGCTCGCGGGTGCTCCGCACGAGGAGCTCGTCAAGTTCCTGCAGGACATACTGGACGCACTCTTCAACATACTCACGCAGGTACTTGTACTGCGGCGTCAGCGGGAACTATATACTCATACATGTTAACAATAGTACATTGTTATCCTAAGGATGAAAGTAACTTATTTAGATACGCGAGGGCGCTAATAGTTCGAGGGACTAAATAATTCTTTAACCCCGAGGTAAACACTGTGCTTTTCATTGCAAATACAAGGAAACTAAAAATAAAAACATGGACTGACACAGGCAAATGCACGAGAAGTGCAGGGCCACAAACCTCTGAGGAGGAAAATAAAAGTTCGAACATGGTTCAATACAAATGTGAAAATAGAACTAGTTTTTTTAAATAATTTTAGTGTCTGTCAGTTGTCAACTGTCACTGTCGGTTGAAAGTGATTCCCCTTGGGCTGAAATGTAGTACTTTCAACCCGCTCCTCAGGCAACTTCTAAACTACTTCCGAGTATGAGTAATAAAAAAAAAATCTTTAATTACCCGACTGCGCAAGAAGAAGTATGTATGTATAAGTAATAAATAAATATGTGCAGTGCATGTTGGTGAAAGTCGTCTACTGTTTGAGGTTCTTGTACATACCAGTTTCCTCACGATGTTTTTTTTTTCACCGTTGTTGAGTAATGGCATCGTAACTTCACGTCATTTATTTAAGTACCAAATAAGTCATTGATGCAAGGCCGAGAGTCGAACCAGGTGCAGTTGTAAAGCGCACATGCTACCACCTGGACACCATCACTTTCAACATCATCGCTCGGAAACTTATTGCCAGCTTAAATATTTTAATCGTCTATTATAAGTATAATTGATCAATATAAAAAACTGACTTCATAAAAATGTCAGAACTGGACCAAATTGAAATGGGACCACACGGGAAGCACCAGGTTTCAAATAAAAAAAACCATCATTAAAATCGGTCCACCCAGTCGAAAGTTCTGAGGTAACAAACATTAAAAAAACAGTCGAATTGAGTACGTCCTTTTGGAAGTCGGATAAAAACAAAAGAGAACGCAGGGAAACGCTGGATGCAGGCCGCTTCCAACTGGCCCTTTTGGAGATCGATGGGGAGGCCTATGTCCAGCAGTGGCCGTCCTATGGCTGAAATGATGATCCCCTCTCTTCTACAGGTGGAGGAGGACCAGACCAGCTACTCGGACACCAGTTACGGCGTGCTGGTGCTGGACTGCCTCCTGCGTGTGATCTCCCTCGTAGCGGATCACAAGTACCAGCACTTCCAGCCGGTGCTGCACAAATATATAGACGAAAGCTTCTGCGATGCACTCGCTTATGAGTAAGTCATTTTACTTCTATTAATGTTGGATCAAGTATCTATCTTTCTATCTATACATAAATGTAACAAAAAGGTAGAAAAAAAAGCAGTAAAAAAATTTGGTCTCTATTCCTTAGGAAAGAAAGGCCTACTTTTTGAGTTTAACTTAACGCGCCGCGTTTCGAGTGTGTTTGTAGTAACGGAATCATGGCTCAGACATCAGAATGGGAGGTTTTCCAAAATGAAATTATAAAAAAAAAAAACATTTAAATGCGACAGTAGGCGTTGAAGAGACATGGTTATGAAGTTTTGTAAAACCACATGAAGAAAGGTCAATAAAAAAAAACTTGCTTATTCTCATAGACAGACCATATCTGTCTGTTTGTTTGACACTATCTGTCATGCTTGTTTTTGTTTTATTTTATTTCGTAGTGTGCTTTGCCTAGCCGTGTTATACAGTCTCCTCATACTTGTATTGTAGGTTTCATTATACAAATGCGGGGAAAAAACATGGCTCTTCAGTGCAATCGATAGTTGGCACTGAAGAACTATGTTTCTTCAGTTGTCAGAAATCCGCCCATTAACTTCCTCCGGCATGGAAGGCAGATTATTTACCAACCACTCCGATAAACTCTACCAGTACAGTTAATGCTCTATCAGAAACCTGATCGCGGTGATGGTGTGGGTGATACGGAGCGCTAACGCGAGCGAAGCAGCTCTCAAGCGGCTCCTGATGTGCATGAAATGTATCGAGAGTCTCGTGCGCATCATAGTACGGAGCCGGCAGCTGCGGAGCGCGCTCGGAGATATCGCCGCCGACGCAGAGTTCAAGAGACTGTTTGAGGTGAGTGTTTTTTGCATGCGCGAAGCTACTCTACTCTCGCCCGAAAATAGAGCTCTGTTAAGGTCGTGGAGCCCCATTATCCTAATGTGCCCAGGGCCTCCAATAGGTTAAAGACTGCCCTGGATGCAGCCTGGTTATGTGGGATTATACTCATTACTCCTTAGTGCTTGCCACTTGACAACTGCGTTTTGTCCCGTCACCTCCGCCCATGACAACGTCAGTCATACAAAGCTGTTGCCCTCTCCCGGGGCTCGTTTGGATGAATGTTTCGAGCCTCAACTTTGACCATCTCGAACCCGGAGGTCCCCCCTTTTAATAGCCTCTCACTACATGGGGTACCGGTGCCGTATTTTATTGCCCCAGTGCCTAGGGCTAACCTACAAATCTAGGTGTATTAGGTTTACTATGCATTGCATGGTATCTCGGACACAGGGTAAAGGGCGGGAAACAATGTGACATGTTTTTGCCATAGGGTGGCAAATAAGCTAACGGGGTTGGTGTCTGGAAAGCAATCACCATTTTCTATGGATATTTGTAACAACAAGGGCATCACAATACGTTGTCAACCTTAAAAGACCCCACTTAAGACGATATAATAATAATAAATTATGTTCCGCAGAGCCTATTAGCGGCCCTGGTGTGGCTGATGCAGTGCGGCGACCACGCGCTGACCTGCCAGGGGTCTGCCCTCAAGTACCTGCCGCACGCTGTACCGCACGCGGTCAAGGTCTACCCCGATACGGATCTAGCGTGAGTCACATTATACCTCGCATGCTTGTCTTGCAGGCTGAGTAGCTAGTCTTATTGTCAGTATTATAAGGTTAAGTTTGAACCGATAGTGTTACCAACTCTTCTGATCTTTTAAATCTGCGTGTCTTCAAATCGCGAGTGAATCGACAAGCGTGCTCCATCGTAGCAGCTGCGTCCTATTACACGGTGAACGTACTGCGATCTCCAAGCCGCCTGCTAAGCGTGGGGATTATGGCAACACCCATATCCAAGAGGGAGGTCTTTGTTCAGCAGTGGACGTTTACTGGCTGATGATGTGATATGCTCTATCGTAGACCGCATCAACGCTTAACATCAGGCGAGGTGGTGGTCAAGAGATATTAGGCCGACTTGTGATGTCTTTTTGGATATTCTGTGAGCTGAACCGTCTAAAGATGGCAGCAGTATTCACACACGACCGGACTCGAGTTTAATCGTCATCATTTTAGCCATATGACGTCCACTGCTACACATAGGCCTCCCCAATCTATCTCCAAAAGGGCTGGTTGGAAGCGGCCTGCACCCAGCGTTTTCCTGCTGTCTCTTTTATGTCGTCTGTCCATCTTGTGGTTGGACGTCCTACACCCCCCTTACCGGTCCATGGTCTTCATTCGAGAACCTTTCGGCCCTATCGGCCATCTGTTCTGCGTGCTATGTGCCCTGCCTACTGCCATTTCAACTTGCTAATCCAGTGGGCTATGTATGGACTTGAGTTTGCTATTTCTAGATCCTTTTTAACCGAATTCCAAAGGAGGAGGTTATCAATTCGACTGTTTGAAAAAAGTCTGTTACCTCGGAACTTTCGACTGGGTGAACCTTTTGATGATTCTTTTTTTATTTGAAGGCTAGTGCTTCACCGTGTGGTCCCATTCTAATTTGGTCCAGTTCTGCCGGTTTTTTATATTGATAATGATTGTGTGTGCAGGAGGTATGTGGTGCGTGCCCTAGAGGCGCTGCCGCTCGGGCGGCTCAGCAAGCAGCGCATGCTGGCGCTCCTCGAGCTGGTGAAGGGGCCGCTGTGCCTGGCGCCGCCCGCGCGTCCCGTGCTGCTGCCGCACCTCGCCGCCACGCTCAGGGCTCTGCTCAGGGACAAGGCAGAGGTAAGTCCTACCTCGGGGAATACCTGATTTAGGTGCTTGTGGAACTTTGTACTAGGAAGTAGGTAGGTATTACTATCATCATCATCCTATCTCAGTCAACATCATCATCATGCTGAACATAGACCTCCCCCTTTAACCTCCACACTGAACGACAACCTGCCATCTGCATCCACTGGATGCCCGCGACTCTCTCAATGTCGTCGGTCCATCTAGTGGGAGGCCTACCTACGCTGCGTCTTCCGGTTCGTGGTCTCCACTCAAGAACCTAACTAAACTTATCTAAGTCCACTGCTGGAAATAGACTGAATGCTGGACTAAATGGTAGACCGCATCAACGCTTAACATCAGGCGAGTTGGCGGTCAAACTCAAGCCTATTAATAAAAAAGTCTCTCCTAATGCGTCCCACTCAGCACGCTTTTCGCTACAGGCTTACAGAAGTTGCTTTAGAAAAAAACTGTACTTAAGAAAAAGCTGATATTAAATTTTTTGTTCCACGAGCACCACCTTAATTAGATTTTAAAAAAAACAATAGTTTTTGAAATTCATTCATACGACTTTTTAGATAACAGAAAACATAATCTGAAATATAAAATTATTTCTTTCATTTCTAGACTTGCAAATTTCTAAAAAAAGAAAATAGAAAAGTTTGTTTTGATGTTTTTGCAATAGTACCAAGTGCTCTTGTACACAATTTAAGGGCCAGTAAAAAATACAACTTTTTAAATCCTTTCGATAAACAGTTTCACATTGAAAACTGTTGTCTCTTTGTAATCCATTGTTATTCATAAAATGTATGTCACTAGCTATAAAAGTAAATAACATAATACTTGATTTCATTCAAAAATCTGTAACAAAAATAAAGCGCCATCTCTGATTTTTTAACAAAATTAAAATATGACAGCTTACTCACGCGCTGGTTTAGTTGATACTTCCGACGTCAATATTAAATTTTTGCTAGGACATGCAATTCTAGTTCGATTTTCGTGATTTTTGAATGGAATAAAGTTGTATTTTGTCTGTCATGTGTGACCACGTGTAGAATGGTATGTACGCACCAATGTCACTTTGTGTTCGTGTTTATGTCACCTTGTATCGTCCCAGCAGTTGTGAGGGTAGTACGAGAATTTTATCGACTGAATTTTTTTGACGACGATTTAACGATTTTCTCAGACAACCAGTATAATTCATCGAAGAACTACATAGACAGTTTTAAACTGAATTTTGAGTACATAACCTTAAAAAGGTCTTCGTAAAGTGTTTGCCATTAAATTCTCGACCTACCGTCACTCGCATAAGGTCTCCGGCAGTGTTCGTGGCGACTCGACCCGAGGTAAGCACAGCACGCCGATGCATGCCGCCCGATTAGCACATGTATGTCGTAGACAATACGGTTCAGTGTAGCATGACGTTAAAGTGGACCCTACTAAAGATAAAACTTTCTTAGACGAATCTGTAGTGTATTTGAGCTTCTGTCATGTCTAGTTTAATAACAAGTAAGGAATATAGGATCATTTATTTATTTTCCACTTCATCAAAATTTGTAGTGGTGTGAAGACCGAAACACGATAAAGGACCTTTCGCTCGACAGAAAAAACTGAAAGTAGCACTGATATAATGCGCTTTTCTTCCTGTTTTTAGGAATCATTCAAATACTTATCTAAAACTAAATGATATCTACTATATATTAATATACAGATTTCATAATTATGGGGGGAACCGCAAAAGGTAAATTTTTCATTAGATATACTTTTCGAAAAATATGAAAAAATAGAAGTAGCGAAACGCACGACTGTGCGTAAGCGCCATGGTTTTACTCCACTAAATGCGCCTTTAATACAATAGGTATATTTCATTTAGCCTAATGAAATATGTCATAAGACATAGGCATGCGGGATAAAATACACACCAACACTGAAATAAAGACCTGAAACAAATTAGTGATGAATCTGTTATGATGATAATTACAAATGTCTATTTAATAATCCTATGTTGATTCCTTTATCCTCATTTTATTTGGCACAACGTTGAACCGGGAATACACTAGATATTCTACTAAGAAACAGTTTTGAAGATGAAATTCGGCGAAGTAACGCATGATTCAATCAATTATGTATTAAAGTTGATTTCTGCCAGATTAATTCGTACAGATAGTAACACAGTGGGTGGGGGTCACTAAATAGCGGGCTATCCAATTTGTACGGATTTTGTTTTGTATCAAAACAAGCAGGAATTAACGGTTATATACATAACGGGTATATATGGGTGTAACGGGTATATACATAACGGGTATATATATATATGGGTGCTTACTTAGAGAAAACTACAAACCTTATCACAGAAATTTGCAGTCTAAGTTCCATGGACATTTTATTAATATAACACGGGAATTACTCACGTAAGAATAGGCCGGATAGGATACTCCGACTATAGTTTCAGATCCATGGACATTGGTATTAAAAATTGCATATCGGGATAACGCACAAAAATGTGCTAATCAAAAGTAAACCAAAACCATATCAACTATTAAGGTTATTTATGTGCATTTAGCCTAAACTTGTTGAAATCATAACTAGACATTATCCAAATGGCATAGTTAAATTTCTTAACAAACTATTCTCCACTGCCTTCTAATATTTAACAAGTACGTTTTTTTTATTATGTATTTATTTTGGGACTTTTACCAACAGTGTAGCCAGTCCCATCATATCTTAAACTATATCGCCGCATAATACAAAGTAAATATATTAAGTAACTAGCCGTCCGCCCCGGCTTCGCACGAGTGTAAGCTCGGCCTTCGGCCTCGCTACAAAATATAATATAGCCTATGTCACCCGGGGATAGTGTAGCTTCCCAACAGTGAAAGAATTTTTCAAATCGGTTCAGTAGTTTCAGAGTCTATTCAATGCAAACAAACAAACAAACAATCAAATCTTTCCTCTTTATAATATTAGTATAGAACTATAGAAAAACGAATTTAAAATCATTCTGTATAGTTAACTGTTCAAAACATATGTTTTATTAAGATCCCCCAGTTTTCTGCTAGTCAGGATCGCATAATTCACTATGTTATTTTATAGTACATTGTTAGCCTAGGGGTGAAAGTAACTCTAGTCTTTAACCCCGTGCTAAACACTGTGCTTTGCATTACGAATACAAGGAAACTAAAAATAAAAACATGAACTGACTAAAGAAAATATGGGTGAATTTTATTTTACACTGGCAAATGCACAAGAAGTGCGGGACCATAATCCTCTGAGGAGAAAAAAAAAGTTGGAACATGGTTCAATACAATTGTGAAAATAGAACTAGTTTTTTTTAATAATTTTAGTATCTGTCAGTTGTCAACTGACACTGTCAGTTGAAAGTAATTCTCCCTAGGGCTGAAATGTATTACTTTCAACCCGCTCCTCAGGCAACTTCAGACCTACTTTCCGAGTATGAGTAATGAAAAATAATTTTACATCACATATGCGCGTGACAGCTACGAATCGGGGGAAAAGAAAAGGCATAAGAAAAGTCGAAAATTTTCAACTGACTTTTCGACACTTTACCCCTACTAATATTATAAATTTTTCATACAACACGCAAATTATTTTATCACCATTATTCTATATGTGTATTCATGCACATAGTAACAAAGTTAATAAAGGATCATCTTATAATTTTATAATAAGCGTGTATATGGCGTAGAACATAGAGCTTTTCAGGGCTTTCCACCTAGTATATACTCAACTATATGGCGCTATTAAAATGTTTATATGCACAATACACCCCAAACGGGATGTCAGTGCAGGTCTTATCACCCCCACTTTTAATTAATGACGCTGTTGACGCGACTTATTTAGGGGTCAAACACAAAAGGAAACTTAGGCCTACATTTTACCCTAACCCTTAATATAGTTGCTGTTTTATCGCCATCTATCGAGGTGACAGGTACTATTGCTGATTTAATCGTCTCTCTGAAAGGCTTTATCAATTAATGTGTTGTTCATTATTGGCATGGTTGTGGGATGCTAAAAATGGTTACTAACAATATTTTATTTAACAATGTTCTCTTTAATACAATCTCTATAAATAGATTTATCAAAAATGTATCTACTCGGATAGCTAAGTCGATTCCATTGAAAACACGGTAGAGTGAAATTCAAGTTCATGACACAAAGCATCCTTGCTCTACAGAGCAAATATTTACGTCTGATTATTGCATGTTCCATTTATTAGCTTTTACATAAATATTTTCCTAAATATCACATAGAGATTGTGTGAAAGATAAGTTTTAACATTTCTATTTGAACATAATTTTTGACCAATCGCACCCGCATCTTGAGATATGCACACAAATTGTGATTTTTCCCTAACTTCACTGAAAAATGAGAATTAATTAAATCATATTCACATAATTATCACAAGTAATCTACGTTACACGCATTTGAAACTACACTTTTATATTACCAGTATATTATGTGTATCTATAATAATATTTACTAACTTATACGGAATATGAACAAGATGACTCAGTTTTGAACAATAGACTGAATTAATTTCTAACTTTAAAGATGCGTTGGCATTTTAACTTGGCAGTGGTACTACCCTAATCTGGTTTATTATACGTAAACTTTCGATAACAGCAGGGTGAAACTAATAAAAAAAGTTTTTTTTTTACACTAGCCAAACCTGATGGCAACCAACAGCAATTTTATTCGCAATTTCAACTTTGGTGTTCTAGTAAAATGATAAATACAATGGCCCTCTTTTAAGTTTACTGTTTCACGAGAATCATCTGAATAACTCAACTGAATAATAAATTCCATATTTTTTTTTATAATTTAACACAAGTTTTACTAGGACACAAAAGTTGAAATTGCGAATAAAATTGTTTTGTTTGCCGTCAGGTTTGTCTAGTGTTAATAGGGGTTTTTCATTATTTATTTAGTTCAAAGTGAGTTGTCTATATTTTGTGTGTTATTTTTTTTTGTGTTATTTCGCATGTAGTGTTCTTGTCAGTGTAAAGTTTTGTTGTCCCACTATAAGAGGCATAAGAAGGAAAAAGTTAAATTACTTACAATAAAAGGTTTATTGATATTTTAATTTGTCATTGGCGTAATTGATCTACTCTGCATATTTACTATCACAGCTGCAGAAGGTCTGTTTTAAATATATACCGAATTGTTTTCATTTTTACTCGATTTCAGGTGGGTTTTCAATTAGGTCCGTATTTTTTAACCGACTTCCAAAAAAGGAGGAGGTTATCAATCCGTTTTTTTTATGTTTGTTACCACAGAACTTTGGATTGGGTGAACTGACATTGATGATTCTTTTTTTATTTGAAAGCAGGTGCTTCCCGTGTGGTCCCATTTCAATTTGGTCCAGTTCTGTAATTTTTATGTCGGTTTTTTTTTTGCATTGATAATTATTTATTATCCAGAGGTAACTCTCGAGATGGACCCACAAAAATTTCATTAAATTTGGCTCAGTCGTTTTTAATCGCCTGTTAATTGGGCAATAGCAATTTTTTTTTGTAAATTTTGCGTATAAATTTATTTGTTGACAATATATATATATATAGGTACTGCAACTACTTGTCTTGAATTAGAATAATTTATTTTGGAATTATTAGCAGTTTTCTCTATAGAAAGACAGTTAGTTTATTTCACTTGTTATTTTACTTAGAGATTTTATTAATAGTTGTATTAATTGGTATAACAATATTAATGGTTGTAGTTAGGATCTGTTTTGTTTTAGGATCTTGTGCTAATCCAGTTGTTTGTTTGTGTGATTTCTATACTAACACTGTCTCTGTCCTTAGGAGTCCTATTTCTGTGTATTTTCTTGTATTATCTATTTAAAATACTTATTAATTCTACAATTTTTATTTTAATATCTACATTTACTCACGCCCTTTCTATAAAAAAACTTTTAATAATCTTTTTTTAATGAATATAACATTGCAACGATTTTGTAAATGTTTTTATTTTTGATGTTCTTCGAAAATAATAAAAAGCGAGCTATAGATATCGCTTGTTGACCACTAAATTGTGTGCAAACTCTTGATGTGTTGCATGTGTCATTCGTGAGCTGTCACTTTGACTGATCTGTCAGTATGGCAGCTGTCATTGTCAAAGTGACGGTTCGCGAGTGAATTGACTGATCATTGCTGAAGCTACACGATGTTGTGTTCAATAATTTAATAAACTAATTCTAAGCCAGAATGTAATTTTAAACGTATCTGTCTAATGGTGTTTTTTTTTTCATTATTTACTAAAGCACTGACGTTTATTAGAAAGTGTAGTGTTAACTCAATGATCAGTCATATTGATGTAGTACGCTTTTGACGTATGCCCGATGACCGGAAATTAATGTGGTATTACGACGATTATATACTTAAATTCTATTTTCAATGCATAGGGATTCCGCGTTCCACTTTCTTTATTATCTTTTCCTCAATTACTATCGTATATAAATAAAAATAGTGTTTTTGTTTTGTCTAATAATCCGATCGACCGTGTCACCATAAAACGACTGCTTAGGTTGCAAAATTGATGTTTACATGCAAATTTAAAAGAAAAAAAGTATTCAAGCCAACTGGTGTATATTTTTTGTTACTTGAGCCATTCCGATCGTCAACGTTCCTACTTCCAAACTGATCTATTTCCGGCCATCAACGTACTTCCAAACTGATCCATTTCCGGCCATCAACGTACTTCCAAACTGATTCATTTCCGGTCACCAACGTACTTCCAAACTGATCTATTTCCGTCCATCAATGTACTTCCAAACTGATTCATTTCCGGTCACTAACGTACTTCCAAACTGATCCATTTCGATTGTTAACGTACTTCCAAGCTGATCCATTCCGATCGTCAACGTACTTCCAAACTGTTCCATTCCAATCGTCAACGTACTTCCAAACTGATCCATTCCAATCGTCAACGTACTTCCAAACTGATCCATTCCAATCGTCAACGTACTTCCAAACCGATCCATTCCGTTGAATGACCGCGCCACCAACGAATTCGTGTAATATTGAGTATACGTCGTAATACTACATAATGTAGCGTCCATCGAGCGCACGCGAGTTGTACGGTATGTGGTGTGGATCAGTGGGACCGCTCGGCGGCGCTCAAGTCGCGCTCGGTGGGCAAAGCGGCCCGCATGCTCGGCGCGCACGAGCACCAGCTGCACGACCACAACAACCAGCGACAGATCGTATGTATACACACACACACACAGACACACCCACATACATACATAGTGACGCGTTTTAAGTACTACATCTGCAACACTTCACTCTATGTACTGTTTAAATATATAGGTACGCGCGCCAAAGACCCGCGCGAGACAGAAATGGACATTGGCCTTAGTACGAGCACTTGCGATAGTGTGCTTTAAAGTTGACGTAACCTTGTAAAGACGTAATGCTAGATCATACGTAGATATCATATTTGTATGGGATATAATTTGCTAGACGCTTTACAAAGTTATGTCGCCAACTTTTTATGAGTTGTAAAAAAGTGATAAACATACTCTGGCAGCTCACCTCCGCTGCGAAACTGCTACTCGTTGAAATATGAACCTTATTCAATGATCCTTACAGCATAGTATTAAATACGCGTGCGAGAAACACAGACTTAGAAGATATCTATTCACACAGGCCTTGAAAAGCGCTGAACTGATATTTTATATACAGAATGAAAAGCCAAATTGAATGTAGACTGTGTTAAAACATAAGAAAATAAACACTTAGGGCCTTACTTAAAAACGTTACTCAAGTTGATCTATGTTTTAAAAAGCTCTCTCAACTTTTCGCTGATTGTAATCGTCACACGCGAAAACAAGACGGAGCATATTTAAGCGTATGTCAACTTGAGTAACGTTTTTAAGTAAGGCCCAAATTTTTCATTCTAATATAGAATAAGTATAGTTTTTTTTTTTTTTTGTTAATAACGTAAATGCTATGTATACACAACTCTGCCAAACTGCGTACCAGTTTGTAGGCATACATCTACTCTCATTACAACATTTTATTATTGAGAATAATTAATTTTATTTTTAAGTCAGTTTTGAAGAGAAATGCCAAGCAACGCTTACTTCAAACAATAAGTTGTGTGTTTAAAAGTGCAGAGTGCGAATTTGCAGATTAAGTAACATAAAACGTGTCTCAGATTATATTCTTTTTCTGTAGTCTCACAAAATTCAGATGTTTTGATGTAAATTTACGCTAATTTTGTTAAAGCTATTTTTATAAAGGCTTCGCCATACTGAGCGGAGCAAACAATGCGGCAGAAATACAGGTCAAAAGCGGTGTTGCTTAAATCTTGTGGTCCACATAAAACGTTTTAAAACTGCGCCGTTTCTGCTCTAATCCGCTTGCAGTGTGCCGCCGCGCTACTTTTGACCCGTTTTAAGATTGGCGAAGCCTTAGTTTTTCTCTTAAGCTTTCCAACGCCAATTGCCTTCAAATTTTATTTCACCAACAATTTGAATTAATTGTAAATGTGTACATAAGATTTAACAATGTTTTGATTTCATGCAGCTGATTCGATGCGTATAAGGTATGCGTTACAAGATCGAAGATGTTAAACACAGACGTCATTCTATAAAAATGTATAATGTTATAAAGCATCAATGTTCAGGTTACAAATAGACAAAATACACAAGTACAAATAAAAAAAATGTTTTAAAATAAAATAAAAATTATAATTATCAATAAAAAAAAAAAAACATTTTACATTTTATTAAAAAGTCAGAACTAGACCAAATTGAAATAGGACCACACAAGAAGCACCAGCTTTCAAATAAAATAAAATAAATACAGTCTAATTTAGTTTCATATTTGCTAATGTCTTATAATGCAAAATAAAAAAATCATAATTTTTTTATTTTTATATTTTTGCTAAGTAAAATCAGTGCAACAAATGGGAGGAAATGGGGGAGACCGTTGCCCAACAGATCAAGTAGGTTAAAGAAATCATCAATTGTTCACTTTTGAATTATATTTGACGTATCTTGTCTATTTGAAACTACATCTTGCACCATCCGACACCTTACGCCTCAAGACATCAAGTTGAAGAAAACCGGCATATCCATATCCTATCCGACTGCTTAACCTAACCTCCTTTAAAAGACATTTAAACTGCAGCCTCATCCGATATTCAACCTTACCCCTCAACAAATAAAGTCTCCGTCCAGGTGGAGCTTTGTGTGGAAACCCTGGGGGAGGTCATGTCGCTACTATCCAGAGAAGACGTAGGCCCAGTTGAGAACGACCTCGGAGACCTGGCGATACGACTCCTGCCTACCGTGTTGAAAACTGCCTCGTCCATGGTCATGGAGGAAACTCATACTGACGAAGCGCTTGTGGTGAGTTTTATTTTAAGACCAGATAATTGTTGTTATACTTTACAGCGAAAGAAGTATTTTGTATTGAAAATAACAAAAAAAAAAAGTCGTACAAAACATAATGATATACAATTTCAAATGAACTAAAACTACTTAAAAATAAATATACCCTAAACTAAATTAAAAAAAAAAAAACTTTAAAAATTTTATTTTTTATTTTCTCTTAAACTTAAATAATGACATTTTCACCTTATTTTTGAATCGTCTGTAACATTAAAATAGTGAGATTGTCACCTTATTTTTGAATCATTTGTTACAGTTAAATAGTGAAATTGTCACCTTATTTTTGAATCATTTGTTACAGTTAAATAGTGAAATTGTCACCTTATTTTTGAATCATTTGTTACAGTTAAATAGTGAAATTGTCACCTTATTTTTGAATCATTTGTTACAGTTAAATAGTGAAATTGTCACCTTATTTTTTATCATCTGTAACATTTAAATAGTGAAATTGTCACCTTATTTACAGCGTCGAATGGTCTCAGTCTTACTCGACATGGTCCGCCAAATGACCTTGGACCAGTATAAGATGGTCGTGAAGGCGCTGGAGGTGGAGTCATACGGGGGGCCAAGCTCGTTGGTCTCGGATGCACTGGACCTGCTTCTAGCTCTGTTGAGGAAGCCCATCTTCAAGCCTCACTGGGCGGATATGCTCACAGCACAGTTGCATATAATGCTTCACGCACTCAGGTTTGTATGAAGAAAATCAATTAAAAGTATTTTTTAACTGACTTCCAAAAAGGAGGTACTCAAATCGACTGTTTTTATTTTATTTTTTAAATGATTGTTACCTCAGAGCTTTCGACTGGGTGAACCGATTTGGATGATTCTTTTTTTTATTTGAAAGCTAGTGCTTCCCATGTGTTCCCATTTCAAATTGGTCCAGTTCAGTCATTTTTATAAAGTCGGTTTTTTTATATTTTATGTAAGCTTTAAAAAAAGAAACTCATGAAGACCATTCCAAAGAGCCCAAACACGATGGGGTTATCTTGTTGCATTCATTAGTTCCTATGACCACCTACCGACTCCATCCTGAAAAAAGCTCCATGGTACAATATTGATACAAGTTCGGTCGTGCATGGAGTACTGCTCTCACCTTTAGGATGGATCAGCTAAGTACCACCTCGGGGCATTGGAGTCAATTGAGAAGCGTGCCAAGAGGCTCATCAGCAACGAAGCCCTAGTTCAGACTAAGCTTCTTAGTCTTGAGCATCGGCGCAAAGTTGCTAGTCTATCGGTTTTTTATCGGATACATTTTGGAGAGTGTGCATCAGATCTGCATGATTTAATTCTCTCTTGCCCCTTTTTCTATCGGACTGCCAGAGTGGGCACGAAAAATCGACACCACTTTATGGTTGACATTCCGAAAACCCGTACGAAGCGCTTTGATTCCACTTTTATTGTGCGAACTGCTAGTATGTGGAATGCGCTGCCTGCAATGAATGGGTGTTCCCCGATAGTTACAATCTGGGTGTTTTCAAGTGAAAAGTGAATCGGTTTCTTTTAGGTAAGCGTGATCCATCGTAGGCTACATCATCGCTTAACATCAGGCGAGTTGGCGGCCAAGCGCAAGCCTATTTTACATATACATATATAATTTTATTTTTCCTATACTGTACAATAGTTTCATAATCCATTTTATACACATTCCATAATTTTATTGTATTTTTATATTCAAAAGGGCTTCTTGGTGTTGGCTTCGGCTCCACCAATGCCCACCAAATGTCCGAGCTAGACCCGAGAATTGTATGCTAGTAATAATAATGCTTCTATGTTCTTACTTTCTAGTCTTTTATCGAGCACGCTCCGCGACCGGCTACAGGGCGAGGAGGCTGATGCAGAAACCATGACAGCGACGCAGGCGCAAGTCAGGCTGTGGTTCGAGGCATGCGCCTGCGTTGCCACCGCGCCGCCATTGCAACTGGAGACGCTGAACGCGGCGCGCCGGCAGACCATAGTCAAGATATACGGAGACATGCGCCGGGGGGTGGCGGACTGCATGAGCGAGATGTGGTTCACTTTGGGTAACCTTTTGTTCACTATAGATACCTGAAACTTGATAAAGAATGAAAAAAAATATTTATACAATTCCCCCTCTAAAAAGCTTATTTTATTCACTGAAATTAGAACACCTGTTTGAATTTAGAACACACCAATATATTCGATCTCTATCTCAATGCTATACAACCTTCTTGCGCAAAAAATACTCGAGACAAACTCCTTGTGCAAAGAATACTCGTCATACAAACACCTTGTGCAAATAACTCCTCGAAATTTGATTGGTTGACATTTTATTGTGTTTTTTTATGTGCATTTTAATTAAGTTAACCTTGTTTTTTCTTCATTAAATGTCTATTTTCGCTTTAATCTTTCTTTTTTTCGTATTCATGGTATACAGTGGTATTTTTGCATGGTATTTTTGTAGTGGTAGGACTTTTGCAGGGGTCCGTCTGGGGAAGTACCACACCTTTGCCAGTTATTCAACCGCCAAGCAGTAGTGTGCATACACTACTGTGTTCCAGATTGAAGGGCAATGTTACCAGCGAAATTACGGGGCACAAAGATTTGACATCTTATATCTCGGGCTGACGAGCGCAGTGCGTTGCCATCCAGGGATTTGAACTGTTGAAGTTCAAAACTCTGAGTGGCGCTGGGCTGTTATGGGCAAGCGTGAAGAGCCATCAGGCGAGCGACTTCGCTCGTCTCGTCACCCAATACCATAAATATATATAGTATGCAACTCTTGAATAAAACTGAGTTATATCGAGGGCCATGAATCATTAGCGTCGCTCAGGATTCTAACACTTGGTGGTTTTGTAAAAGGTGCCCTTAATTTAATTGCAATGTAGCCTTTTTTGACAGTTGGCCGTGTCACTAAAAAGTGTATATGATTCCAGGCATCCATAAGCGAGCGTTCATCCCGTGTCTGGTCGGTCCGTTCTTGGAAGTAAGCTTCCTGAAGGACGAGGAGGTCAGAAACACGACCATTCCGATCTTCTTCGATATGATGCAAACTGAGTACACTCACAGCGTCGCTAGCGGAGAAACTGGTAAGTAGGATTGTATTCCGCCTTTTAGGCGGCATTTACAATCATCATCATCATCAGCCAGAGGACATTCATTGCTGAACATAGGCCTCCCGCTTTAACCTCCACACTGAACGACATCCTGCCATCTGCACCCACTGGATGCCCGCGACTCTCACAATGTCCTATTATCCATATCTTATAACTTTTTAAGTATATCTAAAGAACAAGAAAAATTTTTTTTGTGCATAGATTATCCCCTTGGGATACCATTTCTGCAAAAAAGTGACCCAAAAATTTCGATTACTGCAAGTGGAATTAGTAGGGCAGAATAGTAGACTGGCAGTGTTTGGGCTCATTTTGATCAGCACACCGTTCCATCACTAGTTTCATAAAAGGTTGGTTGGAATAAGGTATTTTTCGATAGCAAACTTGTTTTTGATATTTGTTTTATTTTACTTGTATTTTCGGTGTGTAATAAAGATATATTGTATTGTTAGGAAATAATCCGTGAATTATGTTTTTTCAGTGGACAGCCATCTCAAAGACTTAGAAAGCGAGTTAATAGACAAGCTAGATACGCTAGTGGAGCGCGGCTGCGGCGATAAACCGTGGCGCGTGCGTTTCGTGTCGCTGTGCGGCGCGTTGTGCGCAGCCGCTGCAGACTCGCTGCGGCCCGTCGCGGCGAACTTAGTCGCCGCTGCGGCACGACAGTTAGACACCTTGTTGCTCTACCGGGCCGCTGCCATGAAGAGTGCGACCCCACATCGCATGCACTTGACCACCAAGGTGCTGCATTTCTACGAGCAGATTGAGAGGCCACACATGTATATTCGGTGAGTTGGTTATATCGTTCTTACTGGATAGCTGGCTGATTAGCGTACAAAAGGGGAAAATTCACTGGTTTTTAACCGACTTCCAAAAAGGAGGAGGTTATCAATTCGACTGTTATTTTATAATTTTTTTATGTTTGTTACCTCAGAACTTTCGACTGAGTGAACCGATTTTGATGATTATTTTTTTATTTGAAAGCTGGTGCTTCCCGTTTGACCTCATTTCAATTTGGTCCAGTTGTATTATTTTTTATTTTTTTACAATGTAACAATTAAAAAGTCATTTCCACACAAAAATATTATAAGAGACATCTGTTGGAACGCCTCAGTACTAAATCAGGCATGCGCTCTCTAAAACCGATAGTGCTTAATTAATGCACGCGCTACGGGATAGAGGGCGCATATTTGGTCCAGTTCTGACATATTTATGAAGTGGGTTTTTTGTATTGATAATTATACTCAAGAGGCCCAAAAATAAGATACCTAAGTGGTTCAATGTCACCGATGCAAATTTCCTGTGTAGGAGCTCAGCTGTTGCACAGTATAAGACTAGCTTTTAAATGACACTGAAGTAAAAAGAGGCTAGCTATGTTAATGCAAAGATCCACAACCATCTGGAGATAAGTACAGTTAAAGAATAAATTGCAAAAACTGGCAAAATCTAGGCATCGCCTGCTCAGACAGCTTAGCTGCTGAACTCACGGAACAAAGACACAAGCTTAGGGTAAAAAGAAAGTGCATTATTAGTTATATCCCTCATTCGTTCCAGCTACGTCCACAAACTAGCCATGATGTACCAGCAGTCCCAGCAGTGGGCCGAGGCCGGTCTGACGCTGCGACTGCACGCCAAACTGCTGAGCTGGAACCACGAGCCGCTCCCGGCGCGCCTGAGGCATCCCACCCTGCAGCACGACAACCATACCACGCACCGAGAACTAAAGGTACTACTGAAGCTAATTTCAGACTATGCTATACTATTGTGCTATATAGTATAGCAAATAAGGAAGGAGCCAATAATATATAGTACAGTTAAGTGTGAACGTGTCCATAATAATGTATGGTGCGCTATATTGTTGTGCCATGAACTATATGATATTATATTATAGCGTAGTCTGAAATTAGCTTGACATAACCTCCGTAGCGGTCTTGCCTTGGAAACTCACGCCATCTGTCCCAGTCTCGCGCTTTTCTCTAACTAGGATCTTGTGTTGTGGTCACTCTGAGAGGGTATCTTTTTTTAACCATCTTTCAAAAAGGAGGAGGTTCTTAATTCTACTGGTTTTTTTTGCTGTCTGTTACCTCAGTACTTTCGACTGGGTGAACCGATTTTGATGATTCTTTTTTAATTGAATGCTGGTGCTTTTCGTCTGGTCCCATTTTAATTTCGCCCAGTTCTGACATTTTTATGAAGTCGGTTTTTTATATTGATAATATTTTAGTAATAGGCTTGCGTTTGATCGTCCAAATCGCCTGATGTTAAGCGATTATGCAGTCTACGATGGAGCACGCTTGCCTAGTAGAAACCGATTCACTCGTGATTTGAAGACACCTAGATTGTAACTATCGGGGAACACCCATGAAGTCTAAGCTCTAGCAAAGTCTCTACGAGCTGCACATACATTATCAACCTATCATGTTCCCATTGCTGCGACACAGGCCTTCTCTCAGAGAGATCATAATCATCATAAATCATTTATTTGGCGAAAGAGTTACAAAAACATTGGAATAACAAATTGGATTATAAAATATCAAGTATGTCACAAACAAATATGAGCTTCGGATCCCTAAACTAAGCTGCAGCTTGTGCTTCAGAGATCCGTGCATGAATTAAATTACTTCAACGTAACAGGGGGACCTGGATATCAATTCTGCTATTTGTCAAACGTTTCAAATGAGTGTCGGAATTATTTTCGACATTTGGTATTCTGCTAGTTATTTAAGACCAGTTGCTTTCCAATGGCTTGCCATCGAACTGTCTGACAGTTCTTATTGACATATTTGGTATTCTGTACGGTAATGGCGTGCCAGTGGAATACTTTTTTTGCTCATCGGACAGGCTAAAGCCTTTAGGCCATACCGCCTCATCATCCGTATTTTTACTGTTTTTTCCTTAAATTACATTTTAAAATTATGTTTGGTGTATTATATTGACGAGGAAGATATGTACAATCAATACAATCTATAATATAATCATTTAAGTGACAACAAAAACAATGATAGTTTGGTATAAAATAATACAACTCGTGGTAGATTTTTACAGGCAACATCGAACGCAATTCCCACACGATTCCCTTGACACACAACTGAAACGAAATTGTAGATTTAGCAGAATACCCTTTTTGCCACAATCGTAATTGAGAGTCGTGGGAGTGGCAAAACAATGTGATTTTACGTTAATTAGCAGAATTGACACCCTGTTACGTTGAAGTAATTTAATTATCAAGTATTTTTAGTAGATATTGTTCTATGTAACATCATTTATAAGAAAGAATATAATTATAGCATTTGCAAATTTACATTGTGTTAAAATAAATAAATGCATGTGTATATACGTGTGTGTGCGTGTGTGTGTGTATGTGTTTGTGTGGGCGTGTGTGTGTGTAAGAGAGGTGAGTGAGAGAGGATGGGCCCTAAGCTCAGTTTCCATGTAGGCCCAGTGCATGTTGGTGAATGTCATGTATACTTTTCAGATTCTTGGACATACCGGTTTCCTCACGATGTTTTCCTTTATCGATTTTAAGCGATGGCATAGAAACTGCACATCATTTATTTATGTACTAAGTCGTTGGTGTAGGGCCGAAAATCAAACCGGGTGACGTCAGATTATAAAGCGCGCGGAGTAACCCTGGGTTAACTCACTTGTCATCGATCCTAGATAAGTGTGCAAAATTTCATTTTAAATCGACGTTTTGAAGTAGTTATTACATTTCATATCGGAGTGTGCATCAGATCTGCATGATCTAATTCCCTCCTCCCCATTTTTCTATCGGACTGCCAGAGCGGGCACGAAAAATCGACACCGCTTCATGGCTGATATTCCGAAAACCCGTACGAAGCGCTTTGATTCCACTTTTATTGTGCGAACTGCTAGTCTGTGGAATGCGCTGCCGGAATGGGTGTTCCCCGATGGTTACAATCTGTGTGTCTTCAAATCTCGAGTGAATCTGTTTCTTCTGGGCAAGCGTGCTCCATCGTAGACCACATCGCGCTCAACATCAGGCGAGTTGGCGGTCAAACGCAAGCCTATTACCGAATAAAAAATAAAATAAAAAAGTTGGTGGTTAAGCGTAGATATAATGATATATATAAAAAAAAAATCAAAGATTTGTTACATACATACATACCAAGCTCATAAAAGCGTAAAACATGCGCACAAGCGCATAAGCGCATAATAATAATAAGCGCATAAAAACATGATTTTATCAACTCTGATAAAATGACCAGCACATTTTTCAAAAGACATGACAACATCGCTTCGCTTAACATCAGGCGAGTTGGCGGAAAAGCGCAAGCCTATTTTACAATAAAAAAATTAAATAAAAAAGACAGTCATTTTATATCTTAAAAAAACCTCAAATACGCGCTGCATCCGGTATCATATATATGATCCAGATTCAGATTTTTATTCACCCTATAACAATGGTTCGTTATATTAGGTAGGTCAAATACATTTGTTATAGAAAATTAAATCTTAAAACTAACTATGCACAGTTACACATAAGTTAAAAAGTTCACATTATCACTTATATCACTTAAGTATGTGTGCAAGTGTTAACAAGTTGTCGTATGTAGGAGCTCCTGTACCTCGAGATAGCCGAGCTGCTGAACCGCGGCCGGCAGTGGGAGCTCGCCGTGGAGATAGTGAAGGAGCTGGTTTCCGTGTACGAGGAGTCTGCCCTCGGGTACGGGCACCTGGCGGATCTGCACCAGCAGCTCTCCACGCTCTACTCCGCCATGCTGAGGATGCCGCGCTCGCATCCTGGATACTTCCGAGTCATCTACCACGGGAAAGGGTTCCCGGACTTGCTCAGGGTTCCCAAGGTAACTAATAGTAGATTATGCAGCAAGGGAATAAAGCAGTGTTTTACGTCGCGGGCGGCATATTTAACCCTGAGCGTAACGAGAGACTGTAGAGTTATACAGAGTCCTGAGTGAAGCGAGGGGTTCAAGTTTCCCAAGACGAAGACAGGCTTTATTCCAGAGGAGCATACTCTACTTTTCACACCTTCTGCAAGACAATAAAAAGCGAAGCCAAACACCGTCTTTTGTTTCACATTCTTTGTAAACACACCTTTTACTTTTTTTATTTGAGTTCTGCTTATGGTGTCCAGTTCGATTTTCGAACAAACCTGTTTACAATGCCATATGGGCATTTTTTACTTACAGTTTTCCACGAGTTTCCCACACGAATTTAACGTTCCAAATTCAAATCACTTGGAGTTTTATGCAACTTTATATCCCTTAAGGTTAAACGTTTCACTTTGGCGGGAAATTCAAATTTTAAACAGTTTTTTTGTTCTTGTAGCTAACTGAGCCAACGGGGCAGTCAAAGGCTGATTATGCAATTATTATAATCACTATTCCCATTGCAACAGGGTTTCATATACCGTGGCAACGAGTACGAGCAGCTTCAAGAGTTCATGGAGCGAATGTTGGACGAGTGGCCCGACGCTGAAGTGTTGCTGAAACTGGACCCACCCGGAGAAGAGGTCACGGAGTCCAACGGACAGTGTATCCTTTTTTAACCCTTGAGAGAAACGGAGGGGTCTTATACTTTTAATTTGTATACAGATACATACGTGTATGCATGTGGCATCGTAGCTTGCAACCGGCTGAACCGATTTTAATTTTTAACTGACTTCCAAAAAGGTTCTAAATTAGAGTGGTTTTTTTTTATATTTGTTACCTCAGAACTTTCGATTCGAGATCGGTGAACCTGATGATTTTGATGATTCTTTTTTTGTTTGAAAGCTGGTGCTTCCCGTGTGGTCCCATTTCAATTTGGTCCAGTTCTGACATTTTTTATATTGATAATTATTTGTCTTCCCGTGAACATGGTGCATGTAACTGCGCCGAAATATTTATTTATAAAAAAAAAAACATATTTTAGTAAATTAAATGTCAGCAAATAAAATTTGGTAAAAACAAACGTACATATACACGTTTATTAGATTTTTTACCGTAATTTTTTACAAACTCATCAAAATCATAAAACGCTTGTTCGATAAGCCAGCTCTGCCTCAACACATCAGTTACTGTCTGGTACCCGGTTGTACACCATTGGCCCCATAACGTGCGTCGAATTGCCGGACTTTGCGAGGGAGTGAGTAGGCTGAAATGATGATGATGTTGATGGGGGGGTGGGGGGTCGCGACACACATAATCAGCACGACGAGATCCAAATCAATATCAATTTACTTTGGCACCGTCACATCTTCCTGAGACAGAGTAGGGCTGGTGCAGCTGCCCATTCGGCAGAGCAGCACAAGCGGCGCAAATATGCTAACCTCGGCAGTGGTTACATATTTGAGGTGTTTGGTGTCGAGACATTGGGCCCTTGGGGACCGGGAGCTCCCCTCATTTTCAATAATCTTTCAGAGCACCTGGTTAACGATACGCGTGACCAAAATGCTGGCGTGTATCTAGCTCAATGAATAAGCATTGCCATTCAACGTGGTAATGCCGCCAGCATGCTGGGTACGCTGCCAACTGATAGTGGGCTTGAGCTTTTGGATTGTTTTTAGACCTTCAACGGTCTATGGACAGTCTTAACTGTTTATGTAGTGTTAGCTTGTATTTTGTTTAGTTAGTGAAGGCACTTGCCCGTCAAAAAAATATATCCTTGACTCAGTGACTTCCAGACCTCCAAATCAACGCCGTTGAACCGATAATGAGTGACAAACTGAAGCGTCTCTCCGGCAAACCCATCGCGGAACAAATACTGCAGTACTACAAACACAACAATGTGGACCGATTCATGTTCTCGAGACCGTACCACAGACCTGGTAAGATATTGTTCATTCGTTCATTCTGTAATAATGATATTGTCTATGTTTTTTTTTTTTTGATACATTTCGAAGAGTGTGCATTAGATGTGCATGATCTAACTCCCTCATGCCGGTCTATTCTGCAAGCTAAGTGAACGCGCAAGTGATAAGCTAAGTGAATGTGATTTTTTATATCGAATTATAAGGGCAAGGGACTACAGTCAAGGATGATCACTCGACATTTTGACATTTCTCTATAATAAACGACAAGAAAAATACACGTTAACTTAGGTTATCACCTCACTTGCGCATTCACTTAGCTTTCAGAATAGACAGGCTTTCCATTTTTCTATCGGACTGCCAGAGCGGGCACAAAAAGTCGACACCGACATGGTTGACATTCCAAAAACCAGTACGAAGCTCTTTTTTTCCGGTTTTTGTAGTGCGAACTGCTAGACTGAAATGCGCTGTCTGAATAGTTCCTCGAGTTAAAATCTTCAAATTAAGATTGAATCGGTTTCTTCTAGTCAAGCATGCTTCATCGTAGACCGCATCATCGCCTAACATCAGGTGAGGTGGCGGTCAAACGCAAGCATATTATCAAATAAAATAAGCAAAATATATCCATCTGGCCTATGAAGATATTTCGGTCGTCTTCTATTTTTCCTTATTCACATTTCTCAAATGTCACGGCTTTGTTTTATCATCATCAGCCAGAAGACGTTCGCTGCTGAACATAGGCCTCCCCCTTTAACCTCCACACTGAACGACATCCTGCCATCTGCATACACTGGATGCCCGCGACTCTCACGATGTCATCGGTCCTTCTAGTGGTAGGCCTGCCTACGCTGCGACATCCAGGTCGTGGTCTCCACTCAAAAACCTTTCTTCCCCATCGGTTGTAGGTTTTTCGAGTGATGTGGCCTGCCCATCTATGTATGTTTTATACAGAGATTGTTCTAGTATTTCTGAGCACAATCCCCAAACCACGGTCCCTACAGTTTTATTCAGTCTATGCTGACATACAAAAGAAGATTGCCGCAGTACAGGTAAACTGCAAGCTTACTTGAACACAATTCCGATCGATCGATATTGGTATTCTGACATTTCATACTCTTGAATGCCAATCTTTTTTTGTTGACGGAGGGGAAATCTTCAAAAAATACCCAGCTGCATTGGGGTGTAGCGGGGCTATGTGAGATTGCACCCACTAAAACTCCCTCGGTGGCCGACTTTTATGCTAGACGGAGGGCCACACCACGACGTTGTCTTCCCTGGGCTTGCTGAATGTGAGGTCAGATCCTCAAATCTAACAACCCACAAGCCCAAAGGCCCCTTTTAGTCGACCCTTACGATGGGCAGGGGATACCTAAGCAGTATCCAAGACCCCGGCTCCAGAGATACGCACGGGGCTAGGGCGTTCAATTCCGCCACCCCTACGCCGTCTTCTTCTTGTTGGATCAGCTCGCTTGCGCTCTCAGCGATTTCCTTTTGCACGATTACTCTTTCGCAAAAGTCAATCGTTGCGGTTACGTCTGCCAACATGGCTTGAATGTCAACCTAGCGCCAAATTAATTCAATATTGTGCGGATATTAAATGAACTAATTGGGATTGGTATTGAAATTGTTCAATAGACATAATTGTTTTCGTGGGTACAGTGATGTGTCAATATTGTGTTTACATTGGATTGAAATTGACATTGGATAAGAATTAGTATTGGATTCGAGAGAAAGCCCCCTGTGCTGTTACTGCTTGATTAGCTTATATTGAACCGGTATAAGCGAATCAAGCAGTAAAAAAATGCCATCTGCCGAACTAGAAACCACTAGTAACTATTATAGTAACTGCAAACCAACTCACCTATTGTCTTTGGTTCACCTGTACCGGAAACCTGCTTTATTTCTTGTAGTGTTAACAACGTAAAGCATCCAAAGTTGACGACATAAAGGCCTAATTAAATATTAATTTTACAGATGAATCGCTTGACGGTTCGAACGACGACCTGTCCAGTCAGAACGAATTTGCGACCCGGTGGCTTGAACGGACAGAGTTAGAAATCAGCGACAAATTACCCGGTAAGTAAGGGCTCGTCTACTTTTGTTGGACAAACAGTTGGCCAAACTGGCTGATCTATGAGGACATATCGGCATTTATATGTCACGACAAAAATTTCATATAAAAAATTTCAGCCAGGCCTGGCGCACTCAGCATTTCAGGTATGAAGCTACAAGTAGTCGTCTTGTCGGACTTGCCGTGCTCGCTGCCGCGCGATAGACAGAGATAACGCGACAAGAGTTACGCGATAGACAGAGAGGCAACTTGTAGGTTAATATAGCTGTAGGTAGTTAGCGCTCGCACGTCCTGAATTGGACTTTATTGCGTATTAGCAAGAGTTATTTAAATGATTTTGCGAAGTAATCGTCTGTACTTGTACTTATATGTGTCTATGACGTTATTACGAAACTTTCATATAAAAATTTTGGCATCACTTCTACTTGACAGTTTGGCTTCAGCTCAGGCCTTTGATCAAGCTATACCTAGTTTGTCTTACGGTGCGTTTCATTTCTGAAAACTATCGTACAGGAATCGATTCCGTCCACTGCTGAACATAGGCCTCCCCCTTTAACCTCAACACTGAACGACAACCTGCCATCTGCATCCACTGGAGGATGCCCGCGACTCTCACGATGTCGTCGGTCCATCTAGTGGGAGGCTTACCCACGCTGCGTCTTCCGGTTCGTGGTTTCCACTCAAAAACTTTCCCCATCGGTTATTGGTTCTTCGAGCGATGTGGCCTGCCCATAGCCACTTCAACTTGTATATTTTAATAGCAATTTCGGTGACTCTGGTTCTTTGTCGGATATGCACGTTTCGGATTCTATCGCGCAAAGAAACTCCGAGCATAGCTGTTGGGTCAGCTTGTCAGTAACACATTGTAACATATTATAGGTATCCTCCGCTGGTTCCCGGTGGTGTCCCAGCGCACATTCTGGGTGTCTCCAGTTGAAGCAGCCGTGGAAGCGCTCCGCAACACTAACCGCACGCTCAAGTCGCTCGTGCTGGAGGCGCGCAACCCTGACACTCCTCTCCAGCCGCTCACCATGAGACTCAATGGTACGTCATTATCTCATGCTGTGTGACAGTTAGAAATTCAAAATTTTAAGATAGAATCCGATCCCAAATTTTAGAAATTTAGGGAGTTATGTGTTTTTTTTTTACTCTAAGACAACACTTTATTAAAAGTTACAAACAAAAATTTACAAACAAGGATAACACAACACAGATACATTATGATAAAACTGTTATCTAGGCTTTAACAGACCGTTCTCGGCGACGGCCCTAGCCGAGGCTTGTACCTCCGAGGTGCCCTTGCGCTTGTTGCCCAAAAATCTAAATCATGTTGGCCCAACGCTCTCTGCGTTCACCAACTAGTCCGGCCAAGCTGTGAAGGCTGCAAAAATAGACAACATAAAAAAAAAAACATAGACATAGGCCTCTCCCATCGATCTTCAAAAGGGCCGGTTGAAAGCGGCCTGCATCCAGCGTTTCCCTGTGTGCGTGGATTGGCGTTGTGTAAGAGACAATTCATTATATGGCTGGCAATTCACTACAGCAATCGACTGGCTTACTCGTAGATCGCGGGCAACAGCACTAGTCAATAAATAAATAATCTCAGTTTTGATAGCGGGTATCTCAGGGCTGGTTTTGATTGCAGGCATCCTAGACCCGGCGGTACAAGGCGGTATAGTGAACTACGAGCGTTCGTTCCTAACTCCCGCTTACGAGGCGCGTCACTCAGAGCACGCCCAGCTGTTAGCCGAGCTGAAGGACTTGATCGCAGACCAGATACCGTGGCTCAAGTTTGGTGAGTCCCCAGCAACCGGATGGATACATTTCAGATAGTGTGCATCAGATCTAAACGATCTAATTCCCACGAACCCATATTTCTATCGGACTGTCCACAGTAAAGATCTTTTTTTTGTTTAAATTAGAATGGCTGTCAAGGCATTTTTGTAAGAAATTTGTTGTAGCCACTTACACCCATATAAACCGATAGCAACTGTGTTAGCAACTGTGACGCGGAGTTCTACGCGTTGACATAAATAAGAATGTTCAATCAAGTATCTGTCACAATACCTGTCGACAGAGTTTTATTTTCATTTCCGTTCTATTTACTTCTCTTTTCTGTGGGACTGTCAGGGTGGGCACGAAAAGACAACACCGCTTCATGGTTTCATACTGACCTGATGGCTCAGTTGGTAGTGAAACTGCCTTCTGTGCTTGGGGGAGTGGGTTCGATTCCAACTCTTTCAACATTCTTGTGATGAACATTTGTGTTTGTTTTATGTCTGGGTGTTAATATAATATATTTAGGTATGTATTTAAAATATTTATGTACGTATATCAGTCTCGGGCAGCCATATTACAAGCTTTGCTTAGTTTAGGGTCAGATGACCGTGTATGCAAAAATGTCCCAAATATTATTCATTTATATTCCAAAAAAAACCCCGTACAAAGCGCTATAATTCCACTTTTATGGTGCGAACTGCTAGTCTGTGTAATGTGCTGCGGGGGTTCCCCAATAGTTACAATTTGGGTGCCTTCAAATTGCCAGTGAATTGGTTTCTTCTAGGCAAGCGTGCTCCATGGTAGACCGCATCATCGCATAACATCAGGCGAGGTGGCCGTCAAACGCAATCCTATTTTAATAATAGGATTGCGTTTGACCGCCATTGAAATAAACTAGGTTATTGTTTCCCCAGCATATGTTTTTAATTCTTTTCCGCGGCTTCACCCGCTTTTACACTCATCAGGCCCTTAGTCCTTCCTCCCAAGTTCATCTGGTCTGTTCCCATCACACCCCTACCCTTTTCCCGTTATTCTCTTACTCTACCACGCTCCAGACCTTTCCCACTCTCGCCTCAAACCCGCCTAGCTTCCATTCTGGCTAAGTTATACCATATGTGTAATAAATACTACTAGTGAGTCAACTCCTTTATTTAACCACAAAATACCTACATGGCTGCGTCGACGTCTAGACGCGAAGGGTTGTCACAACACAAATCAAATTAAAATAACCAGTGGCCCAACTACGAATGTTCGCGTAAAATACGTACTCTATTAAATTCCATACAAATTTCATGTTCTAAATTCAATATTTGTATGAATTTTGATAGTACTTATTTTACGCCAATATTCGTACTTGGGCCACTGGCTGGTTAGCAATATTAGATAATAATATTTTTACAACTTTATTTTATCTGTATTCCTTGTTATCATTTATTTTTCTATATCTACAAATATACAAACGTACTAGTAGCGTCTCGCAACTTGCAGCCGATTCCGTGTACGTGACACAACTGAAACGAGCGTACCGTCTACATGCGAAGCTAAGTAGCACTACCGCAGACGTCGCGGGCAGGGGGAGGATTCCGCTCTCCTTCCTACCTCACCTCATCGTTGCTCTGTCTAGACGCCCGAGTTGATCCTCTATTAGTATTTATTACAAATATGGTTATACTCCATTCCCACCCGGGTTCCCTGGGTATACAATGATATTTAAATATTGTATCTGATCCAGGTCTAGACGTGCACGGTGCGCGTGCGCCGCCGGAGTTGGAAGAGTTACACGCACACATGCTCAAGTGCTTCCGTCGGATACAGCAACACGTTCACCAGCGGTATGGACGGAAGGTATCGAGACTTGAATTACTATCTGTTAGATCTGTACAAGGCTTCCTTCTGTGGGGTCACTCTGACCACATAGCAACTTTTTTTTATGATACTGAGTGACGAGACGTGCGAAGTCGCTCGCCTGATGGCTCTTCACGCTTGGGCTCAACGCCACTCAGAATAATCAACAACCCATACAAAAAACGTGTTTTTTTTACCGTTTTTAAAGATAATGGTACGGACACTGTTTTAAACTATCACGGTTGTTCACTAAAGTTAAATGATTATTAGGGCTCCTTCCACAACCTTACCACGGTAAATATCCCGTAAATAATCATTTAACTTTAATGGTACGGAACCCTTCGTGCGCGAGTCCGACTCGCACTTGGCCAGTTATTATTTATTTATCTTTATATTTATCTTTTTTGTAGTAACACAATAGATTTAATTGTGGAGATATCAATACTATTGAATTAATGTCCGGATTGATGTTGCATTTTACAGTTGGATTTATTGTACTGCCCTACTAATTCCACTTGCAGTTATCGACATTTTTGGGTCACTTTTTTTGCAGAAATTGTATCCCAAGGGAATAATCTATACGCAAAAAATAATTTTGATCTTGTTCTTTAGATACAATTAAAAAGTTATAAAACATAGACATGTTGTTTAACATATATATCCAAAAAATACGTTTTCCGCATTTTTCTCGAAACCGCCATTTGCAAGTACTGCATTTGTTATAAGGAGGGCAGTGTTATACATTTGATTAATACATTTCAGACGTGCGATTTAGAAGCGGAGTCACCAGAGGTCCAACTGAGGATTACGCTTCGAGACAGTTTGCAAACCGAACCTGCCGTCAATAATAGAATATCTGATGTTTCCACGGGGACTGAGTGAGTATAAACCACAGATAATTATCAATACAAAACACCGACTTCATAAAAATGACAGAAATGTAAAAACTGGACCAAATTGAAACGGAAAGCACCTAGCTTTCAAATAAAAAAAGAATCATCGAAATCGGTTCACGCAGTCGAAAATTCTGAGGTAACAAACATTAAAAAAAAATGGAACTTCTTTTTTTTTTAATCATAAATATCAATATAAAAACCGTCTTCATAAAAATTTCTGAACTGGACCAAATTGAAATGGGACCACACGGGAAGCACCAGCTTTAAAATAAAAAAAAGGAATCATCAAAATCGGTTTACGCAGTCGAAAGTTCTGAGGTAAAAACAGGTGAGGTAAAAAAAAACAGTATAATAACCTGTCTAACCAGTCTGTTAAAAAATAAAAATAAATACTAAAACGAATTTCTGTTACTTTTCAGTTCATCGGTAAAAACTCCGAGTCGATTTTTGTCAAGGTAAGGAAACCTGCTGGGAATGAGTACTATATCTTGTCTTGAAAAGCAAAAGCATAGTTACAACTGTCACCACTTAGTCAAACTATACCACCGACATAGCTATTAAAATTTGCAAATTGAAGTGGCAATGGGCAGGCTACATCGCTCGAAGAACCGTTAAACCGATGGGGAAGAAAGGTTCTTGAGTGGACACGGCAAACTGGAAGACGCAGCGTAGGATCTAGTGGGAACTAGATGGACCGACGACGTTGTGAGAGTCGCGGGCATCTAGTGGATGCAGATGGCAGGATGTCGTTCAGTGTGGAGGTTAAAGGGGGAGGCCTATGTTCAGCAGCGGACGCCATCGGTCCCGGACTCGCGCCGTCTCTGGCCAGTCGGCGACATGGAGCCCGTGCAAGTCCGACTCTACGCCATCTTTCCAGCGAAAACTAAACTGGCTGACGGCAACTCTAACATACGCCTTGTGATTGACACTCCGTAGGTGCCCTGATCAAACGCCTACAGCTTATCAACAAAATGACGTTTTTTTTTCAGAAATAGCGCCGGCGGCAGTGTAGTTAGCTACCTTACGCTACAGAACTCGCCGAGAAGGAAGCAGAAGACTAGACAAGTTAGAAAGGTAACCACTGCACATTTTTTTATGTATTAATACCGTGCCAAATTGATTTTGAAGTCTTAAGCCAGTGATGACATACGGCACTGAAACATGATCACTATGGGCCTTATTGGCAAGCTCAAAGTTGTATGTTCTACGGAGAGGGCTATGCTCGGGGTTTATCTACGAGATCGAATCAGAAATGATGAGATCCTTAGACGAACGAAAGTTACCGACATAGTCCACCGGATTAGCAAGTTGAAGTGGCTGTGGGCAGGGCACATAGCACGTAGAACAGATGGCCGATTGGGCCGAAAGGTTCTCGAATGGAGACCGCGGACTGGTAAGTGCAGCGTAGGACGTCCACCCACAAGATGGACAGACGGCTTACAGAGAAACGCTGTATGCATGCCGCTTCCAACCGGCCCTTTTGGAATTCAATGGGGGAGGCCTATGTCCAGCAGTGGACGTCCTAAGGCTGAAATGATGATGGTGAAATTGATTTGACGAGTTTTTCATTGTGCAGAGCGAAGTGGGCACCCAATCAAGTGGCAGCCAGTGGTACACGTCCCACGCAACTCCTAACGGTGGTGTCGCGCGCGAGACGATGCCATCTTTCCCCACCAGCGGGACCCCACTCGAGTCGCCTGCTGCGTCGCCGTTGAGAGAGCTCACGCAAGAGGTGAGCATTATGTGACTTATTTCATCTTGCAAGTCCGAAGTTGATAGATAGTTCAGTCCACGAAGACACGCGTTATTCAAAGAAGATGTTTAAATTCACGCGTAATTACTGTATTTTTTTACAATGTTGTCACTACGAAATGTATCAGTGAAATGTGTAGATGGTCTTGTGTGAGAGAGTGAAAGATATCGTAGCATAATTGACGACCAAAGCTGAATTCAGCCGATCACCACGGCGGCGGCGAGCCGGTTGCCACTTTTAGTTAGTTTTTAAAGCAGTGTTGTTCGCCTATTAACGTCTCTATTATATTACATCTCACTGTATATATATATATAAATATAAAAATAATATATAAACTGCACACATGTATTGTGATCGATTGGGAGAAAGGGCAAGACACGTCTTCGTAGATTGAACTATCTATTATAACAGTTTGGTTTTATCTCTAACTGGCAGACCTTTACCAAGATAGACACCGCGGATTCACCTACTTTGCACTACGTTGGATCAATGCTCCAGCTTAATTCAGTTCGTTCTGAGTCTTTTTGCTAGTAGCACGTCAGACATCAATCCAAAAAATGCCTAATTGCGCCATAGTAAACTACAAAACTTCGAAATATTGCCTAGAGAATGGAGTTAAACTACTACTAAATTAAAAGTAATTTTTAAATTGGAATTGTTGTTCCACACTTGAGGATTTAGTTTTTATTGTTATAGACAATTCAAAAATATGACCGGCATGATTCCGGATTTCATATTTACGGCTTTTGAGTCAGTAAAAAGGCGTCATTTCTCAGTCAGCTTTGAGGCTTTAAAGGTTCTAGCTGAGTAGTTAGTTGCAGGTACTAAGAATTGTAGATAACGTCACCAACGCTTAGATTGGTTGCAATGACAGCTCAAGAATTTTTGGGTGGCCTTAGCTTAGTGGATACAGCGCTCAAGGTATATACCCAATAATGGTGCAGCTTGAAGTTTTTAATTATGTATAATCCAACTCGGATGAGCAGTGTTCGGGAAATTACGTGACATCTTCTCGTCCAAGTTACCACAGTGCCTAAAGACAAAGGTCTTTGACCAGTGTGTGTTGCCAGTGATGACATATGGCACTGCGACGTGGTCCTTAACTGTTGGCCCTTTGGAAAAACTCAGAGTCACACAACGGGCAATGGAGAGAGCTATGCTCGGAGTTTCTTTGCGCGATAAAATTCGGAACGTAGATATTCGCCAAAGAACCAGGGTCACCGATATAGCTATTAAAATCTGCAAGTTAAAGTGGCAATGGGCAGGCCACATCGCTCGAAGAACTGATAACTGATGGGGAAGAAAGGTTCTTGAGTGGAGACCGCGAACCGGAAGATGCAACGTAGGTAGGCCTCCCACTAGTTGAACTGACGACATTGTGAGAGTCGTGGGCATCCAGTGAATGCAAATGGCAGGATGTCGTTCAGTGTGGAGGTTAAAGGGGGAGGCCTATGTTCAGCTGTGGACGTCTTCTGGCTGATCATGATGATGATGATGATAATTCATTTTAATAATACAAAATTATTGTCGCGACGTCATAGTAGTTTTTTTGCAGTTTTTAGGGTTGGCGGTGTCTACATTGATAAAGATCTGTACTAACCTCCTCTATTCATAAATGCGGAGTAGCCTTGGAGTAGAAAAACAATACTTTACTTGCGTACTTGCCATTTGTCATTTTCTATTGAGTTAAAAATAACAGCGGAAAAAAACTATGTAACTATTCCAAGGTTCTACGCTTTAATAATAAGGGATATTGACAGCTTTAATAACAAGGGATATTGACGTTGAAGCATGTTGGAAACGCCTTTCATAGTTAGCGTATATTATTATTATTTATTTTATCATTGCTTAGCTTGTTTGCTTTTTTGCTGAAATCTGCTGAATGTTAAGGAATAGACTTTTAGGGTGAAATTCAGAGACATCGGTCTTTTACACAATGTAGAGTTACATAAAATAATATATATATTTATTTCCACAAAAAAAAATAACTAGAGATTTGGAGAAAACATATTTTGTACGTTAACGAACTTACCTAAATCAATATAAATAAATAAATGCAATAAATTACATCAGTTTTGTTTGTTTTAGCTAGTTTCACTCGCACATAACAGTTTTTATCTATAACTAGCTGTACCAGCGACTTGGTCCGCGATTTCTGCAGAAAAAATTGCCTATGTCCGTCCTCATGATACATATTATTACCTCGCAAAATTTTATCGAGATCGGTTAAGCCGTGATTATGTAGCAAACAGACAGACGGACAGAGTTACTTTCGCATTTATAATATTAGTGTGGATTCACTGTTAACCACATTCGATTCGGTGGTAAGAGAATTAAAAACGATGTAACCACACATATGACCTTTTTAAAATATAATTCGGTTCACTTTAACCACACGTGGTGGGCTTTTTCAAAGATAATTTGATGCGATTTAACCACACCCGGTGGTCTTTTTCGTAGATAATTCGGTTCAATCTAACCACACCCAGTGGTATTTTTCAATGATAATTCGACACGATCTACACGCGGTGGCATTTTTCAAACATAATTCGGTATGATCTAACCACAACCGGTGGTCTTTTTCAAAGATAACTCAGCACACCTCAACTACATTCGGTGGTCTTTTTAAAGAAAAATCGGTACTATCAGCAAGTTGAATTAGAACCAGTTCATCCTAACAGATTTTGATGACATTTTGCATACACATTTAGTTCTGGTGACAATACGTAATACCTAAAATAGTAATATTTTCAAAATATCTTTCAAAATAATAATTATCTATTTAAAAAAAAACAACTTCATAAAAATGTCAGAAATGGACCAAATTGAAATGGGACCACACGGGAAGTACCAGCTTTCAATTTAAAAACGAATCATCATCATCGGTTCGCCCAGTCGAAAGTTCTAAGGTAACAAACATTAAAAAAACTGTCAAATTGAGAACCTCCTTTTGGGAAGTCGGTTAAAAATAAAAACCTTTAAATGAAAATAAAAGCATCATTAAAACGGAAAAACTATTTTCTTTATGATCTTTTAAATAAAAGCTTGTTTTTGTGGTCAAAACCTCAAATGCTTAAAATTTTCTGCATTAATAACTGGGCTTCGTGAGGTATAGGACCCTCACGGAAAATCGAATGTCTGGCTGTCTCAGAATGTTAGCGCTAGCGATAGTTAGTAAGCGGGTGTTGGTGATGGTGCATGGTGATGGTGATGAGACAAGTGTCCTGGCACTAGTGGGTGCGGTGTCCGCAGCTGGTCCCGGAGCGGAGGCCGCGGGCGGCGGCGGAGCGCGAGCGGCGCCTCTCGCAGCGCACCAGCTACCTCAACTCTTCAGCGCCGCCTTCTAACCGGGACTCGCTCGGTGAGTGTTCTAATAGTATCCTCAACTACTGGGAGGTCTACAGTGTACTGGGTGGAAGGGAAATGGAAAGGGACAGAGCAGGTGATTGCTGATAAGATACTACCATAAAATACTATGTTTTAATAATATTTTTGAAGTGAAATAGTACATTGTTATCCTAGGGGTGAAAGTAAAGTATTTAACCCCGAGGTTCCGAGGAGGAAACTAAAAATAAAAACATGAACTGACACTGGAAAATGCACAAGAAGTGCTGGACCATTATCTTCTGAGGAGACAAAAATAGTTGGAACATGGTTCAATACAAATGTGAAAATAGAACTAGTTTTTATAAATTGTGTGTCTATCAGTTGTCAACTGTCACTGTCAGTTGAAACTGATTCTCCCTGGGGCTGAAATGTATTACTTTCAACCCGCTCCTCGGGCAACTTCAGACCTACTTTCCGAGTATGAGTAATGAAAACTTCTTTAGGCGCGTTGAGCACTTTTTGGGTCAACAAAAATCATGGAACTCGCGCCATCGTCACGCTGTACCGTGTATTTTAAAACAGCGCCATCTCTTGTATAATACAAAGGTGACTGCGTAAGTTTTCACTTTTGACGTGCAGTCCTATGACTGATGTGTTTTTTATATGTTCGCAATGTATTGCAAATAAAATATCAGCTGACGCTAGAGGTCAAAGAACGACTTGCGCCGCGCGCACGCGACTACGCTTTACATTGCTGGTTTGTAACATTCTAAACCACAAAAACAACAAGATTATGGTTATTGTTATCAGACCGTGCTTTGATGGAGTAATAGTGTTTTAGTTTCAGGCTTCGAAAAATTATACATAGAAGTCAAAACGCGTATAAAACTATAGTTAATAAACGTCCGCAGCTTCATATAATATAAACATAGCTGTATACAATTTATATCGAAACAAAACTATTTTACCAAAACCAAACGTATAATTATACATTTACGGCTCAGTTCTCTAATGCCTGTTCGATTTGCACAACATCGTCAAAACTCGTGAACCGTCGTTGAGCAAGCGAGACGGTGATTGTCTGAATCGCAAGTGGGAACTTCTCTCCCGAGAGAAAGAGACAATTTTCTCTTTTTCTCTGTAGTTGATCAGGTGGTTCGTCAGCCAAGTTGACGTGTCTCTTACGGTGTGTTACGGCTTGTGCAACTATCGCGTGACTGCGGATCCATTCTGGCTGCGTATTGAATCCAGCCAGCCAGATTGATTATTGCCGCTATTATCGCGTCATTGTGGCATCTTTGGATTTTTTGATCGAAGATTTTAGGAGAGTTTCCCTTACACCCGGTACCTGGCTATTGATATATTCGTGTCTTCTGACACGTCTCAAAATAGACATTTTCCATGACAAGTATTTTGATATATCAGCGACTTTTTTTTTTTTTTAAGTGAATTTACTTAGATTTATTCGTCTTGCACACGGCGCTCGTAAGTTGCACAGGTTGAGAAGAATGCACCTACGTGCAGTCTGGTCTGCTATGCGCGCTCCTTAAATTTGCGCAAGTTACTTGCACCGTGTGCGAGATGCATACCTAACAATTTATCCAAGAAAAGAATTACGGTGTAAAAATATCATTTGATAACCCGCGGTTATCAAATGATATTTTTATGTGTTGCAAAAGACGAACTGTATGCTTCTAGCTGTATGTCTTTGTTCTAACTTACATGCAGCTAAATATTTGATCAATCATCTATTCAATTCAATCATCTAATATCTATTCAGTATTAACATAGTATTTATTATGTGTTTATCGCATGAATCAATAAATAACTATAAACCATTCAGTTATAGAGTCCAAAATTGAATCAGATAAGTAATAGAAATTTCTCAAAATTAGGTCAAAAAATAGTATCCAACGTACACGCACTTTACAATGTACACAAGGTTATTTGAAACGGTCATACCAACACGAAAGAACAACTTTTGCTATTGTACCAACCCTGAAATAGTTAAAAAAAATACATACAACCATACATTTTGAGTGTCAATGTTTTTTTTTTCTATGGAACAGCTAGTTTTTTTGCGATTTCGATGTTGGTTCCATAGTGACACTTGTTATTTTCGAAAGGAGGTCTTTGACTTGGCCACTTTCGGCTTCGTTAAGTAATGCGAAAATAGCATCTCGTCTTTCTGGTTGTTATAAACGGAAAACCTTTAATTGGTGAAATTTTTATTGGATGAACATAAGATACTTTATATTCCGAAAAACGGAAAATAATATCCCACTTCTGATGTTAGGAACAACCGACTCAAACCAAGAAGAGGAGGACGCGAAACCGCCGCCACTGCCCGAGAAAGAGTCCCGAAGAACGGAGATAGACGAGACAAACAACAACGGGGAAGCGAACCCACTACCCTTACGACACAACTACGATACTATATTTGCGCCTAGAGGGTCCTTCTTGTACGCCTCTATGGCGAAAAGTAAAGGGGAGAAAGCGCCCACACCCCCTCCGAAGAAACGAAACACACAAATGTAAATTTTAATTTTGACCACTGAAGAAACGAAACGCATAATAAAAAAAGATTATTTTTTCAATTCATGTATTGAGTTTCGTTTTTTCGGAATTTCACGTTTAATCATGTAAAAATCATAATCATGTAATTGTATATTTGACAAAACTCTTAAAGTACGCCCAACGATAAAACGAAACGCACAGTAGAAATTATTTAGAAAATGACATACATGTATTAGTAAGAATATGTAAGTGTCCTGAAAAATGTATACTTATTCGATTTATTAGATTCATCGATATTAGGAGAACTGTTTTGGGAAAAAGTAATTTGCATTTTGTGCCATGAAAAGCAATAACAAAACGCAGATAAAGTATTAAACGTCAATAGCTTTTTTACTGTTTTTTTGTTGTGGAAATTAAAAGAAAAAAATTTGGAGAATACACAAAAACTATTTCATTGTCTTGTAAAGAGTTTTGTGTCAAATATGTATTGTTAGAGTTTTGTTTCCATTATATACAAAATCAAATAAATCATAATATTTAAATTTGTAAGATTGTGTTATAAGTCAATACCACAATGTGCCCACCATTTAAAGTAACATAGGTTTTTATGTCGGTGTTACCATTGTATAATTATATTTTAGAACAAGAAATGTCAAAGAATTAAGTTTATAAAAAATTTAGTTTAAAACATTCGATTGTTGTGATAAGAATCCTAAGATGCCATGTTTTCAAAGATATTTTTGTTTGAGAAGTTTTTTTTTTTTGTAATTGTGCTTTCCAAAATACGTAAATAATTATTTTGTAAGTTAAATTAATTCTTTTTCAGTACTATTCAGTATTTAAGTTTGTGATCAGAAATAATAATGACTTTTGTTTCGAGGCTTCAAAATTTAGTTTAAAAATCTTATACAAAAAAAAAACTACTCGGCGTTTAATTTTCACATAACTTTTAAACTTGAAAACTTACGAAAACTTTTATTTAGTGTCACCTGTCTCGGTGTTGGATTGAGGTGAATTTTGGCATACTTGTCAAGTTCCGATGACAATACAATATTATGGTGATAGCGAGCTGATTTGATGATGGTGGATCTGACGGTGGATAACGGCACTCCTCGATGGATAATAGTAGACTGGCAGTGTTTGGGATCATTTTGATCAGCACACCGTTCCGATCACCTATTTCATAAAAGCTTGGTTTGAAACAGATATTTTTCAATATTGAGATTTTATGGGCAAGCGTGAAGAGCCATCAGGCGAGCGACTTCGCTCGTCTCGTCACCCAGTAGCATAAAAAAAAACATTTATTTTGGTATCCTACCAGTTTCACATAAGGTGGAGTCTTGTAATTGCAACTAAAAATATTGAAGTCCTTACTTCATCGTTTGATAATTTTATATTTATAAGCACAATGTATTTTTTTGGAATACTCGTTGATTAGTAAATTTAATGTAGATTTATAGAACCGTCACAAATAAAGAAAAGCTATAAAGATCAAAAACTTATTTCATTAAATTCTGACACAGGCAGCAATAGTTGCAATTACCCATCCCGGCGGATAATTGCAACTAATTGCTTCTTTTACTTTTTTTCTATGGGTGTTACTACTGTAAAATTGCATAAACATGACTTGAATTCATAGTACATTCATAGGATTTTAATAGCTATGCCTTTGGTATAACGTCAAATTTTGCATAAAAATACTTTTTTTGCCGTGGGACGGGTAATTGCAACTATTTACCTACAAATTGTGATGTGAACCTTATTGTGATTTTATCGACTGATGCCAGACGATAAACCACCATGTGGTAGAAAAATTAAAAGTCAAGGATATACAGTTTCATAGATGTTTTTATTAATCTTAATCACAGTAGGTATATAATACAAAATATAGCATTTTAGGGGTGGCTCTGGTACATGTGAAGTGAGGATGAAAAATTTTTTTTTACTCCACCTGCTCGTGTGGGTTTTTTTTAATGAGAATATTTCGTTTTTTTGCATTTGAAATCTAATAATCCTGCTTATTTCCCCGTTCCCTTTCAATAAAATATTATTTATCGACAAAGTAATGTTACTGTCACATCACTAGCATTTTCATACAAAAACGGTCAGATATTTGCAACTAACCTAAAAAAATAAAATTAGTTGCAATTTCAATACTTTTGATTATTAGTCTGGTAACTGCGTCCATAACACAGTAGTTTAATCGTAGAATGAAACAAATTGGTAAAAGGCAACTTACCGTTGTTGAAAATCACTCTCCTCGAAAAACCACAAAAAAACAGAATTTTACGTCAAATTACAACCCACGTGTACTCGTCGCCACTATGGAAAAAATGGCGGTTTGACAACAAGGCCTATCATTCACACAGTTCTGGGTATTTTCAGCGCCATGTATATTTGTTTTATTAAGACTTAGTTGAAGAACATTATCACGCCTGTCGTTGTTCAAAACGGTGATCCTAGAGGGTGTTATTTAAGTTGGTTGCATTAACCAGATAGTTGCAATTACAAGACTCCACCTTATCGATTATTTGAATCGAATGAATCGGTTTCTTCTAAGCAAACGTGCTCTATCGTAGACCGCATCCTCGCTCAACATCGGCCGAGTTGGCTGTCAAACCTTTTACTAAATAAATAAAAAGTGGAACTAGTAGAATAACGAAACAAAAAAGGCACATTCGTTATTTTGTCGGGCCGAAGTTGTGAGAAAACTAAGCGCTGAGTTAACCTTAAATTAACGGTCTCAGTTACCCACTAAAACAATTACGGCCATATAATTACGCCAAATATTTGGAATGTGTATATTAGTTTGTATATTTCTAATATTATGTTTGTATTATACTTATTTTCGACACCTAAGTAAATAATAATATTGTGATTTGTATTGATGATGATTCACCAAAAACTGTTTACATTCTAGATTCATAATTTGTTAGATATTACTAGAGATATTATTACTTATAGATATTAACTAAATGGTGACCATTATTTCTTAGTATTAACTAATCTGACAGTTTCAATTATAAGTGACAAAAAAATGTTTAAAAGAATGGCAACCATTTTTGAGCATGAATTCCCTCAAAATTGACACTGTTGGCATAGAGCAAGTGTCAAAAGTGACAACTTAGAGGCAATTCATTAACAATTAAAAAAATGGTTTATTAGAATCGGGTCCTGATCTGGACTATTTATTACCGCCCAACTTATTGGTACAGTTAATCAAATGCAAAAAATCAAAATGTTCATGGGAAACTCTGATAAAAGCCAATGGTGACTCCCCCATTCAACTGTACAGATAATTTGGTCGCGCTGTATAGACATTTGTCAGACGTCTCAACTGTAGTAGGTATGAAGATTATGGAGCGGCACAGCAGCTGTGCCTAAAAATCGGTGATCTAAACAGCTGTCAGTTAATAATTTTCGCCTACCGCTACACGCACGTACGTACTTCTCCAACTTCCAACAAAGCTGCGCATAAAATAGCAAAATGGCCACCCTTCTGTCCAGTCCATACAAATTCAATAATCGGTATGGAGCAGATAATCACGTAGTGTCATACAGTCACAAAAGTCGACACCGAGCCTTAAATATAAATTTTAAAAAATACTTAAACACAATGTTGGAAATGTAATACAGCCCGAAATCAACATAATTCTGTAGGTAGAGTCGAGGGAATTCCTGAAAAAATAGACAGTCATGTTGTAAACATTTAATTTCTATAAAATGGCTAACTATAAAATAAGTGGTTGGTCTGTACATATTCTTTATTGAATATATAATTCTATAAAATATAACGTCGTATGTTCTGACTGTATAACTTAGTCTAAAAATGGCCGGCTTCTGATAGACCAATTTTCTATGGATGTTTATTTCGGTGATATCAGTTTTGTTCAGAAAGTACTTCTTGTGGCTCCCCCATTCGACTCTTAGATAATTGTATGTCGCATTGTATCTTAAATAATGGTTGGGGAATGTTACATAGAAACATTAATAAAGAAAATAATTCAACATGCCGCCTGTGATAACAAGAGATAGAGAAGACGATATTTTGCGGTCTATCATTTGGGACATCGGACATTTTGCGAGAGTTATTTACCATTAAATATACCTTGTTCGTAGTTTATGACCAATAATGTGAAGGATGAAGTTGAGATTTAAAAGTAGCTTTCATTATAATAAAGACATTATTAGCTACCATTGTTCTCATATCAAACGCACGCGACAGTTTTTGTACGGGTGATAGTGTCCGAAAATATAAATAGTTATGCGTAGTACGTAGTTCTGTCATTTTCATGGACTTTGGCGGCTCTGTACACTTGATTTTGATTTCATTAGATCTATTGTGGACT
Source organism: Agriopis leucophaearia (assembly GCA_949125355.1). Lineage (NCBI taxonomy): Eukaryota > Metazoa > Arthropoda > Insecta > Lepidoptera > Geometridae > Agriopis > Agriopis leucophaearia. The sequence goes on from OX421283.1 coordinate 10,855,897, forward strand.
TTTTCGGATCTGTACGCTTGATTTTTATTTAATTAAAACTATTGAGACCTATTGCAGCTCGCTTGATGTTCATTCAATTGAGATTTGTGGACTTCGGCTCACTTTGTGCACTGTCCATTTTACACTGTTGTGTGCGTTGTGCCATGCTATGTAATAGCTGCAGAGCTACGTGTGTAGGATTGAATGGGGGAAGCTAATATCTACCATCGCGTTTTCTGAACTGAACGAAAAGTCTAAAGATAATAGTTTTTTTTTACAGTTTTGTACCTTCCTTTGGCCAACTTTATAGATGGTCATTCTGTACCACACATACTCGTAAGCCAAACTGAACAAAGCGCCAGTTTGGACAGACCAGATTTATGTGGTCCTGATATTGCCATATAAAACGCACCAAATATTGTTTTTGTATGCTATCTACTGTATAATTAGTCTACAATTTTGACATTATTGTTACAGTAAATGATTAGATATTACCAATAAATACTGATTTTTTAAATCTAGTGGTTTTACTTTGGCCCACTATACCAGACATACCTACTATACATTTAGGTCATTCATGCACTGGCAGAAGACCGTTAAGCCTGGAAATTACTCTACCGACAAGAACTACGCTCCTAAACGTTGAATGAATGAATGCACACATGGTCATTTCGTCAAAATGGGTTCATGGTGGTTTCGCCGAAGAACCAGAGTCACCGACATTTCTATTAAAATTTGCAAGTTGAAGTGGCGATGGGCAGGCCACATCGCTCGAAGAACTGATAACCGATGGGGAAGAAAGGTTCTTGAGTGGATACCGCGAAACGGAAAACGCAGCGTAGGTAGGCCTCCCACTAGATGGACCGACGACATTGTGAGAGTCGCGGGCAACCAGTGGATGCAGATGGCAGGATGTCGTTCAGTGTGGAGGTTAAAGGGGGAGGCCTATGTTCAGCAGTGGACTTCTTCTGGCTGATGATGATGATGTTGATGGTCATTTCATCCCAAACTAAGCAAAGCTTGTACTATGGCTGCCGGAGACTGCCGGAAGCGGAATTACACTAGAAATTCACCAGAAAAACAGTTTTGAAGATACATTTTATATATTTTTATATGCAGTAAGCGCGCCAATTATGGACCACCATAAGGATTTTATCAAATAAAACTCAGAATTTTAATGTTTAATCAGCCTTACATATTTTGAACAGTTCGATAATTATTTGGTATCAAAAACGATTAATAAAATTCTGAAGAAACATCGACATCTTAGAAATAATCAACATTTTCTAAAATATGTCATTATTATAAATTTGCAAAAAGTGTTCAAAATATGGACCACATGGTTTCAAATATGGACTACAAATAATTGGGTTCAAAATTATTCAAAAAAAAACTAGCCCTGTTGCCTTAACCTGAATCAGTCAATTACTAGTATTAAACTAGTCATTGGTACACAATTCACACACGAAGAAATCAACCATATCTTCTACGCCAGCACAATCTTCATGAGACCATTTCCTACAAGATGCACATTGGATCCATTTCTCTCCATGAACATCTTCAGAAAAAAGCCCTTTACAATACAAACATCTACCATTTTTACCATTGGTTTGTCTTCTATTTTTGAAAAGCGTATAAGCGTAGTTTTGAGTACTCCGTATGTTTTGGATGCTTTCAAAAAGCCCTTGCTTTTCTCGTAAAGCTTTAATGGCATTTGTCATTGAATTTTTATCCCATGTTTGTCTGGTCTTTTCTTTGGTTTTAGATGCCATCCTAAAACAATAAAATTAAATATTAGTAATTGTTTGTAATATGGTCTACTAGTCCATATTCAAAACATGCTGGTGGTCCATATTATAATACACATATATTTCTAGGTTAATATTGTTGTTCAAAAAATCATAAAACTATTAGATATTGTAACTTAATATGAATAATTGCAAAATAACTCACCTTTCCCCTGGTGTGATACACTTTCACAAAGAGTATTATTTGTTGAAATTATGAACTTAAGAAGTTAGCTAAGCTATTATTAAAATTATATCACGCGTTGACAAAAACGAAAAATGGCTCCCGTGAACACATGCGCGCACCCTGTTGGCTTGCAACCGACTAAGAGGCTGCGGGAGGGTAAAGCTTAGCGTGCGCTGACCGACGGCTCGGTACGAGGGATGTTCTTTAAGAAACACCGGTAGTCCATATTACAGAACCAGTCCATAATTGGCGCACTTACTCTACTTAAAAAGATATTCACACACAGATCAAGAACAAATACAGAACAATAATATTTATCACATGAATGTTTGCCATAGGTGGGAATTGAACCTACGCCCCCAAGCGCAGAAGGCAAGTTAACTAACAACGGTTCAAACGACATTCGTCAACTTCGTGTTTCGTCCATTCCCTTTTTCGTGCTATGAAGATACCAACGGTATGAATTCACTGTAAGAAAAGAATCCAGAAGATTACTGATTACTTATAGTATAAAAATATAGTATAGTGAGGTGAAATGTTGAGATTCGCTGAGCAGCAAAGTTGTTCTGCGTCTCGTACCTATGTTACGACATGCATTACAAGTAGGTATAGTACCTACTCGCGCCAAAAAACAACTTTGCAGCCTTTTTATTGCAGCCTCTTTCGTGATGTATCCAAGACTCCACAGAAGCCCCTAGTAAAGTCTCTACAATTTTACTAGGGCAAGACAGACTTGACCGTGACTTACTTTGCTTGACTACGATTTCTTAACGTTATAGATAGCCCTGGGGCCTTACGCCCAACTCTAAACGCGGGCCCGAATAGGTGCAGTTTACAAAATCATGCGACCGCAACCGTATTCCGGCGCGTTAAGGTTCGCGTTCGCCTGATTTTGCAAACTGCACCTATTCGGGCCCGCGTTTAGAGTTGGGCGTAAAGCCTCATTACCTATATGAGATGATGAAACTCTTTCGATCGAAGAAAATAAATTAAACTTGATATTTGCTTTAAAAGTTACATTATGTGGACCCAAAATTAATCAGGCAAGTTTATTTTACTCTAGGCCTGCAGTATTACTATTAACATACCTACCTAAGTATATACTTACTGCATTTCATTTTATTCTTGGGGTAGAGTCAGGGTGGAGTGCGTAAAACCTTACGTACCTACCTATTTGCGATATAACTGTAATATTGAAAGAGCTTTGTGGTCTAAGTACGTAATATTTGCGTAAAATACGTAGGTACTATCGAAATTCATACAAATTTTGAATTTCGTATTTGAAATTAGTATAGAATTCGATTGTACGTATTTTACAATACTCGTACTAAGGACACTGAGAGCTATTCTCAAGGTGTCTACTTTCTGTCCATTCCTTTTCCTATTTCCTATAAATCTTACAGAGTAATAACAGTTCGTGACTTAGGTATTTTCTGAAGTTATTTCTAATGAGCATTGCATTGCATTATTAAAACCACATAAAAAAGAAGTAAATAGAACGGAAATGAAAAGGAAACTCTGTCGTCAGGTATTGTGACAGATATGTGATTGAACATTCTTATTTATGTCAACGCGGCGAACTGCGCGTCACAGTTGCTATGAGTTTAAATGGGTTGGGTGCAAGTGGCTACAACAAATTTCTTTTGACAGCCGTTCTAATTTAAACATTTATTTTTATTTTCTGTGATTAAAACAGCACGAAAGAGAAAAATCTCACTACTTTCCTTTTTCCTACTTCCTATAAATCTAACAAAGGATTAAAAGTTCGTGACTTATTTTTTGTTATTTTGATGAGCATTGTATTAAAGCAGCACGCAACACTACAGGGGCAGTGATGGGGCCTTACGCCCAACTCTAAACGCAGGCCCGAATAGGTACAGTTTGCAAAATCACGCGACCGCAACCTGTATCTCGGCGCGCTAAGGTTCGCGTTCGCGTGATTTTGCAAACTAGTTATTCGGGCCCGCGTTTAGAGTTGGGCGTAAGGCCCCATCACTGCATTTACTAAAAAAAGCGGAAATTATTTTTGTCTGCCCTCAAAAAAATTAAATGAAATTGCTCTTACCTACGTCCAAATTTTATGTAGGTAAGTAAGTGTTTGCCCCCTCAGCTATACCTAACTGTCAGAAAGTACCAAATTGTAAGAAAGTTTACCAGAAAACCCTCCAAAGTATGTCCTACGAAGACACATTTTCGGAGTCTATATCGATATCTAATGAATCCCTCCCACCCCAGTCAAAATTTTCCAAAAATATAAAATGTAAGTACAGATTTCGCTCGGCTACAGTTTTATTATATGTATATATAATAAGACTGTATATAATAAAATATATATGGATATATATACCTACCAATCTACCAACCTTTGTCTAATTTACTAATATTTTATTTGCACTCTGTTTTCCTTGTTATGGTTATTATCATTAAGATAGGTAAGTGCATCTCAATGGTATTATTGTATTATCTTACTGGGTCAAGATCTCATGTAAAAAACAATTAGTTGCAAAATATTCTATTCTTGTCGCTCGGTTAAGTGTTTTTAAAGGGCTACGATAAGGAATATTTTATTAGTTAAAATCTCAGATCAGATAAACTAGGGTGATGATGGTGGCGTGGCGGGTGAACACGTATCAGGCCTAAATCTGGCTTGATGTTTTTTAGTCACACACCCTGCCAACGACTTTACCGTCCTTTTTGCATGTTGACGATTAGTTACTTAATTCATTGGAGTCGCTTCAACTTTCTTAGCGTGCGTGAAAAATGAGTAGGTGGTAGGTACCTATATTTAATTTATGCGTTAAGTGGTTTAGCGATGGGTTTTTTTTTAGTATAAAAAGAGCAGCAAAGAAACATGCGGTCCGCCTGGTGATAAGCAGAAACCGCCGCCCATTGACACCTGCAACACTAGCTGTGGTGTCGGTGCTTTACCAGCCCGGAGAGGTAGATGAAGACACCCTTTTTGAAACGCTTCATGACAAAAAAACTGGTTAAAACACGGATACATTTCGAATAAGAACGATAAGTACTAAGTCATATCTCTTGTTAGTCTGATCTAAGGTTAAAATGCAAGTAGGTAGGTATGCTATTTTTAACCAAGTCTGGGTTTCTGGATCACCAGAAAACAACATCTCGTTTGTGCACCCAATGCAAAGCAAATTTGAACATGAAAGATAATTGCTAAGTCATATCTCTTACTTGTCTGATCTGAAGTTAAAATGCAAGTAAGTATGGTGGAAAACCCACGATTAATAATTTAACTAGCTATTAAGCTTTGGTATCGTTGACATCGAACTTCACGTGCGACATCCCATTGAAGCATCAGCGTCTATTGCGTAGCTTTTCTTCTTTTACTCTCTATTTTTATACAAGTCTAGCTTTTTGGAATACCAGAAATCAACACCTCGCCTTTGTCGCCCTATTGGTTCAAGAAGGGTCGTAGCTGGAGTAGAGCGGTTAGATTCGCCGATTTTTAAGGTAGGGAAATGGGTATTTTAGAGTAAGCGCAGTTTACAAAATCACGCGAACGCGCCGAGATACGGTTTGCGGTCGCGCAACTTTTCGGAATCACCTTAACTGAATCGCTTATAACAGGTAGGCGTAAGGCCCCTGTACGATAGGTAGAAAAAGAAATGAAATGCGCCGAAAACAATCTTGCTCTACCCAGATCATAGGCTAGGGCCGGCGCTGTACTACCGGTAATTAAACACATAAGCTGGGGCAATTCGCTTTTATCACTTGTCGCCAGACTGACAGAGTGTGCTCATTTGCTCAAACCCCAAGACCCAGAACAAATAACCCAATGATCTAGAGGTTTCTGTAACACACAACTAACCACCGCGTTCAGTTAAACCTTATACAAACAGTCATTAATCTAAATATTAGTGGTAATTTTCCTAGGAGCATGCCTTCAGATCATGATTTCTTGACGCAGATCACGCAGAGGCTGGACAGATAAAATACTGCAGTATGCGTCACATGACTTGGCACCTTACGTTTTGGGTCGAAAAGGCCAGATATTGAGTTAAAAGCATAGAGAAAAAAATTGTCGTTTTGTTTATGGCAATTATTGTTTGTGGATTACAGTGATAATTTGTTGTTGTGGGTCTAACAAGTGGCCCTCAGGTCGTTTTAAAGCTGTGGCTCTGGGCTGACAGTGGCAAGGCGCAGCCTGTATGAAACACTTAGGGCAAGGATGGCAAATCTATGGCACGCGTGACATTGATGGCACCTGACGAAATAATTCGAGCACATCAATAATTAAGAAATGTAAGAAAGATATTTAAAAAAAAAAAAGTTTACATTTTAGGTCATCTAGGTAATAATAGTAGGTACATCGCAATCGGAGCTACCTGATTGCACGAGGCAGAATTTTGCGAGGAGGTAGGTGTTTGGTTTTACTCACCGTGAATTTGATAAGAATATCAAGATTAAGTATGTTGATAAATCTTTGCGTCTTGCGGAAGGTAACTTCCTACCGGACTGACACATCTTGTTTACCATTTACTTATTTATATTCCGAGATATAACTGATTCTGACTCATCACCATTATCAGGTTTTTATATTCCCACTACTGGGTCACAGACCTCTCAGAGAGAGAGGATGGGCCCTAATTCACCATGCTGGCCCAGTGCATGTTGGTGAATGTCATACGAACTTTTTAAGGTTCTTGGTTTTTTCACGATGTCACACACCGGTTTGCTCACGATGTTTTCCTTCATCGTTGTTGAGCATTAATAAATAAATCAATGATGAAGGGCCGAGAATCGAACCGGATGCCTTCAGATTTTAAAGCGCACATGCTAGCCCGGCCAGCAGCGTCTTGCCGCCGACTGATTTACTGATATTTACACGAGCCATATCTAAAGCCGCATCATATGGCCAATGTCATATTAGTTACAATTTAACCACACCGATTACGATTAGTCATCTCAGTGAAGCATAATATATTAAAGTAGTACGTACATCGTACAAGTTGATATTATGATCTTTCGACTGGGTAAACCGATTTTGATGATTCTTATTTTATTTGAAAGCCGGTGCTTCCCGTATGGTCCTATTTCAATTTGGTCCACTACTGAAATTTTTATGAAGTCTGTCTAAAATCTAAAAGTCAGTAGTATAATTTTAGTTTATTACAGCATCACGGTTTGCTTTAGTAACCTTAATTTTTGTTTTATACTGCGTTAAACATGGTTAAACAATGTCTGTGAAACCCAGACAGTACAAAGATTAGAGTCTTAACGATGTGTGACACAGACTATTATTATTTGTCATATACCGCAGTAACTGTGTACAAATATTTACTGAATCATCTGCTGATTATCTCGTCATTTGATAACTAATTAAGTAGGTAGTTTTATTACGGTTTTTTAAATATTTTTCGAGATAGACCCCGCAATTGGGCCAATGATCTATATAACTAGTACACCGCATTCTGGGAGGTTTTCTGACACCTGGAGGAATATGGTATGATTCTCATTTTTAGGGTTCCGTTCCACAAGGAACCCTTATAAATTCGTTCAGTCCGCCCGTCTGTCTGTCTGTCTGTCTGTCCGTCCGTCCGAATTTTTTAGAACCATCTAACTTCTATACTTAATTATTAAGATAATTGCATGAAACTTTGTACAATTACAGTTATAATCATCGCCATCGTTATAAGCCGCATCATTGCTTAATATTAGGCGAGTTGGCGGCCAAGCGCAAGCCTGTTTTACAATCAAATAATATAGGTCTCAATTTAAAAAGTATATAAAAAATATAATTTTGCATTTTACAAGTCTGGTCTGTAACAGACACGTCAACATGGCTCACGTCCACCTCAACCAACGAGATAAAAGGAGAGGGAAATTATATTCTCACTATTTCTCTCCCGTTGGTCAGACGGCGGTTCGTCAGCCAAGTTCGGTACGTCTGTTACGGGTTTCAGTCAGTTGCCCTTCCCCACATGCTACGTCAAGCGCGGTTGGATGGGTGACCGCCTGGGGGTAATGGTTGTATTTTTGCACTGCTTTTTTATATTTTGTGGAGGTACGGAACCAGTGGCGTAGCTATCGGAGGGCTAGGCGGTGCCGTGCACCGCGGCCCCCAAGGCTCTTGGGCCCTGATCAGCAAACCTCAAATTGAACTTGCAAAATTTTCGCCCTTCATACACATGTAGTACGTAGCTTTGAGCACAATAAAAAACTGATGATAAAGTAGGTTTGTACCTTTAAATTATTTATATTTTTACTTGATAAATCCTAACCCAGTTTAGATAGGGCCCCGTTCTTTTGCACCAGGGCCTTTGCTTACCTAGCTACGCCACTGTACGGAACTCTCAGTGCGCGAGTCTGACTTGCACTAAGTTAAAATAGCAAGTATGATACTTGCCATTTTCACAACTTTGAAACCATTTTATTTTTTGAAAACTTAGCAGTGTTATCTAGGATGGCGTCCACTAAAACGGAGGAGCGCGCATATTTATTTTATCTACTACAAGAGTTTCCGTGTTTCGTATGGATGTAACATAAAGGTGCCGGTTGTTTATCTTAAACAACCGGTTAGTTCTATCCTGTTAGTAGATATGTAGGAGTAATGGAGAGAGCTATGCTCGGAGTTTCTTTGCGCGATAAAATCCGGAACGTAGATATTCGCCAAAGAACCAGAGTCACTGACATTGCTATTAAAATTTGCAAGTTGAAGTGGCAATGGGCAGGCCACATCGCTCGAAGAACTGATGACCGATGGGGAAGAAAGGTTCTTGAGTGGAGACCACGAACCGGAAGACGCAGCGTAGGTAGGCCTTCCCACTAGATGGACCGACGACATTGTGAGAATCGCGGGCTTCCAGTGGATGCAGATGGCAGGATGTCGTTCAGTGTGGAGGTTAAAGGGGGAGGTCTATGTTCAGCAGTGGACGTCTTCTGGCTGATGATGATAATGAGTAGATATGTAGGAAAACCAATGCCTTTGAGTGCCGCCGTAAAGTAGCTTGTCTGTCTATTTTCTATCGGATACATTTCGGCGAGTGTGCGCAAGAGCTTCATGGCCTTATTCCACCCTCCCTCTTTCACTACAGGACAAGTAGAAGGACTACACACTATCACCTCTTCCTCGTGGAAATTTATCCTGCCGTCCTCCTTGTTTCCTGAGAACTACAATCTATAGACATCTTCAAGGCTAGAGTAAATAGATTTCTTCTAGATCAACGTGTTCCATCCTCGGTCATACTGTCACTTACCATCAGGCGAGTTGATGGCCAAACGTAGATATATTCTATGTGAAAAAAAATCGCAATAGGTAGAGATCTTTCGTTCTAAATGTGCACGCCTACCCACCGCTTTTTTGTAGTATTGTGTATGAGTAGTGTGGTGGAGGGGCGAGCACATTTCGACGAAAGATCTCTACATAGATAAATATATTTGTAAACTCCCGTTCACCTCAAAAACAGCTATAAAAAGTTAGGTTAATTCCCTCCTCCCCATTTTTCTATCGGACTGCCAGAGTGGGCACGAAAAATCGATACCGCTTCATGGTTATGATATTCCGAAAACCCGTACGAAGCGCTTTGAATCCACTTTTATTGTGCGAACTGCTAGTATGTGGAATGCGCTGCCTGAATGGGTGTTCCCTGATGGTTACAATCTGAGTGTTTTCAAATCTCGAGTGAATCGGTTTCTTCTGGGCAAGCGTGCTCCATCGTAGACCGCATCGCGTTTAACATCAGGCGAGTTTGCGGTCAAACGCAAGCCTATTTCTAAATAAAAAATAATACAAAATTAAGGTAAGTCATGTTTTGCAGTGTAAGGCTGCGTATCCACCAGAAATGTGAGGGGTTGCCGAGCGGTGCGCGAAGAAAAAATACCAATGGGATCGCTTCATTCCGTTTCCCCTCGCATCCTATTGGTTGATTTTATTCTCGCACACCGCTTCGCTACCTTCACATCTCTGGTGGAAAAGCACCCTTAGGGATTGCCAGGATCTTCAATCGGCTACCTTGTTTCCTGAGAGATATACATGATTAAGTAATCTGGGACTTTTCAAGGTCAGAGTTAATAGATATCTTCTAAATCTGCTTGCTTCATCTTCGACCACATCGTCGCTTTACCAACAGGTGAGTTGGTTGTCAAATGCGGACGTATTCGCGATAAAAAAATGGGTGTCTTCAAATCACGAATGAATCAGTTTCTTCTAGGCAAACGTACTCCATCATTAACCGCATCATCGCTTAACATCAGGCGAGGAGGCTGGCAAAAGCAGGCTATTTCTTAATTGTAACATAATATATAAAAATTGCTAAGTTGATGACCTACTATTTGTATTTACAGATCTAATTATGAAGCGTATTTTTATTCCTTTCGCACTAACCATATTTGGGTTCTGCTAAAACTCATGACCAAATATTAAAAGTAAACTTAAATATCAAATCAAATGCTTCAGACACGTCATGTTCACAAGAGTTTATTATGATCAAATCTGGATAGGTGCAGTTTTAGTCTGTTTTATTTATTGACAAGGATTCAGGAAGAAACTTTAGAGGTTTTTAGGGTAAAAGGTAAGTACCAAACCAACCAAAAGGTAAAAACGGGATCCTACGAGCCAACGCTGTCTATCAGTCCGTCCTACCTTTGGAATCATAATAGATAGCTAGTTGAAATTTTCTCAGAATATGTATTGTTACGGCGGATTAACTAAGAAATAGTAAAAAAAGTCAACAAGTAAAAACAGAAGGGGGTCCCCATACAACACAAACGTATTTATGTATTTGCTCTAATGTATAAACGGTAATAAGTAAAGTACAAGCGTCAAACTTGGCATGAATAGTACACACTTTAAATTATAACAACAAATAATAAATAACGGCCAAGTGTGCATCGGTGATAAACTTCTGTTCATTACCAAGTTATAACTGGTAATTTCGTTACTTGGACGACCACATCATTTCTTTCACCGGATCCACATGACACATTTTACTAATTTTGAATTCAGTTTTTTTATTGATACCTACTTGATTATTAAGTTTATTTATAATGGAAAAAAAACAAAACGTAATCAATTACGTTCGTAATACGTCGTGATACGTTTTGTAAACTTAACAAAATTGAATGAATCTTCGTTGGTACCAAGAACGACGTTGGTTGAAATATTTAGTACGTATTGGTACTTCCCCAAAACCGAATCTCCGCAAAAAACACTAATTACAAAAATTTCAATAATTATTTTCGTAGAAATCAACATGTATTCTGTAATTACAGCGGTTGCGTTAGAGTTGGCCAGCTACCTGAATGAGCGCCGGCGCAGTGACGCACGTGACGTCACACTATCAATCACGTACTGCTACGTCGTCGTACGTTTTTCTCCCGTTAGCTTATTGCTAATAGGCTGGTATGTATTGATCTCAGGTATTGTTATAAGAGTAACTGGTACTAGGTAGGTAGTTTCAAAAAGTAAAAAAAAAACATCAAATTTTGCAAAAAAAAAAAACAGCTTTTTCATACATTTTGTCGGGAGTGAATGATTTGTTTGTAAGGAACGGCTGAGTTGTTTTTCGTGAATTTTGTAAAAATATGTATGTATAATAGTTATTATTTGTTATGCAAGGCTGCAAAGTAGTTTTTTGGCTAGTTCTTGTATTGAATCCTAAGTGTAGCGAGGGTTTCTTTAAACGTTCAACGGATGAGGAGTCTAACTGTTTTTAAGAACTTTCGACTGGGTGAACCGATTTTGATGATTCTTTTTTATTTCAATGCTGGTGCTTCACGTGGGTTCTTTATTTCAATTTGGTCCAGTTCTAACACTTTTATGAAGTCGGTTTTAATATTGATAATTATGTAGTGTTAGCTTGAATTTTTTTAGTAAATAAGTAGTTATGTTTCTACCCCTATGCGTTTTATGTCTAAAATGATAACTCTAGCCAATTTGCATAGCCGGAAATATTTGCACCTTTTGTTTTACATAGGTAAACGCCTGTAACCTGTTTCAGTAATTATATAATGATAGTGTTTAAATTTAAAACGCTTTTCTACGCTTAGTATTGCTGCGTTTTTCATTATTCAGCCAAGTGTAAAAAACAACCACTTATGCAAAAAAATTCGAGATAAACCGTTTTTACTCATTATATAACTCAGTGGAAACAAAACTACATAATACCTGATTTACACTTTGTTAAGTGCAAGTGCGAGAAATAAGTGATTAATTAACAGGTTTTTTAGCCGACTTCTAAAAAAGGGAGGTACTCAATTCGACTGTTTTTTTTTAATGTTTGTTACCTCATAACTTTCGACTGGGTGAACCGATTTTGATAATTCTTTTTTTATTTGAAAGCTGGTGCTTCCCGTGTCCTATTTCATTTTAGATAAAATAATCATAGAAATGTCAGAACTGGTTCTGTCAATTTTATGAACTCGGTTTTTTATATGAATAATTATTTAATAAAGTGTTGAGTGTATTCAGAACTTTAACACAGTGTTTAGTTGGTTTTGCAGGTTCAAAGTAGTAGTGCAGGGACGATCAGGGAAGGAGGGCAGAACGAGGGTGTGCAGGGACGATCAGGGAAGGAGGGCAGAACGCGGGTGTGCAGGGACGATCAGGGAAGGAGGGCAGAACGCGGGTGTGCAGGGACGATCAGGGAAGGAGGGCAGAACGCGGGTGTGCAGGGACGAACAGGGAAGGAGGGCAGAACGCGGGTGTGCAGGGACGATCTGGGAAGGAGGGCAGAACGCGGGTGTGCAGGGACGATCAGGGAAGGAGGGCAGAACGCGGGTGTGCAGGGACGAACAGGGAAGGAGGGCAGAACGCGGGTGTGCAGGGACGATCAGGGAAGGAGGGCAGAACGCGGGTGTGCGGGGACGATCAGGGAAGGAGGGCAGAACGCGGGTGTGCGGGGGGCTATTTGACACTAAAAGTAGACACGGGTTCTAATTACTTGACTTCGCACCTGCACTTGTAACTTAAGCTCATCACTTAACAGCGCGTCCGTTTACACGCAGATTTTACTAATTACTTAACATTTACAATTGTCACTCGCACTTGATACTTACCATATCAAGTGCGAGTGACATATACTACCAGCTCCTCAACCACACAAACATTATTAGAAGACTTAAGAGAACAAAACCGTTCGAGTTAGTGTAGTGAAAAACAAAGTGTTAGTGTTAAGTAGTGTAGTGCTACCTATAAAAAACACGAGAACAAAGTGTCTTCGCCTTAATAGAGACAATAAGAAACGTGTTAATGGACACATTCTTAGTTTTTAAAATATCATACTTAGAAGTTTAAGTTAGAATTAAATTACTTATTAGCTTAACATTAGGCTAGATTGTAATTAAATTAAGGGGCGCTAATTTACTAGTGCAACTTATATATATAAAAAAAATAAAAATATCGGTGACTGGTTCTTTGGCGAATATCCACGTTTCGATGGGATAGAAAGGTTCTTGAGTGGAGACCACGAACCGGAAGACGCAGCGAAGGTAGGCCTCTCACTAGATGGACCGTCGACATTGTGAGAGTCGTGGGCATCCAGTGGATGCAGATGGCAGGTTGTCGTTCAGTGTCGAGGTTATTATTATTTATTTATTTATTATTTATTGAGACAAAAACGAATTATACAGTTACAATTATCTCACATATTAAAATTAAATTAAAATTAAATCCATCTAATGTCACTTATCTAATTTAAACAAGAACAAATATATATAATTTTTGACTGCCTCGGTGGCTCAGTTGGTAGTGATCCTACTTTCTGTGCTTGGGGGCGTGGGTTCGATTCCCATCTAGGACAAACATTTGTGTGATGAACATTTGTGTTTGTTCTATGTCTGGGTGTTAATATATATTTAAGTATGTATTTAAAAATATATATGTATGTATATCAGTCTCTGGCAGCCATATTACAAGCTTTGCTTAGTTTGGGGTCAGATGACCATGTGTGCAATAATGTCAAAAAAAAAAAAAAAAAAAAAAAAAAAAAAAAAATTGTCAAATAATTATCAAATGACAAACAGTTAATTTATCAAAATTCTTAAATTAATGTCATAGATCGTCAAAACAGTCACAAAATTCTGTTGAGGTGACAGACTTTTTGCACCTGTCCCATTGATCAATTAAATTCTCAATAGGTCAAAAAAACTGTCATGATAGTTTTCCAATTGTCAAACATGAAGTCGCAATCAGGGTTGGCAGCAAGGAGTGCATTGAAGTGGCGGCGGGCTCGAATTAATGGTGACATAGATCGTGCTACAGTGCGTCCCTGGTCCACGTGGAACAAGTCATGCAGTCGACCACGTCTATTTGCTGGAACCCCGGGATAGTCTGGACGAACAAAACACATAACAAATCATGCAGGTCTAGAGAATCGACTGATCCTCTAAGGACCTTGCAGCAGATAGTCAGCTGGTCTTGCATCCTTCTCACTTCTAGCGAATTATAGCCAAGCTGACCGAGCAAAAACTTAGTCGGGTACAGGAACGGGTAATAGCCATAGAGCTTATTGTACAGCGACCTTAAGAAGACTTTAAGGGGGGAGGTTAAAGGGGGAGGCCTATGTTCAGCAGTGGACGTCGTCGTCTGGCTGATGATGATGAGTAACAAGTACCGCCAATAATATTTTTTTATCAAAATCAGAATCAGAAAGTATTTATTGTATAAACTGTGTACATGGATGGCAAAGTAATTAAATAATTTCAACAGCTTTGTTCATCACAAACATACAATATTATTCTTATAACTAACAAATATTTGACAAAAGCTTCCTAAGTACGCAGTAGTAGTAGAGGGAGTAGGAGACGGAGGGTAGATCCGTTTATGTGGGAAGACGTTTTTTTTGCATTGCTCTGTATAATTTTTGGAATTAAAAATAGATAAAGTATGTGATAATCATTGTGGACTGTGAATTCAGCCAGAACTACCTATAGTGCACACCATTACAACATTTATAGACAGTGAAACCGTGAGTTTACGAACAATTCATTACTTGTTGTCATTGTCAAAGATAATGCATTTTTGCAAACTTGTTATACCAGTGTTTCAAGAATGTGGTTCAAGATAAACCTACCACTAAATAAAATGTTGCATAATAGTGTTTCTGTACACACTATCAAAAAATTATATCAGTTTTTTATGTGTTTTGTTTAAACTTTTGTGAAGTGCCTGATTGTAGTACTTGGGATTATATTTCTCATAAAAAATCACCAGGAGATTAATTATTTTCAACACTCTGCTCTGCCGATGCCGATACAAATCGGACAGACTCACTCTTGGTAGATTGCTAAAAGAGACTGTTGCTGTTAGTAATTGAGCAGGCATTCCAACAGTGGTTAATAGAATAAATTCCTGAAAAAATAAAAAATAAAAACTGGTAGAAGGTTATCAAGGAAACGACGATGGCGCCAATTTGTGCGGGGTGTAAAAACCAGATTAAGACTAACGAGTTTATGCGATGCACTCTGTGCTTCGATCTTGACTGCTGCAATATTACTGCGAATCGTTTTAACAAGTTCTCCCCGGAGAAGAAAAAGGCCTGGAAATGTCCTACTTGTGTAAGTAAGCAACCTAAAATGGACAATACAAACACGTCTATACGCCCAGTGGCGTATGCATCGGGTGAATCTTCGAACATTACTCTACGCAACGTCTCGAAGGCGAAGCCTCGCCGCAATCATCTGATGATATTCCCGATGAAGGTTCTGACTCCGACACTGATATACGCTCTATTATAAGAGAAGAAATGAAGTTAGCACTAAAAAGCGTAACTAATGAACTTCATAGTATTGGTGACAAGGTGTCTTCGTTTGAGCAATCATTGATGTTTTTTAACAATTGCTACGAGGAACTTAAGAAAAACCTAGAAGAAAAATCTGTTATCGAACAACTTCAGAAAAACAATAAGGAGCTGCAGGCAAAAGTTTACGATCTGGAGAAGGGTGTAATGAGCCGGTTGAATCTTTTGGAACAGCACCAGCGTGAGTGTAACATAGAAGTAAACGGAGTTCCGTAGAGTCGCTCCGAAAACGTTGTAAGAATAGCTGAACAACTGGTGAAGACCGTAGATTGTCCCATTACCGACGTAGATATTGTCCATGCATCTAGAGTTGCAAAGTTGAATGAGGACAATGATAGACCACGCACAATAATTGTGAAACTGCGAACACGACTTGTTCGAGACGTCACGACGACGAAAGTCGTCTTTGTTTTTTTTAAATGCATACCTTGAGAGACAGACGAAAGATCCGCGATCTAACATTTCTCCATAAAGTGATTCATGCATTTACCGACTGTCCATCTATTTTAAAAGAAATTTGTTTACACGTTCCATACCACTATCATAGGCATAGAATTTCTCGAATTCTAGGTTGGCGGCAAGCTGCTAGAACCAATTTGGGACTTAGCTCCCCTACACAAAGATTATGTCGCACCTATAATGAGTTTAACGTCTCCTTGAGTGATCTGGATGTATTTAATGATACTTTATATGTTTTTAAAAACAAAATAGTAAAGTCTCTAACCAGAGACAAATAATGTTATAAATATTATATGTACATATAATGTTTATTCAATTATCTTAGTTATATAGTCTTAGTTATATAATTATATAGTTTTAGTGTCTAACCACTTATATGGTGAATGTTGTATACGCCTATAAAAGGTGTTCATATCACACGCATATCTTTTTTTTTTTTTTTTTTTTTAACGCGAATAAGTCCGCGTTTGACCACCAACTCGCCTGTTGGCGAGTGTACCTAAGCGACGATGTGGTCGAAGATGAAGCACGCAGACTTAGAAGATACCTATTCACTCTCGCCTTGAAAAGGCCCAAATTATATCTCTCAGGAAACAAGGAAGCCGGCAGGTTGTTCCAATCCTTGGCCGTTCTAAAAAAAAAAAAATTAAGAATTTATAATATGTTCACTGTTGGCGTATCTTAATAAATAAATAGTAGCTCAGTCATGACTGGGGCTAATTTCAGACTAAGCTATACTATTATAATTGAAGAAGACAAAAACTACCTCCCATAAAAACTGTACCACACATTTTTAAATTCTGTGTTAAATTACATACAAATTGAATGAGTTTTCATTATTATTCCATGTATTAGTGAAATTAGGACATGTTTTGCGAAGTTTTTTTTCCCAGAAATTTAATAGTAAGAAAATGACCAAAATTGCATTCCCGATGTTTTCACTCTAAAGCGATGCAAAGTGAGAACAAGCAGCAGGCATCCATCCGCCCAACCGGGCACATCCCTAATTAAATATCATTGTTTACATAGATAAACGAAGTCTAGTTTATATACACCTTCAGCCGGCGTTTCAGTACATAAAGTGTGCACTGTGGCTGTATAAACTGCAGTAGCCTTCATGACAAGCCTGTAATCATTCAACGCGCGGTCGCGAAACGCTCAACACGCGTCAAAACGTCGCGACAATTTATAATAATACTTCGTAGTTCAGTGTTCACGTGGAGAGACGCCAAAGTTATATTTGGATCTTCAGGAAGTCTATGTGAGTGAATTGGCGATGATTTTACATGTTCTTTTTGGGAAGTTCTGTGTGGAAAGCGAGGGTTTGTGGTTTGTTTATCAAATTGTTTCGCTTATAGGTTTTTGAGGAAATTGCCCATATAATATTATATATTTACTTCCTTTTGCAGTTGCAAATTTAAAACTAATATTTATTTTAGTGAAAATTATCAAGTTTTTAAAAATACCGTGTTGTTAACAGGTTTTGATAATTACCCTACTGTGATTCGATATACAAATATATAAGTAGGAAATAATCATAATAGTATTTAATTATTATTGAACTATTTAATTTAGCGAAAGCAACGTATGTACATATATTTACAGAAAGAATAAACACTACTAAAAATATTAAAATAATAATAATTGGAAGTTAAATTATATAGGTTTATTAGGAAAGGGAATACTAAGCCGAAAGTGGTTTATAGTACCCATCATTTAGAACAAATTTTACTATTGGACCAACTGTGAATCGGGAAAATTATATTAGCTGCTTGAGCACCTAATTTTATTTTCTATTACTTCTATTTATTCTTTCTATTTCTATTCCCTTGAAAATATATATTCCATAAATATTTTCAAGGGAGATTAACAGTTTTCAATACAAACAATACTTTATTAATAACTCCATAGTTACAAGTCAAACTTCGTACTTTTTTTTATGATACTGTGTGACGAGACGAGCGATGTCGCTCGCCTGATGGCTCTTCACGCTTGCCCATAACAGCTCAACGCTACTCAGAATTTTGAACTTCAACAATTCTAACCCCTGGATGGCAATGCACTGCGCTCGTCACCCCGAGATATAAGATGCGTACGTGTGTGGGCAGGCGTTATATATAGCAGGTCCTACGATGTAGACCACTGAAGTGAGATTTTTTTTTACCCTTCTCTTTTCTGTGATGTAGACAGACCTCTCTGACTTCACGAGCTTTGGATTGCTTTATATGGATTACTTTCATTATCATTAATACCCTTAATGTTGGACCCATAGTAAAAGTTGTTAATAATTATGAGTAGGTATAACGAACCCCTTTCAATTTAGCATACTCTTTCCTAATAACCTTGTATAGATCCGCAGTCAAGCGCACATACAGAACGGTGATTAGTAGCTTACAAATGTCTTTTATAAATCCATTATAATTTTATACCTTCCTCCTTACCTACTAACCAACATAAAGTGATAATTTTTAATGAGATCTAATGCAGCTACTAGCTAACCCGATAAACAACAGCGGGTTTATACATTACTAGCGACCCGCCCCGGCTGCGCACGGGATTTTCTTATTTATATAAACCTCTGAAAAATTATCTAACTAATGGTGAAAACCCTATCAAAATCTATGGCGTGGTTTAAGAGAAGTTAGCGGATATAGGTACCGACCGATAGACGTGGAAAGCTACTTTTGTTTGTACTATGTAGAGCTGATATAAACCTTCTGTGAATAATCATCTAACTGACAGTGCCATAACTAGCCTTTTATTCGCCCGGTGCGAGAAACAAAATTTGGTCGTGGTGTGGTCATTTCTGCGCCCTCCAGAGTCTGCGCCCTGTGCCTGGGCAGCGCTGGCACAGCCCTATTTACGGCACTGCTAACTGATGGTGAAAATCCCATCAAAACCTGTGGCGTGGTTTGGGAGGAGTTAGCGGATTTACAGACAGACGCGGAAAGCGACATTATTTTATACTATGTAGAGATATATACACCTTCTGTGAATAATCATCTATCTGATGGTGAAAAACCCTTCAAAATCTGTGGCGTAGTTTGGGAGAAGTTAGCGGATATACAGACAGACGCGGAAAGCGACTTTATTTTATACAATGTAGAGATAGAGATTAGAATAACTAGTTATTCTAAGTTATTATGTATTCATTTAAATTTAACATTTTGAATGGATTTTTACACGTTTATTTTTATATTATTTTAATTTCTGACATTTTGATCGCTCCTTTGTAACAGGTAGACTAGATGACGGATGTCTATAGACATGTATTGTTATGAAATTATTTACGAGTACTGCCAATGATTTTTAATCAAAACGTACCCTATGTACTCAGAGGTCGCTCACCTGAGGTCTTGCGGTTTTGTGCCAGACTTGAGATTTTAAATAATTTGATATTTGTAGCAGGTGGTACATGACAATCATCATCTCTATACAAAAATATGTTTTAGGGTTCCGTAACCAAAGGGTAAACGGGATCGGAACGGGACGGGATTACTGAGCCTACGCTGGCTGTCCATCTCACTGTCTGTCCGTCCTACCTTTTAATGACTGTATCTTTCGAACCGTAATAGAAAGACAGTTAAAATTTTCACAGATTTTTTATTTATTTAGGAATATTTATTTTTTGCGTTTGACCGCCAACTCGCCTGATGTTAAGTGACGATGCGGTCTACGATGGAGCACGCTTGCTAATATATAGAAGAAACCGATTCACTCGTGATTTGAAGACACCCAGATTGTAACTATCGGAGAACACCCATCCAGGCAGCGCATTCCACAGACTAGCAGTTCGTACAATAAAAGTAGAATCAAAGGACTCACGCACTGACAGTCCCGTACCACCACAAAATACAAAAAATAGTGCAAAAAGACATCACGCCCTGGTACCAACCGCGCCCTACATTGCTTAACATGGTAATGAACATAAATTTGTTACAGACTCACACTTGGCCATTATTTATTATTTGCTGTTATTCTTTAGAGTGTGTACTATAATCATACCAAAAGTCACGCTTATACGTATCACTGTTTTTACACTAAATACAAAAAGTCTCCGAGTAGCTTTAATATGGAATTCTTCAAATAGAGTCTTTAAGGGTTGGCGTATTGCCCCTGGTATTGCAGGTATCCATAGGCGACGAGGATTGCTTACCATCAGGCGGCCCGTCTGCTTGTTTGCCATCTATGGCATTAAAAAACCCGTTTATTTTTGACTTCTTGAGTTTATTATTATTTCTTAGATAATCAGCTGTAACATAACATACAAATTCTCGAGTGCTATTTATATACTTGATTGAAGTGGCAATGGGCAGGCCACATCGCTCGAAGAACTGATGACCAATGGGGAAGAAAGGTTCTTGAGTGGAGACCACGAACCGGAAGACGCAGCGTAGCTAAGCTTTCCACTAGATGGACCGACGACATTGTGAGAGTCGCGGGCATCTAGTGGATGCAGATGGCAGAATGTCGTTCAGTGTGGAGGTTAAAGGGAGAGTCCTATGTTCAGCAGTGGACGTCGTCTGGCTGATGATGATGATACCTAGAGATATCGGTTTCAAATTTTGGAAAAACTTAACATATCAACTTATTACCTTCAATTTACAAAGGCAGTTTTTCGTGAAAATCTAGGAGGGAAAGTTTGAGAGTGGATTTCGTTAGGTTAATTACACTAAAAAAATAATGTTATACATGACTTTTTATTTTATTTTTATTGACAATTACGACAATTAAATTAAATTGAACGATTGAATTTTTTAATAAAACTCTTAATATCATAGTTAAAATCCATATCCACACTAATATTATAAATGCGAAAGTAACTCTGTCCGTCTGTCTGTTTGCTACATAATCGGCACAAAACGGCTTAACCGATCTCGATAAAATTTTGCGAGGTAATAGTATGTATCATGAGGACGGACATAGGCTATTTTTCTGAAGAACTCTCGGGCAAAGTCGCGGGTACAGCTAGTTGTTTATAATTATGAGTTAAATGACCTCCTTACCGCTTAACAGTTTAGTTCCGTGTAGCCCTGTACCTATATGATCTAGGTATTTTCAATCGAATAGTAAATACCTTTTTATGCATTTATCTGAATGAGGCTTCAGAGTTCAAAGTCAAAGTCAAGTGTAATAGAGTACATTCCACGCAAAAAATATTAGTACAGTGTAAACTCGACACTCGATTTAACGACAAACTCCCTAAAACGTCGAAATTACTTGAGTTTGGGTTTACCTTGTTGTCCATACAATGATACACTCTATGTAGCATCACACCCACTTAACAATAAGCAAAAACCCGGCCAAGTGCGAGTCGGACTCGCGCACGAAGGGTTTCGTACCATTATCTATAATAAGCAGAATAGTACCTATTTATTTAATTTTTGTATTGCCACGACATCTATGAGTGAGTAACGGCAATAATACAATGTTTACTAATGCCTCGAACGCATTAAGAGTCATCTAGTGTTGAGCAGCAAAATCAAGGTACTCGAATGTTAGAAACAATGTTTCTTTTTGTATGGGAGCCCCCTGAAATATTTATTTTATTATGTTTTTGAGTATTTGTTGTTATAGCGGCAACAAAAATACATCATCTGTGAAAATTTCAACTGTCTAACTATCATGGTTCACGAGATACAGCCTGGTGACAGACGGACGGACAGACGGACAGCGAAGCCTTAGTAATAGGGTCCCGTTTTACCCTTTGGGTACGGAACCCTAAAAACATAATTTTCTAACAAATTTGCCTCGACTGTTGGCATCATACGTACCGAAGATTCTAAGAAATTCGTTTTGTTTGTAGTTATTATAAGCGTTATTATTTGTATCAATATTGATGTTTGTTGTTTCTAACTTTATAATTTACTAGTCAATACATATTATAATAATAGTAAAAGAAATTTATTACAATAACTTAAACAACATTCCAATAATAAAAAATTATAAAAAAAACGATAAAAAAAATTCAAAGATTTATCATCACGTCTGGTTGATGCAACTCGTGACAAGAATGCTGGCCTCTACTTTGCTCAAAGAGTGAGCATTGCCATACAACGTGGTAATGGGGCCAGCATTTTGGGGACGATTCCCACTGGTAGCGGTTTAATAGATTATTTATTAGTTAGGTATTAACTTATAGTAAAATAATATTGATTATTCTTCTCTCCATAATAAAAATAACTCCCAATAACGCCATAAAATGTGCAGTCACTTAACTGTCGTTATATAGAATTTACACTGTATTCTTAAATCATCTCTAGATTATTATTAGAAATAGCAACCGGTCCTGATCTGTGATCTTTGATGACCTTCGTTTATCTAAAATTTAGAAAACAATCTCGCCAAAAACCTGCTACTTATGTTTTGGTGTTATACTATAGTGTGTACTATAATCATGCCAAGTTTGACACATGTAAATTTGCCGTTTTTACATTAGAACAAATACAAATCTACCTATAAATAAAAGTTTGTTGTTTTTGATGACCCTCCTCTAGTTTTTAATTTCAGATTTTATTATTATTTCTTAATTAATCTGCCGTAACATATTCAGTAAAAAATTCAACTGGCTATCTATTACGGTTCAAAAGATACAGCCGTTAAAAGGTAGGACGGATGGATAGACAGACAACGTAGGCTCAGTAATTGGGTCCCATTTTTAACCATTGGGTACGGAACCCTAAAAACATATATTCGAATAGAGAACCTCCTCTTTTTTGAAGTTGGTTAAAAAGGGTCATTCACATGTCTTGACAAAATGTATTGACCTATATTATACCTATATATTTTTTCGTGATTTCGAAGTTGTTTCCATATAGGTACATATTCTTTTCATAATGATGGGTTCCTACTATGGTCACCTTAAGGCTTAGTACCTTTTCCGCGTAACCTCGTAGATTAACCTAGTTCACGTAGGAGCATAGTTCTATTTGTTCCATAGCCTATATATTGATCCATTATTCAAGATCTAGCCGTGAAAGAGAACCGATAATACAACCATTGAATTGGTACGACATATTGTGATAAATAGCTAGGACGTGGAATCATTATACTTTATTTTTCTTTTTATGAATAGGCTTGCGTTTGACTGCCAACTCGCCTGATGTTAACGAGGGGTTATCAAGGTCGCGTAGGTAACAAAACGCTTCCTCAGCCCCCGCCAAGTTAGAGCGACGATGTATTTTACTATTCTTCCCATTGCGAACAAATAGCGGGGGGAGCGCAACGTCAATAACAAACACAGGTCCGACCTCGATGACGCGAAGCAAATTTTTGCGACCTTATTACGTTTTTAATTTCAATAAAAAACGAACGAACAAACTATCCAGGGAAAAGAATGTTGAATACATCAGTACATATCTCAAACACAGATGTATCTATGACATGTATATTTTCCGGCTCAAATATTGTTATTTAACGATTTAAAATTGATTGAAAAACTGTCAAATTTGGTATAACCAGCCGTTAAGCGATGAACTAAATTAATATTAAGTACTAAGCTGATACCTGGTACTTCGTACGCGTAAAGCTCGGCCTTCGACCTCGCTACTATGACCCGCCAGCATCCATCCAGCCGTTTACTCACCGTTTAAACCTTCCCTGAACTTCCACAAATATTTCAAGATCAAAATTAGCCAAATAGTCCAGCCATTCTCAAGGTTTAGCGAGACAAACTACATCAATTGATTTATATATATATACATAGATAACTTCACTTCTATCTTAAGAGTCTATTGATGTGGTGACTCTATCTTGCTTGAGTTTTTTAATAATTTGAAAATATTTTATGTTATTTTATGTATTGTGTTCTGAACACTATTTATCTATCCAAGATACCACAGTGCCTATAGACAAAGGTCTTTGACCAGTGTGTGTTGCCAGTGATGACATATAGTACTGAGACGTGGTCCTTAACTTTTGGCATTTTGGAAAAACTCAGAGTCACACAATGGAGGGAGCTATGCTCGGATTTTCTTTGCGCGATAAAATCCGGAACGTGGATATTTGCCAAAGAACCAGAGTCACCGACATAGCTCTTAAAATCTGCAAGTTGAAGTGGCAATGGGCAGGCCGAATCGCTCGGAACTGATGACCGAAGGGGAAGAAAGGTTCTTGGGTCGAGACCGCGAACCGGAAGACGCAGCGTAGGTAAGCCACTAGATGGACCGACGACATTGTGAGAGTCGCGGGCATCCAGTGGTTGCAGATGGCAAGATGTCGTTCAGTGTGGAGGTTAAAGGGCTTCTCCCTTTAACCTCCACACTGAACGACATCTTGACATCCTATGTTCAGCAGTGGACGTCTTCTGGATGATGATGATGAAAATTACTAGCTGTTACATATACATTTGGTCGAGGGTGAATGTAATTTTTCTGTAGAACAACTGTTTATTTTTGCGATATCAGGGTTAGTACGATAGTTAAAGTATTTCATAATGATGAGTTAAATGACCTCTTTTCGGGTTAATGCCACCGTTTCGTGTAACCTTGTGTTAATATCTAATACGTGGGCAGTATAGCCTAGCTCGAATGTTTTCACTAGTCGTTCATTATACTTATATCAGAAAAAGCATTGTTACGTTGATTGATGGGTGACTTGAGCTACGTTTGTAAGGTTAACGCCGACTGGACGCAGTCGAGGCGTCGCGTCGGCCGAGTCGGGCAAAAGTCAACTCTTTGATGTATTTGTATCTACCGCGTGGAGAACAAAAAAAAATAATGTAAATTGACACTCCAATATGGCAAGTATCGCCTGCTTGGGAGTCATCAAATTAATAATCTCAAGTCCGGCGCAGAACTGCAAGATTTCTGGACACTGTGAGCGATTATAGCGTTTATAGCACGTTTTGATTAAAAATAATTGGTGGTACTTTTAAATAATTTCATAACGTTAATACAGGGTTACGCAGAAAGACTGTACTAAGCAGAAAGGGGTCTGTTATACTCATTATAAACAACTTGTACTATGGGACCAACCCTGAAATCGCGATAAAAATCAATGAGCTGTTTCTTATAAAACTTTCAGTATGACTCTACAAAATGTATGGAACAGCTGATTTTTTTATTTCTTCTCCGCAAACTATTTTATTAACTGACTTTCAATTCGACTATTTTTCTTATATGTTTGGTACCTCATAATTTTTGACTGTGTGAACCTATATGGATGATTCTTTTTTATTTGAAAGCTGGTGCTTCCCAAATTGAAATGGGAACAATTTCAATTTAGTCCAGTTCTGACATATTTATGAAGTCGGTTTTTTATATTGATAATTATCTATAGTAGATAAATATGATAGTTTTATAGTGGTAGGACTCTTTTGCAGGGGTCCGCCTGGGGAAGTACCATACCTTTGCCAGTTATTCAACCGCCAAGCAGAAGTGTGCAAACACTACTGTGTTCCGGATTTGAGGGCAATGTTTCCAGCGAAATTACAGGGCACACAGAGATTTGACATCTTATATCTCGGGGTGACGAGCGCAGTGCATTGCCATCCAGGGGCCTTACCCCTAGCTTCACTTTTGCGAGCCAACTGTTAGTAGGTACCTGATAGGCACCTAAAATTAACCAAGTCATTTAAACTGCATCGTTTAAAAGCGTCTAACTTGAATGAACGAAAATCCGTTTTACTATGCGTGTGTGCGTGAAAATAGCAAAGCTTGGCGGCTATCAAATAACTACCGCTTATCGTAGTTGATGGTACCGTTTAGACAAATAACACCTATGCGGGTCAACTTTTCGAGCTAGGGGTAAGGCCCCTGGGTTTTGAACTGTTGATGTTCAAAATTCTGACTGGCGTTGAGTTGTTATGGGCAAGCGTGAAGAGCCATCAGGCGAGCGACTTCGCTCGTCTCTCAGTATCATAAAAAAAATGTGATACCTATATCATGGGGGTACATAAAAAATAACTGGTCCGCCATATTGGATCTAGAATGACGTCACTTAGCTAACCATGCATTGTCATCCAAACTAAACGTGTACGCGACATTTCAGCTCAACCCGTTGGGGATAACTGTTTTAAAATTCAGTTGCAAGATTAGTTCCAAACTAAAAGGCAAGTTAAATAACAACCTTGTAAAAAAGTCAGTAAAAAATTGGGTTCAGCTTACGTAGGTAGTTTAAGTTGATGTACTGCAGTATCATTAAACATGAAGCGACAGACGAAACATTATTTAACAATATCACTTAAATCTAAATACATCAAACTGGTTTCACTGACTACTGCGTACCTAATAACAAAAGCTGCAGGTTAAAACAAAAAATCACATACTACTCATTTCATTATAATAAAATTAGTTTCAAGAAATTGAGTTTGAAACGCCGAGCATTGCTCTCTCCATGGCTCGCTGAGCGACAGCCATGGAGAGAGCAATGCTCGGCGTTTCAATCTTATCCCAAACGACGTTATTCGTCAGCATGGCTAGCATGCGCACCGCGACGATATCTTGTCGTCACTGCCGAGCGAGAACGCAACGTTTTTTTTTATGATGAAATGGGCTAGCGTTTGACCACAATCACTCACCTGATGGTAAGCGACGATGCGGTCTAAGATGGGGCTCGCTTGCCCATGAGGTGCCTATTCTCTCCTATCTTGAAGAGACACAGGTTGTAATTTATATATAAGGAACACCGAGGCAGGGAGCGCATTCCATTCCTTTGCAGTTCGAATTAAGAAGGAATTTTGGAAACGCTGCGTATGGACTTTACCAAAGTTCACGACGTAAGGATGGAATGACCGCCTCGATGATCTAGGGCGGAAATTGGATGACGGGATCAGCTTCTACAGCTTTTGTGAACATTATCCATAATGAAGGCGATAAAAAAATTACAGACAAGCTACCCTCCGCCTATGCCGAAGGCTGTGCGACATCTTTTTAACCAGCGCCTCGTTATTAATGAGTCGAATGGCGCGTCTCTCTGGCAGTGGCATGCCTACGGTTTCATATACGCCTGTCTCACTTTGGCACGATAAGAGTCGATGACATAGTGAGTAAAACTGAAGATAAAGTAGACAATCTGTCGCAGAACCGGTAACCATTGGAGTAGACGTGTTCTAGAGTGGAGACCACGTATTTGTTTACGTAGCTAAGAAAGCCCTGAGACTAAGCGAAAAGCCAAAGGTTGCAAAATCTTAGCACGATCGGTAACTAGACGTGTCTGAAAATTCTATTACAAGATTTGAACGAGAACGAAAATATACTTTCATAAAGCTCACTGCTTTCATATTTATAAACGGCTAAACGGAACAATGGTACCAAACCGGAAGGAGATAATTATTGTACTCATCATTATGTACAACTTTTACAATGGGACCAACCCTTTAATCACGAAAAGAAACCAGCTGGTGTATGGTTGAGAATCAAACTGAACACCGGATATATTTTTCAAGATTGCAGGATCGGTTCCGTAATAAAAATCGTTCATAAAGAGTACAATGATCTTCTTTCAGTTCAGTTCTTTTTATATCCCTGTATACATACATAGGTCATACGTATTTCATATATATAATCTATACTATTGTGTTCTCTATACTACATTTGCCCTACATAGTTACGGTTACCAGATAAAAAAATAAAATATTCGGGGAAAAACCAAGACGCTTAACGAAATTTTCAGACATTTTTACCGCATTTTATTTTTCGTTTAGCGCGAGCACAAGATGGAAATTTTTATAACATTAAAACGAAAGAAAAATTTTAACTGCAAGATATTTCCGTGTACCTTAAATATAAATAAATATTTTTGTAGATTATGAAGCTTACATCATGTGTAATGTATCAAAATAATATTTTATATGATTTAAAACCTTTACAGTTCTAGACTTCAGCACGTTTTAGAGTTTGCATTTCGGACAAAAGCCTAAGTTCCCGGACATGTTCGGAAAATTTCGGACGTATGGCAACCCTACATAATAAACAATACTCTACCTGGCAATGTACCAACTACAGGCTAGTTCATAGACTTAATGTAGAGTAACGTATAGAGGAATCAGCTGACTTCCCGACATAGCACTAAGTTTGTTTGGAGCCGTATATACACAAATATTATCAATATAAAAAACCGACTTTATAAAAATTTCACAACTGGACTAAATTCAAATAGGACCACACAGGAAGCACCAGCTTTCAAATAAAAAAGAATCATCAAAATCGATTTACCCAGTCGAAAGTTCTGACATAAAATAGATTTTAAAAAAACATTCGAATTGAGAACCTCCTCCTTCTTGGGAAGTCGGTTAATAACGTAACTGAATAAACATTATGGCTAATTTGCAAAAACCTTTTTTTTTATAATCATCATCATCAGCCATAAGACGTCCACTGCTGAACATAGGCCTCCCCCTTTAACCTCTACACTGAACGACAAACTGCCATCTGCATCCACTGGATGCCCGCAACTCTCACGATGTCGTCGGTCCATTTAGTGGGAGGCCTACCTACGCTGCGTCTTTTTGTTGTTTTTTATTATAAGTAATACTAATTTCTGTAGAAAGTTATATTTAATAACTAATTTTGAATTTGCGTCAAAATAATCGCAGGCGCTAGCGTATGTCACCAGAACCAGCAGAAGGGTCAAATTTAGAGACTTCTTAATCTCTGATCCTATTTTATGTTTTTTTACGTGTGAATAATTATGGTAAGTAGGGGGTTCAGTTACGTTAATCCAATTTAGGCAAAGAGGTCACCCGAAAAATCCAACTCGAATGAACAGCGTTCGGAAAATTGCGTGACATCTTCTCGTCCAAGATACCACAGTTCCTAAATACAAGGTTCTTTAACCAGTGTCTGTTGCCACTGTTGTCAGTGATGACATATGGTACTGAGACGTGGTCCTTAACTGTTGGCCTTTTTGGAAAAATTACGAGTCATAGTATACAACGGGCAATGGAGAGAGTTATGCTCAGATTTTCTTTACGCGATAAAATCCGGAACGTGGATGTTGGCCAAAGAACCAGTCACCAAAATAGCGATTCAAATTTGCAAGTTGAAGTGGCAATGGGCAGGCCACATCGCTTGAAGAACCGATAGCCGATGGGGAAGAAAGGTTCTTGAGTGGAGACCACGAACCGGAAGACCTCCCTTCCGGTTCGTGGACTCCACTCAAGAACTAGATGGACCAATGACATCGTGAGAGTCGTTGGCATCCAGTGGATGCAGATGGCAGGCTGGCGTTCAATGTGGAGGAGTTTAAATAAAAGCTTTATTTAATTTATCCTTTTGTCCGTGTGGGGGTGTTTTAAGACGTATTGTGAACGCACACTTATTTAGTCAAGTAAGTTTATTGCATAATCTGTGGTCGTAATCACGTAGATACATCACTAGTTGAGACGGTCGATTGATGTGTGCACGCGAGGGGGTCGCGAGGGGGTCCCGATTGCTGATGGGGGATCAGCAATCGGGACTTGGTCGTCGAACGAAAAATAATGGCAAGATAGGTTTTCGCGCGCAATATCATGTAAGGATACCCTATATATCCAATATTTAACTCGAGTGTATAAAGCAGGACTATAAGTATTACGAATCACTTTTACAGAAATTATATTTATTTTATATTAGCAATTACTAAAATCGTCTTATTCGTTCAAATGTAGAATGCAGTGATGTCAGTCGCCGGCTCAGCACCATCCCTCGACCAACTATCCCCTCCAAGGCCATCTTTCAGGTCGTTAGTAACGGTCCTTGATTGGTCGATGGTGCTACGCCAGCGCCCTCTGTGTTAAACTTAATTCAAATAACGAGTTGAAGTCAAATCAATGCAAATTATACGAATCAACAATGATGATATAGGTGGCGCTAATGTAGTTCTGACTTAAATATACGTAGGTAAAAAGCGAGGCGACAACAATCATGTCATTTTGTTTTGTCAGACCGTAGAAGCTTTACCTAGCCTTACAACAAGATTAATCATAGTAATATCTAGTAAAAGTTGGACCAGTTAAATATATAATATATCAACTATCACTTCGATCACAGTCATTCAAAAATGTTGTACGAAAAGGATTATATCCCAGATCCTAAAAGTCATAAACACTTCACGTCAACAGGCGACGGTGATCGCTTACCATCAGGCGGCCCGTTTGCTTGTAAAAACATTACTAAACTTTCAGCGAACTTTCGAACCAAAATAATGTTTAAACATAATCGTGACGCCATTTGCTTTGATTGGCGTTTCAATATCATGGCGAATTGGTTTATTATTTCCTATTTCATTTGTTAAAATCTTATTTTCAACGATTCTTTTTTACTGATATCTTGCCTAATTGTCCTGCCTATCCTTAAATACGGCGCTGAATCATAGACCCTCACTAAACAAGTCACTTGTATACCTTCATAGTATCATAATATAATTATCGTAGGTACTGCAGACGTAAGATTGATTGACTTCCCTAGATTAGCAGTTTAATAGCCAATACTAAGTTAAACAGTATTCTTAAACGGAATGCGATATGATAGAAGTTGGCCACTAACGTTGTAACTACTTGGTTATAACGTCATTGGATATATTATGTATCTTCGGTTATATTATCTTTGCAGTAGATACTACCTCCATTGTCAACTGTACCACAGACCCGGCGCACTCCGCACTTTAAGTATGAAGGTACAAGTAGTCGTCTTGTCGGACTTGCCGTGCACTCTGCCGCGCGATAGAGATAACGCGACAAGAGTTACGCGATAGACAGAGAGGCAACTTCTAGGTTAATATAGCTGTAGGTAGTTAGCGCTCGCACGACCTGAATTGCACTTTATTGTATAGTAGCAACAGTGGCTACTCATTTAAATGATTTTACGGAATGAATATTCTGTACAATACAATAACTCTTTATTAAAAACCACAAAAACAAGTATTACATTATACATTACAGTAATTATTAGGCTTTTAACAGGCGGCCTTATCGCTTAAAGCCATCTCTTCCAGAAAACCGTGAATCTTGTACTTAATGTATTCTGCGCTTACGCTTAGTTATTTTATTTTTCTCTTTGAATACTTGACATACTCGTAGACAAGGCGATAGATGCACAAGGCGTGTAACGCCAAAATCTTCTCTATAGGAAAGTGTACGATATTTATTGGATTGTTTTTTTTTTTGGAACGAAGCTCCTTATCGCGCGTTACGTCGGGGCTAGACGGAAAAAATTAAGACCAAAAGCTGTAACGATACTTTTTGCTATAGTTGTAAGCTGTGCGGCGTGCGCGTTTCTCTGTATGTCTCTCTCTTCTCTCTCTCACTTCGTTCCATACGGGTGTCCCTTGACACCTTGACACTCTCAAGTTTTTTTTTTACATTGGCTACTGATAAAACATACCAGTACCTTCGTTTCTCGTGTTAATACCAGCCTTACTACCATTAGTAACATTTTTACTCGTGTTGTTAATTACTACTCCAGTAGTAAAATGGTTCAATTAGTAGTGTTACAACTGGCTAAATTAAATTCTGGTAAAAACTGTAAAAACTCTTTTTTTATCCAAACTCTTTGACATGTAGGTATAACCTAAGAGATTTTATCTCACTGTGGATAAAACATAGACCTAAAATTTTTTTTTGCTACGTAAATCTATGGGATAAAATTACATAAAATAAAATAAAAAACTAACAGCAACAACTCACTGTTAAAACCACAGACATAATAAACAGTAGGTAATCCAAGATATGTTAGCAGCCTACAGCAGATGACAGAACATAGTTCTGCAGACATTGATAGATGGAGCTGGCGAGACGTTTTTTGCATTTGTTCAATGAAACCTACAATACAAGGAAGACGAGACATTTTATTACACGGAAGACGCAGCGTAGGTAGGCCTCCCACTGGATATACCGACGATATCGTGAGAGTATAAAAGGGCATCCAGTGGATGCAGATGGTAGGCTGTCGATCAATATGGAGATCTAAGGGGGATGTAGAATTATGTTCAGACTGCTGAACATAGGTCTTCCCCTTAGACCTTTAGATGATGTAATTTTAGCCTAACCTAAATTATAAGCTAACCAAACTTGATGAGGATGTGGAGGATAAAAGGGGAACCCTATGTTCAGCAGTGGACGTCTTCTGGCTGATGATGACGATGGCGATGAAACTTTTAATCTAACCCACTTTCTGTTTATTTTTTCCAGAATTATGCATTCCGGGTGGCTAGCATGGGAGTGTATAGTGTTCACAATCTTCATATTTGCGTCGTCGGTAGCGCCTCTGTGGAGGCGAAGTCGGGACATTACGCAGGGTGAGAGTGTGAAGAGGGCCTACATATTTGCAGGGGGCGGGGTCTCCACTCTAGCCATGATATTGTCTGTGGCTCGAGGCACGCTTGGCGTAAGAAGTTTCTTGGGTAAGTTGTCTACTTACTTATTTGACTGCACCGGCTTCTGCGCTTGAGGGCGTGATTTGGATTCCCACCTAGGACAAACATTCATGTTATGAACATTTGTGTTTGTTCTATATCTAGGTGTTGATATATTTATGTACTTATGTGTTTAAAAAGATATCACGCACCAAGTACAAGTTTGGTCATGCATGGAGTACTGCTCTCACCTTTGGGATAGATCAGCTAAGTACCAGCTTGCGGTGGTAGAGCCTATTGAGAGACGCGCCAAGAGACTCATGGGCAATCATCCCTGGTTCAGGCTAAGCTCATTAGTCTTGAGCATCGGCGCAAAGTTGCTAGTCTATCTGTTTGTATCGGATACATTTCGAAGAGTGTGCATCGGATCTGCATGATCTAATTCCCTCCTGTCCATTTTTCTATCGGACTGCCAGAGCGGGCACGAAAAATCGACACCGCTTTATGGTTGATATTCCGAAAACCCATACGAAGTGTTATGATTCTACTTTTATTGTGCGAACTGCTGGTCTGTGGAATGCGCTGCCTGCATGTGTGTTCCCCGATACTTACAATCTAGGTGTCTTCAAATCACGAGTGAATCGGTTTCTTCAAGGCAAGCGTGCTCCATCGTAGACCGCATCATCGCTTAACATCAGGTGAGTTGGCGGTCAAACGCAAGCCTATTTATACATACAAAAAACAGTCTCTGGCAGCCATACAAGCAGTACAAGTTTTGCTTAGTTTGGGGTAAGATGATCGAGTGTGCAAAAATGTCCCCAAATCTATCAAAAAATGTCCCAAATGTTTATTAGCTTATTCAAGCAACGCCGAACTATTAGGTGGTTACGTAGCTCCCTCAGATCAGATAAACAAAGGAGATATAGTACGTATTGAGTTGTGGTGGCTGAGCGGCAGTATGTGCGGTTTACAATTTGACGGCGCCCGGTTCGATCTTCGGCCCTACACCAATGATATATTAAGTATCTACTTAAATAAATGATGTGTAATTTCGATGCTATTGCTCAAAAATGGTGAAGGAAAACATCGTGAGGAAACCGGTATGTCCAAGAACCTCAAAAGTTTACAGATATATGACATTCACCAACATGCAATTTAGCTGGTTGCAGTTACATTTCTACCATATTCCCAAAACTCGACCAAAAAATTACGCCTACGTAGACCTCTGTCGAGTCTCCCGTGGATCCCTGGGGGTTCACCAGGACCACTTTGGGAACCTCTGCTTTCTTTGAAATTTTTTATAAAGACAGTTTGAGATGGTTTCGTAAAAAAAACAGCCTACCCTATTGAGCATACCTCAGCTTGGTATAAAAAGTTGATTGTATAATCATTGACAACTCATTATACAATTTGACAGATTGAAACAGCAGATAACAATAATCTCTCATTCATGATTCCGCTCGTCGAAGCGTGAAAATAACATCAAGTCGTGGGAATTAAGTAATTTATGTATGTTTTTTTTATTTTATTTTATAATAGGTTTGCCCGCAGTGTTATCGCCTGTTTACCAATTTTACGGTTTATTCCGGCCTTAGGCTCAGCCGTTTTGTCGAGAAATACTATGAATATAATGTATCGCATACGTGTATAATATTATAGCTAAGTAGAAATTTACTTAAGTTGGTAATATTTAATTTATTTTTCACACCACCTGCTCGACAATGTCCAATTACATATCATGCAACCTCAACGTTAAGTAAATCATTATCTCTTAACTCCCTAGGGAATAACGTGATTTGAATTTGGAACGTTAAATTCGTGTGGAAACTCGTGGAAAACTCTAAGTAAAAAATGCCCATATGGAATTATTGTATAGAGATTGTTCGAAAATCGAACTGGCCACCATAAGCAGAACTCAAGGGCAGCTTGAACCCCTCGCTTCACTCAGGACTCTATATAACTCCCTCGCTACCCTCGGGCGTTAACTCTACAGTCCCTCGTTACGCTCCGGATTCAATATACCGCCCGCGACGTAAGACACTTCTTTATTCCCGTAGTGCATAATCTACTATCGATTTGATTTGATACAAGCTTTTATTTAGTTTCACCTGACCCGGTGTCTGTCTGTCTGTGATTAAATCTTGATCAATTGTCTGTGATAAAGTTAAATTTGACTCACTTCCCGGTGTTCGACTGAACTGAAATTTGGCATACTTGTCAAGTTCCGATGACAATACAATATTATAGTAACAATGAGCTGATTTGATGATGGTGACGGTGGACAACGGCACTCCTTGATGGATAATAGTAGACTGGCAGTGTTTGGGCTCATTTTGATCAGCACACCGTTACAATCACTAATTACAAAGCTCTGTTTGAAAAAGATATTTTTCAATATAAAACCTTGTTTGAAATTGATTTGATCAAGTGTTCTTAGATATCTTCAAGAAAATCTGTTCCAGCAGTTTGACGGTCACCTCTTTTATCGTGGATAAAAATAAAACAATTTATACTTTTTAATATTTTGCTATTGATTTCGAATCAATCTATATTATAAACATTATTTTTGTGATACTATTGGCTTCTCATCGTATGAATAAATTTGTACCTAATTATAATGACTATGATTTTGCTTAAATTTGCCCAATAAATATCACGTGGAAAATATACAAAATGTAAGATACTTTGTATTTAGTCAAGTACCTCATCGGAAATCACAGGCAATGCTAAGATTTATAATATTGCTGAATCTATGACCTCTGACAAGTTTGATTTTGTTTACTTTATAAGCATTTTATGCCTAAACGGTGTGCGGTTTTCTGGTCCATTGTACTACTTCGTTCTCAGTAGTAACTAATAAAAATGGTGCTTAAAATCACTAGCAAAGAAAATGAGTTAAAGTAAATGGCTTTGTGGCTGAGGGGTGACCGCAGACAATACAGTCAACTGTAGATACAGCGGTACTTTATCAAAATCGGTTTGACCCGCGACGGAACAGAGAGGTATCTAATATTATGGTTCATTGTTATTTACTCATAACAACGTAACACATAACAACAACCTTAGTGTTACAAATAAAAAAATCTAAGTATAATGTAATGTGCTCAAGTACAAAAGTTGAAAATGTAGTAAAATTTACATAGATATGTCATAGACAATGCGGCTGTGCCGATCCAAAAGGGCATAGCCAGTATTTTGTTGACGCAAATGGAACGTTGCTAAAAATATGTATTATTCGGTTCGGGAGCGCAAAACGACCGCTTACCCACGACCTGCTACACTCTTGATTATCTGCTAAGTGCAAGAAGAGCACGATACTGCTCTGTCAATAGCGTAACAGCTTATAAGAATAAGCAGCTATATTTGAGTCTCTTGTCCCCAGGGTTCCCATCTGAGCTGGTGTACCACGGGTCGGCGATGTGGGAGACGCTGTACGGCATCATCCTGGCGTTCCCCATCGTGTGCTGGGTGTTCGTGCCGGTCTACTATCGGCTGCAGACAAACTCTGTCTATGAGTATCTGCAGGTAACGAGATGATGAAATCTTCATTGTCATGCAATACTGCGGGTGAGCACCAGTCACACTGTCGCTCATTGATCTGCAAGGTTGAGATTTGATGTCTAAGGCTGGTTGCAACGAAGATATACTGGTAGAAAAGGACAATGGAATAATTGCTTATTTAAATTTGAAGAAATATTAAACCACTACTAGATCGAATCAGAAATGAGGAGATCCGTAGACGAACTAAAGTTACCGACATAGCCCACCAAATTAGCAAGTTGAAGTGGCAGTGGGTAGGGCACATAGGACGCAGAACAGATGGCCGATAGGGCCGAAAGGTTCTCGAGTGGCGACCACGGACCGGTAAGCGCAGCGTAGGACGTCCACCCACAAGATGGACAGATGACCTAAAAGAGACCGCAGGAAAACGCTGGATGCAGGCCGCTTCCAAACGGTCCTTTTGGAAATCGATGGGGAGGCTTATGTCCTGCAGTGGACATCTTAT
This sequence comes from Agriopis leucophaearia, assembly GCA_949125355.1. NCBI lineage: Eukaryota > Metazoa > Arthropoda > Insecta > Lepidoptera > Geometridae > Agriopis > Agriopis leucophaearia. The sequence goes on from OX421283.1 coordinate 10,892,347, forward strand.
GGCTGAAATGGTGATGATGATTAACCTATCGCGGGCATCCAGTGGATGCAGATAGCAGGTTGTCTTTCAGTGAGGAGTTTTAAAAAAGAGGTCTATGCTCAGTAGTGGACGTATTCTGGCTCTGATGATGATGGTTCCACCTCTAAAGGCTGAAACATTAGGAGATGAACCCAAGCTTCAATATGAAACAAAAAGGTTATCTAAAACGACCTTTATGGGCTGGCAAAGCATTGACAATACCTCTGGTGTTGCTGGTGTCCATGGGCAGCGGTTGTCGCTTACCGTCAGATGGACCGCATGCATGTTTGCTACAATTTTTATTTGTACAAAAAAGACACGTCACCACGGAGGACGTGGAGAAACAATCTGAATGCACCCAGTTGGATCCTAGGTCCTGCACCAACAATTAATTTAGCACCTAAATAAATTATTTGCACTTTCGATTCCATCGTTCCAAATTATGAAAGTAAATATCGTGAGGAAACCGGTACTTATGTCTAAGAACCTTAAAAGTTCAGACATACAGCATAGTTGATTAGGGCCTATCATCTCTCTCTCTCTGAGAAAAGGCCTGTGTCCCAGCAGAAGGAACGATTGATAGGTTGATATTAATCACCATCCAGAAGACCTCCATTAATGAATATAAGCATCAATTCTACACTCAACGACAGCCTGCAATCAGCATCTACTGGGTGCCCGTAACTCTCACGAGTCGCGGCCTACACGCTGCGTCTTCTGCTATTGTGAGCTGATATAGCTTGTAGGCTGATATTGTGTGTGTGACGTCAAATTAGCCACCTTTGTAGACGAGCGCCAGCGTCTGCGCCTATCATAGGAGTGTGTCTAAGAAAACGTGCTAAATTGTGACTGTCTCGCAACTGAGAATGAGCATAGATCAGGCAATCTCACGTCCTTCCATTATCTGCTGGGACACTCGGAAGTCGGTTAGTGGCATCGTTTGAGATCATTGACTAGTTCCGGTATAGCCCGTGGGTTTGCTGAAACGTCTGACACTACTTGCGGAATTTTGTGACGTCATTACCTATCTAATCAGTACAGAATAGTGCAGTTACAAGGTTGTATGGTTCTTAAAAGAATTTAATTATCAATCGGATTCAAATAATAAAAGCGGCCAAGTGCAAATTGGACTCGTGCACTGAGAGTTCCGTACCACCATTGAATTTTTTAATTAGGTACTTGTATACGGAAGCCTAAAATTAAGATTATCAAATATGTACGCTTGTACAAAAAAATATTACTTATCTTCGCCGATTGTGACCAATTTGTAACTAATCTTTTTGTTGAAAAGTTTGTGTCGCGAGGTGAGTGTGTTGGGGGGTTCTAGGGACAACGCGCGGAGATACGGTTTGCGGTCGCAACTCTTCGCATCACCTAAAATAAATCGCTTAAAACAAGTGAAGGTAGGGCCCAAGTGCTAATTGTAAACAACCAGCTCTGGTCTCTTTGGTAAATGATTTGCTTCTTATTTTCCTCTATTTGGTAGATGCGTTTCAACTGCACGTGGGTCCGTCGGATGGCAGCTGCCACGTTCCTGATCCGGCAGCTTCTAAACCTGGCTGTGACGGTGTACACCCCCTCGGTGGCACTGCACGCCATCCTGGCACTGCCCCACTGGGCCTCCGCCGCCGCGCTCACTGCTGTCGCTATAGTCTTCAACTTGCTGGGCGGACTGGCAGCTGCTATTAGGTAACAAAAATATTTTATTTCTGACCTTGTAGGCCCCAGCTTTCTAGCCTTAATCCTGCCTTCGTCATCATCATCATTATCAGCCAGAAGACATCCACTGCTGAACATAGGTTTCCCCCACACTGAACGACAGCCTGAACACTGAAGCCTCAGAGCCTCCACACTGAACGACAGCCTGCCATCTGCCTCTACTGGATGCCCGCGACTCTCACAATGTCATCGCTGTCATCATTCTACGCTGCGTCTTCCGGTTCGTGGTCTCCGCTCAAGAACCTGCCATGTCTGCCTGCTGTGTGTGTTGCCGGTGATGACATATGGTACAGAGACGTGGTCCTTAACTGTTGGTCTTTTGGGTGCTGCCTTGGTGACTCTCAAACCTACCAGCTACCAGCAGCGCCACCTCTTTACTGGGCTGGGGCTTGATATTAGGGCATAACTGACCTGCCATGATCGTGAATTACTTTACTTGACTATATCTGTATTGTTTGATTATATTTTACATAAATAAAAACTTGACATGCACAAGACTTGCGATGCTACAATCATTTCAAGACGAAAAAAGTCAGCGAGCTGATAACCCCAAAAAAGTATGGTGTTTGATATCTTAACCAGTGAAATAATAACTGCGCTGGTCCTAATCATTTTGATATACGGTTAAATCTCAAATAAATAAAAACTCGATAAATTTAATATCTATACATAATTTCATCGACTTATTCCGTTTGAATTACTAAAGATTATGTCATACCATTAAATCACCAAAAAAAACTTTTTTGATTTAGGACACTATTAGCAAGGATAATTTTACCTAGAGTCGTCCTTGCTATTAGTCACGCAGAAAAATTAGTCATGCGATGGCAAAATGACAAGTTTGTCGATCATTAATTCGTTACCATGCCGTGCGTTTCGCTTCTTTTTATTACGTTTGTTTTGATAAACCTTAAGAAATACAGATTACAATCAATCTTGAAACCTGAGGGGTGAAGGAAGAATATGTAAAATATATTCTTCCTTCGCCCGTGTGTAAATACGTATCGAATTCCTTATAAATGGTTTAAAAACCCTCCCAAACTAGATCGCTCCTGTAGACAAAATGTACAGAAAGTAATTTATCCTTCCAGGGCTGACGTGATCCAAACTCTGACGATGATCCTCGTGAGCGCAGCCTTCATCATCCAGGCCACGTTGAAGGCAGGAGGGCCGCAGCAAGTCCTCACTGACAATATCGAAGGAGACAGGCTTAAGTTCTTCCAGTGAGTTTCTTTAAAATATCCTAGTATCTATTCGAGATACGCCACTCAGCCCCGATCTATTCGCTTCCAGCCAATGTCAACTACTGTACGTATATCGTCACTCCATCCTGTATCAGGGTCCTATGCTACGTCACAAATTACCTAGTGGTATTTTAAGAAATGTTCATATTAAAATGTCATTCACACTCAACATGGTAAGAATAGCTGATATTTTTTTCGCTGTTTTACAGTAGTTGGTGTTGGTCCCTGGTAAACGTTGTTCTTAATACACCATCGTAGTAGGTACAATGTTCTTTTCTTTGCTTATAGTCTAAGATCCGGCTGCAGAATTAGTGCGGTCATCGAGTTTTTGCTCAAAACGAAATTTTTACGCATATTTATGATTAGGAGAATATATCCAAACAGGGTGCCAGTGAACGTGAAGTGGACGATATTTTATTTAAAAACCAAGTGAATGTTTTTTTTTCCATAAATTAATTAACAATAATTTAATTAAAAATACTAGCGGCCACATTTTGATTGGCACCTTGGTTGATATATATTCTCCTAATAATAACTATATGCGTAAATATACGAGTAAGTTTGGTTTTAAACAAAAACTCGATGACCGCACTAATTTTGCATTCGGATCTCGTAGTATAAGTACCTACCCCGGTTTCGAGTAAACCTAAACGAAATAAGTCAAACCTAAAATAAACTAAAAATATACCTTATAATCTACGAGCTTATAAGTTGAGTAATTAAACATATTTTATGCGTAACTTGGAACGTTTCTGCTATTGAAATGCACCGAAAGTATAAGGTGGTTGGAAGGTCATAGCCGCCGAAAATTTTAAATATTGTATCAAGAATGAACTGGGATGCAAAAATTAAACGTAAGTTTACAGCAAAATACAATATAGGTACATATGTAATACAATCTTCTTTCTTAAATTAGGAGAGTAAATTTATTTAAAGTAGGTACACGGTGTAGCACTGTATTTTTGTTTAGACTTATAGTCAAAAAACAACAGTGCTACACCAAGTAGTTCATTGGTATTTATCGGCAAAAAATTGTGGTCCAGCTCTCTATGACTTTACTTGATTAAACTATTCCATCACGGAAGCTATCGCGAATGTGATATAAATTAACTTCCGCCCAAACACCTGTATAAAACTTCAAAGTCGTTAATTTGTTGCAGATTCACATGGGACCCAACCGTGAGAGTGGACACCCTTTCCGCAATAATCGGACAACTCTTCATGTCTATCTCCGTGTACGGGTGCCAGCAGACTTTCGTCCAGCGTTACTGCTCCATGTCCAGCGAAGGCAGGGTGCGGAGAACGCTGCTCGCTAACGTGCCTGCTGTTACTGTGCTGTTCAGGTTGGTATTCAACTGTCTGAATGAATAGGGTACAATCATTTTAAATTTAACCACAGGCTATGAGTGGACTTAATTGTCTATAGAGATTTTTTGGACCGAGTTTAGGAAAACGTGACGACGATTTGTTGACCATGGCCGATATATCTGGACACACGACCAGAACAAAAATAAGGCAAAGGTGGGCCGGTAATGTGGATAAGATCAGACGATCTGCCGGCACTTCGGCCCGTCACGATCGTAGGCTGAATTATTTTGAACTTATATTCTCGGCGGTTGGATGAGGGATGTACGCTACCGCACATCTCATAGTCATCATAATCATCAGCCAGAAGACGTCCACTGCTGAACATAGGCCTCCCCCTTTAACATCCACACTGAATGACATCATTATCTGCCATCTGCATCCACTGGATGCCTGCAACTCTAACGATGTCGTCAGTCCATCTGGTTGGATGCCTACCTATGTTGCATTTTCCAGTTCGTGGTCTCCACTCAAGAACCTTTCTTCCTCATTGGTTATCGGTTATTCGAGCGATGTGGCTATACCATAAATAACAGTTGTTTATAACGAATACTATAATGTCCTTGATATGTCCATCATCTAGAGATATAGCACCAATATGAAGTGTGTGCTTTCTGACAAATACTTTTTCACTATCTAAAAATATATCATGTCATGCTCCGCACAACTCTTTTACACAATTCTATTTGACTCCGCCTCAGTCAGAATACACCCTGAAACTCTTAACTGGACATTGAGTTCAAACTAATGATCCTAATTTTACAAAATCATTCAAACCGTTACGGCTGTAAATGAGGTTGCAAAGGAACACACAAAAAAACATTATATACCCGTAAACATTACCTTCCATCATGGGCAGTCAGGTAAAAGTTATAAAGGTTCCCTTGGGTACATTATATACTATTTTTTAAATTAAAATAATTTTATTGATTTATTCCAGTTTATCCTGGGTAGTGGGTATGGCCTTATATGCCGTGTACAAGTACTGTGACCCGCTGGCTGCTGGTCAGATCTCAGCTCCAGACGAGGTCCTTCCATACTACGTGGAAGACCAGTTCAGCTTCCTCCCGGGCATGCTTGGTTTGTTCTTGGGCAGTCTGTTTAATGGTGCTCTTAGGTGAGACTTAATTTAGATTTTAATATAAAACTTTACTTTTTTCTTTATTCTCCATCTGTTCAGTTTGTTTTTAGCGCAGTGATGTTACCTGACTCGTCTACAGGGTTATTAACAATTAGCAAACAAAAGTTGTTAAGTATATGGAGAAGTGCGATGGTGGCCGAGTGATAGTATTTGCATTAAATCTGACAGTACCCGGTTCGATCGGCCCTGCACCAATGACTTACCTTAGGTACCTAAATAAATTATTGTATGTAAGTTATTATTGCATTGCGTCGTAGACCGTATAGGCGAGTTGGCGGTCAAACGCAAGCATATTATTAAATAAAAAATAGAAAACATGGAGGAAAACAAGCAGACTGACGGTTGCCTGATGGTAAGCAGTCACCATCGCCTATGTATACTTGTGTCCTGCATGTGTATTTTCAGACCGGACTATTGTAAAGTTTAAAATGAGATCATAGAACCTAACATCACAAACTGGCGAATTAAGAGGGCGTTGCGTCTTACAAGCAGCTATTTAAAAATGATTTTTTTTCGGTTTACACTAAGTTCAAAATCTAATACACATCTACTCACAGATAACGCACAGCCTCAAGCCACAAATCGCTGGTTCTAGAAGCATGAAATTTTGCAAGTGCCTATATAACGTAGGTGAACTATGGAAAGATTACTGATAATTATAGGCTATAGGCGAGGCTGAGGAACGAATCGTAGGCATACAAAGCCGTGGGTAATTAGCTATTAATTATAATAAACTAGATGCGCCCCGTGGTTTCACCCGCCTGGTGATGAAAATCGGTGATGATGATGAAAAGTAGCCTATGTGTTAATCCAAGACATAAGCTATGTAGATATTCCAAATTTCATTCAAATCCATCCAGCCGTTTCTGCGTGATTGAGTAACAAACATCCATCCATCCAAACTCTCACATATAATACTAGCTGCGCCCCGCGGTCTCACCCGCGTGGTGATGAAAATCGGTGATGATGATGAAAAGTAGCCTATGTGTTAATCCAGGACATAAGCAATGTATATTCCAAATTTCATCCAAATCCCGTTTCTGGGTGTTTGAGTAAAAAACATCCATCCATCTACATATCCATCCATCCAAACTTTCACATATATGATATTAGTGTGATAAGGATGGGAAATGGGAAAAACCAGTAGATCTTTTGTATAATGATTGTATGTATTTTCAGCTTCCTAGTGTCGAATGTGAACTCCCTAGCGACGGTCACGTGGGAAGACTTCATATCAGCTGTCCCGTACTTCAAGGGGATTAACGACAAACAGCAGCTGACTGTTATCAAGATCATTGGAATCATATATGGTAAGATAATTCATCTTAGCTAATATGCGGTGCCCTAATTGGCTATCGCACGTACAAATAATTCAGTTAAGCTACGCGATCCTCTTTTTTAGAGGCTTTTTAGATGGAGCTTTGTGTAAAGCGCGAGCAATGCCAAATGACAAAAAAACTGACTACTGAAAAAAAAAAATTGATCAACAAGAGGTCTTAGCTTAGTTTATGACCACATAAACTCATAAAGGAGGCCACGTAACGTTATTTGCATGGCTTTTTTTAATTCCAAAATAGGCTTGCGCTTGGTCGCCAACTCGCCTGATGTTAAGCGATGATGCGGCCTACGATGGATCACGCTTGCCTAGATGAAACCGATTCACTCTTGACTTGAAGACACCCAGATTGTAACTATCGGGGAACAATTCAGCATTCAGCTAACGCTATGAGGTTTATAACGCTATTGTTTTGAATTGTCAAAATAACGTAGAGCATCGCTAGCACGCAAGGGAATGTCCAATCGAAAGACGATATTTCGTTTGACGCGCTTACTGAGTTTACACGGAATACCGAAATAAGGGCCCTGAAATGGACACTATTTGCTAATCAAGCAGTCAATCTATATCCCCAGGGGTCTATGACGGAAGTTTTTTATATTGTACCGGTATATGAATCAGTTGATTTTTAGAGTTCCGTACCCAAAGGGTAAAACGGGACCCTATTACTAAGGCTCCGCTGTCTGTCACCAGGCTGTATCTCATGAACCGTGACAGTTAGACAGTTTACATTTTCACAGATGATGTATTTCCGTTGCCGGCATAACAACAAATACTAAAAAATAGAATAAAATAAATATTTAAGGGGGCTCCAATACAACAAACGTGATTTTTTGCTCGTTTTCGCTCGATATTGATAACGGCAACAGGTAGACGCTTGAAATATTCACAGAATATTTAGTTATATATTCACTTTAAAATTAAATTATTAAATTAAAATAAAATTAATATGTAAGGGGGGCTCCGATACAAAAAACGTGTTTTTTTGCCGTATTTATAGATAATGGTACGGAACCCTTCGTGCGCGAGTCCAACTCGCACTTGGCCGGTTTTTTTTTCCGCCGTGCCATGCGTTGATAATCGAAATAAATAGCTGACATCATGGGAAATTTAATTAATCGGCCAATCCAATCACATCACGTGTATGTAATTATTGACTTAGGTATATAAAAATTAACAGTTAATGAATGGTTGGAAAATGCATCCATAAACGGGTTTGTTACACCATTCATAGCCTACCTATTTATTATGCCTGAAATTGTATAAACAGAAAGATCGTTTTCAAAAGGTATAATATTTTTAGTAATGCATGAATCACATTTTTGTTTTGTTGAAATATTTCCGATATAATAATAATAATAAATGCCCACCAAATGTCCGGGCTAGACCCGAGAATTGTTTGAAATAAAGTGTTATACTAATAATAAATTTATTTATTTGCCACTAATAATATTACGTACAATATTTAGTTTAAAATTAATAAAATAATAGGGTTACAAACTTATTGCAATATGATTAAAATGAACATGCCAATAATACAATTTACAGTCGCTAGTTATCGCTGTAGGATTCCCTGTGAATATAGCCATATAGCCATACAATATTTTTTTCGGCACAAAAAAAATAAAAATTATGGCAGATATGACATGAATCAATATAGATTTAGAGAAAGATTGGCTAACTTACAATAAAAATTGTCCTGGTTGTTTACCATTAATAACAACCGTCTAGCCATGGCAGAAGCCTTCAAACACCCTTGTAACTTTTTTACCATGTTTGACCGCAATCTCGCCCGATGGAAAGCGATGATGCGGTCGAAAATGGACTAGTACTATCATATCACATATACACTTACAAATTAACGTTTTTTTCCAGCGCTCGTCATAATGTTACTATCGCTGTGCGTTGGTGCCGTCGGAGGCGTCGTGGAAGGCTCTTTGCTTGTGACTTCGGCCACCAGCGGAGCCCTACTTGGGGTGTTCACTCTGGCGGCGCTCTGCCCCGTGGCTAACGGCAAGGGAGCCCTGTGGGGAATGATCGCGTCGCATATCATCACAACTTGGATGGCAGCTGGGAGACTTATCTTTGTGGACAAAAGAGTGGAAATGCTGCCTCTTTCTACCGAGGTTGGTGACAAATCTACAATATGAACATTTTTTGCCTTTGTATGGTACTTTTTATGCATAATACATACCGAGCGTTGCATTGCACGTTAAATTGTAATACTTTAAGAACAACCGTTGAATCATATAAGAGGCCTATAAACTTTGACATTAGGGCTGGGAACTCAGCTCCGGCTTACTCACTGTTGCAAATGATAATTTTAAGCTACTGGCGCAAACAGAGGGTTTTAGTCTGTCTGCTACATCGTAGTTCCCGAAAAGTTTAACCGATTTTAATCCAGTTTTAACACGATTTTATTAGCTTGGTATGTATCTATGTAACATAATCTTTGAACGTGATTTTCACCCCTTTCAAACCAACGGATTTTATAACGGATATATTTAACGTTTAGGGCATAATTTATGATCAGTTTTTTAAAGAGATAATAATAAAAATATAAGGATACATTTAAGCACATTGTGCAGTCGACATTTTATTTATTTTTTTAATTCAGAAAACGCATATACTTAACTAATTTACAAATAATTTGGATATCTTAGCACTATTAACACGTTTCCGTATAAAAATCTATATAACACTTGCAAAATAAGAATTTATCTTTAGCTTTACAAGGTTATTATGTAAATTGCAGGGTTGTGCAAACGGAACCCTCCACGTTTTACCACAGAAGCCCTTGTTATCGGCTGGAGTGAACCAGACTCTACTGAGGTTGGCGCCCCTGCTCCAAACCCTTGACTCTGCCAGACCGGCTGCACCTGAGGATACTTTCTAGTGAGTATTATTTACAGCTGACCCTCTTTTATCCAAACCTCCATGAATCTGAACACCTCTACCAGAGTGTAACTATAGTGCATTTCACCAAAGAGTTCCCTCGCCGTAATGTTGGCTCCCCTGCACTTCTCTCTGTGAGGAAAGCAGGGAAGTGTAGGGGAGCCAACATTACAGCGAGGGAACTCTTTAGTGAAACGCACTATAGACGATGGACATAATTCAAGAATCGACAGCCCCGTTAGCTTAGTTGGTAGTGAACCTGCCTTCTGCGATTGGGGGCGTGGGTTCGATTCCCACCTAGGGCAAACATTTGTGTGATGAACATTTGTGTTTGTTCTATATCTGGGTGTTAATATCTATTTAAGTATGGATTTAAAAATATATATGTATGTATATCAGTGTCTGACAGCCATATTACAAGCTTTGCTTAGTTTGGGGTCAGATGATCATGTGTGCAATAATGTCCCAGATATTTATTTATTATTTATTTAATTATTAAAGCATGTCAGCCGGTTGTCAAAGACTATGACAGATGCGTTGAGTATAAGCTGTCAAATAGATTTACGCCGGTAGCAAACCTCCGCCGCGAAACCGTAACAGCGAAACCGATGGTAGTTTAAATGTAAACCTTATACCGTATAACATACAGCAGTAATTTAAACAGCCAACTTGGAAAGGAGGCGCCGCTCGTCGCGCTTGGCGTTTCTCGCACGCGTATTTAATACTATGCTGTAAGGAACATTGTATAAGGTTCATATTTCAACGAGTAGCGGTTTTGTTGCTATGGTTTCGCGGCGGAGGTGTGCTACCAGATTAAAACGCTGGCTTATCGACCAAGCGTTTTATGATTTTGACGAGTTTATCAGGTGAGTTGGCGGTAAAACGCAAGCCTATTAATACAATAAAAAATATTTCAATTGTGTTTCTCGAATGGACTGGATGAATGAATAAGCGCAGTGTATTAGAATGTCCACCCACAAGATGGACAGACAACCTAAAAGAGACCGCAGGAAAACGCTGGATGCAGGCCGCTTGCAACCGGCCCTTTTGGAGATTGATGGAGGAGGCCTATGTCCAGGACGTCCACATTGTCCACAGCAGGGCACGTCATATGGCTGTAATGATGATGATAAAATTTTGTTTAGATAGTATAATAGTGTAGCGTTTCAGCTTTGATTTTCCCTTACACCCGGAATATACAGTAGATTAACCGATTTTCAATATACGTACAAAAAAATTGCCAGCCATTTCAATTTGCTTTGAATGGGGGATCATTTACAAAAGGCTCTTTGCTGAACCTTTTGTTGTTAGATCGTGGAAAGGGAAGAATTTTATTACTATATTTACCAACTGTACTATTAACAATTCCCCCCCCCCCTTCCAGCTCCTCGGGTCTGTACAAAATGTACGCGCTATCGTACATGTGGTACGCCGTGATTGGCACCGTCACTTGCGTCGTAATCGGCGTCATCATTGGCGCCCTCACCGGCGGAGAGGGCGACAAGTTTGATGAACGGTTGCTGCACCCCCTGGTCGCGCGAATATACAGGTATGTTTTCACTATTGGTCTCAAGCTTTACAGGGTTACACAGAACGGTGGTACTAATGCAAATGGCAGAGTCGTCGAATTTGAGCTCATTTGTTTGATTCTTATGTATATGTTATTCTTAAGTATACTTATTCATTTAGCATGGTTACTATTTACACTAAAAGACAATATATTAGATAATTGTTTATTTTCATCTGCATTATTTGTCGTTTTATCGTCATCGTCAGCATATCATATCATGTATGTTTCAGCAGGCGTGGTCGGCGGATTAACTTGTTCCACGTAAATAACAATCGCACAGTGGCGCGCTCAATGTCACCTCTTATTCGCGCCCACCGCCACTTTAATGCACTCCTTGCCATCAACTCTGTTTTTTTTTTTGTGACAAGTGGAAAACTGTAATGGCAACTTTTTTGACATATTCCGAGAATCAAATCGACCAATGGGATAGGGGCAAAAAGCCGATAATGATTTGGACTGTTAGACTTAAGGTGAAACGTTTCACTTTAGTTTAGGACCCATTGGCACAACTGTGTAATTATGTCTACGATTGTTATTTTAACTGGTGTCTAATAAATAAATAAATTATATCCTGTGCTAAGCCTGTTCTTTGAAATAAATAAAACACCACTCAAGTAAACTATTAATTCCCAGGAAAATGCCCGGAGCGAAGCGAACTTACACCATCGAGAAGAGCGGCAACGAAAAAGAATCATCCGTCAAAACTGACGTCACCACCGCTGATGACGTCAGAAACACCGAAGTCATCGACGTAAGCGAAGTTAAAAACGCAGTCAATAATATTGGAGTGAGGAACTATGCGCAGAGGAAAGACGCTACGAAAAAATTTTCAAATGCTGAAACATATAAACATAATTTCAATTCAAATAACAATATAGATTTAAAACAACATGCTGAAAGTAGTACTGGAGTGTCGTCGAGTAGTAGTAGGTTATTCGATGTGTATGAACCTCAGCGGTCACCAACGCCTCCGAGGACCAGAATGTGATTATAGACCTTAAGTATGTGATATTTTAACTCCAATTTAGTGAGAACTTGTGATTGTTAAGATAATACAAGGCTGTCCTGAAAGGGTATGCTAATTGTACTCATATTCATCATTATGAAGATGTCTAGGGTGGCCTACCAGTAGCATGTGGGCTTTAAAATCTGACGGCACCCGTTTCGATTCTCGACCCTGCACCAATGACTTATTTATTACTTAAATAAATTATGTGCAGTTTCGATGGCATCACTTAATAACGGTGAAGCAAAATATCGTGAGGTGGTATGTCCAAGAACCTCAAAAATTCAAAGACATGAAATTCACCAACATGCACTGGGCCAGCATGGTAAATTATGATTCATCGTCTCTCTCTGAGAGAAGGCCTGAGTCCCAACAGTGGGAACATAGATAAAGATAGGCTGAGAAATGTTTTTTAACTGATAGCTATTTTTTTATCGCGATTTTGGGGATTTGATTAGATTTAATCTTGAAATTAACCACCCTTTAGTAAAACGCTGTTCATAATAATGAGTGTTTTGAGCTTTTTTCTGCTTATCATACCTCTTTTACAACCCAGTGTAAATGCATATCATAGTTTTTTACAGCCCAGTGTAAATGCATATCATACTTTTTTACAGCCCAGTGTAAATGCTTATCATACCTTTTTACAACCCAGTGTAAATGCTTATCATACATTTTTTTACAACCCAGTGTAAATGCATATCATACATTTTTTTACAACCCAGTGTAAATGCATATCATACTTTTTTACAACTCAGTGTAAATGCATATCATACTTTTTTACAACCCAGTGTAAATGCTTATCATACCTTTTTTACAACCCAGTGTAAATGCTTATCATACCTTTTTTACAATCCAGTGTAAATGCCAAGACTTTAAGGGTAGATATTTAATTTCTTGTGTGCCTTTCGACAGCACTTTAAAGTGGTTTTTGTTCGCCAAAAACTGATAAATAAAAAGAAAAAAAAATATCCAATGATTTTAAGGGACCCCTCATTAAAAATTGTTGAAAAATTGCTGTGTTAGAAATTTTATTACATTGAAAAAATCATTGTAAATTTAATTATATTCAAGCATTATTTAAGTTCAATATGAGATCATGATAAATATAAGTAATTGTAAATAATGAAGTAGGTAGAAATGTATTATCATTATGCGTCAGAGTAATTAAATTAATTACTCTAGTGCTATTTTATGTTTATTTTTATGTACTTAACGTAAATTTAATATTATTTTAAGACTTATACATGTTATTTAATCAATGATTAAATTAAATGTTTAAAAACTAAACTTAAGGGCGGTATTAAAGCGATACAAAGTCAGTCGTGTATTTTATCAGCGATGGTTGTGTAACAGTAATACGCACGCACCAAATTTGCTGACTATAAGCATATATTACTCAAATGACTTCATCATCATTTCAGCCACAGCACGTCCACTGCTGAACATAGGCCTCCCCCATCTACTTCCAAAAGGGCCAGTTGAAAGCGTATCGTAGGTAGGATGGACCGACGACATTGTTAGAGTCGCGGGCATCAAGTAGATGCAGATGGCAGGTTGTCGTGGCAGGGGGACCTTTAACCTCCACACTGAACGACAACCTGCCATATGCCTATGCCATTTATTTATTTATTTATTTATTTATTTATTTAATAATAATAAGAACGGCTAATGAATGCCACTTACACTTACTATTTAGTTTACATTATTAACAAATCAGTTGAGTATTAGTCACAAATTATAAAATTAGTCCAAAATATACAATGTTAGATGTCAATTATAAATATTACAATAAATTTAAAATAATATTCTTACCATTCAGTCATATGCAATTTTGTTCACAAAAAGTCATGATAAATTTTAGCATAGTAGGCAATTTATCACAAAATATGTCACATTCAGGGTACTCTTTGAGGAATGCGTTGAGACCACGAACGATACGGCACATCGGGCTAAAGTCTCGCGACTTCGTACGGCTAAGACCAGTTGAAAAAAGCTTATTTCTAAAACTGGGCCTGTGCCGTATATAATTATCAGGTATATACAGAGCGCACATACGGTTATGAAGGGCCGGCGAGTCTATGTCACCTTTTAGAATCTTACAGCCGGTCTTAAGTTGGTCGAGGGAACGTCTTACCTCCAATGAGTTAAACCCTAATCGGCCAAGCAAGAAATCAGTGGGATAAAGGTACGGGTAATACCCACAGGTCTTTTTATAAAAATTTCTCAAAAAAGCTTTTTGCACCTTCTCGAGAGACAAAATGTGTGAGTGACAGTGCGGGCTCCACACACATGCGCTCGACTCCAGCTTACTTCTAACCAAGGTAGTAAATAGAAGTCGGAGGACGTGAGGATCACGGAAATCTTTGGCATTACGCAACACGAAGCCAAGGCGCCGGTAGGATTCCTTCGCTGTAATTGCTACATGGTCATTAAATGTGAGCGCACGATCAAAAGTTACGCCTAGGTCTTTAATCGTAGACACTCGTTTCATATCAACACAACCAATAAAGTATGTATGACGAAGAGGTTTACGTTTTCGGTCAAAAGTCATAACGTAGCATTTATCGGGGTTGAATACCATTTTGTTACGTACACTCCATCGATAAATGGAATCAATATCGCACTGCAAACTATCGCAGTCCGCTTGTGACTTTATCTCATGTGCAAGCTTTAAATCATCGGCATACAGCAAACATTTGGCGAATTTAACTTCCTTAATCAAGTCATTAATCATAATTAAAAAAAGCAAAGGTCCCAGAACAGATCCCTGACTTACACCAGATGGAGTAAGGTAGGGCTTGGAGACATATGCACCATACTTGACAAATTGCCGGCGGTCACGCAAAAAGTCTGCAAAGAATTTGAGAAGTTTAGGAGAGAATCCGATATTACTAAGCTTTTGCAGCAAAATGTCGTTATCAATTTTATCGAATGCTTTGCAAAAATCAAAATATAGGACATCCACTTGCAAGCATCGGTCCAGACAACTCGAAGCATAGTCCACAAGACTAAGAAGGTTCGTGTTTACTGATCTTCCTGGCCGAAAACCATGCTGTTCATCACATAGGTACTGAGAGACTTGCCTATAAATCTCATTATGAAGGATGTATTCAAAGACTTTGGCTGGAGAACACAAAATGGCAATGGGGCGGTGTTCATCCACAGCAGTTTTGTTACTAGACTTGGGTATTGGAGTGACCCTAGATAATTTCCATTGTCGCGGATAAACACCACTTTCCAGAGACAGATTAAAAATGTGACAAAGAGGGGAGGTCAAATATTTCTTTGAAGACTTTAGAATAAAAGCTGGCAGATGGTCTGGTCCTGGAGAACTACTCACTTTGAGTTTATTTAGACCGTGCTCCACCTCCTTAGGAGAAATGCGAGGAATATTAACCGTGCCTCCCTCTGTAGGGTTATCAGTGCATTTATTTACATCTAAATATGGGGGATCTTTGAGAAACACACCTGAAAAATAATCAGCAAAACCCTCAGCTGCTGGAACTCCCTCCAGAGTAGTTTCCTCATAGACAACGGATGGCTCAAAACCGCCTTTGGACCTCAAACTAGATACATGACGCCAAAAATGTTGGGGACACTTTTTCAGATTGCTTTCTATAGACGCAGTATGTCTGCTATAAGCCTCAGATATACGATTCCTAAGATTAGTTCGAACGTCAGAGAAGGTTTGGTAGTCATTTACGCATTGGGTATGCTTCCATACCTTATGCAGCAACTTTTTCCTTCGAATGTCTCTAATAATATCTGAGGTGAACCAGACAGGATATCTAGCCGAAGTAGATTTCATTCGCTTTTTTTTAGGCGCACTCTGATCGAAAACTGCATACAGTATATCATAAAACCTATCAGCTGCTGTCTGTGCATCGGTGCACTCATAGATGCAAGCCCACGATGATTCACTGAGCAGACAGTTCAGGTAGGATATATCAATTTTCTTAAAGTTCCAGTCGTGAGAAAGGTCAATGTTGCTCGGTGGCAGTCCTATATTGGGCTCCCTACGTGAATTAAAGCGATAAGTTAACTCGAGTGGAGGGTGGTATGTATCGACATTCACTAGCCCGCCGGTCACTGCTTCGACCACGCTCATCTGTGACTCATCGCATTCCCACGTCAAAACAACATCTAACTTGCTTCCATGTGCATTATAAATATCATTACAATCCGTAATGTTACAATATTCCAAAAAATACCCGTAATAGTTATTTATATTAGCAGAGGCACTCTTCATATTTAAATCGCCGGTAATAAAAAGTTTACCATTCAAAGAGCCAATAAATGATTCAACCTTACAAAACCAGCTCATGTATTTATCATCCGTTGCGCTCGGGTTTATATATACGATGCATATAAATATAGTAACCCCGCGATGGAGAAACGAAGCCCATAGGTCCTCTCCACTCTCGGTCTCCAGATCTCGTCGCCGTTTCAGTGGTATGCCAGGTCTTGCGGCAAGCAGGACGCCTCCACCGGGAGAGCTCCTATCCCGCCGCAAGAGCGACCAGCCATCCGGAACTACCTCGGCGTCTTCAACTGAACCGTCAAGAAAGGTTTCAGAAGCTGCAACAAGCATGTTTTCACAAAGCAGTAAACTTGTATTCAGGTCTGATAGCTTGGTTTTAAGGCCCCGTACATTCTGATAAAAGATAGTGATTTCAGAGCAGCTCTTATTACACGGCGTGTTTCCCGCCGACATTACGCTGAAATGGCCGGGACGGCTCATTTTCGGGGGCGCGTTTCTTATAATTAATCCATATTTTCACTCGCGCGTTATCAGGCCAGACGTCAACCGAAAAACACTTATCAAAACATTCCTCCGGGACGCCTATTTTGAAAGACTTGTAATAGTTTTTAGTCTTTAGCTCTTCAACCGTACATGCTTTCTGTGGGCATAGGTTATTTAAATACTCCTTTATTTCGTCTGCACTTGAAAGCATATTCCACAAGTGTATGTATTTGCGTGGCTCGACTGCTCTAAGTGTTGTCACGGACGGCCCGGCGAAACAGCGCAGCGATAATGAGTGACGCATCTTTTGGTGACGAACCTCTGTCCATTGATTTCCGCTAGTTGGTTGAGCAGGTAAAACAGTTGGTTTTGTTGCAGCTGGTAGACTTGACAGGTTTGGAGGAGATTGTGTAGAAACATGTTCAGAGCCGGAGACGGGCGGGTCCATTATATATTCAGACTCGACGTTGCTCGTATTTGTTGTAGTCTCTTTCAGTTTACTGTTAGGCGAGTAGATAACTATGTTGTTTCTTTTCTTGCGTCGCCGCTGATGTGTTTTCCGTTGAGCAGCGGAGTCCTCATCACTCGAGGTAGCTGTTGGTAACTGCGACACCACGGGCTGGGACAGGCCATCAATGTTACTATTGTTATGTGAAAGCTGTTCCAGTGCGCATACACGGCGAGTCAAATCGTGGGTGGTAGTACGCATCTCATCATTAACGTTTTGCAGGTCCAAACAATATTTTTTCTGCAACTCATTTTCACGGTTAAGTCTATCATTCTGCACTTGATGGGTTGTGACAGATTTTTCTAGGTTGGACAATTTCAGCTGAAACTCTCGAAACTGGGCATTAAACTTCCTATCCAACTCTTCCCTGATAATATCCCGAATGCTGTCCGCCGAAATACAGGAACAGTTACAGGCGCTGCGAGGTCTTGTGCGTAACGTGACGTTATCGTACTCGAAGGCAACCGTGGCCGGTGGCCCCTGCGCTGCCTTCGTCGTCTCTTTTAGCGTTGGTGGCACCGTAGATCGTATGGGAGTGTTTGAGTTGTCCCCCTGCTTAGGCTCCTTGCAACGGCATAATGGGCATACCCATGATTCTTTAAACTCCTTCGAGACCTCATCCAAATCTTGTATCTTAAAGTTGACACAACTGCAGTGAAATTTTTCGGAGCACCGACAGCATTGTAAGAACGGTACACCTTTCAACAGACCAATGCATCCGGCGCATTTCTGAGCATTCATTGCTGCACGTTACGATAAAACGCCTAAATACGCAACAACCGCAATGCACAGCTTCACTTAGGTACGCTTTCCAGGCGGTGATTTGCAATATTTTTGTGGATCTAATTAACACCTGTATTTATCGCTGTTCAAAATACAGGCTAGCTCTTTGCTAATAGATATTCGTCAGGAGTTACGCGCTAACCATGCAATTCGTAGATACTATGCTGTATGCAATGGCACAGCGGGCGCTCTGCGAGTTGTCGTAGGTCAGGTCTGCAATGATTGCGCAAGATAATGTTATGACGCGTTAAGTAATACTGGATGAAACTCACGAAATCCTGGATGATTCGGAAAGTGACGAGCACAACCAGGAAGAACGATCGAATAGCTTCACACTTGTTAAAAATATAACTTAAAACACGACTTGAAAGCAATTTTAAAGAGATTTAATTTACGGAATAGACTTTTTACTGCGTTCGCGTGATTTTGCAAAAACCGTTATGCCTATGTTCAGTAGTGAACGTCTTCTGGCTGATAATGATGATTACCCTGAATATTTTTGTATGAAAACAGCTGTGAATGACCGTCATCCGAGACCGACGTCTGTGCCACACTCATTTTAGCCTTAATAGGTATAGATATATTGCAAATGAAACTTTGTGATATTAACCAGTATTAACTATTTAGTGAATAGTCCGGGAGGTAGCGTTGCATTTTGGGTAGTGATTTTACGCCGATTGCTGGCCATTTTTTTATTATTTTTTACTTCTTTCGCAGCCTTCCACACCCGCACCCACCGCTACTTGAGCAGCTGACGATCGGTTCACTTGTTAGTCATATAAGATCAACTATCGATGTTAATATCAGCCGGCTTATTATGACTTTTGTATTTGCAACGCTACCTCCCGGACTAGAAGTACTAGCAACAGAAATTGTGGAAGTTTGTTACCACATGCCACTTCTTACCGTGTACGTAGTGAGCTTTGTCGCACTTTAGTAGGTATAAACAACCTATTACAGGATGTTTGCTGCAAGAATACACTTAATGGTTATCAGTTGGAGCTATCAAAATGCTTCTCGCCCACCTCATTCCATCAGCCACGTAGAGCTAATCATTTCGCTGACTTCATTCACACGTAGCTCTAGATATAAAAGAATAAAGAAGTCCATAGAGCGTTGATGATCACAAGCCGTCTTTTAGTCACATTGAATTAAACAGGGGCGAGTGTACAGTGGCGTAGCTCGGTAACCAATGGCCCTGGTGCAAAAAAATGGGCCCTACCTAAACTGGGTTAGGATTTATCAAGTAAAAATTAAAAAAAATAAAGTTACTACTTTATCATCAGCTCTTTATTGTGCTCAAAGCTGCTTACTACATGTAAGTATGTGTATGAAGGGCAAAAAATTTGCAAGTTCAGTTTGAGGTTTGCTGATCAGGGCCCAAGGGCCCCCCCTGAGCTTGGTGGCCTCGGTGCACGGCACCGCCTAGCCCTCTAATAGCTACGCCACTGTCGAACCGCCGTCTGACCAACAAGAGAGAAAAATTGAGGACATTATTTCCCTCTTTTTTTCTCTCGTTGGTTGAAGTGGTTGACGTCAGCCATGCTGACCCGTCTGTTACCACTGAAGTGAGATTTTTTTCTTTTCTGTGTCTGTTACAGGTATAAGAATCAAATTACGAATGATTACGATACGGGCGGGGGGATGTTCTATTTTGGGCGTGTATATTTTAGTGCGCCCACGTGAAATACTGAACGAGCGAAGATGCTTTCAAAAGGCAACTTAAACTTAACTAAAAGTTTCAAGTAATACCAAATTCAGATATTTTTTCTATTTATATAATACAGGGTTACGCGGAAAGGGTGTACCAAGCCGAAGGGAGTCCGTAATACCCATCATTATCAACAACTCTTACCATGAGAACAACAATGAAAACGCAAAAAAAAATATTAGCTGTTCCTTACATTATTTTTTGTTGAATATATTTTTAAATTAGAATAGTTTATATTTGTTTAAGTTGTTATAGCACCGCCTTAGTGTATCTGTTATGTTGTTATAACTGTTTTTTTAGTAATAAATAAATAAATTTTGTCAAGTTGAATGACCGTTTTTGAAGGAACAGCTGATATTTGTTTTTAGATTTCAGCGTTGTTCTCATGGTAAAAGTTGTAATGATGGGTATTTCAGACTCCCTTCGGCTTAGGACACCCTTTCCGCGTAACCCTGTATTACTGTATATATGGTGAATTATGAAAATCGATGTTTTTATACGTACAATCCAATTTGGTATAAAATTCTTACTGCTCTAATAAATTTATATTTTGACATGTATCCAACGAAGTAGCAGTTGTGATCAATGCAGGCAGCCACGTACAATAAAACTGTTATTTATTTTATAAAAAAAAAATTGACAGTAAAAATAACTAAATATTTTTATATATAAATATATTATTCCTAAGCACTTGTTATTTTCTTTTGTGTTTTTATCTCATCCTATATGATTAGTACATATAATTAGTATAAAAATATACACAAGCAATGTACGTTTTATTTTATTTGTGATGGCCTTGCGTTTTTCCACAACATGCCTGATAACCAGACACGATTAGACTAGACAAAACAGAAACAAGCAGATAACAGTAAATAAAGAAGGCACCTGTTTACTCTAGATTTCAAGACTACTACTGTGGCCCTAGTACGAGCACTTGCGAAAGAGTATTCGTTCCTTAAATAATAGCAAAATGTATGAAAAATTTAACAGCGCCTCTATCGGACGTGAAAGGAAACTGAATTTTTATACATTTGCTATCGTTTACGTATCGATAACTTTTTCGCAAGTTTCGTACTAACCCCACTGTACTATAGTTATATGATTATTTTCGGGATATTTACCGTGGTAAGGTTGTGGAAGGAGCTCCCGTTATTTCGGCGCAGTTACATGCACCATGTTCACGGGAAGTGAAACGAGCGTAATAGAAGTGCATTTGCCAGTGTTATGTATTAAAATGTAATCAATAAATAATTCTTAAAAAACTTCATAAAAATGTCAGACCAAATTAAAATGGGACCTCACGGGAAGCATCAGCTTTCAAATAAAAAAGTATCATCAAAATCGGATCACCCAGTCGTAAGTTCTGAGGTAGCAAACATAAAAAAAATAGTTGATTTGATAACCTCCTCTTTTTTTGAAGTCGTTTAAAAAGACACAGTCAGAGTCAAGCAATGTAAGTCACGGTCAAAGGCATGCTCTATTGAAGTGCTGGAGATTTTCATGACGAGACTTTTGAAGACTGGTTTTTATGGAGCTTTAGAAACCGCAGTAATATAGCTACATCACATCATCAGCCAATTAACGTCCACTGTTGGACAAGGCCTAGCTCATAGAGAGGGGTGTTGCCATAATCCCACCTATCCAACCTATACATATCCCAATATACTTACACGTTTCACCGCTTTATATAGTTTTTCGATACATTGGTCGAAATGTCGAGCGAAAGGTACCTATTTTCACCTAAATAAAATGGCCCTGCGCGTAAGTCCCGATAAACATTTGAAACCATGTGGCCTAATGTTTAATTTATTACAAATAATAGGTTTGGCGATGAATATAACTAAATACATTACACATACTGAAAAAATAAATTGAATCGGCTGATTAATCTCTGACATATTATGAGCGTTTAAAGTTTTAGGTGGGGATAGAGAGAGGATGCTCCATCCCTTTTTCGCAAAGCGTGTATTAGTATAGCATTTGTATGCCGCGCCTGAGGCGTGACGTCATAGCTCAGTATAGAACGCTCTCTGTCTAGCATGAAATTAAAATACTTATAACTTATTTATTTCTGAACTAATTTTAATTTTGTTTTCGTTGATAGGCTCTATTGATGATCAGCCTATTTATAAGAAAAAAATAATAATATCATGCCTCTAATGACACTACAACATAATGAACCTAGAGTCGATCTGATGATGGAGCCGGAAAACAATTAAGGAACTCTTCAAAGGTGACAGCAGCGGTTGTTGGTAAACAACTACTCATGGGGACGAACCCCAGAGTTGGACAAGCGAGCTTTCCAACTATCTCATCTTGAGTATAAAAGCTGTGACGTAGGAGCTGTAATCGATCTATCAACGCTGTCTTGGGGGCTCATTGATACGCAAATTGGGCACGTCGTATCAGCCAGGGGCGGAGTAAGGAAAATGGGGTGGAAGTTAGGCTGGAAAATGAAATAAAAACGGCCAAGTGCGAGTCTTCCGTGGTCTGACGTGGAAGTAGTCAATACTAATTCCTCGTCAAATTTTATCAAGATCCCAATCAATTATTCCCCTGTTTATTGCAAAAAGGTAACAAAAAAACTAACGACGACTTTATCTTTGCGAAACCCGAAGATAGACAGAGCTACATTTTCATATATAATAAATAGTTAAAATTGGTGGTTGACGGACTAATTTGCTAAGATTAATAAATTAAGAGTCTTGTCTACTAAATAAGCAACTATAGGCCTTACTTAAAAACGTTACTCAAGTTAAAATACGCTTAAATATGCTCCTTCTTGTTTTCGCGTGTGACGATTGCCGTCAGCGAGAAGTTGAGAGAGCATTTTAAAACATAGATCAACTTGAGTAACGATTTTAAGTAAGGCCCTAAGTATTTAGTTCGTGATGCTAACAGAAAAGCGTGCAGTTTTAGCTGAGGGTTGTAATACCGCCCCTGAAACCTCCTTGGGTGCAGCCCTGGCAATAAGTGTCCTTTTCAGGGCATTAGCATAAGAAATAGGGGCTGTGACGTCACACGTGCCGCTGTCAAATGATGACATTACAAAGGAAAGGTTCATGAATGTTGATCACTTGCAGGCGTGTTGGAAGTTCTTAAGTGTTTTATGAGAAGTAATATCATAATACTATACAAAAATAGTACAAATGTCTATGATAATACGAATCCTAAGTTAATAAAAAGATTATATCTTTGTCTCTTTGTTTGTTTGTCCGTTTAATTTTATTCACATATCCATTTATTTTCTTCATTTTTAAGTTTATATATAAATATAAAAACATAAATAATATAAAAAACTTAAAAACTAGGGTGCCCCCGGCAGCGGGGCAGGGCCCAAGCTACCGGTGGTAAGGGCTGCAGAGTGAGGAACCTCCTGACAATGCGTGCTGTGTCAAGGATTACTGCCTTCTGCATCTGACCCTTGACCCAACCGTCTAGCGAGAGCCTCTTAAGGTGGTGGTCGAGGCTCTTCGCTATAAGGCCATTCACCGATACAACTATCGGGACAATGCTCGTCGAGTCAACATCAGTCATTATTTTATTATTATTATTGTTTACATTTTGCATTATTTTTGACATAAAAATTTTTTTCATTACTCTATTTTACTTATTGACTATGTTATACATACCTAATGTTGAACTTTTGACTAATATAGGTATATATTATTATATTGCCAGTATTAAACACTGTTTTAAACTATCACGGTTGTTCACTAAAGTTATAAGATTATTTACGGGATATTTACCGTGGTAAGGTTGTGGAAGGAGCTCCCGATATTTCAGCGCAGTTACATGCACCATGTTCACGGGAAGACCACCTTACCACGGTAAATATCCCGTAAATAATCATATAACTTTATTGTCAGTATTGTTTTGTAGGTATATAACTACAAATGTTATATAATTGTTTTTAAAAATGTGTTTGTAGTCCAACAATACTTTATTAATAACTTCATAGTTTAAAGTCACACTTCTCCAGTACACTTTTCTACAAATTTGTATATACCTAAAGTCATATCTTAATAATATTATTATATAGGTCTAGGTACATTAAATTAAAAAAAATAATAATTCAATACAAAAAATTACGAACAAAAATGTCATTACAATAATAATTAGGTAAATACTTATGTCAAATTCAAAATAATCCATCGTTATTTACTACAGCAGTTCTGACGTCCAAAAGTGTACAGTGGTGTACCCATTTGAGGAAATAAATGATTTTATTTGATTTCATCTGAATAGGGCTCGCGTTATCAAACTTTAAGAGAAAATACCTTGTATTTTTAGTTACGTACATCAATTATACTCCCGATTCTGAACAATTTTCAGCAATTTTTTTCTCATGACATCTTTTTGCGATGATTTTTTTACTGCTTTTTATTTTACTTTGCATAATTATTATTATGTATAGCACGTTGTAGACTAGCAATGATGATGATGTAGGTAAGTAACAGTGACCTTAGTACGAGCACTTGCGAAAAAGTTATCGTTATGTAAATGATAGCAAAATGTATGAACAATTTATACGGACGAATATTATCGGACGTGAAAAAAAACTGTTTTTTCATAAATTTGCTATCGTTTACGTAACGATAACTTTTTCGCAATTGCTCGTACTAAGGCCAGACCTAGTTAGAATAAAGCAACGGAGAATAAAACGACAACCTGGTTGGGTCCTGTGTGATGGATAGGATTAATATCCTGAACCCTTCTACTTGTCAAACTGTATCTTATTGGTTGGAACTTGAATCCTACACACATTAATGTAGGACAGAAGGTAGACCAATATAAATTACTAATAGTAATTAATAGTACCGCCTGTTTGTAGTCTGTTAAAAAAAAAGAGTGGACTTGGCCAAAAGGAGAAATAGAATGATTTTTTTTAATTATTAATATAAAAAACCATGATCATCATTATCTTTATCATGGGGACCTTTCTTTTATCCAATCTTGTATGTAGGCATCTTCCCTTTTGTTCCTCTAATTGCCTCCTGGCGGTCTTGTGCTCCATTCAGTCATATTCTCCGTGTCGCCTGACGTCATCTACCAAGCGTTGCAGCGGTCTTCCTCACTTTGGGGTGTTGATTCAAGGCCTCCACTCTAGGATTCTCCTTTTCTAGCGACTGGCGTACATTCTAGTAATAGGTTTTGCTCATTTCACCCACTTCTGCACACTCAAATCACTCATTTTCGCCTTGCTTCGGATCCATTCATTGCACTTGCTGTGCGATTCGAGTGATTTCGAGTATTGCTCTTTCTATAACTCTACGCCAATCTGTTTTTTTTTTTTCTTAAAAATAGTGAGCGATTATTTGTAGAAAAGTATAATATCATGGAGCATGTTTGAGATTTTCATGTTTACAATTATTTTAAGCTTTATGTTTTAGAATGTAAAGGTAGGGAAACGATACGCGAGAATTAGGATATAGGAAGGAAGGATCAGAGGAGTGTAAAAGAGAAGCTTAAATAAAATTTATTTTATAGTTTATGTCATATTCAATGTGAAAAAAATATCTTGTTATAAAATAAACATACATCTACAGCTCTGTGACATTAACATTTGATAGAAATTTGACGGTTGACAGCAAAATGACAAATAGCCATAGACAATTCACGTAAGAGTTTTGTTTCACTTACGAATATTTAAAATACGTTTATAATACCACAATCAGTAGAATATATCAACGTATTATTTACGAGTCATAATGTTACTAATGAGTTACCAAAAAGAGGTATATTGTTTATAAAACTGGCCCTAAACGGTATCTAGTGTCAAGTAGGTAAGTATCTATAGTAAGGTTGATAGATGCTGTCCAAAATCAAAGTTCTAACAAACCAATTTATCGAGTTGGCTAACTTTGCTCGATATCTGCGGAGTCATGGTCCTAGCGGTCCAATCTAACGATTCCAATCTCTGTAAATAATGGTTTTCAATCATTAACTATTTATAGGAAAGGGTTTTGCAAGTTTCTACCTTTTCAATTGATTTTTAGATTTATTTAGTAGCCATGTCTCCATGGGATATTTCTTCAGGTACTTCTCAGGAGTGTTTTTTTAGATTTTCGCGGCATAAAAAATTAGATACACATTCTTTTTTTGTTATTCGATTGTGGCTTGCTTTTGACCGTCACCTTGCCTGATGTTAATTATTGCTCATGATACCTTTATGGTATTGCTAGGCAATATTGTTTGACCCGGGTATGTCCAAAAACTGCGACCAGAACCACCGGAGGATGGGCAGCAGGGTGATAATAGTAAACGGTGAACGTACTACGATCCCCAAGCCGCCTGCCAAGCGTGGGGATTATGGCAACACCCCTCTCTATGAGGGAGGCCTTGTCCAACAGTGGACGTTAAATTGGCTGATGATGTTTGGGTGTGTGTGATGTGTATTGCTAGGCATAGCTGTCAGTTATATTCATGTATGGGATGGTAGCCAGTCGGTAGTGAATCAGCCTTCTGTTCTTGGGGGAGTGGGTTCGATTAGGTGGGACCTAAGGCAAACATTCATGTGATGAACATATTCAACATTTTGTTTGTTTTAAACTACTTCCAATAAGGTGGAAGTTCTCAATTTGGCTGTTTATATGTGTGTTCACCGATTTCACTGCCAAATGTAGTCTGATTTAAAAAAATCGTTGGTGAAAAAGAAATCAAACAAGCATATTTTTTTTTTTATGGACTCAGTATTTAAGTGAAATTACAGTCGTATATATTGCGTCTCATTTTAAAATTATAATTTCAAAATTAGCAAACATGGGCATGGATTATTTTAAAGAAAAAAAAATCGTTCGTCACAGAAATAAGGTAAGCAGTTAAGGCTTTAAACTTCACTGCCCCTAGACCACAGAAAATAAAAATTTTGTTTGTTTAAAATAGAACGGCTGCAAAGGCATTTTTGTAAGAAATTTGTTGTAGCATTTGCACACATAAAAACCCATTGCAACTGTGTTAGCAACTGTGACGCGGATTTCGACGCGTTGACATAAATAAGAATGTTCAATCAAGTATCTGTCACAATACGGTGACTAAGTTTCCTTCTCATTTCCGTTCTATTTCCGTTCTCTTTTCTGTGCCCTAGACACATAATAAAAGTTTTATTTATAAGAATATCATCCGTTGAATACGCGAAAGATGAATGTGAATAATTAACTGAATGAATTCCTCCAATTAATAACGGACGTCTGCAAAAAGCTTTGTCGTGTCCAAGTAAGCAAAGAAAATAATTAGTCAAAGATATCCTTGTGAGCAGAGTGCTATTATTTTCGCCATTGTTTGTAAAACCCTTTATTGGCAGTTTTGTTCAATCGCCAAGAAAAATACGCAACGTATATAATATAATAAACGAACGCAATTATTTGGGAAAATAATTTCGTTTTAATAGGGTATGATTCAAACTGGCGTAATCCTGGAAAATTATTCATATTTATTTTTAATTCATATTTGTATTAATTTTCAGAAAAATAATTTTTTTTCGTTTACCTTCTGACTTGACTGTAAACGCCATAGATTTAGCAAAAAAAAATTACGTCTGTGGTAAACGCTATATTTAGGTTGAAGGTGAAACGTTTCACTTTGGCGGGAAAATCAAATTTCAATCAGGTTTTTTTGTCCTTGTAGCTAGGCCGGGTAATTATTGTGAAATGGCATAGTGTTCGCGAAAATTGTTGGTCGTTCTTTACATTATCATGTACAGCTATTAATCAGTTACTCACCATATTACTTATATTTAAAAAAAAAAAAAAAAAAAAAACAAATGTAACAAATGTATGTAATAATGTGCATTGGAGATAAATAACTTTACGCGAGTTCGGAAAGAATAATAATCAATTTTCGCGAACATCATTATCGTTTACAATAATTACTCGGCCTAGCTACAAGAACAAAAAAACTGTTTGAAATTTGAATTTCCCGCCAAAGTGAAACGTTTCACCTGAATGTCCTTGGTTTTCAGCTTTGATTGGAAAATTCTATCGTGGCTCCCCCGAACAACACTACGAATAAGTTGGCAACTTTACTTTCTCTTTTCTCTCAAGTGTCATCCATCAGTACTATACTTTACAATGGAGGTAATTTAATAAAATCTAACAACAAAATTAACAAAGTGGAGTTAAAATCCTTTCAAACCCGAGACTGTAACAAATGCTATTTTGGCGCGATCGATATTTTCTCCGTCATTTTCTCTCACATTATAAATTGCATGAGATTGAGAGTGACCGAGATAATCTCGATTTCGCCACAATAGGGCCCAAGGTCATTACCAAGTTTATCTGATCGCCTTTGATAGGTTAGTTAACGAACTAAATTCGGCTTAAAGTTGTTTTGTTCTTTGTAATTATAATTAACAAAGATCTCTGAATCGATTATGAAGATTACAATATACAAAGGTCTAACTCGGAATAAATAGCAAATAAATTACGTTAGCAACATTGATGTAATAGAAATAGTGGGAAGATACGGGACGAACACCTTGAAGTAAGGAAGTAAGCAAGTAAGTGGACCATATAAATTAGGCCCACGGGCCTAATCGACTTCAGTCACAATTGAACTGGCGTTTGTGATAGCACGTGAAGTACTTGTCAAAATTTTGTTTGATCCAAGCCATATTTAATGTGTACAATGTTTGGATGTCACGCGTCTTCCCCCTTTTTACCGACTTCCAAAAATGAGGAAGTAGTTACCACAGACATATAATACAGAAGCAGACCCACAAGCCACAGAAATATTGATGCAAAATACACTACATATACATTACACGCAAACATTTGCAAAACGCGGGCCGGACTCAAGGACATTCTTTTATAATAGTGCTAACAGATACAATTAGATTGTATCTGAAATGTTACGTCACAAAATTTACGAGCCCTCCCTACCCCTTGTCAGTCACACTTCGTCGACCCCTCCTCCCCTCCTCTTTATGTGACGGAATTTATGGATGGTCCCATTGGGTATTAATATTCAAACACACCAGACCAAGTCAAATCATTTATTTTTGTATAAAACAATTTGCCAGATGTGTCATGTGGTTGTAGGATCTGAATTTGATGGAAATGAGGTATTCTGCAGCTCCCGCAGAACATTTTTGCCAGTAACACTTCTTTTTGCGGCTTTCTTTTCACTTGGTATGTTATCGCTCTGAAAGTTATTACATGCAAGTTATCATAATGTAGTACAACTTGAGATTCATGATAGTGATAGCGACTGATCATTGAAAACTGTTGTTCCAATAAGCATTACATCTCGGGCAAGGATTGTACGGAAACCAGTCCGGTCGAACAAATGTGCCTCTAAATGCTTTGAGCACAACAAACTGGTCGCATGGTGCGCGAGTCCAGCGCACGAAGGGTTCCGTACCATTATCTATAAAAACGGCAAAAAATCATGTTTTTTGTATGGAAGCCCCCTTAAATATTTATTTTATTCTATTTTTTTGTATTTGTTGTTATAGCGGCAACAGAAATACATCATCTGTGTATTTAAACTGTCAATTTGAAATTTCAGTACAATTGAAATTTCAACTGTCTATCACGGTTCTTGAGATACAGCCTGGTGACAGACGGACAGACGGACGGCGGAGCCTTAGTAATAGGGTCCCGTTTTACCCTTTGGGTAAAAACCGACTTCATCAAAAATACAGTCGAATTTAAACCTCCTCCTTTTTGGAAGTCTATTAAAAAAGGTTTAGGTTGACATTCTGATCTTTTATATTCCAGAACAAAGCTTTCAAGTTTC
The DNA here is from genome assembly GCA_949125355.1 of Agriopis leucophaearia. Classification (NCBI taxonomy): domain Eukaryota; kingdom Metazoa; phylum Arthropoda; class Insecta; order Lepidoptera; family Geometridae; genus Agriopis; species Agriopis leucophaearia. Next base: position 10,922,128 of record OX421283.1, read on the forward strand.
ATACATCAAAGCTTAGAAAGTTAGTGAAAGTTAGCGCTCTGTTGGTATGAGTTAGGCTAACACAAGTCGATACCGTAGCCACGAAGTCTACTATTTTTACCGACTTCCAAAAAGGAGGAGGTACTATGTTCGTCTGTATGTTTTTTTTATTTTAAATTCTTAATTTCATAAAGGAGTTTTGTCGATATTAGACCATGCCACTCCCATAAATGTAATTACTAATTTAAATACAAATAATAATACAAATTTTTGTTCATCGATATTTTTCCTGTAAACATTCTTACTATAGTAATATATTAGGGTTCCGTAAGGGTGTAAACGGTACCCTATTACTAAGCCTACGCTGTCTGTCTGTCCGTTCGTCCGTCGTACTCAAACTGTAATAGTCAGCCAGGTGAAATTATCACAGAATATGTTACAATCTGGGTGTCTTCAAATCACGAGTGAATCGGTTTCTTCTAAGCAAGCTTGCTCCATCGTAGACCGTATCATCGCTTAGGTAATATCAGGTGAGTAGGCGGTCAAAAGCAAGCCTATAAAAAAAGTCATATTACGGCGGATTAACTAAGAAATTACGAGTATAATAAAGTTAAAAAGTAAAAACTAAAGGGGTAGGTTACAACAAATATAACAAACGTATTTTTTAACGTATTTTTCTATTTTCTCTAATGCAAAAACGGTAATACGTTCAAGCGTCAAACTAGGCATGATTATAGTACCCACTCTAAATTACACTAACAAATAATGGCCAAGTGCGAATCGGCGGCGTCGGGCGCGGTCGGTACTTGGATGGGTGACTTAGGCGTGATGTTGTCTTTTTGCACTACATTATTTTGTATTTTGTGGTGGTACCCTCAAAGCGCGAGCCTAAATCGCACTTGGCTGGTTTTTTAACCGACTTCTAAAAAGGTTATCAGTTCAACTGTTTTTTTTTAATATGTTTTTGTTACCTTAGAACTTTCGTCTGGGTGAACCGATTTTGATGATTATTTTTTTATTTGAAAGGTGGTGCTTTCCGTTTGGTCCCATTTTAATTTGTTCCAGTTCTGAAGTTCATTTTTATAGTCTTTTTTTTATATTGATAATTATTATTTTATTCAAGTACGAAATTTTAGAAACTCCCTGTTTTCGAACAAATATTGAAATAAAAGATTCATATCGCAATTTCGTAACAGCTAAATAATATAATTACGGAATTCATCCGTCAAGCGTTCATTGCTGTCATCAATCACAGAGCAGAGAGAAAAAATCTACACACAGCCTTCGACCAAAATAAAATGAATGGACGGGCCCTAACCATTGAACTTGATCAGTAAAAACGAGTCAAAACCGTCGGATATATACTTCAACACCTAATTATAAAAATGTAAGTACAGTATATTTGTTTCAAAAAATAGATATCGGTTTTATTTGTGTATTTACACTTCGGTAAAGCATACGAATTCATAATTTTGTCAGATGTTTCGTTATCGCGTAACAATAGACTCGTGTTTCATTTCCTACGGCTAGAGCAGTATCTATCTTCTTCTATATCTATCTATCTATATCTATCTATCTATATCTATCTATCTATATCTATCTATCTATCTATATCTATACATATAATAAAAATGTAGAGATTAAAAATCTGTAATTGCGTCACACAGGGCGTCTTAAAATAAGCAGCTGAACACGATAGGACAGTTTTTAGAATTTTTGTCTGTTTGTTTGTTTGTCCGCACACATCTCCTAAACCACTGGACGGATTTAAATGCGGTTTTCACGAACATGCTTAGAAATTACCAGATTAAAACATAGGCTATGTCATATCATTTATTTTAATTCTTTATTACTTATTACATAAAAGAAATTAAAAAATCAATGATTATTTTCTTCGTTACTCGTAACGTAATATGAGGATCGTCACATACAAGATCTGTGGTCACATAGCCTCAAGCAAGGAGGTTCAAAGTAAAGAGAATGTTAGTGACATAGCCATAATAAAAAATTGAAACTGTCAACTGTCATTCAGATAATCAGTTTAAATTTAAAGAAGGTTCCTTAACCTTCTTAGATGAATGAACGTGTAGATCAAGGATGTTATAAAAACATAGGCCTTACAACCTCTTTGGTGATTCAATCCAATGCATTTTGCAAGACAAGCATATGTCAGGGTTCCGTGGCCAAGCCATACTTGTGGTCGTATTCATATAGTTCAGAAATTGCATGGTCATAGAAAAATTTGAACGAGCGAAGCTGGACAGTCAAATTTCAGAGATATATCCCGACATGACATGATATACTTTTTATGGTTTAGACAAAAAGAAAACTTCAAAACATGCTCTGCACTGTGGTCACATTATCTTTTTGATTTGAAAACTGTTGACGGTGTTTTTACTGTTATGCTTCTATCAATACTTTACACAGGGCGACTCAAAATAAGCAGCTGAACATGTTGAGGCAGTTTTTAGAATTTTTGTTCGTTTGTTAAACCTAAACCCCTGGAAGAAAATGCGGACGGATTTAAATGCGGTTTTCATGAATATGCTTAGCCATGACCAAATTGAAATATAGGCTATGTTAATTTGCGCAAGGGCCGGATTAAGGGAAGAAAAAAGGATTGAAGGTTTATATGAAAATCTACGCGTACGAAGTCGCGGGCAAAAAAACTTGTATATAATAGAGTACTCTTTGGGCTAGAGACCGACTGAAACGAAGTGAGCGCTGGAAGATTATAAAATGAGCATTTTATAATCTTCGACTTCTGTGCTAGACGGAGGGCACCGGGATCCCCATAGGAACGCCCCGGTACCCTCCTAACACTCTGCTGAAGCAACGCTCCCTGGAAATATTTCATTTCCGTTTCATTCTTTTACAACGGCGTGGGCCACACCACGCCGTTGTCTTCCCTGGGCTTGCTGAATGGGAGGTCAGATCCCCAAATCTGACCACCCACAAGCCCAAAGGCTCCCTTTTAGTCAGCTCTTACGACGGGCAGGGGATACCGAAGCCGTATTCTAGAACCCCGGCTCCAGGGATATCCTCGAGCTAGACCTAGAATACGAAAGATAGGGAATGTGTACGGGTAGAAAACGCAGCAGGCACATGTAGTTAAATTGTTAACAGTTTTTATCTATAATTAATACACTACACTATTTCACGTTATTATTAGCTATTTCTCTGCATTTCACACTCAGCACAACTCACAGGTGGTAAATCAAACGCCTACAATTATCTTGTAGCGTGAAAAAAGCGATAATTGCCTATTCTGACCACAGATAATTACAGGGAAGGAAGGCAAACTTGTACAAAAAAATATGTTAGAAAAAGAATACACGGGTTGTAGTTATACCTACAATATACAGTGAATAACAATTTAAAATAAAATATACATAATATACCCAGTGCCGTAACTAGCCTTTTATGCACCCGGTGCGAGCTTCTATAACTGCGCCCTTGAAAATGAATCTTGGTCCTGGTGTGGTCATTTCTGCGCCCCTCCAGAGTCTGCACCCTGTGCCTGGGCACCGCTGGCACAGCCCTATTTATGGCACTGAATATACCATCATAGGTAAAAAGTCTATAGAATGCCTGTACCATTAAAGTTTTCGCGCCGCCAGTCAGCGATGTCCAAATAATTTTCACCAGTCCCTACCCGCTCGAATCTCACCATGCGAAATGGCCACCCTTGACAGCAGTCAATTCAATACAAATTTGATAGAAACAGCCGTTCTCATGTCTTCCTGCTTAGGTACCTCCAAGGATGTTATAAAAGCTAATGGGTTTTATTAACGTCCTTGGGTACTTAGCTATGATTGCCGCGCGTATCAACTAACAGGCAAATAATTTTTTAGGGTTCCGTACTCAAAGGGTAAAATGGCACCCTATTACTAAGGCTCCGCTGTCCGTCTGTCCGTCCGTCTGTCGCCAGGCTGTATCTCATGAACCGTGATAGTTAGACAATTTAAATTTTCACAGATGATGTATTTCTGATGCCGCTATAACAACAAATACTAAAAAACAGAATAAAATAAATATTTAAGGGGGCTCCCATACAAAAAACATGATTTCTAACGTTCGAGTACCTTGATTTTGCTATTCAACACTAGATGTCTCCTTATGCGTTCTAGGCATTAGGAAACATTGTATTATTGCCGTTACTCACTCATAGATGTCGTGGCAATACAAAAATTAAATAAATAGGTACTATTCTGCTTATTATAGATAATGGTACGGAACCCTTCGTGCGCGACTTCGAAACGCACTTGGCCGGTTTTTCGCAGGAAATCACGTAGAGAAATCAAGATCAACACTGGCCTTAGAAACTCAGGTTAATGTTGACGCCTGTATAAGTAATAGATCTGTATCGTAACTTCACCCACTTCACATCAACTGCGTCCCAAGGACGTCTCCGCCCTCTGGTAATTTAACTTGATTTATTCGAGGCCGGACATTTTTTTCCAAAATTACAAGCATTGAGCTCCCCGTTGCTGTGAAAAGGGTTCCTGTAACGAATGGACTTGTTTTGGCTATTGAGTGTTTCTAGAGCCTATTTCTTGCGTATTTTTTGACCTTCGGGGTGAGTTTTAGGCTGTTTCGATGTTAGATTTTGTTCGGTGTGTTTTTTAATATTTTAACACCTAAATAGTCAGTCAGTCTCTGGCAGCCATATTACAAGCTTTGCTTAGTTTGGGGTCAGATGACCATGTGTGCAATAATGTCCCAGATATTTATTTATTTATTTAATAATTTGTTAGGATGAGCAATCTAGTTGAGCGAGTGGGTAAGAAGTGGTGATGAGCGCTGTGTGTGGTAAAATGTTAACGTTCAAAATTTATTGTGTCTGTGTATGCAAGCGTGACGCTTACAATCAAACGAGAGACTAGCTCATCTTGTCATAAAGTTTTATAAATAAATAAAATTAACCCCACTACCTAACTTCACTACCTAAGGACCATAATATTATATTTGTTGTTTATGTTCATCTGTTGTTAAAAAATAAATATTTCTTTCTTTCTTTCTTTCTTTCTTCTTTTCTAATAACACTCTTACCTATTGAAGAGACTTCTACTATCCGCGTCCCCGTTCCAATATCAGCGCTTCATTACCAAATCAGCTAGTGTATGGGACTCGTCAAAACAAACCAAAAGAGCCCAATATTTAGGCATTTAGTTCCTGGCATTAGTTCGATGGTACCAAATTTTTCCGAACCGACGACATTATGAGAGTCACGGGCATCAAGTGGATGGAGATGGCAGGTTGTCGTTCAGTGTGGAAATTAAAGGGAGAGGCCTATGTTCAGCAGTGGACGTCTTCTGGCTGTTGATGATGATGATGACGACCAAATTATTACATTGTGTTTCGGATTTACATAGGTACTTTTAATGTTTAAAATCGATACGACTATTAGAAGCGGTTAAAATCTACTTCTAGGATTGGTTTACATAGCTAGTTACAAAGCTACACCTTTGCTCAGGAGATCTCATGCCACAGAGAATGAGATCACGGTACTGAAGTCACCAACTTCTCTAGAACTTATAACGATGTCCAAAGTCAAAGGTAAATGATACGTTGAAAGTAGAAAAAAGTCTGGGTTGAAAAACATGTGATTATGCGTTGCAAGCGTAGCAGATTTTTGCTAAGACAGGAAAATTCGCTGTGCTTTCGACCATCTTCAAGTAATGAAGAGCTACCTGGTAATAATGATGTATTTAAGCTCTTTTTTCATCATCATCATTCAGCCTATCATGTTTCCACTGCTGGGACTCAGGCCTCAGAGAGAGAGGACTTAATCCACCATGCTTGCATGGCCCAATGCATCTTGGAGAATGTCATAATATATCTTTGAAGTTTCGAGGTTCTTGGACATACCGGTTTCCTCACGATTGTGTTCTTTACCTTTCTTGGGCACATAATTTATGTAAGTACTAAATAAATAATTTAAAAAAAATACAAAAAATACATAATTATTTATTTCACATTAAATACAGTTACAATAAAACAATTGCCTGAGGACCTCAAACTAGGCTAGGTCTGTATCTTGAGGTCTGAAAAGGATACACCAATGGAAATATCGCGCGCGCTTACGCCTTAAAATGATAAATATTCGGGATATTTTTGCAAACACCGTCATCTGACCGCAAACTACTATGAAAAGCTTGTACTATGGCTGCCGCAGAATGATATACATACAATTTTTTTTTATACATACTTAAATAGATATTAACACCCAGACATAGAACAAACACAGATGTTCATCACATGAATGTTTGCCTTAGGTGGGAACCGAACCCACGCCCCCATGCGCAAAAGGCAGGTTCCCTACCAACTGATCCACCGGGCAGTCAAATTAGCTGATGACCACAACTTTGTACGCGTAGTTTTTTATATAAATTAGTTGCACCTCGCGGTTTCACCCGCGCGGAATACTCCTTATAACATCAGCTATGTGTCAGTGAAAGTTCCATATAAATCAGTCCAGTCGTTTCGGAGTCCTTAACGAAAATACACACAACGATTTTTATATTTAAAGACTTCAACTTCTATCTGGCCCCAGCAAAATCTTTACACTCGATAAGGAATCTACCAAATTTTCTATTTCAAGTAGTTTTGGAGATTTCATGATTGGTCAGTGGGTGGTAATATTGTAGATATTTATGCAATTAAAATGTGGTAGCTTAAAATATGAAGCTACTTTCAGATAGAATTAATTTTTGTTTGAATTCTGACTGGCTCCTCAAATAGAGCTGTAAAAACCCACCGCATCGTCTCATTTAACTTGCATGAGGGCTCTACTGGCTCATTTGAATAGAGCTGCTTTTGAATTTAAACGTTACAAAAACTGGTATATTCCTACTTCTGCGGGTTTCTAGAGCAATCGTTTTTTTTATTATTATGCGATCTGGTAAATTCCGCTATATGGTATAAGTCGTCGAAGTAAGTCGAAGTCAGCGCCGCACACTGACTGAGTGAGTGTTTCCTGATGGTTGTAATCTGGGTGCTTCAAGTCACGAGTGAATCGATTTCTTCTAGACAAGCGTGCTCCATCGTAGACCGCATCATCGTTTAACATCAAGTGTGACGGTCAAACGCAAGCATATTATTCATAAAAAATATATTATAATTCTGATTACAATGATAAGTGACAGAAAAAAATCGATTGCATTAGCATGACTGGAAGAAATTTATACTACACCGTGTGCATCTTACAAATGGTGCATGTAGCCTGCGCAACTAAGAACAAGGGTGCGCGGGCTAGAGTAGGCGAGGCAGATATAATAGCGATGCTTTCAGTTGATACCTATGCATCCATCTCAAGGTAGGCCTCCCCATAAGTTTTGCCTCTACCATGCAAAAATCACTCAAAGCGGCTAAATATCTTCCCCTAAAAAAAAAACTGTGGGGGAACATTTTCCTTAATTTTCCTTTCCCCAACCAAAATCTTTTACCTGAGATACTATAAGCAGCTCAATAATAGCTCGCTACGGATATAGTTCATCCACATTTCATTCCCTCGCAAGACTCAAACTACGTATTTAGTGAGAACATAACTCTATCCAGCCCTCGAATGCCACGACGTAGCGACTGTAAAGATGTCTTCCGACTTCGCAAAGTATAGGCCGCACGGCCTATACAGCCTCTCACGAGACTGCCTGTAAAATCGGAATCTGTCCTGGGATGGAATGTATGGACGACTAAAACGACGAGCTCGCCTGACATGATGCTTAGATACTTGGGTCGACATTGCTTCGGCTGATAGCTTGTTTTTTTTATGCATAGATAGGCTTGCGTTTGACCACCAACTCGCCTGATGTTAAGCGATGATGCGGTCTACTATGGCCCACGTTTGCCTAGAAGAAGCCGATTCACTCGTGATTTGAAGACACCTAGATTGTAACTATCGGGGAACACCCATTCAGGCAGCGCATTCCACAGACCAGCAGTACGCACAATAAAAGTGGAATCAACGAATCAACAAAGTACTTCGTACGGATTTTCGGAAAATCAACCATAAAGCGGTGTCGATTTTTCGTGCCCGCTCTGGCAGCCCAAACTCAAAGCCGGTGTCTGGTTAAGCTCAAAGACCCTACTGTGCTTGACATCTTGACAGTCACCAATAAAGTCACAGCATCAAATAATAATTATCATCAGCACAATGCAGAACTCCTCAAACTTATAGCCCCCAACGTACCCCTATTTAATTTCTGGATTATACTCGTACCTGTTCGGAATGACAGAAGGAGTAAGGAGTTCCACACATCAGCTGTCAGCTCAAAAAAGTGGATTGAAAATGCTTGGTACGTATGAATGGAATTTTTTCTTCTTGTCGTGTGTCTGGTAGTTATGGAAGAATGGTGATGGCAATATTGGGTAGTGCAGTTCTAGTTCTCACTTGTCGTAGTGTATCCTGTAAAATACCGACAGGCTAATAACGTTACGTCGGTGCGACAGGCTCTGTAACATGTGCTTAAAATGTTTATCAGAACTTATAGCGCATTTTTTTACCGACTTCCAAAAAGGATGAGGTTATCAATTCGTTTTTTTACCTCATGTTACCTCAGAACTTTCGACTGGGTGAACCGATTTTGATGATTCTTTTTTATTTGAAAGCTGGTGCTTCCGTTTGGTCCCATTTAAATTTAGTCCAGTTCTGACATTTTTATGAAGTTGGTTTTTTATATTAATAATTATTTGACTTATTATTTCAGTGGCTCAGTTGGTAGTGAACCTAACTTCTGTGCTTGGGGGCGTGGGTTCAATTTCCATCTAGGACAAACATTTGTGTGATGAACATTTGTGTATGTTCTATGTCTGGGTGTATATCTATTTAAGTATGTATTTAAAAATATATAAGTATGTATATCAGTCTCTGGCAGCCATATTACAAGCTTTGCTTAGTTTGGGGTCAGATGACCGTGTGTGCAAAAATGTCCCAGATATTTATTTATTTCTGTAAAGCTTGTCTTTTTGTATATTTCGTGTCATTCATGATACATAGAGTTTTATAGTAAAACAGGAGTGAAGAAAATATGAGTGTGAAGCATTAATATAGTAAGTGGACTATTCGTTTTCTATTCGCCATGACAGTGTGTCAGTGTCTTGAATGTTATTAATTCACCGCGAGCGACTTGCCGCCGGGAAAGATAACCCATTCGATAAAACTTTAACGTTTTCTGTTTTACACTGTCTTTATCAGGGTTGCTTTCTGCACTTCTGCACCTATTACGGTTAATCCAGCCCTAATTGAACGGAAAATAAGGTCCAAGTTTATATGACTACGTGATAACTGCAAAAACATTGTTACAAACGTACATTAAAATTTTACTGTAGTAGGCATATCGCTTCGGCGTGATGTTGTTTAAACGACTACCAAAAAGGGGGAGGTTCTCAATTCGTCAGTTTTTTTTTTGTATTAATCTTTGTTACCTTTGAACTTTATTTATTTAATACTTTATTGCACAATTACAAATTAAGTACAATGCACAAATGGAGGACTTAATGCCAAACATTTTCTACCAGTCTTCCACTAGGTTGTTTAACTTACGACTGGGTGAACCGATTTGGATGATACTTTTTTTATTTGTAGCATTCAAAGTGATTCCCGTGTGGTAACTTGATCCAGTTCTGACATTTTTAGTTGGTTTTTTTAAATTGATATTTATCGCATTACCTACGTATTTGTACATTAGTTGTTATTAACAATTTATGTAGCTTATGGCTTTAGTTGAAATTGTGTTTATTTTTTTAAGAAATCGGCCAAGTTTTATAAAATAATTTAGTTTTATATTAAGTTTTTGTATTTTGTGTGGTGATACGGAACCCTCAGTGCGCGAACCCGACTCGCCAGTTGGCCTTGGCTGGTTTTTTTTAAAGGTGAGTTGATCGAGAGTGTTTTAGCTATGATTCGAGAAAATCAGTTCAGCTATTTGAAGGTTATCAGTTCAGGGGGTTTTACAAAAAAAAAATACAATATGTTACTTATCTATGTCTATGGATATACAAAAATAAAATTTTGTAAACAACAGACAACTTTTAGTTAGTTTCAAATAACCTGTTTTTTTTTAATGATAAATACTTGGTTGCGAGATGAGCGAAGTCGCTCGCCTGATGGCTCTTCACGCTTGCCCATAACAGTTCAAACCCACTCAGAATTTCGAACTTCAAAAGTTTAAAACCATGGATGGCAATGCACTGCGCTCGTCACCCCGAGATATAAGATGTCAAATCTCTGTGTGCCCTGTAATTTCGCTGGAAACATTGCCCTTCAATCCGGAACACAGTAGTGTTTGCACACTACTGCTTGGCGGTTGAATAACTGGCAAAGGTGTGGTACTTCCCTAGTCGGACCCTTGCAAAAGAGTCCTACCACCCTGTCCTGATGAAGGCAGGGCTGTCTTTAATCTAATGGAGGCTCGGGCACATTAGGATAATGGGGCCCCTATGACCTTGACAGAACACTATTTTCGGGCGAGAGTAGAGTAGTTTCGCGCATGTAAAAGCTAATAAGCAAGTAGGTATTGTAGTCAGTCATTAGACCTTTGTTTTTTATTCGAAATTAATATTTTTTTCGGTAACAAATATCGGTTATCGTTAAAGGACCTTACAGGAACTAGGGGGCCCTTATTGATTGTGGGGCCCTGGGCAAGTGCCCAGAGTGCCCAGTGGGAAACAGGGGCCTGGATGAAGGAGCTCTAATGGTTCCGAAAACGGAGCTATGACAAGCTATGGCAAGCTCGTTTTATCATAGTTTCGCGTCAAGCGTCCTTTAAGTAATAAAAAAATCTGACCTTTTTTTATCCAAGTTCTATCTCGTTACAGTTTTTAGAAGATTCCTATTCCATATTAATACAACTAGTTGAAATTTTCGTACTCGTTAGATACTCACATCTATTCGTATGGTTTGTTTCTAGGTATTTTAGAAGACAAAGAGAACTGAAGCCAGCCTCTCTTTGTGGACGATGTGCAAACGTTCATCGCAAAGGAAGAGATTCACTTGAAAATCACTGGCAACATTGTGTGCGGATACGTATGAATTTTTACAATATCACATTTTACACAAATATAATGAATACGAAAGATTGTGTGCACGTAAATAATATGTTTAATGTCACTCAATTCCGTAACGGCTTAAAATCTATACACAGGAATTTTCGATGTGGGCGTGGATAGCCAAATCCGAAACTATGAGTGTCTAGAACAGACTCATCTTTCTTTCGAACTGGTGGTTTTTAGTCTGTGGTAATTGATCGATGTAATAATTTGCTCCACCTCGTTCTTTTTATGTAGTCTGTAGTCGTCTATAGTTAATTTCTTAAGTCTCGGTCGCGAGTAATAGTGTTCCGTGGTCTCGGTCTGTCATCCAAGTAAATAAACCAAACAAGTGTGAATATCGGCGTTTTAATTAAATCTTCAAGTGTTGGGCGATGACAATAGCGGAATACGAGGTAAATAAAATAAACCAATAGAATAACAAGTATGACAGCCCCGTTAGCTCACTTGGTAGTGTACCTGCCTGCTGCGCTTGCTGGGGGCGTGGGTTCGATCCCCGTTCCCCATCTAGGACAAACATTTGTGTGATGAACATTTGTGTTTGTTCTATGTCTGGGAGTTAATATCTATTTAAGTATGTATTTAAAAATATATATGTATGTATATCAGTCTCTGGCAGCCATATCACAAGCTTTGCTTAGTTTGGGGTCAGATGACCATGTGTGCAATAATGTTCCAGACATTTATCAATATTCCTAGCCAGAAAATTAACCCGTTCTCGTATGTATTCTGTGGTTATGTGTGTTGTAAAGCCTACGTGTTAAGCCAATATGTTTAAATGTGTTTGCTATCAAATGGGAAACAAGCGATCTCTCTCTGAGTTTAAAGTAACGAGCTTAATCAAAGCTCACTGTGAGCTAACTAGACGTGGCCGTGGGCCAGGGAAACATGGATGTGGTATGGCCCAGGGAAACATGGATGTGGTATGGTAAGGGACAATTGTTTTTTTTTTTTTATTAAAATATAAAACCTACTTCTCAAAATTAGTCTGAAATGGACAAACATGCGCACCGCGACCAAATCTTGTCGTCACTTTGTCGAGCGAGAACGCAACAAGGTGCCTACGGTTTCATATACACCTGTCTCGCATTGGCACGATAAAAAGAGTAGACAAACTTTTCTCGCGGCTCGCATTTAGTCCTGCCGATGATATATACATATATATATATATGATATATGTATATATATATGTGTAGACATGTAGTAACAAAATAAATAAAGTGCCTAATAATATAGTTTTTCCCCTTCGATCGTATAGCTTGGAATTGCTTTAAACTCGAGCTAGTAACTACCGAAAAAAGTCTGGCATAAACTGAAGGGGGTAAGGTAAACACGTGTTGCACACATATACTGACATATTCTTACTAGTTCTACAAACGCACACTTCATTATTGTGCGGCACACAACTGCAAACGATGTGATTAAAATGTATACGAATGGACGACTGAGGGGGGTGTAAGTGCTAAAAGGGAAACTGTAGGTATAACACTTACATTTTTTAATTTTTAAACGGTATTAATTAAAGTGTAATTTAACCCGGCGAGCATGAGCCAGGGTATCTTACACACTGGTAATTTTTTAAGTTGTGTATTTTTTTAAACCTTCGTCTGACAACACTAGCTCACTCAGTAGATGGAGCCAGGGGCGTGCGGGAGAGGATAGTGGCGTGATCGCAGTGTGGCATGGGACATTGTACGGGATATTCATGGGCAAACCTGTTTCGGGTATGTTATACCCTGCTTCATTTTTGACGTATTTTTTTAATGTAATTTTTCCAGTTATTAATTTTAACTGTTTTATTAGTTTTTTTTTATTATCTATTGTTCTTTTTTTATGATTTATTATATCGGTTGTCTTTCGTTCCTTTAGTTGAGTTTTATGTTATATTATTTTCAGTTTTTGCTCAAAATGGATATTGAAAGACAAGAAAAGCGAATCCGTGCCATGTTAGAAGAACTAAGTGATTATTCTTATGACTAATCGACACCGCTTTATGGTTGACATTCTGAAAACCCGTACGAAGCGCTTTGATTCCACTTTTATTGTGCGAACTGCTAGTTTGTGGAATGCACTGCCTGAATGGGTGTTCCCCGACAGTTTCAATCTGGGTGTCTTCAAGTCAAGAGTGAATCGGTTTCTTCTAGGCAAGCGTGATCCACCGTAGGCCGCATCATCGCTTAACATCAGGCGAGTTGGCGGCCAAGCGCAAGCCTATTCTACAATAAAAATATATATATATATGAATCCAGTTCAGAAGGTGAAACCGATCACTGTAGTGAGCACGAAGTGAATTATGACACATTAGAAGAGCCCCGTTGTAGAAAAACCAAGCATTCCTGCAATGCTTGTGCTAAGCCCATATGTATACATCATACATCATCAGCCAATTAACGTCCACTGTTGGACAAGGCCTCCCTCATAGAGAGGGGTGTTGCCATAATCCCCACGCTTAGCAGGTGGCTTGGGGATCGCAGTATGTTCATCAGCTAATTAACGTCCACTGTTGGACAAGGCCTCCCTCATAGAGAGGGGTGTTGCCATAATCCCTACGCTTGGCAGGCGGCTTGGGGATCGCAGTACGTTCACCGTGTACTATTAGGACGCTGCTGCCTATCCTCCGGTGGTTCTGGTCGCAGTTTTAGGACAACATATGTATGGAACACGCAAAATTTGTTTGCGAAAATTGTGCTGATCTCGACAGTAGTCATTAGTCTCGTTTTTAGTAAAAAAAAATATACAAATAAGTTTATTAACGAAAAGAATCTCAATATCTTTCGGTATTAAGTTGATTTACATTCCAATGAATAACATTTTTGCTAAATTGTTGATTTTTGTAAAACTCTAAACTTTTGTTCCTATAATAATGGAGTATAAGAAAAACAATAATAAATAATAATTATTTTATAATAAAAAACTTCTTTCATTGAATTCTATTAAATAATTTATTATTATACAAAATGAGGTCAACACAATTAAGAAAATAATAATAAGAACTGTATTATGGTACACCAAATTATGGGTATGTCGTACCCTGCCACATTCTTGATGTAACTTTTTTTCACCTCTTGCCCGCCGGGTTAATATAGGTATTTAACACATCCATTCTCCTATATACATCCATAGATAGAGATCAGCTATTAATTTGATTGGAGAGCAAGCAGCGCGTCGAAAACATTTTGAGTTCCGACTTGATTGGGCCGAATGCACAGATTAAAAATAAACGGATGGACAATACAAGTAGCGGCACGTAATAGCGCTGAACGATACGCGGCGGGGATAGCTGCGCATGGGTACTGTCGCGCACGCGACAGAACGAGACAGAACGCGATGTACACTGGATGTGCGCGGGGCGTCGTATCAGTGCGGGGAACGTAATGCGACTGGAGAGCCAATCGGCGCTACGCACGCCCGCCCTTCATCCCGCTAGCTCCCCTCAGGTACCTTATTTTTTACTTCTGCGCAATTACGGTCAGCGCTAAAGTTTCGTGCCGCTAGTTGTACGTTCTCGTTTACTTACTAGAAATTATGCTCTGGGGCTCAATTTTTGAATCACCAGTATGATTTGACACGAAAACCTCTCGCGAAGTGAAAGATTTTCTATTCATGTAAATTTGTTTCCAATTTCAAATAAGTAAAAAAATAATCGTTTCAGCCATTTGGGACCTACAGACACAGATATAACTCGACAGTAAATAGATAGATAAACTCTTTATTGTTCACACCACAAATTACATATTACACGATAAAATAGCTTAAAACAACACAACTAGCATAACAATCGGCGGCCTTATCACTAAGAGCGATCTCTTCCAGGCAAATTTTAGAAATTAATTGCGCCACTACACCTTGCATGTTATCCATCTGCTATTTTTTATTCTTTGCATAATGTTCTTTCCTCACTTAATGTAATTAAGATGTATAAATAGTACCATTCAATTGATTGGATTAAAGTTAATATGGTGTATGTGAGCCTCTGCTGCACGCTTAGTGTGGACAGGATACACCATTGGCCTTGATTCGAGTTCAAGCTTGGGGTCAACACTCACTCCACCTCTCTAGATCATAAGCATGATGCAAGTGCCCAGGGTGTCTAGACAAGACTTTCTGTGTGGAAAGGTAAACTTGTATGAAATGACATTAGCAGTCACGTGACATCTGTCAAGCTAATGTCATTTTCATACAATTTTATCTCTTCGCAGACGTTAACGCTAACATAAAGTGGTTCTTGTTTAGTTGTTAAGACCCCCAGAGGCTAGATTTTTTAATCGCTCGTTTGATATGTCGCACGAAAATATCACGCGAAATTACTGACTTTCGAATGAAATCCCTAACAAAAGTAGCATTTTTAGGTTTCCGTACTCAAAGGGTGGTAAACGAGACCCTATTACTGAACCTAATCTGTCCGTATGACCGTCTGTCCTACCTTAAAACGGCTTTGTTTTTCAGATCAGTAACAGATCTATTTACTATTTACGCATTTTCTAGGCTTAAAGTAAAGGATGAACTTTAATACTGAAAAGATTAAATAATAAATTAAAGGCTTAATTTATTATTCAAAGTAAATAGATTTATTCTAGATCAACGTATTCCATACTCGGCCACACTGTCGCTTATCATCAGGCGAGTTGGTGGCCAAAAAGTAGATCTATTCTATTTACATCATATTTAAAAAATACGATATTTTTGCTTTCTGCTTTGTTTTCAAACTCTGCTTGTTAGAGGACACAGTTAGTCTCAGTTTTCTGCTTGTTTTGATAAGTTTCAAATAGGCTTGTAATTTTTAACTTAGCCGAGATGAGCTTTAGTTCATGAACTTCGGATGATCTTTAATTAAGTTAAAAACTACGCCTTATTAAGGTCATAACACATTGCATCAATTGACATCGGATTTGAGTCTTACCCAAATTGTAATTAAAATTTTAATTACATTAAATGTTTTTGAACACAAGTTTGTGTGTATTGTTGTGTTATTTTGTTATCTTGTTGTTGTTGTCCGACCGAGTTATCTACTCAGATACTATGCAATACAATACAATTATGTACACAAAGACACCGTTAAACTTATTTAACGGTGTCTTTGTGTACATAATATCTATTTAAGTATGTATTTAAAAATATATATGTATGTATATCAGTCTCTGGCAGCCATATTACAAGCTTTGCTTAGTTTGGGGTCAGATGACCATGTGTGCAATAATGTCCCTGATAATTGTGAACTTTTTCTACCATGGAACTAACCCTGAAATTGCGTTAAATAAAACTGTTTCATTAACCAATGAAGTTGACCTATTTTTATAGAACAGCAGATTTTTTCGCAATAGCAGACTTAGCTCCATGATATAAGTTATCCACAACGATACGTACGTTGGCAACCTTTCGGCTTAGCATAGCAGTTTCGTCCCTCGCCTCGTATGTAAACTGCAGAAATAGTATATTTATTTTTTGTAAAATAAAATGTTGAAACAATTATAGTTACATTAATACGTAATATCGACTAATAAAATCGATTAATACCATGAATGCGACTGCAATATCCTTCCCCTGATTATGTAACCTGCAATTCACGATTTAGTCGCTAATTTGATCAACGGTACGTCAACATTATATGGGTAAGACAAATTTCGAAGCATGGCGCTTTTTTTATTTGTTGCCAGCGATTCACACGTCGTGTTTATGTGAAATGTATAATATACGCTGACTTCAATGCTTTAATGGTTTCAGAAAGTCCGGTGTCGAATTAGTGCAGTGTGCTGTGACCTTTGTTATTACAGTTGCTTCAAGATAAATTAGTTTAAGAAGTTGCTGATTAAGTACTTTTTATTGTTTGGTTTGTGAGAGTCGAGAGGTGATACAGTGTTTTTTATTTTTTGAAATATTACTTAACTTTAACATTTATAGCAAAGAAATTGTAATAACGAGAATTCGCTACCTTTTCAAAACTTTAATGAGGGTGATAAAGCGGTACCTTATTTTTACACTTTGGAATATAACTTATTTTATTTGTAGTGGTAGGACTCTTTTGCAGGGGTCCGCCTGGGGTAGTACCACACCTTTGCCAGTTATTCAACCGCCAAGCAGTATTGTGCAAACACTACTGTGTCCGGATTGAAGGGCAATGTTTCCAGCGAAATTACAGGGCACACAGAGATTTGACATCTTATATCTCGGGGTGACGAGCGCAGTGCATTGCCATCCAGGGTTTTGAACTATTGAAGTTCAAAATTCTGGGTGGCGTTGAGCTGTTATGGGCAAGCGTGAAGAGCCATCAGGCGAGCGACTTCACTCGTCTCGTCACCCAGTATCATAAAAAAAAAACTTATAATGTTTAACACATGTTTACTAGTTTCACTTGTAATTAATATTTCAGCCACATTGACCGAAAGCTCTCCGACAACCTGGAGAAGCTAATATTTATCGACAAAATGGAGGAGAAAAGAGCCAGGGGGCGCAGCCCTACAAGACCAATCAAGTGTTAAAAGAGGTCGGCACAAACGATTTTTTTAATAAAAAGAGCGGCAATTGTTGTCCACCTGGTGATAAGCAGAAACTGCCGCCTATGGACACCTGCTACACTGCCCATGTTGACGGTGCTTTGCCAGCCCAGAGAGGTAGTTGTAGATAGTTTCTTGAAATCCTTCATGTTGCATTTCGGCGGGAAGACTTTGACGTAATGTACCAGGGTGGGGACCACCAGAGATGGAAGCAGATTTGTCGCCATCTACTTCAAGATTGCAAGCATCACAACGCTCAACATTGAAGAAACGAACTGAAGAAGAGGTAACTAACATGGTAGTCGATTTACAGATTTAATCTTACCTACTGCTAATTTGTAGTATCGATTTGAAACTTTGTATGTGTAATTTAAATTACAATATAATTATTTGATGCCATAGAACTGATCTGATGATACGCCAGGAAGTAGAACTCTTGAATGACTACTTGTAAACTCCTCAAATTTACAAGTAGTAGTTATAATTTGGTCTGTTGATAAAGTCTATTACACTTTAGATATATGATTATTTACGGGATATTTACCGTGGTAAGGTTGTGGAAGGAGCTCCCGATATTTCGGCGCAGTTACATGCACTTCAGTCTTCCCGTGAACATGGTGCATGTAACTGCGCCGAAATATCGGGAGCTCCTTCCACAACCTTACCACGGTAAATATCCCGTAAATAATCATATAACTTTAGTGAACAACCGTGATAGTTTAAAACAGGATATGTATTATGTGTAAGTCGAATCAAGTACCTATGCTTACTCCAAGATTTAAAATTACCAAAACACGTTGCAGAGTTCCTCCACATTGTATTTTAACGGCACATAACATTGCTCGGTAAGTACTTGCTCGGAACACAATTTCTCTTGTAACGCCCTGAACAATTTAACGCTACCCCTGGGGGCGCTAAACTGGTGTTTATAGGAGCTAAAATGTCGTTTATAGCGCTTCAAGCTTTTAAATGTTGTTTATGGACGTTAGGAAGGTAGTATTATAATTTATGTTGTAATTTTAGAATAACATCTGTAGGTAATTGAACGAATGAAGAGAGGTATCAGATTTTAATGGGACATGTCGCCGTTTCTATGGTTGTATATTTGTTCAACGATAATTTTGTTTATTTGATATTTATTAAAATTTTGAAAGCAAGTTGTATATTTTAATATATTTTTGGGTTCCGTAGCCCGACAAGGAACCCTTATAAATTAATGTCCGACCGTCTGTCCGTCCGTCTGAATTTTTTAGAACCTTCTAACTTCTATAATTATTAAGATAAGTGCATGAAACTTTGCTTAATGGCAGTTGTTATATAGATCTCAATTTTAAGAGTATAAGAAACATAATATTGCATTTTAGGGGCGACTCTGGTACATGTGAAATGGGGATGAAAAACACTTTTTTCATTCCACCTGCTCGTGTGGGTTATCGTTGAAAAGGTCTTTTAAAATGAAGTTAAGGTTTGATACATTACTTTTTTTATAAAGTCTATACTTTTCAAAATATGACCCGCAAAATGGCAAAAGGTTGGTCCCTACATTTCTAAACTATAAGACATATAAACTGGTAACTAACAATACAGATAGGCCATGTTTAAAAACTTCATTCAAAATTATTTCAAATATTATCTGATCATAACTTTTTGAGTAACAGCGATAAAACTGTAATAAATTCAAGGCGTTCTAGTTTAAATGAAAATTTGGGAAAAATCGACAATTTTGTACAAATGTTACATTATTATGGGACCCGGGTATGTCCTAAAACTGCGACCAGAACCACCTGAGGATGGGCAGCAGCGTCCTAATAGTACACGGTGAACGTACTGCGATTTCCAAGCCGCCTGCCAAGCGTGTGGATTATGGCAACACCCCTCTCTATGAGGGAGGGCTTGTCCAACAGTGGACGTTAATTGGCTGATGATGTGTTACATTATCTACAAACTTGTGTTTATGATGTTCTGATGTTCAAAAGTGCATAGTGGTGTACCCATTTGAGGAAATAAATGATTTGATTTAATTTTACCCTTATCTAGTCCTATATTATGCCAATGACAGCACCGCACGGTAGCTGTGAAAAAAGCTGTGAACTATCTTTGTTCACTTTGATATGTCAGTAAATATTATTATTTCTTACTAGAGAGCCGTATCGGCTTCGCACGGGTGGAGATTTTTTTAAAACATTCTATTCTATTTTTTTTTAATATAGCCTATGTAACTCAAGGATAATGTAGCATTTTAATGTTAAAATAATTTTTTAAATCGGTCTATTAGTTTTAGAGTTAATTCGTTACAAAAATCCAAAAATACAAATCTTTATTTTTCTGTTTTATTGTGTCTTGCGTATTTAATTTGTAGTGTGAACCATAAAGAGTATATCTATCAATCTTTCCACTTTATAATACTAACTAAAAAAGTATGGATTACTGTAAGAAATAAAATCTCGAATGTAATTAAGAGACCGTTCAATCTATGCCACGACCCGCAATCAGCTGGCCATCTATCATTGTGCTTATAAACAACCTCCATGCCTTGAAGTACTAGAAGTACTTCACATACTAGAATATCATCAATAACAAAACCTACTTCACACTTAGAAATATTAAATTGCATCATGCCTGTTCGAAAAACGACAATTGGCTTTAGGGTGTTTGAGTTTATCTCTGATTCGTCCGCGTTCATACTTCTGACAGATTAGCGTGAGGTTGAAGTCTCTCGCGTGATGGTTGAATGTAATTGTCAATTTAAAAACTGACTTCGAAATTTGTGTGAAAAAAGTAATAAGTGGCAGGAACAATAAATAGATCACCATCAATCGAAATGTTGTCAAACATAATTATAATATAATTTGTGTACAGAAGATTATTTAAGTTACGTTGCTTTTAAAATGTTCAATTAGCTGACATTGTCCGCTGACGTTGGTCGCTATCGTTGGTCACTGACGTCAGTCGCTGACGTCGGTCGCTGTCGTTGGTCAATGACGTCTGTCACTGACATCGTGACATTTGTTTTTTATTGCGAATAAGTCCGTGTTTGACAGCCAACTCGTCCGTTGGTAAACGAGGATTTAGTCAAAGATGAAGCACGCAGATTTAGAAGTTTAAATACCTATTAACTCTGTCCTTGAAAAGACCGGTCTGTTGTTGATGTCGATCGCTGACGTCAGTTATACCAGGCCTGGCGCACTCCGCGCGTTAGGTATGAAGCTACAAGTAGTCGTCTTGTCGGACTTGCCGTGCTCGCTGCCGCACGATAGACAGAGATAACGCGACAAGAGTTACGCGACAGACAGAGAGGCAACTTCTAGGTATGTATAATATAGCTGTATGTAGTTAACGCTCGGACGTTCTGAATTGCACTTAATTGTGTAGTAGAAAGAGTCGCTTCTTATTTAAATGATATTGCGGAGTAAATCTTCTGTACTTTTAATTATTTGTATTCTGTGGTTATACCTATATAGCAAGACATACGCGCACACCATAAAATGCAGGCAACCGCTGTATACTTACTTGAAATATAGAATGCGTATTCTATATAGTATATTTTGTGTCAGAATGTGTTGCATGGTGTATCATCAAAGGACTGGCGGTATTCCATTTGCGCCCGTGGTATGAAAGTTATAACCTAGCGACGCCTAGTTATAGCCTAGCGGGAACTATAATAGGTAGTTCCCGTCAGCACTAGGCGTCGTCGTCGAAAAAAGCGTTGAGTGCAATAATTGCACTTAACGCTTTTTTCCTTAAAAAAATAATAAAAACCCTGACGGTAAACAAAATTTATAAACCAGCCAAGTGCAAGTCGGGCTCGCGCACTGAGGGTACCATAATAAAATTCAAAAAGTAGTGCAAAAGAACAACGTCACGCCCAGGCGGTCGAAAATTTACGTGGTGGTGCGTAACACTCAGTGCGCGAGCACGGTTCGCACTAGCCTGGTTTATTTAAGTACTTGTACTCGTATAAAAAAAGACAACGTATAGCCCAAACAGCTGAGTCTAGAAGTATGAAATTTTGCAATTGAAATTTTGTTTTTTTTTTTCTTATTTAACGAAGGTGAGTTTTTTTTCTTCCCTTATAATATTAGTTGAAAGTGTGTATGAAAGTTTGTCATTTTAACCGACTTCCAAAAAGGAGGAGATTCTCACTCGACTGTTTTTTTTTCATTTTGAATTTTCGACTGGGAGAACCGATTTTATTTTTATTTGAAAGCTGGTGCGTCCCGTGTGGTTCCATTTCATTTTGGTCCAGTTCTGACATTTATATAAAGTCCTTTTTTTTATGATACTGAGTGACGAGACGAGTGAAGTCGCTCGCCTGATGGCTCTTCACGCTTGCTCATAACAGCTCAATGCCACTCAGAATTTTGAACTTCAACAGTTCAAAACCCTGGATGGCAATGCACTGAGCTCGTCACCCCGAGATATTAGATGTCAAATCTCTGTGTGCCCTGTAATTACGCTGGAAACATTGCCCTGCAATCCGGAACACAGTAATGTTTCCACACAACTGCTTGGCGGTTGAATAACTGGCAAAAGTGTGGTACTTTCCCAGGCGGACCCCTGCGAAAGAGTCCTACCACTACATTTTAAAATTGATAATTATTTATTTAAATTTGTACTTCGAAAACACATCAAAGACGTCATGTCAAAAGATCATATTGGCCGTACAGTAGTAGTCCCTTTGCTCTAAAAGTACGGTGAGTCGCGTGCAAACAATTTGTATATTGCAATTCCAGGAGCTACCACAGCCTATCGATTGATGCTGCCGGTTGAAAGGCGTGCGTGTCGGAGTTTCACTCAAATTCAATGTAACTTTGAAATGGAAACATTGAAAACTTATATCAAAATCAAAAGTTTTGACAGAAACATTTTGATGTGAAACATCTATGGGCGATATAATTATCAACATTAAAAAAAAAACATAAAAATTACAGAACTGGAACAAATTTGACCACACGGGGAGCACCAGCTTTCAAATGAAAAAAGAATCATCAACATCAGTTCATCCAGTCCAAAATTCTGAGATGACAAACGTAAAAAAACAGTCGAATTGAGAACCTTTTTGGAAGTCGCTTAGAAATACTTTATTTTCTTTACAAGATATTGAAATAAAGCAGTCATGCTTTTGATGAAATATTCTGAGCCGCAAAATAAAGCCAATTTACCCCTTACAAGCCAACAGTGTAAATTTTTAAATTCCCAATTCCGACGTGAATCCACGATGAAACTGAGTTTTTACGGCAAATTCGATTGGGTTGAGTTTTAAAATAAAAATAGGAGTTTTATTGAACTGAAAATGTTATAAAAAATAACTAGGAACCTCAATCTACGTGACTGAAGTAGTGCTAACCCAGATCCAGTCTTCAGTATTTTTCGGAGTTGGGTGGACACGAGTTACAGATTATCAAGAGTTTGGATTGATTACGTAGAAGATAATGGGCTTGACCATTTGGATTATAATTTTTGCACGCTTTATATTCGGTTATGCGGAAACGGTACTTAGCCGAAAGGAATCCATCATCATCAGCCAGAAACCTCCACACTGACTGACATCCTGCCATCTGCATCCACCGAATGCCCGCGACTCTCACAATGTCGTCGGTCCATCTAGTGGAAGGCCTATCTACGCTGCGTCTTCCGGTTCGTGGTCTCCACTCAAGAACCTTTTTTCCCCATCGGTTATCGGTTCTTCGAGCGATGTGGCCTGCCAATTGCCACTTCAACTTGCAAATTTTAACAGCTATGTTGGTGACTCTGGTTTTTAGGCGAATATCCACGTTCCAGAAGGAATCTATAATATCAATCATAATGAAACTTTTTACTATGGAAGCAACAGTAACACTGTCATAAAAAAGCCAGTTATTCCATACAATTTTTCAAGTATGAATAAACGTTTTCTGGAACAGCTGATATTTTTTTCTTGATATCAGAGTTGCTCCCTTAGTAAAAGTTGGTCATAATGTTTGGTACTATTCGGCTTAGGACATCCTTTCCGCGTAACCCACAATAAAGCGTGCAAAAAATCCCACTAATATCCCACTTCCCACTTAATATTATAAATCTGAAAGTATCGATGGATGTTTGTTACTCAATCACGCAAGAACGGCTGAACGGATCTGGATGAAATTTGGCACAGAGATAGATTATAGTCTGGAATAGCACATAGGCTACTTTAAAAATAGCTGAACACCCGTGCGAAGCCGGGGCGGGTCGCTAGTATCATATATGTCAAAGTTTTTGATAGATGGATGGACGTTTGTTACTCAATCACACAGAAACGGCTGGATGGATATGAATGAAATTTGGAATATAAATTACTTTTGTCCTGGATTAACACATAGGCTAGTTTTCATCATCACTAATTTTCATCACCACGCAGGGCGCAGCCAATGTACCTAATCTAAACGCTCAAGCCCACAATCTTCTAGATTCTCGAGCCAAAGTAATCGAAACTGCACATAATTTTAGTACTACTCTTTATAAAAGTCATTGGTAAACGTGTGTATTATGTATTCTGTGGTGCAGGGTAAAGAATCGAACCGAGTGACGTCAGATTGTAAAGCGCACATGCTACCGCTCGGCATCAATTGATTTCCCGCACGATAAGTAACAATAATTTCATTAAAATGTTAGCACATGTGAATATCTGTTATCTTGCCTACTTCAAGATTTCTTATTTTGGTAGGTACATTACCAAAATGAGGACGTGTTTTTTTTATTTCCTTAGAGTCTAAAAAATTAAATACCTACCTCACTCTTGGTAGGGTGGCAACACGTTATTGTATTCTGAGATAAACTAGCTTAATTCTAAATTATATTAAATAACTAGTGCTGTTGCCCGCGACTTTGTATGCGTAGATTTTCATATAAACTTTCAACCCTTTTTTCCTCCCTTAATCGGGCCCTTTCGCAAAATAACATAGCCTATACTTCTGGTCATAGCTAAGCATATTCGTGAAAACTGCATTTAAATTCATCCAGTAGTTTAGGAGATGTGCGTGGACAAACAAACAAACCAACAATCAGTCAAAAATTCTAAAAAACTATCTTAACGTGTTCAGCTGCTTATTTTAAGATGCCCTGTGTGTGTGTTTTTTTTACATCTGTCTATTACAGAATTTTTCATCTCTACGTTTTTATTCTATGTACTTACTAGCTGCGCCCGCCCCGCGTGCCCCGTGCCCCGGTTTCACCCGCGTGGTGATGAAAATAGGTGATGGTGATGATGATTAAAAGTAGCCTATGTGTTAATCCAGGACTAAGCGATGTATATTCCAAATTTTATCCAAATCCATTCAGCCGTTTCTGCGTGATTGAGTAACAAACATCCATCCATCCAAACTTTCACATATATGATACTAGCTGCGCCCCGCGGTTTCACCCGCGTGATGATGAAAATCGGTGAGAATGATGAAAAGTAGTCTATGTGTCAATCCAGGACATAAGCAATGTATATTCCAAATTTCATTCATCCATCCATCCATGCATCCATCCATCCATCCATCCAAACTTTCACATATATGATATAAGTGTGATAGTGTGATAAATAAATACCTAAGTACTAAAAACTAAGTTAGTATGCTAAAGCACCGCAGTTTGTACTGGAGTTAGGACGCTACATGAGAGAAAGGGTGCGATCCCCGATTGGGTTAGTTCCTGGCCCAGCTGATTGCTCTGGCGATTCAGCGAGGGAACTTGGCCAGTGTATTGGAGATTTTCATTCAGGGTTATGTGCACGGAAGACTTAAAAAAAAAAAAAAAAAAAAACAATATACCGACTTGGACAGAACTGGACCAAATTTCAGCTTAATAAAATAAGAATCATCAAAATCGGTTCACCCAGTCGAAAGTACTGAGGTAACAAACAAAACAAAACAGTCGAATTGATAACCTCCTCCTTTTTGGAAGTCGGTAAAGAAAAAACATTCAAGCAAATAAAATTGAAACAGTTTATTCCTGATTATACATAATGTTTACCTGTACCCTTAGTACAAGATTTGATAGTTTTCGAAAACTTTTTTCGTTTTCGTTTTGATGCATACATTGCTGCGCTGAAAGCTATTCGAAACTATTTTTCGTATTTGAGTGAAGCAACCTATACTGCCGATTATTACCGATTTTAGTTCATCCGCGTTTCCGCTAGAGGCGCTTTACTAAAATGTATGGGACAATACGGAAACGAAAAAAGTTTTCGAAAACTGTCAAATCTTGTACTAAGGGTACATACTTATCATTCTGCTAATCTGCAATTGCAGATAAGTTGTTTATAATGTGTTTTAACCGACTTCCAAAAAGAAGGAGGTTATCAATTAATTAATAAAAATGTGTCGAGAACCAGTTGTCTGGATAAATCTAACATAGGTTTTAAGACAACTTACTAATTCAAAATGTAACGTACTATGTGTTTTAAATTTAAAAAAAAAAAAAAAAAAAAGACAGTTTTTTTAATGTTTGTTACCTCAGAACGTTTGACTGGGTGAAACGATTTTAATGATTCTTTTTATATTTGTAAGCTGGTGCTTTCCATTTGGTCCTATTTCAATTTGGTCCAGTTCTGATAAAGTCGTTTTTTTAAATTGGAAGATATTTATTTCATTTAGCATTTAGTCTCAGTTTTTCCCGTGACATATCCACCCTCCAGGGCCCACTTCGTCTCCTCGCCTGATTGAATTATATCTGGAAAGGGCCGTCCCTTTGACTTTTTTATTTCTTTGATTAAATCCGTTATCTAGTGCAGGGTATTAGATTCTATTGAGTGGTCTTAACGATAGCGATGAAAGGAGAGCTGCTGTACAGTTAAAAGTAGCTAAAATGTTTTGATAACAGGAAACTATATTTGTGACTGAACTACAAGACTTTGATTCACGTTTCTTCATAGTGTCGATGCCTTGAAAACGTATCACGTCCTGGGGCCTTACCCCTAGCTCGAAAAGTTGACCCGCATAGGTGTTATTTGTCTAAACGGTACCATCAACTACGATAAGCGGTAGTTATTTGATAGCCGCCAAGCTTTGTTATTTTCACGCACACACGCATAGTAAAACGGATTTTCGTTCATTCAAGTTAGACGCTTTTAAACGATGCAGCTTAAATGAGTTGGTTAATTTTACGTACCTATCAGGTACCTACTAAAAGTTGGCTCGCAAAAGTGAAGCTAGGAAGTAAGGCCCCTGTATTGCATTGCAGTTCAGAACAGTGGAATAGGCATGTGGCACATACTGAAAAAATAAATTGAATTGGCTCATTAATCTCTGAGATATTAGCGTTTAAAGTTTTAGGTGGGGATAGAGAGGGGTGCTCCATCCCTTTCTCGCAAAGCGTGTGTTAGTATAGCATTTGTATGCCGCGCCTGAGGCTTGACGTCATAGCTCAGTATAGTGCGCTTTCTGTCTAGCATGAAATTAAAATACTTATAACTTATTTATTTTTGAACTAATTTAAATTATGTTTTCGTTGATAGGCTCTATTGATGATCAGCTTTTTATGAGGTTATAAAAATATTAGTCATCATGCCTCTTGTCATCACAGAAAAGACATTAGAAGAATCGATTACACAGAAGCACAAAAGGTGGTCCTATCGCTAAAAGCAATCTCTTTCAGACAACGTTCGGATAAGTAAATTAGCACCGTCCATAATCCTTGTAGAATACGGACGGTGGTGTAGAATACGTGTAGGTATAGTAATAACATATTTATCGAAATAGACATACATACATGATATATAGAAGATGAAAAAATACACAGTAAGATATATTTCTTGCATGAATAGTTGTACATACGTGTTCGTATTGTATCACACTAATATCATAATATGTGAAAGTTTGGATGGATAGATGGATATTTGTTACTCAAATTCAGTCACTCAGAAACAGCTGGATGGATTTGGATGAAATTTGGAATATACACGGGTTATTTCCTGGATTGTACCCGGGTATGTCCTAAAACTGCGACCAGAACCACCGGAGGATGGGCAGCAGCGTCCTAATAGTACACGGTGAACGTACTGCGATCCCCAAGCCGCCTGCCAAGGGTGGGGATTATGGCAACACCCATCTCTATGAGGGAGGCCTTGTCCAACAGTGGACGTTAATTGGCTGATGATGTGTGTGTGATTTCCTGGAATAACATATAGGCTAATTTAATCGTCATCATCAGCACCGATTTTAATCGCCACGCGAATGAAACCTTGGCGCGCAGCTAGTGCAATATAAATATACAAAGTTTTAAGGGACAGTGGTACTAATAAATTGGCACGGGCTAAATAAACGTTAGTATTTTGGTCACGAGCGTCGAGCGAGCACTCTGAAAGCTCTGAATTGTTAAATAATTCGCAATGAGGCTTTATCTCGGTCCATCAAAGGAAAATATCCATTTCAACTAGAGTTTACAAGCTATTAAACTAGGCTAGGACGTAAAGCCTCACCCTGGCTATCCAATACTCTTCAGATATCGAGCACAAACATTAAATAAATTGTGTCGGTTAAACCACGGGCGATCTTTTATTTCCTATCTGTAGCCGGGAGAAAATGGTTTTCTATTAAACTTGTGAATGAAAATAGTCAAATCTATTTTTATTCGTATATAAAATGGTTGTCAAGAGCTGTAATATTAAAGATAAAACTTTCATTGAGGCAAAAAGAACTATAGGTATATATTTATATATATTTAAAAGTATTATGCAGCAAGAAAGTTAAGGCGTCTGTTACTTTTTTTGCAGGAAAACAAAAGTAACAGACGCCTTTCTTGCTACAACGAAAATGGAAGTGAGCTGGTCACGTGGCCATGTATACTGACGATAGATGGACCATAAGATCAGTAAAATGGACTGGACCATGAGGCCAGCCATGTGCCAGATGGGCAGATGAAATAATTGCGACAGCAGGAGGAAGTTGCCTAGTCACGGCTACATACAGAGAAAAGTGGAATTCTTTCGGCTTTTACTTTTAGATTAGTTTTTATTTTTAGATTATTATGAATGTATCAATTTTAGTTATTTTTTCAATCATATTTTTGTCATTATCTTTTCACTATTTTTTGTAATTTTGTATGGATTTAATTAAAGCTTTATTATTATTATTATAAAAGTATTATATATAGTTTAGCGTTTTAATCTTCTGTGTTGTATGATAATGAAGCTAGCCAAATGGCTAGCTCCATACCTTTCATTCCCTTAAAAAAATAGCATTACTTAATCTAACATGATGTCTTAAGAATAAAACACATAAAATGTTCATGGAGCAATAAAAAACTGTTGTACTAATTAAGTTAATATCTATTATTGCTTTGTTTATTGTCTCTCTGAGTTATTCGCCCTTGAAGCAAGACAAATGGTTATTAATATTGTCCAAGTTATTGGTCGCCCAAGGCTGTTTAATTTCAGCATATTTTCTTTCATGACGCATACTTTTTTGACGAAAAATATCGGTTCATTATGCTGTGTGCCTATGTCGCGAAAAGATTGCAAAACAAGTGAATCATATCAAAAACCGACTTCAAAAATTCATATGAAAAAGTAATAGGATATTTGAGGGTTGCCCTCGATTTCCCTGGGATTCCATCATCAGATCCTGACTTGGTGATAATGGGACCAAATAGGAAGTATACCTTACCGAACAAAAGTTGTTTTTTTTTTAAATAGCTCAATAGTTGGCGGAGAAATCGATAAACATATATTTAAAAAAAAAACAGTGGATAATAGAACCGTCTTCCTTTTTGAAGTCGGTTAAAATAGTTATAGAACTATTATAGATATAACATTAAGTTATTTTTTTTCATTGGGCCCTTGGGGACCGGGAGCTCACCTCAATTTCAAAAATCTTTCCGAGCGCCTGATTAACTCATCGCGTGACCAAAATGCTGGCGTGTATCTGGCTCAACGTATAAGCACTGCCATTCAATGTGGTAATGCCGCCAGCATGCTGGGTACGCTGCCAACTGATAGTGGGCTTGAGCATTTGGATTGTCTTTAGACCTTCAACGGTCTATGAGCAGTTTTACTGGTTTTTTTTTGTGTTACTTGTATTTTGTTTATTTAATAAAGGCACTTGCCCAGTTAAAAAAACATTAAGATTACATTTAAATAAACAAAAATATAAGTTTATAACATTACTAGATTTTATGACCATCAAATAAAATCTACTTCATTTTGTTTATTTCATTCCGCCTTGAGAGTTCAAGGAACTCATTATAAGTTCCCTCAAAGGAAGCAAGGGACCGAATTTATTGTGAATCTCTTCTGGTTACTATTACTTGGTATTGTAGTTTATACTGTTAAGGTTAGGGTGCATTGCAGCAGATCTACACCGACCCGACACCATTTCATGCCTTGTCTGATGTGTGACCAGCGATACGCCATGCAACACGACGTGACATTGAAATACAGATATATAGAAATGTTTATTTTGCGATAATAAAGTTTAAATTCAATAAAAATATTCCAAACTAGCCGTCCGCCCCGGCTTCGCACGAGTGTAAGCTCGGCCTTCGGCCTCGCTACAAAATATAATATAGCCTATGTCACCCGGGGATAGTATAGCTTCCCAACAGTGAAAGAATTTTTCAAATCGGTTCAGTAGTTTCGGAGCCTATTCATTACAAACATACAAACATACAAAAATAGGTACAAATCTTTCCTCTTTATAATATTAGTGTAGATATAAGTAGATACATTATCTTAAAAACCGACCCCAACTCGGCATGTTGCTGGTTGTACACAACCAGCGCTGGTATTCTGCTGGGCCCGGCAAGTGCCGTAACGCACGATACCTGTGCATGCGCGTATATATACATATAATAATAATACAATTCGAATAACAATAACAATTTCATACAAAACAACACTTATATACAGAACGACAATCAGAGACAATCAGAGACAGTCATAATTGCCTAAACTAACATTTAAAGATAGATTTCATGATACACATGTGATAAACGTAATGTTAGTGAGTAGCCTAAAACTAAATTGCACTGGTATCGTTTCTTTGACATTCCTCACCTTTTTGGTGCAAAAAAATAAAATTACTTAATTTTTTTCTAAAGCCATATCGGTGGAATATTATTCCAACACTTAGCGCGACTGATCGTCATCAGTTCAGCCTATCATGTTCCCACTGCTGGGGCACAGGCCTCTCTTCACTATGCTGGCCCAGTGCATGTTGGTGAATGTCATTTGTCTTCGAACTTTTAAGGGTCTTGAGCATACCGGTTTCCGATTACGATGTTTTACTTCACTGTTGTAGAGTGATGGCATCAAAACTGCACAGAATTTATTTTGGTATTAAATAAGTCATTGGACGATGATCGGCAGGGCCGAGGAAAAAACAAACACATCGGACATAGGACTGCAAGTCAGAAGTGAAAACTTAAGTAGTAATTCACCTATTCTACAAGAGATGGCGCTGTTTTAAAATACACGGTACAGCGTTCGGTGAAGATGACGCTAGTTCCATGATTTTTGTTCACTCAAAAAGTGCTCAGCGCGCCTAAAGAAGGTTTCACTTCAAAAACCTTTTTCTGTGTCGTAGTCTAGTAGGACGAAGCTGCTTGTACAAGTGTACTACGCTGGTCGTAGAGATGTAAAGAACGGTTAGTAGTCTGAAACACATGACACATTGATAAAGCGAAGTCCACACGTTGATGTCGGACTGGAGTAGTATGCTATAACCTTTGCTTGTTTACATTCTTCTGGCGGCTAAGTTGGTTGTTAGAGCTTTTGGGTGAAAGATAGGGAATTTAATTACGAGAACATGCAAAGGGGAATTAGACGTATTTTAAAGTTTCTAGATTTTTATTTGGCTTTTTACTTCTTGGTAATTGGCTATCTTTTGATGCATTTTAAGAGCTACACTCGGAGTTTCTTTGCGCGATAAAATCCGGAACGTAGATATTCGCCAAAGAACCAGACACACCGACATAGCTATTAAAATTTGTAAGTTGAAGTGGCAATGGGCAGGCCACATCGCTCGAAGAACTGATGACCGATGGGGAAGAAAGGTTCTTGAGTGGAGGCCACGAATTGGAAGACGCAGCGTAGGTAGGCCTCCCACTAGATGGAGCGACGAAATTGTGAGAATCACGGGCATCCAGTGGATGCAGATGGCAGGATGTCGGTCAGTGTGGAGGTTAAAGGGGGAGGCCTATTTTCAGCAGTGGACGTCTTCTGGGTGATGATGATGATACATTAGCTAACTATTCCTGCAATTCGTCTTATTTGTAAGTTACGGCAAGTCCTGTAAAGGTTTGGTTTCTTGATTTGAACGCACGACGCTGCTATATGCGTTATGCGTTGTTGTAAACTGAATGGGTA
The DNA here is from genome assembly GCA_949125355.1 of Agriopis leucophaearia. Taxonomy (NCBI): domain Eukaryota; kingdom Metazoa; phylum Arthropoda; class Insecta; order Lepidoptera; family Geometridae; genus Agriopis; species Agriopis leucophaearia. The sequence continues at coordinate 10,953,952 of OX421283.1, forward strand.
CATATTTGCTGTACTTATTAAAAACATGATTCATGCTGATGTATAAGTTTCTATAAGTTTATTATTAAAAAAAAATACCTGTATCCCAGCAGTGGGAACACGATAAACTGATACTGATCATGATGATTAAGACAGTGCCATTTCAGATACAATAGGCTATCGGGCGTGTTTACCTATCTACGCTGCGTCTTCTGGTTTGTGGCCTCCAATTAAGAACCTTTATTACCCATCGGTTATCAGATATTCAAGAGATGTGTGATCATCGCCTCTTCAACGTGCAAATTTTAATAGCTATGTCGGTGACTCTGGTTCTTCGGCGAATATCCATGTTCCATTCTATCTCGCAAAGAAACACAGCGTAGGTACACCTTCCACTAGATGAATCGACGACATTGTGAGAGTCGCGCGCAGCCAGTGGATGCAGATGGCAGGATGTCGTTCAGTGTGGCGTTCTAAGGGTAGGTCTAAATTCAACAGTGAACTTCTCTGGCTGATGATGATAATGATATGTTTACCATCTTTGACCACTATCACTTAACATTAACTCAACTTATTGAGCTGTCATACGCCTACCCTTTTAATCACAATAAATTTAAAAAGCCATTTAAAAACATTAGACACAATTCTAACGTCTAAGACCCTACATTAAACCACAAGGTGGCGGCAGACCATCGTACAGTTTTTTTCTATTACAAAATTCACCTGCGCAAAGAATGATAGGTGTGTTCCATCGAAGCCTTATTGAAGAGCAGAGGTCCCGAATCACAATAAATACAAACCTTTTTTGAAATCACCTCGAATAGATCTTGAGTACGGAGCTACACGTTTTTGTTTTCTTTCTTTATTCTCGAAAGTCACTAAGAAGAAATATACAAACAAGTACATATTGAAACTTTATAACAGAGTTCATATTCTTAAAACTGCTGAACAAATTTTCTTGAATCATAGCTCAACTCACTCACTCTTTATCAAGACACCTTTCAAACAAAATAATAATAATTGGTTCAGCCTTTCATGAGTTACGGTGCGATGCCACAAACAGACTTACAGATACACAGATACACACGTTAAACTAATAACACCCCACTTAATGCGTAGGGGGTTAATATAATCACACTCTAGATACCCACTATAATTCCGTATCAGGGATGACATGGAACAAAAATAAACACAGACAGCTGAGCAAACCTTGAACTTGAAAGTAGTTCCAAGAATACCTAGAATAGATAGAACTAGTAGACTAAAGCTTTAAGTGTCCACTAGAATTTTCATGCTGTCGTTTGACCGCAATTTCATCTGGTGTTAAGCAAATGCATTGCCGATAATCAACCTATGTTGACTCAGACGGCTTTATGACTTGAACTAACATGACAAGAACTGGGTCAACAAAACCAAAGATTGGGCTATCTGGCATAGGAAGGCAGGGAGACTCCGCCCAGCATTGGGATACTGAGGCTAGTCATAATAATAGTGGATGCCGTACCTCATACCATAGTTCAGCCCCACAAGACTATCGAGAACATTAGTCCAGAACTTTTCAATTCTATAGTGTACAATTAGTTTTGCATTATCTTTTCTACACACTCAATAATTATATTTTTTTTGTATTAGCCATGTTCATAGGCCCACCAATGGCTCTCAAAATTTCTAGGCTAGATTCAAAAGTAAAAAATAATATTTCCAGTAATAAAATGTGAAGTAGTGGGCAAGCGTAGTTCAAGAAGACAAGTGCAGAGCTAGAGTGGTGATGTGACGTCCAGAAACCCTGTGATAAAGGTATCACACATACATCACACATCATCAGCCAACTAACGTCCACTGTTGGACAAGGCCTCCATAGAGAGGGGTGTTTTCATAATGCCCACGCTTGGAAGGCGGCTTGGGGATCGCGGTACGTTCACCGGTGGTTCTGGTCGCAGTTTTAGGACATACCCGGGTCAAATAAAATAAAAAGGTATCATTTCGATAAAATTTGCGCAGGAATGATAATAAGAAAGGAGATTTATGCAGTGGATAGATTGATATTTCGACGATGATAATGATTAAGAAAGGTGTAGGATAAAATAATTTTATTAAATAAAGAATCTCAGTGAGTTAGAACCCTAACAAGCTTCACGTTTTGTTTTCCGTAGGGTGATTTCGGCCATAGTCGTTATTGACAAATCCATTCCGACCTTTCCAAGGGGCGCCATTTCCATTTTGCAAATTGCTTGACATTAGTACGTCAGCAGGATAAGCAGAGAGTTAAGTTTAGTTTATATTGTGCAGGGTTAGAAAGAACTGCTATGTTAAGCCGAAATATACACATACTCATGATGTGGGTTCGATTCCCACCTAGGACAAACATTTGTGTTTTTTTTATGATATTCGGTGATGAGACGAGAGCACTCGCTCGCCTGGTGGCTCTTCACGCTTGCCCATAACAGTTCAACGCCACTCAGAATTTTGAACTTCAACAGTTCAAAACCCTGGATGGCAATGCACTGCGCTTGTCACCCCGAGATATAAGATGTCAAATCTCTGTGTGCCCTGTAATTTCGCTGGAAACATTGCCCTTCAATCCGGAACACAGTAGTGTCTGCACACTACTGCTTGGCGGTTGAATAACTGGCAAAGGTGTGGTACTTCCCCAGGCGGACCCCTGCAAAAGAGTCCTACCACTACAAAATATTGCGTGATGAACATTTGTGTTTGTTCTATGTCTGGGTGTTAATATCTATTTAAGTATGTATTTAAAAATATATATGTATGTATATCAGTCTTTGGCAGCCATATTACAAGCTTTGCTTAGTTTGGGGTCAGATGACCACGCGTGCATTGATGTCCAAGATATTTATTTATTTATTTCAAACTAACTATCAACCATGAATACACCCTGGCTGGATGTAGGATGGCCGTCCGATAGAAAAATGTCCAGGAGGGAAATAAGGTCATTCCAATCCGATGCACACTCTTGGAAAAGTATCCGATAAAAAACCGATAGACCAGCAACTTTGCACCGTTGTTCAATTCTTTGTAGTTTAGCTTGTATTATTGATTCGTCACTGATGAGTTTCTGATGGTGGGTGGGGCAAAAAAAAACTATAGAGTAAGTAGGTTTTTTAAGAGGTGTTCTTAAAAAACCTACTTACTCTATAGTTTTTTTTTACAGTGAATATTGTAACAGTGAAACTTTCTTTTACAACTAGCTCACGAGGGTTATGGCTAAATCTTGTCGGAATTTCATTTATAAAATAACTTTTCGCTTCTGAATCTCTTTTTCTATGCACACTCATTAATACACAAGCCAAGAAGACAGTTTCTGTCGTTGACCGTAACCTATTTTGTTTCATTATTGAAGCTTGCTTTTAGAAAATTCCGAAAAAGTAGGCTTCTTCAACACGTTCTTGCTTTAGGCTCTATGAGTAGGAAGAATGGAAGAAAGGAAAACCATCCTATGAGTATTAAGTGCTGTAAGTTTGATAAAGTCTGTCACTCCAAATATCATTCCAGGGGCCAGCCAGAACAGTCAGAGTGGGGTGCTTGCCCCACCCTGTCCCAACGTGCTTATGCCCTTGTGATACATTACTACGGGTAACTGACGTCAGTCACGTTTAAGATTAAGCCGTGGCTTCACATCAAATCATCGTGTAATATGCACAAAGTGTCCACGTATAAGAGGAAATTAAGTCGTGGCTTAGTGGTTAGATTTTGTAATATTTCAATCTATAATATTTTGTTACGCTGGACAATGGCACTCCTAAGTATAATACTATGTACTAGGTGTTTGGGCTCATTTTGATCAGCACACTCTTCCGATTACTAATTTCATAAATGTTTGGTTTGAAAAAGATATTTCTAAATAATAATAAAAATTAAGTCGGTTGAAAATCGGTTTTTACTAGCATCCATCGGGCTGAATCGCGTGCTTTGGGAGAGGCCTACGTCCAGCAGTGGACTGGTATAGACTGATTATGATGATGATGATGACTAGCATCCATGCCAAAATTGCTAATTTATAAATAACTAGCCGTCCGCCCCGGCTTCGCACGAGTGTAAGCTCGGCCTTCGGCCTCGCTACAAAATATAATATAGCCTATGTCACCCGGGGATAGTGTAGCTTCCCAACAGTGAAAGAATTTTTCAAATCGGTTCAGTAGTTTCGGAGCCTATTCATTACAAACATACAAACATACAAAAATAGGTACAAATCTTTCCTCTTTATAATATTAGTGTAGATATATGGATATTTATCAAATTTTATTGTGCACTTCAGAAATTAAAAATATATATAAAAATAAAAAATAAAAATATCTGGGACATTATTGCACACATGGTCATCTGACCCCAAACTAAGCAAAGCTTGTAATATGGCTGCCAGGGACTGATATACATACATATATATTTTTAAATACATACTTAAACAGATATTTATATATTTATGAAAGCTACATTGCACAAGCGTTAATTTTTATAACAGTGTTCCAAAGTTTGTCTTCTGTGTTTTCCAGTTTATGCCACAGTATCTAAGTAGTCTAAGTACCTACATTTCCCGGGATAATGTTGCTAATGAGGGAATTGTGTACATTATTGTTACGCGGGTAATTCCGACGGATTTTACACAAATTATAGGCGCCTTTTGGGTGAAATGAACTGGGCAAAAAGAAAATTATCACAGGAATTTTCTTAAGTAAGTTTTTAACAAGGAAACTATCCGAGATAGGTATTTAATTCTACGTGGTTATTATATCTAAGTATTATAATTTTAGTATTTTTAGAGGTTAGGAGGAGGTAAAAAGAAATCTTTACGCTGATATTTTGGTGTCTGTCTGTATACCACGTTCGATTTTATCACGGAACTCTAGTTAAAAGTTATAAGATACAAATCTAGTATATCTGATTATAGTAAGGTCTGGTATTTTAAGTTTATCTAGTAAAGAGAGGTATCCTACAAAAGAAAAAATAGGCAATTTGAAACATTTCAACATAATTATTATACAGGGTTACGCATCTAAACTATACTTACCGATCGAATTAGAAATCGCGAAAAAATACTGCTTTTCCATACATTTTGTCGAGTGGTAATGACCGTTTTCTATGGAATAGCAGATTTTTTTCTTGTTTTCAGGGTTTGCCACAGCAAAAGCTATTCATAATTATAAGTATAATGACCTTTTCGGCTTAGTACAGTCTATATGCGTTACTCTATATTACAAAAAAAGTTCTGAGTTGGCACCGAACCATCTACAAGCACCTTTTATACTTTTATACTAGTATAAAAGTATGACGAATTTATTTAAAACCATCTCAAAAGTTCCAGATATATTTCTAGGCTATTAATCAACAATAATACACATATAACATCATATAAGCATGATGAATAGAGGTGTTAAACGCGAGCAGAATTTCATCCACAAACATATGATTCAAGGGTTTGAAGTCAACGGGTATTAATGGGTTATGGCCACAGGGAAGTCAGTAGGGAATCTCATGAAGTCAATTCTTATATCTTATCCGATAGGGAGGAGACTAGTCCCATATTAACTTCTAACGTCCCGATTGGGGTTTATTGTGCGTGTTATATACCTTCAATCCAACCCGACTCCTCGATATACATTATTGATGGTGCTGGAATCAGTGGCGCAGCTAGATAACCAAAGGGCCTGGTGTAAAAAAATGGGGCCCTATCTAAACTGGGTTAGGATTTATCAAGTAAAAATTTAATATAAATAATTTAAAGATACAAAGCTACTTTATCATAAGCTCTTTATTGTGCTCAAAGCTGCTTACTACATGTATGTGTATGAAGGGCAAAAATTTTGCAAGTTCAGTTTGAGGTTTGCTGATCAGGACCCAAGGGCCCCCTGAGCTTGGGGGCCTCGGTGCACGGCAACGCCTAGCCCTCGGATAGCTACGCCACTGGCTGGAATGCTAGCATAGTGTCCCAGTAGTACTTAATTAAGCGGTCGGTCAAATAAAGTGTCATACATTTTTCATTTCAGTAGGGAATCTTACCAGGTAATGTAGTTAATGTCTTAAAATGGTGTTTGTATTTTCTTGTGCCCGGTTGGCTATCTAATCTTCAGTTGAAAATATATTGCCACAAGTTAGAGCCAGTTTTAATCTAGGTGTGTTTACCACCTGTGAATTTACCGTAACCTTACACATCAGGTGAGTTGTGGTCAACCCTATACAGAACGAAAAAAAATAACATCAAAAACAAAACCTTTCACCTAACTTGCCGTTCTGCATAGAGTTCTAACTTCTTACAATTAATAGCCAGCTATAAGTAAGAAAAATTAGTTGGGGTACACCCACACAGTCATACAAGTAATGTTCTGCGTCAATTTGTAATGCTGATAGGCTGGATCCAGTGTCGAGTATTAGGGGTCGATTATAACAACTACATATACATAGCCACTCGTGTGCGTATGAAATCTCATTGCATTACCGCGTTGTCGCCTAGGCCATCAAGGGCCTTACTTAAAAACGTTACTCAAGTTGATCTACGCTTAAAATTGCTCTCTCAACTTCTCACTGACGGCAAACGTCACACGCAAAAAAGATACAGAGCAATTTTAAGTATAGATCAACTTGAGTACCGTTTTTAAGTAAGGCCCCAAGTGAGCAAAAATCATTTAGCTCAACTTCTACGAAACACGCCACCTGATTCATTATTATATCTATCTGGCTGATATCGTAAACATTGAACTGTCGTGCTTCTGATACCATTAAAAGCAAGCGTATCCTCAAAAGACATGCAGAAATCAACTATCTAGGTCAACAGACGTCCAATCTTTAATAAAGATGGGGAATGGAACCTGCCGCTGCCTTGGGACTCGTGGAAGTGACCGGGAGACTGGTGATGGCGTGATGTGCTTCGTGTACTGGAAGTATTTTTGATACAAGAAGATTCTAGTAAAGATTTCCAAAATGCACCAGTGCAACACGATTCTCTATCCGTCCTCGCCCCTGCACCCGATTAGCATCCGCTCTCAGCACGTGCGCGGCGCGCGGCGCGGCAGCTCGCAGTGCAGAGCGAGATCGAGTCGCGCACGCGCACTCTTGAATAATAGCACCAAATTTAATGCGGTTGAAACTATAATCATAATAACAGGCTTCATTTGCTCCAAATGGCTGAAATGATTTTGATTTTAAAAAAATTGTTTGAAAGGTAACTTGGTCGAGAGAGTTTTTAACTATAATTCAAGAACATCTGTTCAGCTGTGTAAATATTATTAGCTAATTAAAGATTAAAGATACAAAAGTTATAACATGAATGGGACGATAATATCATAAACATAAAAAAAAAAAAACTTGTGTGACATTTTCGCATTGCGAAAAAGCACGTAAAATAAAAATTAAAAATATATAAAAAACTACTAAGATAAAAATAAATCAAATTTAGGCCGTATTTTTAACAGTCATGGTAAGCGATGAATTAGCCTTTGCATTTGCTACTATTTCTGTTTTTGCTAGTCTATTTTGCATTTTATCCAAACAAATCAATCAGAATTTTTCATGTGAGGCATCCATCTCAGATACACCCTTCAATAGCGTTAGCAAATAGTACATTATTCAATTAGAAAATTATGTGACGCGTGACGTTGGCATTATTAGCAACGAGATCCCACTTCTGATCGATAAGCAAATTGACGAATCAGCACATCCGTCAGCGTATAAGTATCAGTCCTACTAGATTTCATTGAAAGGCACACCTTTAATACGAAAAATCCAATACTTACTCCAATTAAATATGCCAAAAGCGTATTGCAATTAAGCTGACTTCAGTTAAAAGTCCTATCTGGTATAAAAAACTGTCCGTAAAGTGTTATCTTAAGGTTATTTTACACTGATTGAACAAAAAGTTTATGTTAAATAGTTTAGAAATGACAGGGTTACATTTTTGGCCACTTTGATGGATCATATCTCACATAAAAACATCATAATCAGTCTTTCACTGTTTACTGCTGGATATTAGGTCACTCTAATGCATGTCACTGTGCTCGGTCGCCAATTCTCTGCATCCAGTTCTTACACGCCGTTTTATGCAGGTCGTCACTTCACCTGGCCGCAGGGTGTCCTACACTACGTTTACCTAAAAGTGGCATCCACTGTAGAATTTGTGTTTGTGTTGAATTACTGTGTTCGGTTGTCAGTTTTTTGGGCAAGGTGGCCGAAGAACACTACTACTTCAGCTTCAGTACTTTTAGTTCTATGTCGGATTACTTGGTTTCGAATTTTGTCCTGTATAGAAACTCCGAGACAAGGCAAGGCAAGTCATCCTACCCGTTATGACCTAAGATGCCGAGACATGGTCACTCACGGTGGGCAAAGGTGTTCCAAATGTACCCATTTGGAAACTTGCTCAGCGAGCTATGGAGAGGGCTATTCTCGGGGATTATCTACGAGATTGAATCAGAAATGAGGATATTCGCAGGCAAACGTAAGTTACTGACATAGCCCACCGGATTAGCAGTTGAACTGGAAGTGGACAGAGCACATAGCACGCAGAATATATGGTAGATGGGGCTGAAAGGTTCTATAATGGAGACCACAGACTGGTAAGCGCAGCGTAGGCCGTCCAGGCACAAAAGGGACAGACGACCCAAAAGGACCGGAAAACGCTGGATGCAGGCCGCTTCCAACCGGTCCTTTTGGAAATCGATGGAAAGGCCTATGTCCAGCAGTGGACGTGCTATAGCTGAAATGGTGATAAAGATTTAGTTTTAAAATTAAAACTAGATCATTATCTTTCTATAATCTTGCAAGTAAAATTTAATCCACTTTCCAGTGTTCGATTGAACTGAAATTTTGCATTCTTGTCAAGTTCCAATGGCAATACAATATTATGGTGATAGCGAGCTGATTTGATGATGGTGACGGTGGACAACGGCACTCCTCGATGGATAATAGTAGACTGGCAGTGTTTGGGCTTTTTTTGATCAGCACAACACTCATTTCATAAAAGCTTGGTTTGAAAAATATATTTTTCAATAAAAAAAATTATTGTACCTACAGCAAAAACCCAAAAATATTGATGTCAGTTAAAGTGTACAAGCGTTCGTAATTCAAATGATATTCCCGGGTATAAATCCAGGGAAATGCGACTCTTTCGTTCCGGGATAGAGCTAATGGGCAGTTACGGGCTCGCGCGGCTCAGTTATGACGCCTGTATGTGAGGTTTAGATGGAATGCGCTTTTTGGATTACGACTACTTACCTAACTTTTAAGCTAATCAGTTAATTGGCCAGTTAACAGCTTTATGAGAAGCCTATATCCAGCGATGGACTTATGGCTAAATGATTAATTTAATTTTTAGGGTTCCGTACCCAAACGGTAAAATAGGATCCTATTAAATTTGCTAAGCATATGCTGTCTATCCGTCTTACATTTTAACGGGTGTATATGAACCGTAACAGATAGCCAGTTGAAATTTTCAAATAATATGTAATAAATTACTTTTAAGAAATAATAATAAAGTCAAAAAGTAAAAACGAAAGGGGGCTTCCCATATATAAAACACTAGCTGCGCCCCGCGGTTTCACCCGCATGGTGATGAAAATCGGTGATGATGATGATGATGAAAAGCCTATGTGTTAATCCAGGACATAAGTAATGTATATTCCAAATTTCGTCCAAATCCATTGAGCCATTTCTGCGTTATTGAATAACAAACATCCATCCATCCTCCCATCCATCCAAACTTTATGATATTAGTGAGATTTATTAAACGTTTATTTGTACTCGTATTTGCTCTAAAAAACGGTAATATGTCCAAGCATAAAACTTGGTATGATTATAGTACATACTCAAAAGTAAAATAACAAATAATAAATAGTGGGTGAGGCAAGGTAAGCGGAGTGTTGGTCGTCCAGCTGCAAGATGAATTGTCACCATCACGGGTCCAAGCTGGAGCATAGTACAGGAACGAGGTAGATAACAGCAAGAGGCAGGTCTATACCCAGCACGGATAAGGAAGGCTGTGGATGATGATGATGATCAATTTCTTCTCGGCATGCGAGATGCAAGCAAAGGGCTTTTTGTTGATTCTTTACAAAAATTACCATACAAAATTTAAAAACCCCGAACAGTGACTCTGCTATAACTTGATGAGGAGTTGGCTATCCTGCAGATTCTAAATGATGCTGTAGCAACAAGTCTTGTTACCATGTTCTTGAATTATCATTGAAGTACAGGATACCAAGTTTCGAATTGATCAGGCCTGTGGAAGCTGCTCATATTTCTTCATCAACTAGAAAAGAGCTGATGGCCTTCACTTAAACATTTTTTTTCAAATATAGCATAGCTAAGAACACTCTTAATCTAGCCACCTCAAACAATTAAACCTAAATCAAAATCGGTTCATTCTTTTGGAAGCTAAGATGCCACATAGAGATACACAAGCAATCTGTGTCAGGAGTTAAAAATAAATATAATACATTCTACAATAATAAAATCCATTGAGACAAAGATATCGAGCACAATAGCAGGACAACACAAACTCTAAAATTGTCTTGCTATTGTTGACAATAGAACACGACGGTATTTGTTTGTCTTTGTTGGGAGTTTTAGACAAATCCTTCAAAAATAAAGAACGGGAAATCAGATAGAGACCATCTTATCAGTAGAGTGGGCCAAATGATGGCATTAGAAATTTGCTCCAGAAGGCTGACAGTTCTTTTAAGAAAAATATGACAATGGCTTTACTGTAGGTACTTACGGTATCGTTTTTATTAGCTTTTTAAACTGGAAAAAGCCATCATTAGTTAAACCAAATAACACTAACGCTTCAGAAACAGACTGATCATATACCTATTGTTAAAGGTCTAAAAACTATTATCTTTTCAAATCCAAATGCTTGCGCCCACTACTACTTGGTAGTGTACCCAGGATGGTAGCGGCATTACCACGCTGAATGGCAATGATTATACGTTGAGTCAGAAATTGGACAGCATTTTGGTTACGCGTTGCTTTAACCAGGCGACTTTTGAAAATCACTACAGTAATGAGTAAGTTTAATTTGTATGTCTTTTCCCACATTTTTCTTCTTTAATTCATTAATAGGAGATGTAGTCCGATAACCGATCGGGAAAAAAGATTCTTGAGTGGAGACCGCAAACCAGAAGACGCAGCGTAGGTAGGCCTCCCACTAGATGGACCAATGACGTTGTGAGAACCGCGCTCACCCAGTGGATGCTAATGCCAGGCTGTCGTTTAGTGTGGAGTTCTAAGGCCATATGCAGCACTGGAAGTCTTCTGGATGATGATGATTCGTTGATAGGCTTGCGTTTGACTGCCATCTCGCCTGCTGTTAAGCGATGATGCGGACTAAGATAATTGGCAACGGTAAGGTTACTCTTAACAAAACTTTTCTATTATCCTTTCTATAAGATTATTCTCTTGCTGTAGTCACGAGAACAAGATTAAAAAAAAAACTGGGTCATTATTGTACACATAGTCATCTGACCCGAAACTAAGCAAAGCTTGTTTTAATATTTATCGGGACTTATCGCGCAATATTAAATACAGGTAAAAAAATAGATACCTTAAGCAAAGCTTGTAATATGGCTGCCAGGGACTGATATACATACATATATATATTTTTAAATACATACTTAAATAGATATTAACACAGGCATAGAACAAATACTAATGTTCATCACACAAATGTTTGTTCTAGGTGGGAATCGAACCCACGCCAAGCGCCCCAAGCGCAGAAGGCAGGTTCACTACCAACTAAGCTAACGGGGCTGTCGACAAGGACCACAAATGCTTATTTCACGTTTATTCCGTACGTGTTATATACAAGATGATGCCAATTTTCGTGTCTACTGACTGAACATTCTGTGGTCTTATTACAGCTTAGTGGCAGTTATCACTTTTGGAGAGATTCTAAAATGAAAACATACTAAAATGAAAATAGTTTCATTACGGCTACGGTGAAGCAAAAAGGAGGGTTATGAGTTAACCAGTAAGTATGTTTGTATGTATGTTCATCTGTTCTCTTGTAACTTCTAAACTACTTATAATTTGACAGATGAGGTATAGTTGGTAGCGTCCTGATTTTCCGCTTGTTGTAAGCTATGTGACGTCACATTAAATTATCTATGGCGCCCTCTAGAAGCCATAGTGTCACGAAATTAAAAAAAAAATGATGCTGTGTGGGGTATTATTATTATTTTTGTAAAAAGAGCGGCAAACAAGCATGCTGTCCGCCTGATAGTAAGCAGAACCGCTGCCTATGGACACTTGCAACACTAGCGGTGTAGACGGTGCTTTGCAAGCCTAAAGAGATAGTTGTAAACACTCTTTTAGCAACGCTTCATATTGAAGCTCGGCGAGAAGACATTTGGGGGGGGGAGGATATTCCACACCTTGCAGATCCGCGGAATAAAGCAAAAACGAACGTTGTGAGATTTCCAGCTTTGCAAGACGTGGGGGTGAGATTAAATAAGTAGTAGTAGGACGTATTGAATGAAAGTGCTTATTTAGTAAGCATATTTCAATATTCGACTACATAAAAATATGTAGTCGAACTTTAGTTTTTCAATCTATATCTTGTGAAATAAAATATTTTAAATTAGGAGGTTCTAAAAAATTCGGACGAATGGAGAGACAGACAGACGGACAGAGACAGACAGACGGACGCAATTTATAAGGGTTCCTTGTCGGGCTACGGAACCCTAAAAGACTTTAGTTAGCGATGAAACGCTTTTGTTGTCGCCATAACTCATATTTTGCTCAAGTTTTGTGTCTATTGGAGAGTTGTGCCATCTTGGGATGGCACAACTCTCCACTACAAAACTCTCTTCTACAAAAAAAACACGCAAAAATACGGTTGTATAGCAAAACTACACCCACCCAGACTTTTGTTTAGTCTGATATATACAATAACTTAACCACGAACCAGAAGACGCAGAACCGGCAACCTGCATCCAGTGGATGCAGATGGCAGGATGTCGTTCAGTGTGGACGTTAAAGAGGGAGAGGCCTATGTTCAGCAGTGGAAGTGTTAAGGCTGATGTTGATGATGATAATGATACAATAACAATGTTTTTAATATTTCACTATACCTATACTAATACCAGCTACATACATTCTTACGTTCAGAAACTTACCAAAAGTCACAAAAATTTATGGTTATTGCTAAAGATGAGTAACATTGTATATTTACGTTGTATATTTTAACTGTTTTATATATTTTTTTGTATTATTTTGTATGTAGAATAGACTTGTTTATGGTAATTTTTTTTACCAAAGGATTTCTAAAACTGGCTTTTAAACCAAATTTTGATTAGAAATCAGTAATCTGTTTATTTACGTTTTTACATATTTTGATAATATTTCATCTGGCTATCTATTACGGTTCCAAAGATACAGCCGTTTAAAGGTAGGACGTACGGACAGACATACAGACAGAAAGTGTAGGCTCAGTAATAGGGTACGGAACCCTAAAAAGTTACCCTGTATCTGAACCAAAATTAGGTAACATGTAGTCTGTGTTTGGGTCTAACTTCTGCGAAAACCTTTTTTTTTAAGTGACGAGACGAGCGAAGTCGCTCGCCTGCTGGCTCTTCACGCTTGCCCATAACAGCTCAACGCCACTCAGAATTTTGAACTTCAACAGTTCAAAACCCTGGATGGCAATGCACTGCGCTCGTCACCCCGAGATATAAGATGTCAAATCTCTGTGTGCCCTGTAATTTCGCTGGAATCATTGCTCTTCAATCCGGAACACAGTAGTGTTTGCACACTACTTCTTGGCGGTTGAATAATTGGCAAAGGTGTGGTACTACCCCAGGCGGACCCCTGCAAAAGAGTCCTACCACTACAAGACTGAGCATTTTATGCCGTAATGTTTTATTAGGTAGGTATTTTTTTCGGAGTAAGTCTTCAGCACTCAACTTGAGAATAATCTACAAAGTAAGCGCCCATAACTGAAAGCGGTGCAGTAAAACTTGGATATATAAACTAAAGACAGCTAAGTGTTTTTCGCTATAAACTTGAACTGAGTTTAAATATAAAAGCTAATATCGATATATCACTGAACATAGTGGGGAAAGAATAGTGCTGAAGATAGAGATGAGAAAATGTAATTAGCCGAACAATTTTATGCTGGATATCATTATAATATATTGTATTTTTCGCTGTGTAATAAAGAGATATTGAATTGTATAATATTACAAATTTCTGATAATTATTATTTTTGAGATGCATTTTTTTAGATAAAAATTATTATTTTTCTTTTAAAATTAAGACAGGTAAAATTTCAATGATTTCGTGTATAATATTCGATATACCTGTTCTAGTAAAATTCCTGATGAGGATACAAGTGTGTAATGACTCATATAATATTTATAGGGTTTTAAGACCGTAAATGATAAGTAAAAAACAATTTTTTTTAACCAATCATTTTTCATTTTTAACCAACTAAAGGAGGAGATTATCAATTTGAATGTATGTTTTTAATATAAATTGTAACCATCGAGAAACGGAATTTAGGCAACGCGGTTAACAGTCTAGCGGATCACAATAAAAAAGAACAAGAAAAGTTTGCCTGTAATTTTATTTTATTAGTGAAAGGATGAGTAAATCTCCGCATCTCAGACACGAAAAACAGACGTGACGTTATCATTCGACCAATATAGTTTGTAAAAATCTATAATTTAACTCGTCCATGAATCTGCATTATTTTGGCCGGCTGGTCGGACATCATTTCCCATCTCTAAAAAGACAGCTTCCAATATCAAAAGGGACGTTATTCGAGATTTATATGGCGAAGATAAAACCCATTGGCTCCGCGAAAGGGTATTTCGCATTCGACTTGAGATAGAAAGGGTTTCGATAGTTTCGGTATTTTAGGAACATTTTAAGAACTTCTTTATTTTGCGGTTCTGGTGATAACTTCCTCTATTGTCGGCTTTCAAAAGATAGCTTTCCATTTAGTGTAGTAAAATTTTATACTTTGTTGTCATTTTGAAAAAAGCTTGTCTTGAATTTCTTGATACCATCTCAGAAGATATACAAACGCAATACGATAAAATTAAAAAGAGCATCCAGACAGCGAGCCAAAAGATACATCCAACGAAATCTAAATCAGCAAAATTAACGACTGCCACAAAGAAACTCATCGATAAAAGACAGGACTTAGAATACAAAAAGATAGACAAAGAAGTTAAACGGAACATCCGCAAAGACCTTAGGAACTACAACACACAGTTAGTTGTTACAGCTTTAAACAAAAACCGGTCTCTCAAATCAGCTATCAATGGTGCGGAAAAAAGCCAATCCACAATCACAGCACTTAAAGACGGCAATGGTGTAAGGCAGGAAGACAGGAATACAGAACTGCAAATCTGCACACAGTTCTACAAAAACCTTTATTCCAATAATGCATCAATATACCAACTGAAGAAACATACACTAGTTCAGATAATATCCCGTACATAACTACTGGCTATTTGAGAAAGAAACGGTTAAACTTCAACAATTTCAGTCCCTGATTTCGATGGTGACTGAGCGGTAGCATATGAAGCGTAACAATCTGACAGTACACAGTTCGATTCTCGGCTCAACACCAATGACTTTAATTTAGTACTTAAATAAATAATCTGTTTCGATGACATCGCTCAAAAACGGTGAAGGATAACATCTGGAGGAAATCGGTATGTCCAAGAACCTTAAAAGTTCAAAGACCCATGAAATTCGCCAACGTGCACTAGGCCAGCGTTGTGGATTAGGACCCCTCTCTATAAGAGAAGGCATGTGTCCCAGCGTTGGAAAATGATAGGCTGAAATGATGATGATGGTAATTTAATTAATGCCCGTGATTTTTTATATATACATTTATTTATCTTTCTCTTCATTTACAGTATACATTTTCGTCCAACAAAGTTCCAGAGCACACCAGGACACATCAAACAATCCCCCAGAGTCAGTGCAAGCCAAAATTTGCTCGAGTGTTTGCCGTTTCAAGACAAATATTTGATCAATGTTGTCAGACTGTCGCATTACTGAATTAGACCAACTAACTGGCCTTCCAACTAACCTTTGATAATATACAGTCATGTAATAAGCTGCACGCCGTGGTTTCACCCGCTTTATATCCGGAATAAAATTAGCCTAAGTAAATTTGCCGTATAAAATCAGATAACCGCCAGTAAAAAATAAAAACAATGCCATCTCCTTAATAGTGACAGCAACCTCCTTTGACTTAAATGCATTTATACATAATAGAGAATAATAAAAACATAGAGAAATAAATCTATAATTGCTAGATATCAAAAATATAATTACACAGGCTGTATTTAAATAAGTAGCTGAACACGGTTTTTATAATTTTTGCCTGTATGTTTGCCCACGCCCATCTCTTTAACCACTGGACGGATTTAAATGCGGTTTTCACGAATATGCTAAGCTATAACCAGATTGAATTATAGGCTATGTTATTTGGCGCAAAGGCCCGATTAAGGAAGAAATAAAGGGGTTGAAAGTTTATATGAAAATCTACATACGAAGTCGCGGGCATCAGCACTAGTAATATAATATATGTGTGTGTTGTGTGTATGTTTTATCTAATGTTGTATGTCAACGTATAGACTTAAATTTTTGTTCTCGTTTTTTCTAGGTGAAATAGGTAACTCAGAACGAAAAAATGAAACTAAAAAAATCCGATTGATATCAAACTTCACAAGATCACTCGCTAGGTTAATTCCAAGATTGCCTAAAAATTTCATCAAAATCGGTCTAGCCTTTTTGGAGTATGTAGGGAACATAACATACATACTCAAATCACCTTTTATCTAAACTGTCTACATGATATGAAACATCCTTCCCCTAAAGGTCTTCCCGCCAAGCTTCAACATGGAACGTAGAAAAGGTCTCTAATCATCTTTCCGGGCTGGCAAAGCATCGAAAACTCCGCTAGTGTTGCAGGTGTCATAAGCGGCAATTACCGCTTACCATCAGGCTGATTGCATGCTCTTTGTTCCTACTAAACTCCTTAGCAAATGAAAGCGTAATCAGTAAATTTTAACTACCTAAACAGCTCAACTCTGAGCAAAAACCCATTCATGAATAACATTGTTACGTTTGTCTCTCTATTATTACTTATCTAAACACTGTTTTAAACTATCACGGTTGTTCACTAAATTTATATGATTATTTACGGGATATTTACCGTGGTAAGGTTGTGGAAGGAGCTCCCGATATTTCGGCGCAGTTACATGCACCATGTTCACGGGAAGACAACCGCGACGACGGGGAGCTCCTTTCACAACCTTACCACGGTAAATATCCCGTAAATAATCATATAACTTTATTACTTATCTAGTTTCACAAATATAAATTCTCTCTAGAAGTAACACAATAGCTAGGCCAAGATAAAGCAGTAATATTACTGCAAAATCAGACATGAAAGTACACTTTCAATTCACAACATGCAATAGAAAATTCAACTTTATTCTAATTTCAACCTCTATTGAAAGCTTCTTCAATAGAAAGTCGTACAGATGTTTGCGAGAGACGAATAGCACCATCTAAGGAACGGTTTAGAACTAATCGAGTTATTACAATTCAGCTTTTGACTGTACTGAGCTTTGAAGCCCCGTTTAGTACAGTACAGTCACGTGCACAAATAATTGTTGAAATAAAAATCCAGACAGGGGTGACTAACTTCTCACCCCTGTCTGGATTTTTAAACTTCTGAGTCTGGACCGTAAACTTTAGCAAGTCTGACAATTTTTTACAGGATTCATATCGGACAATATGCATCGGAGCTACATGACCTTATCCTGCCATCTCCTTTCTTCTAAAGGACAAGTAGGAAGTCGGTTCCCTACCACGCGCATATTTTGGATTTTCCTTGGATAAGTATCAAATGATTTGATTCTACATACGTTTCTAATCCGTACCGCCAAGGATTGGAACAACCTGCCGGCTTCCTTGTTTCTTGAGGGGTATAATCTGGGTCTTTTAAAGGTCAGAGTGAATAGGTATCAGAAAATACCTATTTTATTGAAGCAGCCAGACATAGAAATGTCTGCCTGCTTCATCTTCGACCAAATCGTCACTTACCAACAGGCGAGCTGGTAGTCAAATGCGGATTTATACGCGAAAAAAACGAGAAAAAAGCTATTACTGGCCATTACGAATGTTACATTTAAATTAAGTATTTTTATCATACTCAGAACACTTTATTACGATGGCCTATCGCAATTTTTTTTTATCCAACTGACTAAAACGAGGGTATTTTACCTCTTATAGTAAAAAGCTAGAATAATCGAAAAATTATTTTATAAAAAAATTGCGTGAATCATAGAGAAGGTCACTTATACCGAAAAATTTAGGGATGGGTAAGTAACTTAGATCAAGTAAATAGGTAGACCTAGGGGTGTATTAATCTTACCTTGAGCTTTGTCTCGCTATTTTGGCTAATGAAAAAGCAAGACAAAATTCAATGAATATCAATTCAAACATTTCCATATAAAATTAAAATGTTTTTGAGATTATGGTACGCCCCCAGTAGTTACGTGTAGAGACTTGATTATGGTAAGGTTGTACATAATTTAATTTATTATAGGATTTTAAAATACTTGTTTTATTAAAATTTTAATTTAAGCTTACGACTTTCGGAAAAGAGCTCGCATAATCAATATATAAATAAATAATCAATATTTTAAACACTTTTTTAAACTATCACGGTTGTTCACTAAATTTATATGATTATTCACGGGATATTTACCGTGGTAAGGTTGTGGAAGGAGCTCCCGATATGGATAGGTCTTCCCGTGAACATGGTACTGAACTGCGCCGTGAATTGCGCCGAAATATCGGGAGCTCCTTCCACAACCTTACCACGGTTAATATCCCGCAAATAATAATATAAATTTATGAATATTTTAGTAATTTAGATCTTTATCATTGTATAAAGTAAAATAAACTCATACCAACACGCTTATAAGTTATCCGTACCGTCGTGGGTAAAAACGAATCAGAATTAGCACAACTACATTAATATTTAAAACGTATGAATAATTATGGACGTGACAGTACCAATTTAATACAGATTAGAGCCCTATCTACTTTTAGACTAATTCGGTCACTAATTACTTTGGATACTAAATTACTAATTAGGTGGCTGAACATACAGTAAAACCAATCAAGTTAAGCGATAAAGGTATCTAGGTATCTTCAAAGCTAGAGTGAATAGATTTCTTTTAGATCAACGTGTTCCTTTCTCGGCCACTCCGTCGCTTGCCATCAGGCGAGTTGAAGGATTAACGTAGATATATATTCTACAATATCTATAAATACGTTCGTACGGGATGGCACACGATCGTGATCACAATCCAAATCACGAACGGACTCCACAATAAGCCAGATGTTAGCTAAACATGTTTTGTTAATTTATTTTGTTAGATTTTAGCAGTGGTGTATTTTAAGATTCAACGCCCTGGGCCTGCAAGGTTCGCCGCCCCATAAATTAACGAAAAAGTACAAACTTTTAATCTACACTATCTACACTAATATTATCATCATCATAAACAACCAGAAGATGTCCACTGATGAACATAGGCCTCCGCCTTTAACCACCATATAGCCTGCCGCCCCGGGCCATGGCCCTTTTGACCCTAGGGTAAATACGCCCCTGATTTTAGACTTAAGATAGGCTTAAGACATAAATCTCCGTTGTTTGTCTGAATACTGAGCTAATGTTAAACACCGCGCCTACTTCGTGTTAGAGTCCAATCAAAGTTTGCAAGTCACTGACTCAACTCCATTGTCATCCAACAAAACCAGAAAAGGTCATAATCAAGCAAATGATATTACCACGGGGACCCTTGCAAACGAATTACGTAAAACCATTGGCTTGGTGAAAGGTATAGAAGGTAGCGGGGATTATTTACTTCGTTGTGGGACAGGGCTACGCGGAAAGGGTGAACTAAGCCGAAAGGGTTTAAAAACGTATTATTATAAACGTCTTTTACTACAGGGCTAACCATGAAATTGCGATAGAATTCAGCTGTCCATAGAAAACGGGAGTTCAAACTTGACAATATGTATGTAATGATATTATTTCACGATTACAGGGTTGGTTCCTCAGTAAAAGTTGTTCATTATGATGCTTACGAGTATATCGGACCCTTTTGGCTTAGTACACTTTTTCTGTGAAACCCTGTAGATTGTCAAGAAAAAGAATTATACTTAAGGATGGTTAAGAATTCTTATATTCGATATGACTAGGTTTGAGGGAATTTATTATTATTTCATTAATAAGACGTAATGAACCGGAAATGGAGGTTCACCGTTCACCGGAGGTGACCCGGGTATGTCCTAAAACTGCGACCAGAAACCGCCAGAGGATGGGCAGCAGCATCCTCCTACTTCATGATGGTAACTCTGCGATCCCCAAGCCGCCTGCCAAGCGTAGGGATTATGGCAACCCCCCCCCCCCCCCCCCTAATGAGAGACACAATAAAATTACGGCCCCTAGTCCCCGGCAGCTCTACTATCCCTGGCCAAGGTAGCGGGCCAGGTAACGGTGGAGCAAGGGGTGCTAAGAATCTCCGGAAGTTGCCCCGCTACCACCCCCAACACATAATATTAGAACACTGAGGACTGACGAGAAGATTGTTGAGCTGGAGGAAGAATTGAGCAAAATACGATGGGACATCATAGGACTATCTGAAATCCGACGAGAGAGACAGGATACGATAGTTCTGGATTCCGATAACATGCTCTTCTTCCGGGAAGGAGAACGAAAGTCCCAGGGTGGTGTAGGTTATCTCGTCCGCAGGTCACTCATCAACAACGTGGTTAAGATCGATAGTGTGTCGAGCAGGGTAGCATACCTTATACTCAGAATAACCGATCGTTATTCGCTGAAGGTCATACAGGTATATGCGCCAACCTCGACATACCCTGGCGATGAAGTAGAGGCATTGAGGAGATATCTGAAGCCATACATACCTCCGAAACATACTTCTCCGTTGTTATGGGTGACTTTAACGCTAAGGTGGGCACACGGAATGTCGATGAGTTAAGAGTAGGGTCATATGGGTATGGACAGCGGAATCCGAGGGGCCAGCGACTGGTTGACATCATGGAGAAGGAGGAACTCTATTTGATGAACTCCTTCTTTCAGAAGCGACCATTCAGGAAGTGGACGTGGATGAGCCCCGATGGTTCGACCAAAAATGAGAGCGACTTCATCAGGACGACGAAGAAGCGAATATTTAATGATGTCTCCGTGATCAGCAATGTGAAAACCGGTAGCGATCACCGTATTGTCAGAGGCACATTAAATATCAACATCAAGCTCGAGAGGTCGCGTCTGGTGAAGTCCACGCTCCGTCCTGGTCATGCCTAAATCCAAAACACCGAAGACTTCCAACTCAAACTGCACAATCGCTTCCAGGGCCTAACTGAAAGCGGAACTGTGGACGAACTAAACAATGGGCTGGTGGAAACTGTCCAAGCAGTGGGGTCCAAGTTCTTTAAGACCCCACGCCGAAAAAGACCTAAGAAGCTCTCAAACGAAACCATTAAGTTAATGGAAGACCGGACCGAGATGAGACTGCAATCTTCAGCTGATATGTCGGAATATGGCAAACTTAATAGACGGATCTCGAAATCGGTGCGACACGATCTGCGTTCCTATAATACAAGATGTATTAGGGACGCAATTGAACGGAACCAAGGCTTGAAAGTGTTCGCAAAGAATTCGTTTATTGGGAAAAGCCAAATGACGAAGCTGAAGATCGAGGATGGCAGTACCATTTCGTCAAAGCCAGAGATTCTGAGAGAGCTCGAGAGGTTTTACGGACAGTTGTACACCTCGACACGACATCCCATTGTCAGTACAGCTCAGGAAAAGAGAGCTAAACTAACCCGACACTACACTGAGGACATCCCAGACATCAGCTTGTACGAGATTAGAATGGCTCTGAAACAGCTTAAGAACAACAAGGCGCCGGGTGATGACGGAATCACGATAGAACTACTGAGAGCGGGTGGAAAACCGGTACTTTTAGTCCTCCAGAAGTTGTTTAATTCCGTCATACTTGAAGGCACTACGCCTGAAGCATGGCACAGGAGTGTGGTGGTGCTCTTCTTCAAAAAAGGTGACAACACTTTATTGAAGAATTATAGACCCATCTCACTTTTTTTGAAAGTTTTGAAAAATTTTGTATTGATAACCTTCTCATTTTTGGAAGTCGGTTAAAAATACTCATTTTGTTTAAATAATATACCTGTTAGTCTTTTCCAACTGTCGCTCCGCTTATGACTCGGGCCACAGCGATAAGTCTCGCGACATCATTATCTGCCCAACACAACCGTGAGATTAGGGCGGTCGGTTTCATTATACTTTTCCGAGGGATTTCCTCCGAACGCGGCCGGATCCTGAAATTAATGTCCTCTGTGTCTGATGGCGAGAGGAGAGATCCGGGAATTGATTGGGAATTGTATTTCCTGATGAAATGAGGACTACACTTTAGTGAGTCCTAGATTTTGTGATATTTTATGCCACAGAAAAAAATATTTCCGTGATTGTATTAACAAGTTATGTTGCGTTGACAACTTATGTTGTTATATTATGTTGTGTAGTATACATTTTTAACCGACTTTCAAAAAGGAGGTTTTATTTAAATTACACGGGAATTACTCACGTAAGATTAGGCCAGATACTCCGACTATAGCAAAGCGAAACGCAGCCGCGTGCGCGCATTCACCTTGATAAAAACCGCCGAATGCGGTTGAAATTATAGTCAGAGTATCCGGCCTAATCTTACGTGAGTAATTCCCGTGTAATATAAATAAAATGTGTGAAAACCACGTCAGTTTCCATAATAAAGAAGGAGGTTCTTCATTCGACTATTTTTTTTTGTAATGTTTGTTACCTCAGAACTTTCGACTGGGTGAAC
The DNA here is from genome assembly GCA_949125355.1 of Agriopis leucophaearia. Lineage (NCBI taxonomy): Eukaryota > Metazoa > Arthropoda > Insecta > Lepidoptera > Geometridae > Agriopis > Agriopis leucophaearia. The sequence goes on from OX421283.1 coordinate 10,976,859, forward strand.
CACAGAAAAGAAACGAAAAAAATTCTCACTTCAGTGGGGTGAACCGATTTTGATGATTCTTTTTTTATTTGAAAGCTGGTGCCCATGTGGCCCAATTTGGTGCAGTTCTGTCATTTTTATGAAGTCTGTTTTTTATATAGATAATTATTTTTTGCCTCGATTGATAAAATATTTCCGTGATTATATTGACAGTTTCATTATGTTGAGTTGTATTCATTTGATAATAGAAAAACATATTCGTGATCGTATTGATTAATTAGTACTTGAGACTACCACGGTTGTTCACTACAGTTATAATGTGATATTTACCGTGATAAGGTTGTTGGTGCAACTCTAAATTAAGCTCGTATTAAAATGTTTTAGGTACTATTAGTATGAATATATTTATCTTCACGGGTCTAGCCTGGACATTTGGTGGGCATCGGTGGAGCCAGAGTCAACATCAAGAGGCCCGTTTTAACATAACATTATGGAATGTGTATAAAATGGAATATGAAACTATTGTAAAGTATAGGATTAAAAAAGTCTGGGTTATTGTGGTGAACATTAGTATGAATTATTATGTGAATATAAGTATCACATTATTCACAATTGCACGCCCCGCCTTCTACCTCCTTTATGAATCCTCTCCATTCTAAATTGCTTGGAAGAGATCGCTCCTAGCGATAAGGTCGCAGATTGTTGCGCTATTTTTTTAACCTCATTGTGTGAACAATAAATATTTATCTATAATATATATAGGTACGTACTAAATAACTAATTAGTGCAGGGCCGAGATTCGAACTGGTTACCGTCAGATTGTACAAGGTAAGTACATGCTACCGCTCGGTTACCATCGCTAAATCCTATCGTTTTACCTCAAAGACTTTTAAAGGCACATTTTACTCCTGAAGCTATTCCTTTCTTATCATTACCAGTAGGTCCAATAAATAAGAAGCTTTCTAGTCTAGGGCAAGCCTCTTAATCCTACGTTGAGTAAGTGAAACCTTCAATTGCCATTGTTCCAGACCGAAAGCTCTTTTGATCGACTTTAATCGGAGTTAAGTATTGATTAAGTCAAGACACTATAAGGGGATAGCGGGATTAAGAGAATGCTTTTAATTGAACTCCACTATTCATTACGTTTTGTTATATCATCATCATCATTTCAGCCATAGGACGTCCACTGCTGGACATAGGCATCCCCCATCGATTTCCAAAAGGGTTGGTTGGAAGCAGCCTGCATCCAGCGTTTTCTTGCTGTAATTTTTTAGGTCGTCTGTCCATCTTGTGAGTGGACGTCCCACGCTGCGCTTTTAGTCAAGGCCTTTTTTTTCGGGAGGAAAATCTTCCAAAGATACCCGGCTGCTGCGTTGGGGTGCAGCCAGGTTATGTAGGATTACACCCACTAAAACCCCCCCGGTGACTAGCCTATGTGCTTGACAAGAGGGCTACGGAACCTATGTGCTTAACAAGAGGGCTCCGCCGGGATCTCCAGAGGAACGCACTGGAGCCCTCAGCATTGCGCTACGGCTCCTCCCGAGACAACTGCGAGTTGTCTCAGCCCCTCCACTCGCGACGACGTTGCTCACACAACGTTGTTGTTCTCTCCCCAGGATACGCTTAAGTGGATGATCAAAGCCTCAACATTGCCAATCCCGAGCCCGGAGGTCCCTTTTTAGTAGCCTCTTACTACAGGCAGGGGGCACCAGTGCCGTATTCTATTACCCCAGCACCAGGGCTAGGTCTATTTTCAGCAGGGGACGTCTTCTGGCTGATATTATCATAAGGACATCGTTATTTCAAATCTTGTTACGATAATTTTATACCTTTCATTAGAATAAGGTTTCAAATATATTTTTTACCTCTATATATTTAATCAGTTTTATGTACATAGGTATATAAAATTAAGCAAACAAAAAAAAAGCCTTTGATAATACACTTAAACTAAAAATCAAAAACAAGATGATGTCCGTGTGGTAAAGTACCAAGCACGCTGGCTGCATTCCCGCGTTCAATTGCCAAAGAAATTATCTGCGCTAAGAATGAGCCAGATCTGTTATCACCAGCGGCGTCGACTAAATGTGGCGAAATTTGTTTAAAAAACTTTTTGGTACATGGACCTCATGGACCATTTTATTTTACCTCTTATACACATCGCAAATTGTTGGCGCCTGTACTAATATTGTATTAAACTTGCTTTGAGTTACGATGACAGGAGTTTCCGGGGGGCCTACTCCGAACTTTCAGTTTTTTTAAGGCTTTTCCTCTCGCTGTTTGAAACCACGGTCACAGCTAGTAAATATTATACAAATATTTACTAGCTGCGACCGTGGTTTCACCCTTATGAATATTTCCTCAGCAACAGCACATTTTTTCTTTACATTTAAAAACATTTCACCGTTGACCACATCAACAACATCAAGAGAGAATAAGTCACAAACATCAACATCAAGTAAGATCAATTTAGATGGCAGTCAAACGCAAACCTATTTTCTTCTTTTAAGAAAAAACATAAAAACAGTGAGAATTAGCTGAGTCAAAGCTTGGGATTCAGTTATTTAAGAAGTATGTTTTTTAGGGTCAGCTACAAGCTTTTATACGTTACCATATCATCACTTCACTATATATGTAAAATTTCCATGTCACAATGTTAGTTACCGTACTCCTCCGAAACGGCTTTACCGATTTTTACCAAATTTTATATGCTTATTCAGTAGGTCTGAGAATCGGCTACTATCTATTTTCCATACCCCTTCACCGATTTTCATCACCACGCGGGTGAAACCGCGGGGCGCAGCTAGTAATCTCTAAAAAGAAAGTTAAATTGCAAACTTTTCCTTGTCTTTTTATATGATTGTTAGAAAGTTCGTTGTATGCTTTTTTACCGACTTCCAGAAAGGAGGAGGAGGTACTATGTTCGTCTGTATGTTTTTTTTGTATGTTCATCGATATTTTCGCCAATTGTGAACCGATTGAAAAAAAGTTTTTTTTTTTTATTATTATGCAAAAGGCTTGCGCTTTACCGCCACCCCAGATGTGGTCTACTATGGAGCACGCTTGCCTACACGACACCAATTCACTCGCGATTTGAAGACAACCAGATATTATAATTTAAAAAAGAATGAAAGAGTTTATGGTAGGCCTCCTGCTTCCTACGAGTTTATTTCGAGAAACAATTTTAATTAGCTAGCTTTCGACGATGTAAAGCGAACATGAAAAGTTTAGGAACTTTAGCGGGGCAAACTGACACGTTGGTAAGTCATACATAACATAGACAGCACATAATTATTATGTGCTTAAGCCGAGATCATAGCCCGCAGCTATCTACCTCACGCATTTTAATATTTTTTGAAGACTTGAAAATAGCTGAGGGTTGCTTAATGTTGCCAAAGATGACATTATGGTACTGAGACGTAGTCCTTAACTGCTGGTTTTTTGGAAAGGCTCAGAGTTGCACAGCGGGCAATGGAGAGAGCTATGAACGGATTTTCTTCGCGTGATACAGTCCGGAACGAGGATATTTGCCGAAGAACCAGAGTCACCGAGATAGCTATAAATAGATAAACAATTTTATTGATAAAAGTGTGCATAGTTATAAGTCAGTTTAAAGAATTTCTTGTAAAATAATAATAAAAATAATTCCAATTAATTAATTCATTAATCATTACTCAATTATTACATTGCGTCCGTAGTTATTTAAATAACATTTCCTTTCACTTTTAAAAAAGTCGTCTATGGAGGAAAAAGTTCTTTCAACGAGCCAGTTTTTTAATTTAATTTTAAATATATTGTCACTGGCGGTACTCGTGACATCCTAATTGCATCATCATCGTATTAAAATTTGCAAGTTGAAAAGGCATTGGGCAGGCCACGTATCGCTCGAAGAACTGATAATTGATGGGGAAGAATGGTTCTTGAGTGGAGACCACGAACCGGAAGACGCAGCGTAGGTAGGCCTCCCACTAGATGGACTGTCGACATCGTGAGAGTCGCGGGCATTCAGTGGATGCAGATGACAGGTTGTCATTCAGTGTGGAAAAATCTACTGACCCATAGAAAACGGTCTTTGACACTCGACAAAAGTATGGAACAACATATTTTTTCCCCCCGATTTTTGGGGTGTTTTTATTTATCGCGAATAAGTCCGCGTTTCACTACCAACTTGCCTATTGGTAAACGACGATGAGTTCAAAGATGAAGCATGCAGACCTAGAAGATATCTATTCACTATGGCCTTGAATCATCATAGAGGGAAAGGTAGAAGGAAAGAGAGGACCGGGAAGAGCATGAGTATTCGTAGACCAAATAAAAGAGAAGGCAAATGTCATGTCTTACAGGGAGGTGAAAACACTCGCAGAAGGCCGTCAAGCCTGGAAATTACTCCACCGACAAGAGCTACCCTCTTAAATGTTGAATGAATGAATGGCCTTGGAAAGGCCCATATTAACAGTTGTTCATAATGATGAGTATAATGACCCCCTTTCGGCTTAGTGCAGTCTATATGCGAAACCCTGTATAAATTCAAGACAATCCGTCTCTCTACAATTAGTCAAAACAGAACTGGTTTTTAAAACAAAAATTAGTTAAATGAATATTCTGTTCGGAACTACCACAATGATGTCAATTTCAAACTAACCAGCGATGAATATGTATTACACAAATTGACTTACAAATTTACATGAAACTGCTTGATTTAAGTCCGTCGGTAAATTGCAAATCAGACTAATAATATAAATGCGGAAGTTTGAGTGTGTGTATTTTTGTTTAGGAATAGGCTTGCGTTTGACCGCCAACTCGCCTGATGTGCGGTCTACGATGGAGCACGCTTGCCTAGAAGAAACCAATTCACTCGTGATTTGAAGACACCCAGATTGTAACTACCGTTCCACAGACTAGCAGTTGCAGTGTGTGTGTGTATAAATGTGTGTGTGCGTGTGTGTGTGTGTTTGTTATTTCTTCACGCTGAAATGGCTGGTCAGATTTGGATAAAATGTCGAATATAGATAGCTTATGTCCGGGATTAATCACAGCCTACTTTTCATCATCTTCATAATCACAATTTTTCATCACCATGAGGTTAAAACTGCGGGTCGCAGCTAGTGTCTCTATAAATTTTGCTGTGGAAGGTTTATGCGGAAGTTTAAGGGATTCCAGGGTGATGATGGCGTTGATTAACGAATGCGTTACTTGTACAACTTTTAGATTAACGCTAACACCATTTTCAACATTTTAAAACGTTTTTTAAAGTCGTGAAAAGCGTAAAAACCGGATGTTTGTAAAATCTGTTGTAGGTATATTAGCTGCGCCCCGCGGTTTCACTCCTTGGTGATGAAAAATTATGATGATGATGCAAAATACTTCACAACTAATTCTCATACCTACCAAATATACTTACATAAAAAAAAATCGGTTGAGCAGTTTCGGAGGCGTGTGACCAAAAAAACCGTGACACGAGATTTTTATATATATATTTTATAGGTGTTTATTTCTTGGGGTGCTATTAAAATTCACAAGTTGTAGTGGCAATGGGCAGGCCACATCACTCGAAGAACCGACAACCGATAGGGAAGAAAGGTTCTTGAGTGGAGACCACGAACTGGAAGCCGCAACGTAGGTAAGCCTCCCACTAGATGTACCGATGACATTGTGAGAGTCGCGGGCATCCAGTGGATTCAGATAGCAGGATGTCGTTCAGTGTGGAGGTTAAAGGGGGAGGCCTATGCTCAGCATTGGACGTCTTCTGGGTGATGATGATAATGAGGGTGTATTTATTTTTAAGTACTTAGTATTAGCTTATAGTTTTCGTTAATTTGAAATGGTACGTTAATAAGCAGGTTTTACAAGTGGATCACATTAAAAACGACTTCAAAATATATGAAAAACGTTATAAGTGCCTATAAAGTTTGAGGGTTGCCCTGGAATCCCATCATCAGATCCTTTGGTGACAACGGGACCAAATTGGAAGTATGCGCTACCGAACAAAAGAAAAAATCTTGAAATCGGTCAAAAGTTGGCGGAGAAATCGGTGAACATAAATAAAAATAAATAAAAACTGTTGAACATAGAACCGTCCTTCGTTTTAAATTCGGATAGTAAAAAAATACTTATTTAATATCTTTAACAATCATTCTTCATTTAATCATCTTTGTCAACTGTCTACTTCTGGAGGTTGGCCGTCAGCTCAGCAAATATCTCCATCTCATGTTCAACGGAATAGTTATGGTTGACTATGAAAGAAAGAAAGAAAGAAAGAAAGAAAGAAAGAAAGAAAGAAAGAAAGAAAGAAAGAAAGAAAGAAAGAAAGAAAGAAAGAAAGAAAGAAAGAAAGAAATATTAATTTTGTAAGAACAACTTAACAACAACACCATATTAGGTATGTATAATTATAGTCCTTAGATAGTGAAGTTGTGTCACAAAAATGGCCTCAACTCAGCATAATACTGGTCCACGGTTAAAAAGATACATCCATTAAAGACAGACAGACATACAACTTATACTTAATAATAAGGCCTTTTGACACTCTTTAGTTACCTACGGAACCTTAAAATTGTCGCCTTTCTACCCATAAGAACATGGAAATCAAATAATCAATAGATACCCAACTTCACGCCATGTTTTTGTTCTAAACTGTAATACAACATTTTCATTTCAACACCTACATTCTGCAAGCTAATAAAACCGAACAGCTGGAAAAACCGGAAATAACGGACGAAAACCGGTACGAACTGGTGAAAACTGTGTACATGTTCGGAAAGTCCCTGAGTACGTGTAGCGAGCGGGGAAATAAAACGCAGCGTGGGCTGGCCAAGTTCGGATCGTGGGCTAGTGTGCCACAGAGAGTGGGCCAAGGTATAGGAGGTTGATCAATTTAAATACGGAAGAAAAAATAGAGAATTTTTTATTTTGCGAGTATGAAGTTTAAAATCAATAAAATTATTGTTGTCGTTGTCGCACCAGATACGCCAGAAACTTTATCTGCTCTAATTGAAAAACATCCACCCCTTTTAACACCTTCTCTCCCGCAGCCTTTGGCGTCTCAACCTTCTGTCGAACCACTTCAGGTTTCAGAAAAAGACGTCAAAGGTGCATTGATGTCTTTTAAGAATGGTTCGGCCGGCGGTCTCGACGGACTGACTCCGCAACACATAAAAGATTTAGTGTTTGGAGGTACCGGCGACGCTGGTCGGTGGTCGGGCCCTTCTACATGACATTACCACACTTATGAACTTTATGTTACTCGGCAAAGTGAATGAAAATACAGCTTCGTTACTATATGGTGCAAACCTTTGTGCACTTAAAAAAAAAGATGGTGGTGTTAGGCCTATTGCCGTAGGTTGCACCTATAGAAGGATTGCTTCTAAATTGTGTTGCAAACACATCCTTTTAAATCTTACGGAAAAGTTTCAACCTTTGCAGTTGGGGTTTGGGAGCAAAGGTGGCTGTGAGGCAGCCGTGCATGCATTACGCACTTTTATCAGTCATAATGGAGGCGAGGTAATTTTGAAGGTGGATGTAAAAAATGCTTTCAACTCTGTTGATAGAACAGCTATTTTGAATGAAATCCAGGATTCTATACCAGAAATTTACAGTTATCTTTGGCAATGTTATGGTTGTGAGTCGAAATTACTCTACAGGAATAATTTAATTAGTTCCTGTACAGGTTGTCAGCAAGGTGACCCACTCGGACCTGCTATCTTTAGTCTTGCTATTCATCCCATTATTTCATCTCTCAATTCAAAATTAAACATGTGGTATTTAGATGATGGTACTTTGGGAGGTGATGCGAGTACTGTACTTCAAGATTTGGAATTGTTAATTGGTAAATTCCAGGAAATTGGTTTGGAGCTGAACTTTTCTAAATGTGAATTGTTCTTTTCTGATGTAGTGCCTCTTGACAAAAAAAATGAGCTCATAAGTAAATTTAATGTTTTGGCCCCAAACATAAAAATTCTAAATAAACAATCACTGCGCCTTCTAGGTGCTCCAATTTTGGAAGATTCTTTTTCAGATTTCATTAATGAACAACAAACCAAATTTGAAGCAACATCTGACCGTCTTCTTAAAATACATTCCCATGTCGCATTTCATATCATTAGGTTTTGCTTATTCGTTCCCAAGCTCACATACGTTCTTCGGTGTTGCCCTTTCTGGAACCATAATGTACTTTTGTCAAATTTAGATGTTACTATTAAAAATGTTTTATCCCAAATTCTAAATTGTTCTCTATCAGATAAATCGTGGTGTCAAGCTTCCCTTCCTATCCGGTTTGGAGGCATTGGCATCCGCAAAATTACAAGTGTTTCACTTCCAGCATTTCTGTCTTCAGTGCACAGCTGCGGTGGGCTATTCTCCAAAATTTTAAGGCCTGCATTAGGCAGTATTCCCGTGCTGTACTTAGAAGATGCGAGAAATGATTGGAGTGCAATCTGTCCGGGTGAGTCTTTCCCTTTAAGTCCGCGTTCACAGAGGCTTTGGGACGAGCCCTTATGCAAAAAAGTTGAAAAAAAATTATTACAAGATTGTGATAATGTTTCGGATCGGGCTCGTCTCCTTGCCACGAGTGAACGTGAGTCTGGCTACTGGTTGCAGGCAATTCCTTCTTCTAACATTGGGACCCTAATGGATAATTCCAGTTTTTCAATAGCCATAGGCCTGCGTCTGGGCATCCCTAGAACAGAACCCCACTATTGTCGCTGCGGAAGCGAGGTTGATCGCTCTGGGCACCATGGTTTGTCTTGCCGCCGCAGTGCTGGACGCTTCTCACGCCACGCCGCTCTGAACGACGTCATCCGTCGGGCTCTTGCCACCGTTAACGTGCCGGCTTGCTTAGAGCCGAACGGTATTTCACGTGACGATGGCAAGAGGCCTGATGGTTTGACGTCAATTCCCTGGAGTCGTGGGAGGCCTTTAGTATGGGACGCAACTTGCGCTGATACGCTGGCTCCCTCTCACCTCCAGAGCACATCAAGAGCGGCTGGTGCAGCAGCGGAAGTGGCGGAAAGCCTCAAACGGAGGAAATATGAATCTCTCGGCGAGGGATACATATTTCTTCCATTTGGAGTTGAAACCATGGGCCCGTGGGGTCCGGCCGCTCGGGGTTTAGTTAAAGAGCTGTCCAGACGCCTCATAGATGTGACGGGTGACCAAAGAGCTGGCGCTTACCTTGGCCAAAGAATAAGTTTGGGCATTCAACGTGGTAATGTCGCTAGCTTTTTAGGTACCCTACCCGAAGACAGTGACCTTAATGCAGTTTTTTACCTGTAGTTTATAGTTTTGGATAGGTATTCAGTTTTATTTAGATTTAATTTAGGTATTCTTGTTAGCGATCGGTGGACTGTATATAGCTGGTATTGGATGAGGATAAATGATGCACAATGATGGTCAGAACGGGTTTATAATAATATTTTAAAAATAACACTTTCACACCGTAAAACTAGTGAAATCAAGCTGACAATGCCAAAACAAAACCAAAACACAATCCAAATAAAAAGAACATTATTTTAAATATAAAAGAAAACAAGGCTTTATTCGGCCAGTCGCCAACATTCTGGGCCCTCAGTGGAACACTAAACCCTGGTGGCAACTGGCCGAGGTTCAGCAACAAGTGGCAGGAGCTTACGGACTGGACGGCGCAAGGTTCCTCCCTTAGTTGCTACGTCTGCAACCCGAACCAGCCCATCAGTTCCTGCAAATGTTCTTAATACCCTGCCAAGAAGCCAAAGACCCCTTGGCAAGGTGTTGTCTGCGATTAGGACTACGTCCCCCTCACAAACTGTCTGTTTGCTCTTGTTTTGTCCGTTTCTATTTCGTCCCCGTGGAATCAGCGTAGGCAGGTACTCCACCAGCCACCTTGTCCAAAAATGGTCAGCCAGCCTCAGAACGCGCCGCCAATCGCATCTGCGAACTAAATCGTCATCTGAGACTTTGACGGGCCATAGCGACCCCGAAGAAGACCCAAGGATAAAATGGAAGGGTGTTATGGCCTCAGGTGCGTCAGGTGAATTTGGCACATAAGTAAGTGGTCTGGAGTTCAGTATAGATTCTGCTTCGAGGAGTAAAGTTGTCAAGACTTCTTCTCGTGGTGCTCTGTCTTTTAGTGTGGCACGTAGGGCCGTTTTCACTGAGCGTACCAAACGTTCCCATGCCCCGCCCATGAATGGAGAAGCGGGTGGTATGAAACGCCACGAGATCATGCGGCTGGTTGCGAAATCCTCCACTGCTGCATCGTAAAGTGAGGTGAGCTCCCGATTTGCACCGACGAAATTAGTACCATTATCAGAAAATATTGTAGAAGGCATCCCGCGTCGGGCTATTAGACGTCTAAGGCTCATTATGGCAGCATCGGATGACAAAGATGAGACGACTTCCAGGTGTACGGCCCTCGTTACAAGGCATGTGTATAAAGCCACGTATCTCTTTTCTCGTCGTCGACCCACTGATACTTCTATTGCGCCAAAATAATCCAAACCTACATGCGTGAACGGCCGTGTGTGGTGGTCAAGGCGTTCTACAGGTAGATTGCCTGTCGGCGGCGTTATGAGTCTACCATTTTGTCTTTTGCATTGTAAACAGCCTTTGGCAATACTGCGAATGGTAGTTCTAGCTCGTAAAATCCAAAATCTCTGTCTTATTTCATTTAAGACAAGTTCATGATTTCCATGGCCAGCTTCAGCGTGTTTATGAAGAATCATAAGATGCACGATGCGATGACGGCCGTCAAGGATAATCGGAGACTTAACATTCTCACTCACCCCAGGAGCAGATTTGATGCGCGAATCTAATCTTATAAGACCTTCTGTGTCGAAGACCGGGGCGAGCGCTGCTATACGGCTGGTTTTAGGCAATGGCTGTGAAGTTTTTAGAATCTTGAGTTCTTCAGCAAAAGAATCTGCCTGAACACGTTGGTAGAGCATCTTCTCAGCTTGAATCATGTCTGCGGATGAAAGTTGTGAGAGGGACGTAGAATTTTCAACAGATTTGGCAAGTAAACGCGGGGAACGAGACCGTGACCAAAAATTCCTTACCGTCTGAAAAACGCGAGCCGTGGCTTTTAACAATCGTAGCCAACTACTAAAACGCGTTACGTCCGGAACCGGCGGATCAGCTGATGGGATGTCTACTAGAAACCCCACGAACTCAGGTTTCAACTCGGAAGTTCTTGAAGCTTCGTCGGGGACACACTCTGACTCGCATGGCCATTCTGAAGGTGAGTTGAGCAGAAACAAAGGGCCAGTGAACCATCTGTGCGATGACGAGAGGGTGCTATGTTTTGGCTTCGTAGCGTCGTCTGCAATGTTGAGTTCGCTAGGAAGCCATCTCCAGTTAGACGAATTTGTGGATTCTAGTATTTCGCCTAACCTGTGGGCTACAAAAGCTTTGTAGTTCCGCGCGTCACTACGGATCCATTTCAGAACCGTAGTAGAATCACTCCAGTAATAAATAGCAGACGGTTGCGTTCGATGAGCGCTCAAAATAGATTGGGCAAAACGCGTTGCAATAAGAGCCGCTTGTAATTCTAAACGCGGAATAGATAGTGGCTTCAAGGGGGCAACACGCGCTTTGCTGCCTATCAAAGCAAGGCTGACTGAACCGTCGATAAAAGTGTAACGCCAATATGCGACGCAAGCGTAGGCTTGTTCCCCCCCATCGGCTATAACGTGAAGCTGAGTATCGCACTGGCCTGGCCTATTCTCGTAGCAGCGTGGGATACGAAGACTAGCTACTGATGCGAGCTGATCAAACCAGCCCCTACAATCAGCCTCGTACTTGGAAGGAACCGGAGAGTCCCAGCCACTTCCCTCTCTCCATAGCTTCTGGATTAAAATTCTACCTTGGATGACTATTGGCATGAGTAAACCCAAAGGATCGTAGACACTCATAACACTAGAGAGTAAGCCGCGTTTCGTAAGTTTTGCACCTATATCTTTTTGGCCTGTTCGAAAACCTAAAGTATCGTCAATAGGGTTCCACTTCACACCTAATGCACCTACGTCATTGTTAGTAGGTAGACGAACGTCAGCATTTGAATCACTATGCAGTTCTTTAGGCACCAAATTGAGCGCCTCTGGCACGTTCGAAACCCAAGAGCGCATCTCGAAGCAACACGACTTGTGGACCGTGACTATATCAGAAGCTAAACGTGCAGCATCAGAGAGCTCAAATTCACTCCCAATAAAATCGTCCATGTAGTGATCGTGTATAATCGAGTGTACAGCCGCGGGATATTGTTGTTCAAACTCTTTGGCGTTCTTATTTTTGATAAACAAAGCTAGAAAAGGGCTAGAAACGGCACCAAAAACCACTGACGACATTCTGAATTCCTTTACCTCTTTTTGCACAGTGTCGCGCCACAAAAACCGAAGCGCATCTCGGTCCTGTTCTTTTATTTTAATTTGTGGAAACATCTCCCTAATATCTGCGCTAAATGCAATCGGTCCCTCTCTAAAACGGAACAAAATATCTAATAAAGATTGTAATAGGTCAGGACCTTGTAGGAGCATATTGTTTAAGCTGACACCCTTGGTGACGGCCGCTGCATCGTGTACTACTCTCAGCTTGCGCTTCTGTGGGTGATACACACCAAAATGAGGTAAGTACCATGTTATAGACCTTGGGCCAGTAGTAGACTTATTATTTGTAGAATGAGTTTTGTGGTATGAGGATGAATCGCATTCTTCTGCGTAACCTTTTTGAATAATACCGTTTATAAAACATTTATAAGCTGAAGCAAACGATTCATCCTTCGCCATTTGCTTTTCGATGGAGTTAAGACGCGACAACGCTTGAGGGTAACTATCCGGTACGTTATTAGTGACATCTTCCTTCCACGGCAAGCCAACCTCAAAACGTCCTGAACTTAATCTACGAGCTGAAGACTCAACTAAAGTAACTGCACGTGTATCATCCCTATTTTGTCGTGAAACATGCTTTTGGATGCCTAACGAATCTATATCATATTGTTTCTTGATGAGCGCTTCGAGACTGTCGATCTTTCGCGATGCGTAATCGGTTTCGGAAACATGAAGAATAAAATCTACCGGTTTAGATGACGTTGACACGGCGCCATGTAGCACCCAAGCTGAGGCCTAAGATTGTGCGTGTCGCTACGGGTTCATCCTTCCTACCTACACGCATCTCACGGCTTGCACACAGATCCCAATCCGCGGCTCCAATGAGGACGGTTGGCACCGCGTTTTCGTAAGTCAATAAGTTTGATAGATCTGCTAAATGGTCGTAACTAGCAAGGTTAAGCATGTGTGTACTCTGCGGTGCGAGACAAAGCGGTGTGATGCTGCGTGCGCCTTGAACGAGGTGTAGCTCAGACAAGTCACGCCCCCGTATATGAAAATTCACATAGCATACCTCCGTATCCAGAAACATACCACCTATGCCGTTAACACGAAGTCGCTGTCGCCCAGTAGTCTCTGCGCCGATGCGCGTGGCTACGTCGCCGTCAATTAGGGTAGCGGTACTACCTTCGTCTAAAAGCGCAAACGTATCAATCGTTCCACGCGGACCCTCTAACACGACTGGTAACACCTTCAATAGGCCACGAGTACAAATCGTAGGTACCTCTAACCCTGTACCCGTAAAAACGTCAGATATGTTAGTTACATTTAGAGAATCGGAAGCATTTGTCTCATTTTTAGCTGTGGAAACTACAGCATCACCATCTTGATGAGATATAGCAGTGTGATGATTCGAGTTTGATGACAAGCATACGTTCTCATTACCGCCATGAAGCAGCTTGTGATGACGTCTATCACAACCATTAAAACCACAACGCTTCGCTCGGCAGTCGTTCCACTTGTGTGGGTTTGACTTTAGACACCTATAACATGTTTTGGATTCCTTGACCCAACGCCATCTATCATTAACAGAGAGTGACGAAAATGATTTGCAAGTTTGAACGGAGTGCGGTCCCTGGACAGGATGCGGTCCCTGTTTACAATACATACACTTTAATATTTTGTCACTAGATGTCGTTGCATGAACCTGTTTTGCATCTTTGTCGCTAGAAGAAGTTGCGTGAACCTGATCTTTAGCTACAGGTTTGTAAAAAGGAACCCTGCTAGAGGAGCCTGCCGTCACGTCAACTAAAAAGTTGTAGCTCAACTGTCGTTCGGCTTCAATTAATAGAAACCTAGAAAGTAGCTCAAGTTTGGTTATTGCAGGTTCGAAAGGTTTATGCGTAGCAGCAAAGTCCGTAAAGCGGTCTCGCGTGTGCTCACTTAGCTTTAAAAGCACCGTGCGAAGAAGTTCGATTGAGGAGAGATATTCGTGCTGATTAAGCAACTTTATGGTAGCTACGCAATTCCTCAATTTATTTGCCAATGTGTTTAAATGTTCCGCGTTACTTATCTTTATACTACGAAGACCAGCGATTTCATATGCGACCAACAGCTCGGGCCGCGCGTAGTTTTGTTCCAAAGCAGTCATAATCTCTTCGGGATCTTGCGCTGCCCATAATATTGAAGAAACAGCTGTCTTGGCGGCGCCGCGAATAGCGGCGATTAGGCGAACTAAATTATCTGCGGGCGTAAAAAGGCATTTAGTTCGCTCATACGTGCATTTAAAAGCCAGCCATTCATTTATATTCCCTGAAAAAGGAACTAGCTCCGTTCTTTTAATGCGATCGGGCAACGTAGCAATAGCTTTCGCTAGTTGAGACACGGGATCGCCCTGAATATTGTTCGCTGCAGCGGGAACAGTAACTACGGATGCTACCGGTGCATGAGCGTGTGTCGATACCAGTGGACGTGGGGGAAAAGCAACATTAGGTACGTTTTGATTGTCGACCCACGTTACTACACGTTCTTTGGCAATGTGAGAGGAGCTACGAGTACGTAAAGACTTTCCTGAAACAGAACGTGCCTCCAACGCGGCGAGTTTTGCTTGCAACTCCATCTCCTCCGCCTTCTGCTCCATAAGCACGAGCTTACGTTCACGTTCTACGTTGCGCCGGTGGAATTCAGCCTCAGCGGCTAGTTTTTGCGCTAACATGACGGAGCTCGAAGTGTGCGAGTGCTTATTGGTATTAGTGTGTCTGGATTGACCTCTTACCGGTTGGGCTTGTAGACCTGAACTCGTTGGGAGTGTGCATGGTTCTTGCTGAGCAATGTTTCTTGCATCTCCCGGGTCGCCAGTCTCATGGGCCACTTGATGCGTTTCACCCCTTGATGCGTCCGCCTGGGCGCCGTCACGCGGCGCGGGCGGGGGGGAATGCACAACGCGATGAGCTTCGTGTGGAACTGGTTCCGTGCTCGGGACCGTGAATGATTGAGCTTGATTACGTGTGACCACCATTGTGCGAAAAGATATAAATGGAAAGAAGCAATGAGATGAATATCAACGGGAAAATTTATGTGAAATGAAAAGTGAAAGAAAAATACGTTTAATGGCGTAGAATGGACCAAAAATGTTAGCGATCGGTGGACTGTATATAGCTGGTATTGGATGAGGATAAATGATGCACAATGATGGTCAGAACGGGTTTATAATAATATTTTAAAAATAACACATTTTTTTTTTTTATTAATGGCTATCGCCCACATTTAGGGCACTTTGGCCAACGTCACGTTAACAAAAAACGAACGCGATTTAAAATAAAACAAAATATGACCAGCAATCCTAAAACAAAATAAATAAGTAATACAATACATATAAATACTTACAAACACAAAAATACACTATAAAGCACTTTATACACTAACATTATTGTCAGAAAGAAAATTACTTATAATACGGAAAATGGAAATATCATTTGATGAGAGAAGAACAGATATAGAAGTTGGAAAAGGAACTACAAGACTAAGAGAAAGAAAAAAAGCTGAGTGATCAAGCAGCGGACAGGAGAAGAAAATATGATTGAGGTGGCCGTCATCAAGGCCACACTCACACAAAGAAGAGTCCCTGATACGTAACTTTTTAAAATATGTGGGAACACAACAGTGTCCCAACCTCATTCGAATTATGCAACTTGTAATTTTTTTACTAAAGTGCATTCTGGCAAACCACGGCCTCCGAGGGATTACGGGCTGGAGAGCCGCATAAGCGGAACCCCTAGACCTGGCAGAGCCACGCCAGCAGAATGACCATGACTTAAGTAAAAGAGACTTAGGCAGGGATGCAAGATCATGGGGAAAGATACAGAAGGGAATTTTGTCTCCGCAGACAACGGCATCCTTTGCCACTCTGTCAGCCCGTTCATTTCCAGAGATACCAGCATGACCAGGAATCCAAACAAAAACAACTTCTAGACCTTTGGAATTGCAGATAGATAAGGATTCCTTAAGGAGAAAAAGAATAGAGTTGTGGGAATTGGGGGAAAAAGGGTTTGAAAGAAGAGACTGAAGGGCACTCCGACAGTCAGTAAAGACGAGAGAACGGCGGAGATTGAAAATAAGAATATATCGAATAGATTCAAGGAGCGCCCAGCACTCACCCGAGAAAACTGAGGTTTCAGGGGGAAACTTAACCTTTTGTACAATGTTAAATTGTTCATGGAAGATACCACAACCAACACAGCCCATAGGGGAGAGTTTTGAAGCATCAGTAAAGATATAGTGCCACCCATGCCAATCCCTCCGCAGAAGATCACGGAAATATTCATCAGCATGGGGGTCACCAGCACAAATGTCAAAGTCTAAAATTACATTTGGACGAGAGACAATGACATCATAACTAAACGAGAAAAGAGGAAGCAAATGAGAACGGAGAACAGGATCTTTTAAAGACTTATAGGTAACAAAACTCTTCACTAGAAGAGGAAGCTGCTTATGGAGCCAAAACCGAGAAGAAAACGAGAAACTATGGAGAAGCTGAAGTTTAGGGACAAGAGGATGATTAGAAAACTGCACACAGCGAAAAAAAAACCTATTAGATAGAAACTGACGGCGAAGATGAAGGGGAGCATCAACACATTCAACCTGAAGTGCATTGATAGGAGAGGATAGCATAGCACCAGAAACAATGCGAAGGGCTTTCGATTGAATCAAATCCAGTTTCTTGATACCACCCTTGTTAGCTGGCTCCAGCAAGAAGGAGCCATAATCTAAAATGCTACGAATAATGGCGTTATACAAAAGTTTCAGTGTAAAAGGATGAGAACCCCACCAAACACCTGATAAACACCTTAGAATGTTAATATTTTTCCGACACCGATCAGCAATATAATCACAATGCAACTTTCCACTAAGCTTATTGTCCAAAATAAGGCCAAGAAATTTCACTGACTCCTTAACTGGAATCCTGGACCCTTTAACTAAGATATCTATTTCAGGGGGATTGCGCTTTCGAGAAAAGAGAACAATGTTACTTTTTGATGGTGAAAGATCTAGACCATTTAAATGTAGCCACGAGTTTAAGCACTGAAGGGATTGAGAAATACAGTGACTGGCAATGTCAATTTTATGGTGAGAAGTATATAAAAGGATATCATCCGCATATTGAAGAATACGGCAGAGACCAATAGATACCTCTAAATCAAAAGTATACACATTATATAGAGGAGGACTAAGAACAGACCCCTGAGGAAGACCACGCCAAATGATTCTGTGAGGAGAAATTGAAGAATCACTGCAACGAAGATAAATATACCTTTCAGTTAGAAGATTCATGACAAAATTACATAACTTAGGAGGAACCTTCAACAAAGAAAGTTTATTTCCGAGAATAGAAAGCTGGACGGAGTCATAAGCGGCAGAAATATCTAGAAAAGCACCAATAACTGATTCATTTCGAGTAAAGGCAAGTCTAATATCAGTTGTAAAAACACTTAGGCTATCCATAGTGCTCTTGCCTTTTCTAAAACCATACTGAGATTTGGCAAAAAGGCCCTTACTTTCAAGAAACCATTCAAGGCGGTTCTTGATCAGGCGCTCAGCAAGTTTCGCCAGGACAGAAGAAAGAGCAATAGGACGATACGAATTATGATCCTCCGGGTCCTTATCGGGTTTAAGAATTGGGATAATATACTGAGATTTCCAACTAGCGGGAACAAAACCAGACTCAAAAATAGAGTTAACCAAAGATAAGAAAAAGAGAAGTAAACTGTCACTCGCCTTCGTGAAAAATGAATAAGGTATGCCATCCATACCAGGAGCAGAATCTTTGACGGACTTTAATATATTTTTCAATTCAATTAATGAGAATGGCTGATCTAGGGGATCGTTTGACGAAGTAACAGTTAAGGAGGGTAATTCCGAAGGGAGTGGACAATACTGAGGAGCTAACTTATCCATAAATGCCTCAGCCCAAGACTGAGAAGGGCTACAGCAACGAAGAGGAGGACACCAGGAGCGTCTATATCGGCGAATTTTCGACCAAATAACTGAAGCAGGAGTGCTAGGACTTAAGCTAGAGCAATAAGCCCTCCAACTATCCAGCTTCTTCAAGCGGAAAAGGCGCTTAGAACTAGCAATGGACCTATTTACTTCAGAGAAGTTCTCTAGAGTCATAGAGCGGCGGAAATTAGCTTCAGCCACCTTACGGGCTTTAATAGCTTTACTGCAGTCCTTATCCCACCACGGAGGAGGAGGCAATTTTCCAGACGAAGGCTTTTTAACAGGGAACGATTGGCTAGCACACTCATGGAGCATACGGACCAGATTATCAGAGGAGGAAGAGATATTAAAAGAATTAACAGGAGGTAAATTAGCAGAAACAGAAACAGAGAGGTCGTGAAATTTTTCCCAGTTAGGACAATCATTATAATTTAAAATATATTTAAGAAGAGGAGGATTACCAGAAACACGACTAGAATTACGTTGAGGAAATTCAAGAAGAATAGGAAAATGATCACTGCCATGAGAAGAAGGAAGGACATGCCACGACAGAAGAGAAGCAAGCTCAGGAGAACATAATGAAAGATCAACAGCACTGCGAAGTTCATGAGGACGAGTCCTTCTAGTAGGGGAGCCATCATTAAGAATGCAGAGATTAAGAGTATCAAGAGAGTCCAACAAAAACTCACCACATTCATCGGACTTACCACAACCCCATACAGAATGATGACAATTCAGATCACCAAGGACCAAAAGCGGCTTTGGTAGGGAACTCAAAACCGAAACTAATTTACGAAGAATTAACTTAGAAGGGTCAGGAATATAAAGTGAGACAACAGAATAATTCTTGACACGCACAGCAATTGCTTGAAAACCACTATGAACAGGAATAATAATAGGAGAGAAAGGAATATTATTTTTTATCAGGAGGGCAACACCTCCAAAACCATCTTGTCTGTCACTTCTGACGACATCAAAGCCAGAAACTCTAAAATGAGAACCAGACTTTAACCATGTCTCAGAAATAGACAAGGCAGTAATATTATATTTATTAACTAAATATATAAGATCAGATAATTTATTATATAGAGATCTACTATTCCATTGAAGGAACTTGAGATCCATTAGATAGAAGGGAAATGAGTGAATTTAAGTTAAATGCAGCGTTGGACGGTAAAGGATGGGAAGGGGAGTGATGAGCACGGGGAGGGTTGAGAAGAGAGGACAAAAGATTTAAAAGTTTGAGAAGTTCAGAGATAACCGATTGAACAGATGGAGACTCGGGGGTTTTATTAGGGTTAAGGGCACATCCATTAGGAGCGGCTTCCGCAAAGTCACCCCTAACAATGTTTGAGTGAGCCAAATGGTCATAGCCAGAAGAGGGAGAAGTTGAACCAACAGGCCTGTTTTTTTTACCCCTGTAGTGCACTCTGGCAGGCTCCACAGTAACGTGATTAGTTGAACCCGAAAGCTGAGAGGGAAAAGGAGGAGAAGGTGCCAAAGAAGAAGAAGTCACTTCTGCATAAGTAATTCTTGATGAGGGGTGAAGTTTCGATGCCTCTGCGTATGATAAAACATTTTGCGACATTGTTTTTTTAATAGAAATCTGGCGAGACATTTCGGGGCAGATTTTATTGGTTGCGAAGTGACTACCACGGCACCAAACACATTTGGCGCCCTCCGCATCTACATTGCACGAGTCTCCAGTGTGGGCTAAAGAGCATTTGAAGCATACTGGCTTCGACCTGCATTGGATCTTGGTATGTCCGTACCTACAACAAGAAAAACACTGGATAGTAGGTAAAACGTACTGCTCCACTTGAAAAGAGTTATAGCACAAAAAAACTCTTGGGGGTAGGAGTTGGCCATCAAAAGTTAAAACAACCGTTTGAGAAGGTTTCCATGACACTGACCCATCAATCACCAATTTGAAGTTCAATCTACGAACTTTGATTATCGGGCCGCACTCTTGGGGCACCCGTACTTCCTTTATTATTTCTTCGTCGGATAAATCGACGGGGATGCCCCGTACCAGACCCAGACGAGTTACATTATATGAGGGAATAAATGCTTTATACCCCTTATTAGCGAGGGAGCTCGAGTCTATGAAGGCATTAGCGGCCTTAAATGAGTGGAAACACAGCGAGATTCTATTTCGGCCCACGCTTTTAATTGATCCATCAACAATGCCTACAAATTCTCTCGAGCGCTCAAAAAGGAATCGCCCGAAAGTAACAGGGTGCAAAGAAGTGCTAACAGAAGATACAACCTCGATTTTTTGTACGTGAATAACATACGGCCCACGATCGGATGAAACATAGCACTGACGTGCAACCGGAGTTGGAGCGATTTTTTGGCCCGGGGGCAAAAATGAGGAGGAACTTGTTGAAGCAATTGTCTTCTGACCTAAGGGCAGAGACGCAGATACGGGGGTTGGAAGAGTGGCAAGGGGAAGCTCACTGATCATAGTCGAAAAATAATTTGGGGGTGTGTTTTGTCCTGAAGTAAGAATTACGTCATCAGCAATTTTAAATTCTTCACCAGAAGAGTCAATGGGAGAACATGCTCTTACATCCCGTTTCAAAGCTCTACGCTTAGAGCGTTTATGGGTTTTTTGGAGATCCTCTGACGTGGATATTGCTGTAAAAGCACCAGGAGAGGGAGGAATATTATAATCGGACGCCATTATTCCACCGCCAGGATCAGGAGGCTCTTCGTCGGACATACTAATGTCTTAGAAAAGGGGCTACTGACAAAAATCAAGATATATAACTACAATGATGCTAATTATACTAGAAATGAAACTAAAAATTAAATGATAGCTATTTACTAGGAAAACTGGTCAATTAACTATGATAAATGGATTTAAATAGAAAAATATAACCGGAGAAATTTTTTCCAATGGTGACACGGCGATGACGTTCGACCAAAAAAAAAAAAAAACAAAAAAAAACAAAATAACACTTTCACACCGTAAAACTAGTGAAATCAAGCTGACAATGCCAAAACAAAACCAAAACACAATCCAAATAAAAAGAACATTATTTTAAATATAAAAGAAAACAAGGCTTTATTCGGCCAGTCGCCAACAATTCTTTTAGCTACTTTATTATTTTAAGTTTTAGTTTTTAGTTAATATTTACGTTTATGTTAATTTTCTGTTATTTAAGTTACCTTTGTTTCAATAAATTATTGATTTATAAAATTATTTGATATTTGATATTTTTGTTCATAATTATAAAAAATTACACAACAAATATAAGTACAAACACAACACCAAACAACAACAAATACAAACAACAACAAACAAACACAAACAACACAACAAACAATACAAATATAAGTAACATAGATACATTATCTCAAAATCCGGCCCCAACTCATTTCGATTAACTTTTCAAAATTCTACTGTATGTGTGACAGACACATACAGTAGAATCCAGTGTCGCCAACTTGGGGGTTTTTCCTCTATATTTGGGGATAAGTTCGATGATAAGCTCGTGTGTAGGTGTGTGACTAAAACAATTCCGCCCGTGACTTAGCCCACACACCATTGCTCTAGTTTCGAGGCAGATCTCACGATGACATCGTTCCATAAGGCTTGCACTCCGCTTCTATAGATATAGATATAGCTAGCTGCACACCTGCTGTCGGTGTTCAGATTATATTGCAAAATGTATCAATTTTAAATCTAAATATTGTCTAAAGAACTTAACATACGCGTACCAAAGATTTAATGATTTATTTTCCTCCTGCCCTTTTTTCTATCGGACTGCCAGAGCGGGCACGAAAAATCGACACCGCTTTATAGTTGACATTCCAAAAACACGTACGAAGCGCTTTGATTCCACTTTTATTGTGCGAACTGCTAGTTTGTGGAATGGACTGCCTGAATGGGTGTTCCCCGATGTTTACAATCTGGGTGTCTTCAAATCTCGAGTGAATCGGTTTCTTCTGGGCAAGCGTGCTCCATCGTAGACCGCATCGCGCTTAACATCAGTCGAGTTGGCGGTCAAACGCAAGCCTATTACAGAATAAATAATAAAAAAAAACTGCTGTTGGTGTCCTCAGTGTAGTGTCGGATCAGTTTACGCTCGGAGTTTCTTTACGCGATAAAATTCGGAACATAGATATTCGCCAAAGAACCAGGGTCACCGACATAGCTATTAAAATCTGCAAGTTGAAGTGGCAATGGGCAGGCCACATCGCTCGAAGAACTGATAACCGATGGGGAAGAATGGTTCTTGAGTGGAGACCGCGAACCGGAAGACGCAACGTAGGTAGGCCTCCCACTAGATGGACCGACGACATTGTGAGAGTCGCAGGCATCCAGTGGATGCAGATGGCAGGATGTCGTTCAGTGTGGAGGTTAAAGGGGGAGGCCTATGTTCAGCAGTGGACGTCTTTTGGCTGATGATGATGAACCGATTATTATTATTTCGCGATTTTAAGGTTGGTCCCTTAGTAAAATTTGTTCGTAATGGAGTGTATAGCGGATCCCTTTTGGCTTAGTTTACCTTTTCCGCGCAACCCTGTAGAGTTTTGGCGTCAACGTGAAAAAGCTCGTCGCCTCTCTTTATTATTTTGCTAGATCTATTTTAGCGAGTGTTTAATTTCTAATAATGTTGTTTTTTTTTTTTGTACGTGCGTAATTTCGTGATGTTTCCAAGACTCACAAGACTTTACCACTTTACTAGGGCAAGACTTTGGCTTGACCGTGACCTATTTCGCTTGAATGTGACTGTGACTATGACTTGTTTGACGATATTTAATAAAACTTGAACAAATATTAATACTTTACACTGGCAAATGTACGAGACGTGCGATGCCAAAATTCTCTTAAGAGGAAAAAATATAATTATTATGAAGATGATGAAAAGCATGTATGCAGAGATTATCGCTTATCCCACAGACTAAGAAAAGTTAAAAAAATACAATCCTAGTAGGAGAAACCGTAGGGCGTTACTAGTTAAACACAAATTTAAAAGCATCGGAAACGTAAATAAATTCAGCTTTTCAGCGCCTGACTGTCGAGCGATAAGCGATTTTAAATAATGTCGTTTTCCTTTAAATTAACATAAAAACAATTTAAAAGAAAGCTTTGCGGACACAAACAGCTGAACGGTTGTTTTCCTGTTTAGAATAGATTTATTGAGTGTTTATTTATTTAATTAAAAATGTTATCACTTGAGAATGCGATTGTTAAGAGATATAGAGGCGGAAAGTTGGACGATTTCCGCACATCGACTAGAATAACTAAATTAACGTACCTTGTTTTTAGGGCTCCGTAGCCCTACACTATACTTATAAGTTCATTTTGTCCGTGCATCTGTTTGTCTCTAACTTCTATAGTTTTTAATAAGTATGAGTGCACGAAAATTTGAAATGTCAGTTTTATTATAAATCTCAATTTTAAAACTATATAAGAATAATTTTAGGGGTGGCTCTGATACCATGTGAAATGAGGATAAAAAAATTTTTCGCTGTTTTCCCTTGTCGTTGAATAGGTCTTTTAAAATTAAGTTATGGTTTCACATATCTGTTTTGAATCAAGTGCATCGTTTGCGAAATATGGCGCGTCAGTCGAAAAAAATTGACCCCATAATATGAGACATAGGTAACTTACAATACTGATAGGCCATATTTTAAACCTTTATTCAAAATTGTTTCGAACAGTATCTTATTATTGTTATATGATTATTTACGGGATATTTACCGTGGTAATGTAAATATCCCGTAAATAATCATATAACTTTAGTGAACAACCGTGATAGTTTAAAACAGTGTTTAGTATCCTACTGAGTAATAGCAAGAAAAATTCAATAAATTATAAAACGATAGAATTGTAATAAATTCAAAACTTTCTAGCTCAAACGTTATTTACTTTTACGTAAATGATCTTAACAAAGAATGTTTCCCTAGCAGTTTTCATATTAGCTTAACCATAAAAAGTGAGGATAAGGTCATATATCAGGATGATACATCTTTTAAATCTGATTAAATTCACAGAGTATCGTTCGGTCAAATTTTTCTAAAACCACCAATTTCTGAACTATGAATGTGATAATTATTATATGGCTTTTGATACGGAACCCTACCATATGCGTATCTCGACATGCTCTTGGCCAGGTGATTCATAATAAACAAATAATATTGACTTGACTTATTTGGTAACTACTCGTTCAGTTTTGGTGTAACTTGAAATATAAATTGACAATGTGCCATATTTATGATTTAGTCATAAACCTAAAAAAATTTTTTTTACTTAAACGTAAACTTTTAGACACTATTTAACAAAAACAATGTATACATAAGAGTTGATATGTTATCAGCTCAAATACGGTTACCGCCCGCCCGCCAGAACTAAATAATGAAAAAAAAAAACCGGACGTGACGTCGCCTATGGATACTTGCAACACCAGGCGCATTATAGATACGTTGCCGACCCTTAATTAAAGACTCTATTTACAACCCTTTTGAAGAACCCCATATTACAGAAACTCGGAAATGCTGCAGGATGAGGTAAAGCTGCGCTGCTGCTGACACGCTTTTAGTCTGTGTACCTAGAGCCTTAAGAGCAGGTACTAGAGTACGATGCAAGGTGTACTAAGGGTACTAATCTAGTGAACACAGAAAAGAGAAGTAAATAGAACAGATATGAGAAGGAAAAGATGTCGCCCGGCATTATGACAGTAACTTGATTGAACTTTCTTATTTCGATCAACGCGTCGAAATCCGCGTCACAGTTGCTAACTGATTTCGAATGACTGACGTTTCGTTTATATGGGTGCAACTGGAACAAATTTCTTACAAAAATGCCTTGACAGTCGTTCTAAATTAAACAAAAAACAAAAAAACTCTGGTAATGATGTCTCAATCCGTGTCATATTATCACACCACACCTTCATTTGGCTAGAAATGTCACAAAAACCAAAACCATCCCGGATTAAAACAACCGTTTTACTTACGATGTTTGTAAAAGAGCTAAGCGGATAGACTACCAGAAAACTTGAGACCGTTGTCACAGTAAACTGATAGAAGCGCTTTATTAAAACTAACCGAGAATAAGAAGTTTTCACAACGAAAAAGTAGTAAAAAGGTTATGTATTCTAAGAAGACTTTTGAATAATACATGGCTGCTAACTTATCTAGAGATTTTTAGTTCTCTTGTTTTTGGGCGGGAATTCTTAACTCATTAAACGGGGGTTGCAAATAATTGCAATAACACTAATAACATTCCTAAATCAGACATTATTCCAGCAACCACACGAAAGCAATAATATTATTTACCTACCGAAATATTTCCATTTCTCAAGAGAACATAATCAAGTATTTATTACCCGTAGTGGTAACAATCGCGCCTCGCCACGCGCGTAAGTACGAATTTACGAACCGAAATTGCCATATTTTACGTGTATATACGTCATTTACGTGCGGATAGCGGTTTTATGTTCTTGAATGACAGCTGTAATGGATTTATATTGGATGTTAAGTAAAATTGTGAGAGGTAATAAAAGTAGGTGAAAAATAGCAAGTTTAATTTATCTGTTGAGCGTACTAAGGGGGGTATTTTTTACACGGAAGCTTATATATACCTACTATATATATACAGGGTTACGCATTTTTTTAATTATGCCATAATAGGCTTGCGTTTAACCGCCAACTCGCCTAAGCCATGATGCGGTCTACGATGGAGCACGCTTACCGATTCGCACGAGTTTTGAAGACACCCTGATTGTAACTGTCGAGGATCACCCATTCCGGCAACACATTCCACAGTCTAGCAGTTCGCACAATAAAAGTGAAATCAAAGCGCTTCGTACGGGTTTTCGAAATATCAACCATGAAGCGGTGTCGATTTTTCGTGCCTGCTCTGGCAGTCCGATAGAAAAATGTGCAAATTAGATCATGCAGATCTGATGCACACTCTCCGAAATGTATCCGATAAAAAACTGATAGACTGGCAACTTTGCGCCGACGCTGAAGACTAAGGAGATTAGTTTGCTGATGATAGGCAATACTTATTGGCTGTTATGTACTAAGCCTATAAGAGGTCAATACGAACAACTTTAACTATGGGAACAACCATGAAATCGCTAAAAATAATCACCAGTATCATAGAAAATGGTCGTTGACACTCGACAAAATGAATGGAACAGCAGATATTTTTTTTCACGATTTCAGGGTTGGTCGCTTAGTAAAAGTTGGTCATAAGGATGAGTAAAATGACCTCCTTTTGGCGGTAGTAAACTCTATAAAGCGTAACCTTGTATACGTTCGTTACTATACGTACGTATAATTTTCTTATTTCGTTTAACTGTTAATATACATACTATTCAACAATTTTAATTACTTTTAACCGACTACCAAAAAGAGGAGGTTCTCAATTCAACTGTTTTTTTGTTACTTCAAAACTTTCGACTGGGTGTACCGATTATAATGATTCTTTTTTTATTTGAAAGCTGGTGGTTCCCGTGTGGTTCCATTTTAATGTGGTCCAGTTCTGTCTTTTTTATGAAGTGGTGTTTTATATTGATAATTATAATGAGATCTTTGATTGCCTGTAAATTTTTGCTCCATAAAAGTAAGTTCGTCAAGTATTTCTATTTAAAAATATTTAGTAAAGTCCACCATTAATGAAGTACCTACGCAACTCAATACCGCCCTAACGGCAAACTTCTTCACCACGGGATTAATATTACGACCATTAAATTCATTACGAACTAGCGCTGCGGTGCCCGGGCGGCCTTCTCTTACACAAAAACATACTATCTACCGCTAATGCCGGCTATACACGCGTATTAAGACATGCTGAGAGCAAGATTGTAACTTTATCTAGATGTTTCATATATTTTTATACACGCTTCAATTCTAACTAACATGTAATCAAGTCTTTTAAGTCAATGTTAACCTACTTCTAATTGTCATATTCAAATTAAAATAAGTAACTAATTAATGCACGCGCTATGGGATAGAGGGCGCATAATTGATCCAGTTCTGACATTTTTATGAAGTCGGTTTTTTATATTGAAAATTATCAAAGTATTTTGTATGCGTAGTGTGGTGGAGGGGAGTGCACATTTACAATGAAAGATCTCTACCATGCTTAGATCAGAGAAAAATGCGAAAGAAATAGGTCAGGCCGGGAAGCAGGGTCTTAGGTAGTTGGCAGATTTTTCATACAGTTCGGTGTAAACTCGGCCTCAGGTAAAGGGGTGGGCTAAGCAAACTGGCTTATCGGGCCGTCTGACAACACTGGATTTATGTCCCGAGGTTATCTCTTCCGTTTTATTACGGCTGGTAGGGATGGGCTCGACCCAAAACTGGAAGTATCTCGTCATCGAAAGTAGCAAAATATTTTTGACAATGAAACCGGCTTTATTGAGATATGAGTTGAATGCATTAATAAAAAAATTACCACTATAAACTTATGACGGGACGGTGAAGGAAAACATTGTGAGTAATCTGGTATAACACAGGTAATGTCCATTGTCCAAGAACCTCAAAAGATCAAAGACATTCACCAACATTTGTACTGGGCCAGCATGGTGGATTAGGGCCTATCCTCTCTCTGAGAGAACATGATTGCCTGATAATGATGACGATGAAAAATTTATTGCTGTCAATCTTTTCTGTAATACGAGTTAATGCAAAACACCTAATTAAATTAAATGCTATGGCCAATGGCCATTCTTTTTTACATTTTATTTTAAATAAGCGGATACCTTATAGTTTTCCATATCCATCTGTCTCCCTGTCTGTCTGTGTGTCACGATCGTTTTATTCAGAGACTAAGATATTGTCTTAAATTTGATTAGTGTAATCATTATACCTAGTTAATGACTGTTTCAAAAAGAGGGAAGACGCGTGACATCCAAACATTGTACCCCTTAAATATGGCTCAATTCAAACAAAATTTTGACAAGTACTTCACGTGCTATTACTAACGCCAGTTCGATTGTGACTGAAGTCGATTAGGCCCGTGGGCCTAATTTGTGCGGTCCCCGTCACGTAGAGTTCGTCCCGTATCTTACCACTATTTCCTTACAACAATTTCTAAGTTTTTTACAGTTATATGATTATTTACGGGATATTTACCGTGGTAAGGTTGTGGAAGGAGCTCCCGATATTTCGGCGCAGTTACATGCACCATGTTCACGAGAAGACTAAGTTTTTTAGTTCTGACAACAGTATATTGTAAAATATCGAATGAAAACCGTGATTCTGATCTATCTTGCTATGTTTTTGGTATGTTTGTAGCTTTGACGATAATAATAATACCTATTACCTACATTTTGAAGTATCGAATATTTATTTCAGGAATATGTATAACGGTATATTAAATGAAGCAAACACAAAAAAAAGTCTTAAATAATAAACTTACCTATATTGAAATATTATAAGATTTATTTTTCATTTCGCTTTCTACCATGTTTGTACAGCTATATATAAGTGCTTGAATTAAGATTTATTATGTATATAAAACGATATTCAGAAGTTAATTATTTGTATACTCCGTCTAACTATTTAATTGCTCTGATATCGGCAATAAAATTGATATAAGCTAAATAAAAACTATTTTTTTTTTATAACAATGTTATTGCAGTCAGAGCAAATAAACGAAAAGAAAAAGCGTACTCACAGACATTTTGTAAAAACAAAAACAATAGCAAAATAATAAATGAGAACAGGCAAAGACGCTAGCGCCACTAGTGACCAGCGGCAGTAATTGCAAACAATATAAATCGCTCAATTGACAGAAGTCAACGTCAAATTTGGCGTTATTGCTTTTTGGCAGTTACGGTCGCAAATATCGAACACCATAGAAAACCCACTCCTTAATAATTGACTAGTTACAAAATGAATTACATCCATTTGACCCATCTCTAACAGGGCTCGGTTATACCAGGTTAATCGTAGGTTAAGCGAGTTAAGCGCCTTGTTAACTACCCCGTTATGTGGGGGAACAGCTGTTATTAAATTTATTGTGCTTACTTCTGTGTGATTCATCACTGGTTAGTACTCGAATGGGTGATTAAAACCTTGTGTTTTATTGCGTTGCGTATTTTAACAGAGTAGTGAGTATTGAAACACACCGCATTTTAAGTGCACCATGCGATTTTATGCGGTTTCCTACCGAAATTATTTCTATATTCGAGATGGAAAGTAAACTGTGTATTAATCAAGAGTCTACGCTATCTTTGTAACAAATTTTATTCAAATCTGTCATGCCGTTATGGAGATGAGTAAGATCAAAAACACATACACATAAATTTTCGCATTTTTATTATGTACTACAGTGTGCAATGTATAATATAATATTATGAATATAATAGTATTTTATAACGATTAGTACATAGAAAAAGTTATACGTCTATCGTTAAATTTGAAACAATTTATAATCGTCAGAATTATTATGTATAAAGACATCTTAAATATTATGTTAATTCAAATCCTATAAAACGAATCCATAAAAACTAGTAACATATATTTTCTTAATTCATACATATACATAGCTAAGTATTATACGAACAAGTGTATGTAAGTATTAAAGACTTATTGGAATAATAATTATATAAACTGACAAAATAGAAAATACGTCTGGAGCCAAAACAAAAAAAAATCACATGTTAAACAGTGACAGAAGAAATTTCATCTGAAACAAGCTTTTTAAACAGGAAGGTCAAGACTTAAAATAAATTGAAATATGTGCGATAAAAGTGTTTAATTTCCTCACCTAAGAAATCATTCTGATCAGTCTGTTAGTCCATAACCAACCATTTGTGAAACCAGCCTTACGTTTTACATAAAAATGTGTGCAAATACGACATTTTTCGCAGCGTTTGCTACAAAATGGAATAAAATATAAGTGTTCTACTGAACACTCTATTTTAAATATTATTTCATACGTTTGTTAAAAAGCTTTCCTGCACGTTTGTGAAGCTCAAATTGTTCAAATATATTGATATGAATAAATGTTTTGATGGGTCAATTTAGCTTATAAATTGTCCTACAATATTTTACTTTTATTTTTGAACCAAGCATTTAAACTAATACTTTAAAAGACTAATAAATATTTTTTCTTTTAAGAACCTTCTCACAATTTTTGCCGAATAAAAATAACGAAAACTTGTTATTTTGGGGTTCTGTTTCTATCAAACAGAAAGATGTATTAAAAAATCTGTAATATATAGAAAAGATTTTTTTGTAAAAAATTACGGCTTAAAATTTTGGAAAAGCTCAATATATCAACTACCTCCAATTTACAATAGTAGTTTTTCGTGAAACTTTCGGAGGGATAGTCTGAGGGTGGATTTCGTTAAATGTAAGACCTAAAATAAAAATGTTCTGGCTTAAGTACTTGTCTGAGGGTAGATTTCGTTAAATGTATGACCTAAAATAAAAATGTTCTGTC
Organism: Agriopis leucophaearia; assembly: GCA_949125355.1. Classification (NCBI taxonomy): domain Eukaryota; kingdom Metazoa; phylum Arthropoda; class Insecta; order Lepidoptera; family Geometridae; genus Agriopis; species Agriopis leucophaearia. The sequence continues at coordinate 11,007,540 of OX421283.1, forward strand.
TTAAGTTCTTGTCTAAGGGTAGATTTCGTTAGATGTAACACCTAAAATAAAAATGTTCAGGCTTAAGTACTTGTCTGAGGGTAGATTTCGTTAAATGAAAGACCTAAAATAAAAATGTCCAGGCTTAAGGTCTTGTTATATAATATTCGTCTTGACAATTCCGGCTTAAAATCCAGATAATAGGGTAGATGACTGATGTTCATCTCGTTGAAACCAATAGCTTTAATGAAGAATTTAAGTAAATATAATAATATGTTTATTGAATAATTATTTAAATCGGTTATTAATGTTCCGATATATAAGCATTTAAAGTTTTTGTAGAGAAAACTCTGTCCCTATTCAACAAAACAAAAAATGACGTCACGCCTTTGTGCGCCATACTTGTCTGAATAGAATTTATATGACGTACAGAAGTGACGTCATAATTTACTGTTTCGCACTCTCTTTCTAGCATAATATTAAAATGCTGATAAGTTGCTGATTTTTGATCAGATTTTAATTTTCTTTTCATTAATCAGCTATATTCAAGGGCTACATTTTAATAGGACGATTAATAAATTTCTTCAGCGTCAACTCTATTTTGTAGTACACATAATTCTCAATATAAAAAACTAACTTCATAAAAATATCAGAACTGGATCAAATTGAAATGGGACCACACGGAAAGCACCAGCTTTCAAATAAAAAAAGAATCATCAAGATAGGTTCACCCAGTCGAAAGTTCTGAGATCATTATCACTATCAGCCATAAGACGTCCACTGCTGAACATAGACCTCCCCCTTACCTAACCTAACCTTGACACTGAACGACAACCTGCCATCTGCATCCACTGGATGCCCGCGACTCTCACGATGTCGTCGGTCCACCTAGTGGGAGGCCTACCTACGCTGCGTCTTCCGGTTCGTGGTCTCCACTCAAGAACCTTTCTACCCCATCTGTTATCAGTTGTTCGAGTGATGTGGCCTGCCCATTGCCACTTCAACTTCCAAATCTTGAAAGCTATGTCGATGACTCTGGTTCTTTGTCGAATATCTACGTTTCGGATTATATCGCGCAAAGAAATTCCAAACATAGCTCTCTCCATTCCCCGTTGTGTGTCTAAGTTCTGAGGTATGACTGTTTTTTAATTTTTATACAATCATTAAAAAAAAACAGTCATATTGAGAACCTCCTCATTTTTGGAAGTAGGTTCAAAAAACGCATCTAGCCTATTAAAATTTTACGATGCATTTTGTAATAATATACGTCTCTTAATATTTTACTGATTTATAAATATATTCGGTACCTTTTAGAGTCTTACATTCAAAACCTAGTGAAAAAGCCAGAATGCTATCGGGCAATCTAGTGGGAGTGATCCAACCATAGCTTTTTCTTGTTTTTTTTTTAATGATACTGGGTGACGAGACGAGCGAAGTCGCTCGCCTGATGGCTCTTCACGCTTGCCCATAACAGCTCAACGCCACTCAGAATTTTGAACTTCAACAGTTCAAAACCCTGGATGGCAATGCACTGCGCTTGTCACCCCGAGATATAAGATGTGAGATCTCTGTGTGCCCTGTAATTTCGCTGGAAACATTGCCCTTCAATCCGGAACATAGTAGTGTTTGCACACTACTACCAACCAACAAATAACAGATTGCCATATAAACTCATCTAGTCTATAGCCGGTCTAGATCTAGCGTGGACTTGGTTTCTTCAACTACCCATTAATCTTCCTCGGTGACGAGCGCCCACAATACATACTACACCACACGCCAATTTAAACCCAATTTATATCTCCACAAAGTTGATAACTAAACGTCTTCTTAGTTATACTAGAACAATTGTAAGAATTTCAAGCAATTGTAAACTCTATTTTGAAACTATTAAGGTGGGTTCAAGTGAAAGGCTTAGTAGAGGCGACAGGGGAAGCATTGCTGTCGTGTTTAAATGAATAGATGTGTTAGCCCTGTTAGTTAGAATGAGGTAAATAGGAGTTTTAAAGGGCAAGATTTTGTAGCAAACGTGTTAAGAATTACTTTTACTCGTTTTTTTTTAATAGCGAAATAGGCTTGCGCTTGGCCGCCAACTCGCCTGATGTTAAGCGATAATGCGGCCTACGATGGATCACGCTTGCCTAGAAGAAACCGATGATGATTATAATGCAAGTAATGTTCTATTGTGTAGACATAACATTTAACAGCTCTGTTATTTTAGTTGATCGTGAACCTGACTTCTGCGCTTGGGGGCGTGGGTTCAATTCCCACCTAGGACGAACATTTGTGTTTGTTCTATGTCTGGGTGTTAATATCTATTTAAGTATGTATTTAAAAATATATATGTATGTATATCAGTCTCTGGCAGCCATATTACAAGCTTTGCTTAGTTTGGAGTCAGATGACCGTGTGTGCAATAATGTCCCAGATATTTATTATTTATTTTTGTTTATTCTGGCAAAATGAGAATCCGACCAAGTGATAATAAATGCATTTAACGTGTAAGTATTTTTGTATGTTCCCATGTACAACCTGAATGTCTAAACCAATTTTGATTAATGAGATGTCGTTATCAGGGATTGTCACTGAACAAGTGACGTCATCATAAATTCAAGATGGCTACATGACTGTAAAATAGAAACAAAAAAAAATCTGCATCTTCTCGTGTAACGTATAATTGAAATAAGTAAGTTTCGGTACATAATTTTTTTGTTGAAAAGGAACGGCGATTTTTTTATTTCTGTTGGGGCCGTACGGTCACCTGCTTTAAGCGATTCTGTTAAGGTGATTGCGAAAATTTGCGCGACCGTAAACCGTATCTCAGCGCGTTAAGATTCACGTTCCAAAATCCCGATCACGTGATTTTCCGTACTGCGCTGTTGCAGCGCAGTTTCGAGCCCGCGTTAAGTGGTAGCCGTAAGGCTCTATAATTCAAAGCGAAGCTTAGGAGCTGATTCTTGCATCTACAAAATACAAGCTAATCTTTTTCACTAACAATTTAAACTTTTTTTTTTATTACATTTTTTGAAAACACATTCTAAACAACAATACAAAGAACATAATGCATAATAAATACGCTTGACCGACCATCAGCGACCGAGTTAACTCGGTAACGTAACTCTAATTCCACCCGTAGAGCGTTATAGCGATTCGCACTCGATCCCAATGATTTTGTAGCGAATCTTGACCATTCGTAGCAAGGTGTAGTGATGGGTAATAAAGCGTAGTGATGCGTAGCAATGCGTAGCAACGATGTAGACACGTAGCGATTTGTAGCAAAGTGTAGCTGTGATGAACAAAGACGTAGTAATACGTAGCATAAACCAAATTTATGTATAAATTCAAACTATTCAATGTAAAGCGTAGATATGTGTAGCAGAATGTATATAATGGTACAGGAAAAGGTAGCAACTCGTAGGCATAGTAATTTGGAACAAAGCGTAGCAAACTTAGATTCCTCGTAGCATTATTAAAATACAGTAAGTAAAGTGTACGTGTAAAAGCTTTTATCACCTTTATTCATTCAAAGCACTTCAGTAGCATAATATATATACCCGTTTGCGATTATAAAGTTTTGCGAAAATAGCGAATCACACTAAGATTTGACCAGTGAAAGTTTGTCTGTATGTACCTACTACCTACTTAAAATAATTTTTTGTAATTAAAATTTGAAGTTTTCATCTTGGCATGGGTTATAAAAACTTAATTAGCCATACAAAATATTAACAAATTTAGCTTGCGAAACATTTTATTCATAAAGAAAGACAAAAAATAATGATGTGTTTGTGTTTTATTTTGATTTTAACAAGCATTAATTTCTGGTTCATTTATAAAGCATAAAAACGGTCAAAACCACATCACGTACTAGTCTTTCATATAAAATGCATTTCACCGGGCGTCATTAAAGTGTTGCCAGGTGACTTTGGGGAGCACTTTGCGAAATATCATCTTAAAAGCCTGTCGCGGATAAAGCAGCGCATGCATGTTGCAACACTGCTGCTTTTAACGTAAAAATTTTGTTGCCTGATTTTGTTGTACAATTTATTCTGTGCTCATTTTGTATAAAACTTTATAATCTTTTTATGTAATAAAAAACCTATACCTAGCAAGATTATGCTAAGCTTTTTGAAAAATGAAACTGTCATGGTACACCAAAAATATAACTTAAAACCTGAGATAAAGCTAAGGCATGACATTAATGTTATGATGTAAAATTATTATTTTGACTTTTTAGTAATACATCTTAATATAGTTTTCTTACTTCTTAAATGTATTTAAAGTATTGTTTTAGTGGTTAGAACTCTTGGAATACTTTGTGTAAAAATACTAATTTCTAGACGCAAGACAAATTACGTCGCTAAAAGCTTTTCTCGGCTCTTTTTATTTTACAAGAGATAGACGGTAGCTTGTAAAAATTAAAGATACATCCCATTTAAATTAAAAAGCCTAAGTTTGCCATAAATAAATTTTAAGTATTTTTATAAGCGCTCAAGTAAAATAAGAGTTGTATTCGAAAATGATTTATTTTAACTATTTTAAGCATGCGGTCCGCCTGATCGTAAGCAAAACCGCCGCCTATGGACACTTGCAACACTAGTGGTGTAGACGGTGCTTTGCCAGCCCGGAGAGGTAGTTGTAGACACCCTTTTTGTAACGCTTCATGTTGAAGCCCGGACCCGGGTATGTCCTAAAACTGCGACCAGAACCACCGAAGGATGGGCAGCAGCGTCCTAATAGTACACGGTGAATGTAATGCGATCCCCAAGCCGCCTGCCAAGCGTGGGGATTATGGCAACACCCCCTCTCTATGAGGGAGGCCTCTGTCCAACAGTAGACGTTAATTGGCTGATGATGTGATGTGATGTGATGTTGAAGCTCAGCGGGAAGACCTTTGGGGAAGGATATTCCACACCTTGCAGGTCCACGAAATAAAGGAGCGGGAAAATCGAATGGTGTGGGATTTCCAGCTTTGCAAGATGTGGAGGTAAACTTTTATGTGTTAATAAAATACGAGTCAAAATCTTTTTAGAAAACTATACTCTTATTTAATCACATTAATATTATTTAATCACACTAATATCTTATATGTGAAAGTTTGAATGGATGTGTGGATGGATTGATGTTTGTTACTCAATCACGCAGAAACGGCTGCATGGATTTGGAAATTGTTCATTGCTTATGTCCTGGATTAACACATAGGCTACTTTTCATCAACATCATTACCGATTTTCATCACCACGCAGGTGAAACCGCGGGACGGAGCTAGTTTGCAACAAAATGGTAAGCAATTACAAAGAGGTCATAAAACAAAAGTTGTAAGGTATAATGTAGAGAAGCTGTCTGCAGTAGTTCAGCTAATAATTAGTCACTGTATAAAAAAATAAGAAAAAATATTCTTCTTCGAGGCTTTTACCACAGAATACGAATTTAATGAGCGTCAAGTATCCGTTTCATAAAAGTAATGGGTAAATTTCCATTGTTTAGTAGGTAAAATTATGTTCTAAATGTTATGCAGCAGTGGACGTCCTATGCCTGAGGTGTGATGATGAATAAAAAGAGCGACAGACAGGCAAAACACTGCCAAATTGAAGACATTGATGAAAATTCAAAACAATAAAGTTAATTTTTAAACGAAAAACCCGACGGCAAGACTATAGTATCTCTATTATTAATTTGTATGTGCCCTTTTTTATTATTATTATTATAATGTACGTGTACAAACTTAAACTAGAAATTAAAATAAATATTTATACGGGACCACCATTGAAATATCATATCACCACCTACCAGTCAACGAAAGAATCATCATAATCAATTCACAATTGACGGAGTAATCGCGTTACTAACATATAGTTGAATTAATAACCTCCATACATGCAAACTGGCAAAACACTGCCATATTGAAGACAATTATTGTCTTCAATATGGCAGTGTTTTGCAGAATCAAAAACCGCAATGTCCATAAAAACCAAAATTGTGTTATCTATGGCACATGAATCTCCAGATTTAAAAAAATATTTTTGTGTATACAAAATTGAGCTAAAACCGCAATGTCCAATGGAAATTAATGTTTAAAAATCAATGTTTGCCACAAAATCTGCATTGTCCGCTTGTGTATGTATCCGAACTAGCATTGCCCACCAGATCCAATCACGATCGACCGCGATCGCGTAAACACTATGGCGGTTTACTGTGAAAAGTGCTCTCGTTTTATTTCATTTTTTTAATTATTAAAATGATTTGTGAGTTATAAATTATAGTTAAATAAGAACTATGGAATGTTATCCCCAAGTGGTTGATAATAAAAATGCAAGAAAACGAAAAGTTGATAGTGCAAATTGGAAAACAAACAAGGTCAAAAACGACCGGTAAGTATTGTTGAACTACATAGTTTTGATACTAGTATTTACATGTATTTAAAAATAGGTATGTTTCAAAATAAGCAATGTCCAACGACGTTTGCAACAGAAACAGCAAAGTCCACACGTATTATTCAGAACCCGCAATGTCCAAACTATTTATTTTATTTTATTGTAGTTACATTTAAGAGTCCCTTACTTTTAATATTATGTAATATCTAGAAGATAATCTGCAGCCATTCACAAAAATTACAGTTACCAATAACAAGCTAATAATTTATAATCTTAATATTATGAATTGTGACAAAACTCTAAAATGGACATTGCTGTTTTTGATTCTAGTAGTTATTAATAAAAATACAGAACAAAAAAATAAATCTACCCTACCGACTAACGACGACACCGCCACCTTCTCTCATTAGCTTCAAGACGTAATTAGACGATCAGTAGCCGAGTGGTGATTAAAAACCTTATTTATTAACCGCTACACTGTTATTTAAATCCCTTATTTATAGATTAAGATGTATTAATTAAGGAAGTGAAGATTATTATTATCTATATATCTATACATATAATAAAAACGTAAAGAAAACAAAAAGTGTAATTCCGAGATATCAAGAAAAAACTAAGGAGCTAAAGTCTTAAACTAAGGAGCTGAAAACTTTAAGACAGTTTAATTAGAATTTTTGTTTGTCCACGCACATCTCTTAAACGACTGAACGGATTTAAATGGGGTTTTCACTAATATGCTCAGCTATGACCAGATTGGAATATAGGTTTTATTTTAACGAGGAAATAAGGGTTGAGAGTTTATATTAAAATCTACGCGTACGAAGTCGCGGGCAACATCACTAGTTTCAAATAACTCACGGGTCCTGTAAGCCGCTAAATGGCCGAAGATTGCATAGGAAGAAGTAGCACACACTTACTCATAGACACCACACATACACACACAAACACACACATACCTACACAAACACACACAAAACCACCACCACACTACACACAACACCACACGCAATCCACACACGCACACTAAACATATACACACACACATTCGAGTACATTTTAAACCGACTTAAAAAGGGGAGGTTCTCAGTTCCATCCATATTTTTTGTATGTAAGCAGATTACGCCGATACTTTGTGAACCAATTTACATTCTTCTTTGTCTACATCGTATAGTCTACACTACACCATATACCTGTCGTTCTGGTTTTTTTAATGCCTTAAACAAGGTGGTAAACAAGCTGATGGACCGCCTGATGGTAAGCTGTCGCCGTCGCCTTTGGATACCCGCAACACTAGGGGCATCACAGATACGTTGCCGACCCTTGAATAGTCTATAAACAGTTCTTTTCAAGAACCCCATTATAGTTACTCGGAAATGCCATAGGAGGGATAGCTCATTCCACAAATAGCAGGTGTGAGGCAACGCACAGTGTGAGTTTTCCACCAATTTTGATTTAGTTTTTTTTTTTAATTAAGTTCTTCTTAGTCGTGCACTCTTGGCAGAGTGGTCGTGATTGCGTTGATGGTACAAAGAGGCTTCTTGCTGTCGTCGTCCGTTCCCAGGGCTGCAGCCTGTCTCGCAATGCTTCTCAATTTCTGACGGCTGGTTGCATTGTGAGCACACTGCACCACGGTAGACTGCGTGGCATTTTTGATGGAGTCGTTTCAGCGAATTGGTGACTGACCAGGGCTACGCTTGCCCTCTACCGGGCCCTGTACCACAAGCCTCTCCATCGAGTTCATGTTTCTGGAGATATGCCCAAAGTACTTCAGTATTCGCAACTGCACAATCAACGATAGTCTATCTTGTATATGAAGCTCTTTGAGGATAGAATGTAAATAAATAAATATCTGGGACATTTTTCACACATGGTCATCTGACCCCAAACTAAGTAAAGCTTGTAATAAGGCTGCCAGAGACTGATGTACGTACATATATAATTTTAAATACATACTTAAATAGATATCAACACCCAGACAAGCGCAGCAGGTAGGTTCACTACCAACTACCTACTGAGCCACCAGGGCAGTCTAAATACTTGTATTCTAAAGCTACGGTGAAAATTAAGAATTAAAAGATCGACCCGTATCAACGGTATCACTAATAAGTGCCAGATAAGTATATCTAAATTGTCTTCGTTCGTGAATCTCATTCCGTTCCTAAAGCATTTCCCGATAAAATGGTTTCTTTAAGTATTCATTAGATTCCCATTCCACGCCTGTGCTGACTTAATTGCGTTCCGCGTACAATTTACATTAAATCTTATATTTTAACCTATATTTCTATTTGTTGGGTGATTCAACCCAGTTTGTCATGGGTTCTACGAGTTTTTACCAAAACAATGACTGATGAAATCGTTGAAACCTTTGATGAAGAATTTAAGTAAATATAATAATATGTTAATTGAAAGAATAATTTAAATGGTGGCTCTCTGATCTCTGTCAGCCGTGTGTTGACCGCTGCTCACTGGTTCGATGGCGTGAACCAGGCTAGTGTTTATACCGTCGTCCTTGGCTCCAACACTCTTTTCTCAGGAGGCACCAGGATAAATTAAATCGGTTATTAATGTTCTGATATATAAGCGTTTAAAGTTTTTGGTAGGTAGAGAAAACTCCCTTTCCCACAAAACAAAAAATTACATCACGCCTCTGTGCGCCAAACTTTTTTTTTCTTTTGTGACTTTTTGCTGCTCTACAGCTTGACCGGGCTAGTTGGTGAACGCAGAAGGCATTGGGCCAACATGGTTTAGATTTTGGGCAACAAGCGCAAGGGCACCTCGGAGATACGAGCCTCGGCTTGGACCGTCGCCGGGAGTGGGAGATCAGACTTGCCCTGGCACCCCAGAAGGGGTGTGGGTGTGCGCCATACTTGTCAGAATAGAATTTATATGGCGTACAGAGAAGTGACGTCATAATTTGCTGTTTAGCGCTCTCTGTCTAGCATGATATTAAAATGCTAAGTTGGTTATTTTTAATCTGATTTTCATTTTGTTTTCATTAATCAGCTATATTTATGGGCTACAATTAAGTAGGATAATTTAAAAAAACAGTCATCTAGCCTATTATCAATTTAAAAACCAACTTCAAAATTAGAATAAAATAAGCAATTTTGGTTACTTGGATGATAATATTATGTCATCTAAGTTAACGAATTTTCCAGTTATTTTAATCTAAATTTGAAACTACTGCACCGAGTTTGATGAAATTTATTTATTTATGGAACCAATTCAAATTGTATATCTTTTCCAAGAAAAAAATATTTTTTCAATTTATTTAATTTATCAGCAATGGAACGGTACTGAAAAAAAAACAACATAACTAAGTAAATCCTAGTGATCCCACCCACTACGGTTTTTCTATCAAGGCTTGCTAAAACTATGATTTGTTTGAGACTCCAATTTGTACTAAAATAGCCCGCCTACACAACTTACTCGTATAAGTCTTATTATAGCCAAAGTAATAAAAGTAAGCATGTTTCTGAGTAACAAAAGCTATTCTTTATAATTCTGGATAGTGGAGACTTTTTTGAGAAGTCCATTTGAGGAAACACTTTTTATATATTTTCAGCAGATATTTTCAATTTCCAGGTAGTGTAGTGTAAAGGCAACTATGTATAATGCTATAATAATAATAACGCAGGCGGCTTTACGACGAGCCGTCGGTGAGTGGCGACACCGTGTACCCCGATTCCATGGGCTAAATGAAACTCCGAGGCAAGCCAGTGGCTTGCCATAACCGGCAGTCCTGGGGTGGAAACCGCAAGAGCTAAGAACCTAAGCTCCAGGGAGGAACAGTTAAAGGGCGTAACCCCACGAGTAGCTCTTAGTGCAGCACACCTCTCTACACCCTAAGCCACACACGCAAACGTTGCCCCTCCGGTGACTATATGCGGCAGCCTTCATGGGGGGCCCATTTAGTGGGTAGCAAGTCATCACCTGCCTAAACATATTTTGAGATGAGACAGGATAAGGCAGGTGCCACAAGTTATTCACCTCAGAAGCCCAGATTTTTTAAACATTTTATACACATTCCATAGCTATATTTTGAGGTTCCTCATTCCGCAGCCCTGAACACCGGTAGCTTGGGCCCCGTCCCATTGCTGGCGGTATTCTAGTTTGAAGATGTACAAAGAGTTACATGTTAATTGGCCACTGTTTCTGTTACCAATATAAAACAACTACACTACTGCTGAACTAAGCTCGAAGTTTTTGTAACAGCATGTAGCTCCCCTCCCCCAGGAATAGAACTCAGACTAGCCCGCGATTAGTTAGTAAAAACCTCAATTTGTATCGCTGGTGTGACATTATCTGTACGAACTCTAGCTACCCGATTGGCATGAGGTCGCGGAATGCCGTGAAAACTTGCATCTTTTATTGTGAGGCCAAGATCCGCTTCGGTTCATCGAGCATTTCAATAAGTATTTTGTATACGTGTTTTAATAACAAAACTTTCACGAAGTTCTCTCTTACTTACACAAACAAACTTCTTCGCTCGAACTTAGTCCCTTTTCACCCAACAGAGTACCCACTCTAACGGCTATCACCGAACCTTATAGGATTGCAACCATAGACACACTAGTTAGGAGATGAATGATGGCATAAGTGTAGGAATCAATATATCATAGTCATTTTTTTCTTTATGTTTTAATGAACACATGACGTATATGAACACAAATGAACTAATACAACATGCAAATAATTATCAATATAAAAACCGACTTCATCAGTTCATCAGAACTGGACGTAATGGGACCAAACGGGAAACACCAGCTTTCATATAAAAAAATAATCATCAAAATCAGTTCACCCAGTCAAAAGTTCTGAGGTAACAAACATAAAAAAAAACAATGGATAACCTCCTTCTTTTTGGAAGTCGGTTAAAAAGGCGACAACGTTGACTGCAGGGCGATTTTAACTAGAGGCATAAAGCCTGATGTAAATTAGATACGATCACACCCACTACGCCACTGATCTGAGGTTCCAATATTAATTTTAACACCGTTCTTGCATTCCAGCAATGGCTGGCGTGGTACGTGCATTATGCACGCCCGGTGATGTCTCGCAGAAGAAGGTTGCCGAGTGAACAGCCCTGGCGCTACAGTGGCTTTGGTGGGATTTTATTACTCTTAAATTTGTTTTAGCAAAAGGCTCCCTAACAGATTTTGCTAAAACTGCGTCATTCACATCTTCTACGTCTCCCCAAAACCCGAACGGTTTACGGTCATGAATATTGAAATTCAGGTCAGTGACGTCATTAAAACTTTAACAATGTATGGGCGGGCTCTGCATAATCTTGCTGTAGCAGGCTGCTGGTGATTCCCTTAGATTTATTGGTTTAGTTAAAGGGTTAATTACTATCACTATAGTCTGTTCAAAAGACTTGGCAAAAATGAGAATTAAAACGTATTTTAAATGGCAATCCCTTTTTGCCATCTTAAAAATGTCAAACTCAGCTATCCTGAGCTATCCAACCATCGTGTTGTTTTGTTGAGTTAATTTGCGTGTTATTTGTTCATTCAACCATTTTCCAAGTCCACTTACTTTCTGAACAGACTCAATTTACAGATTTAAATTTGAATCAGACCTCGTAGAAGTAATAATCGACGCTTACATACCGCGTCACGCGCTGATAGCGACCACTATAAACATAAATTAATTTTTCACCTGCTGTTAGTAATCAGCGTATCGAGAAATTCATAAAAGCTTTGATATTTTGATTGCTGAAGCAAAGTTAGTGGCCAACAAAAAAAAAACAAAAAAATAACAAGAAATCTTTTCAAAGAGGAACTTTATAATCTTTCATTGTTCCTCTGAAGTGTATAATTGTGTAAGCGCCATTATTTTTGCCGAGCCCAATGCGTTGTTTTTAAAGACATTCAGAAAGGTAGAAAGGTTTCTCTCTTATAATTAGAGCTTGTGTTAGGCTGCTTCGAACCAAATGTAGCTGTTACAAGCCTTCGTTTCACTATTTGTGATGATCGGTATCCGGTATATATAGCTTAGTGACGCATCCAACGCAGTAAAGAAACACTGTTTTTTTCGTTCACTCGCTCGAGTAGAATTCTTCGTGCGACCTCTTTGCCTAAGTTGGACTTACCTAACTAAACAATCTGTCCAAGATAGGTGTAATGATCAACAACTTCGAGAGTATCGTTCCCTACAACTATCGGCTGTAAGTGATGATGATGATGAATAACATATCTATGTTTATCAACACCTCCGGCCGCCCGTAACCGTTGGCCGCCGTTTCCGGTCGCTCATTTCCGGCGGATTCGGAAACCCAATCCACTTCCGGTGTCGGAATTTCAAGGAATCCCGCCCAACAAGAGTTTTTGGGCTTAAATAGTCTTTTTTGTCTATTGAATGGTGTGTTGAAGTTTAAAAAGCGGAATTGTGTCTAGTAATCATATTAATTACCGCTTTTTTGCATGTATAATTTTCTTCAAATTAATAATTTATTTATTTTTACACGTTTTATATTAGTTTAAATAGCTTTTGGGCGTGTCTGTTTTCTACCCTCAACTTTTGCTCCTATATTGAGGACAAGGCTCAATTTGTTGCTAAAAAGCTGGGTATCCTATCGAAGGTGCGTCGGTACTTCACGTCGGAACAGTTGCTTACACTGTACCAAGCACAAGTTCGGTCACGCATGGAGTACTGCTCTCACCTTTGGGATGGACCAGCAGCAAGTAAATGGAGGTCAAAAGCAAACCTTAATAAAAAATACAATTAACTAAAGATGTTATCAAATCTTGGTAGTCAATTTTAACCTCGATCGGGATTCTACTCTAGAATCGTCCGCTGCTCTCAGGATCCAAATTAGTGTCACTAATTAAATTCCCCCTTTTTTTACTTGTTGTATAATCTTATATTTTCTGCCTCTTCCGCCGAAATACGAGTAATAACATATCAATACATAAATAACTTTTTCATCTCATCAGCTCGGATTTTTTTTTATCGTTTAAAATCTGCGGGCAAGTAGTTTTTATTCGCTTGTGCGGAAAGTAAATTCAAAATTTAAACGTGATGATTTTGTTGAACCATTACATTTTTTCAGTGTTAAAAAATTCCAACCTTCCATTCACCGCCTCAACCTCAAATAAACCTACTCATAGCACCTCAGATAGTTTGATTCAAGAAGGTAGCAGAAATACAATATTTTTCTCGCTAAGGTGTGATGAAGAGTTGTGTGTTGGTACAAGTTATTCTGTGTCACGTACCTTTGAAAACCTCACTATGCTCAGGTTTTAAAACAAGTACTTGCTTTAAAAACGAACTGCAGCCTTCCATAACAAATAACTATAAACCCGTTAGCAATATTATTCCAAAAATAATGCCTAATCGTTTTTATTCCTATTTAACAACATTTTATCTTTTAAAATGTTGAAAATGTGCTTAAAGATAGCTCCAGCGAGCGTGATCTTAACATCAAGATGGCGGTCAAATGCAAGCCAATGGCCGAATAAAGAAATAAATAAACACATTTTGCATTCATAATAAAAGCGTTATTCAATTTCTTTAATCCCTAGCTAATATCTTAAAGCGGTTAAGTCTAGACACTTTTATTTTTCTACAGACATAGTGAAATTCTATCTCTATGAAATAAAAAATGTAAAGGCAGAAATAAAGGCCCTCACGTAGAGTCGCACTGGCCGAACATTGGCGGTCAATCCTTTTGTACACTCCACCGTAGAGACTACTTACCGTTCGTAGAGAATGCACAGTATAGTAACTTTCATCATAATTATCATCATCAGCCAGAAGATTACAACTGTATCCTGTTTAAGCCATGTTGTGTGTTCATTGTTTTGGGTCATGGGATCGCGCAAAATTATTAACGTGATACTATATCTGTATATGTCCTGTGACTTGTTATGACTGCCTAATAATATGAAATATAAATATAGAAGACGTCCACTGCTAAACATAGGCCTCCCCTTTAGACCGCCACACTGAACGACAGCCTGCCATCTGCATCCACTGGATGCCCGCGACTCTCACGATGTCGTCTATCCATCTAGTGGGAGTGCTGCGTCTTCCTGTTCGTGGTCTCCAAGAACCTTTCTTCCCCATCGGTTATCGGTTCCTTGAGCTATATGGCCTGCCCATTGTCACTTCAACTTGCAAATTTTAATATATGGTAATAAAATCGGATAATGGATAACGGCAATACGGTAACATTAACTTCAAGTAAATAGGTAAATAATTATCTTTTTTTAAACAATCTTCAATTTGTTAATAAGAGATAATGCCCCTTGAGTTCCCAGATATATATAATTGACTTTGGCTCGGTAGTTTGTTAATCAGTGGTTAGGGTGAGTGGTGGTGGTGTTCTAACAATTTATTGAAGTTGGCAAGATGACTAATATTTTTTTATTGCCTTATATAAAACTGATTATCATTAGAGCCTATCAACGAAAACAAAATTTAAATTAGTTCAAAAATAAATAAGTTATAAGCATTTTAATTATTATTATTTTTATATTTTTATTTAAGGGGGAGGCCTATGTTCAGCAGTGGACGTCTTCTGGCTGATGATGATGATGAAGTATTTTAATTTCATGCTAGACAGAGTGCGCAATATACTGAGCTATGACGTCACGCCTCAGGCGTGGCATACAAATGCTATACTAACACACGCTTTGCGAAAAAGGGATAGAGCATCCCCTCTCTAACCCCACCTGAAACTTTAAATGCTCATATCTCAGAGATTAATCAGCCAATTCAATTTATTTTTTCAGTATGTGTAAAGTATTTAATTATATTCATCGCTAAGCCTGTTATTTTTAATAAATTAAACATTATGCCACATGCCTGTTGCACCACCCCATATCGAAGGCCCTTGGTTCAACCTTTATCTAACCGACTTTCCAGTTTTTTTTACCAATAATACGAATAATTAAGTTCAAGCGTTTACTTATTATAAAATTACTTTTTTATACATAAAAAATTACATTCATGAACACATATAAAAAATTAAATTGCATTTTTATACATAAAAAAATTAGTCATGAAGACATATAAAAAAATCAGTATTGTAGCGATTTTTTTACTGAAATAAAAGTGTCAAATGTCACACTAACATCTGTCAGTGGCGCTCTAAAGTTATTGTTACAAAAAATAGCAAGTTGTCCTACTGTGCGTACCTACTGTACGTGATTCCAAGATTGGATTAGTTCTCCGGTCCCGGGAGAGCGCTGAAGCTCTATCGAACGAATGAGAATTTGATTTCTTGACCACTATATTGTACTTTGGGGGATAGAGTAGAGAAACTACTCTAGAGGTACTATTTCAATTTGTTTATATGTTCTGACAACTACAATTACACTGTTTTAAACTATCACGGTTGTTCACTACAGTTATATGATTATTAACGTATAAGTTTGTAGATAGAGCTTCCGATATTTCGTCCACAATCTTATCATAGAAATTGTAGATGCCGCTGATTCCGCCGATTACCGTCAGGAGGACTGCCTGCTTTTTTGCAGCTATTTTCTATATATATATTTTTAAATAGTTTTTTGCCCGCGACTTCGTACGCGATTCTTCGACTTCGATTTTCATATAAACCTTCAATCCTTTTTTCTTCCCCTAATCCGGCCCTTGCGCAAAATAACATAGCCTATACTTCAATCTGGTCATAGCTAAGCATATTCGTGAAAACCGCATTTAAATCCGTCCGCATTTTCATCCAGGGGTTTAAGAGATGTGCGTGAACAAACAAATAAACATTCTAAAAACTGCCTTACATGTTCAACTGCTTATTATAAGTCGCCCTGTGTGAAATATTGATAGAAGCATAAAAGTACACCGTCAACAGTTTTCCAATCAAAAAGATAATGTGACCACAGTGCAGAGCATGTTTTGAAGTTTTCTTTTTATTTAAACCATAAAAAGTATATCATGTCGTGTCGGGATGATATATCTCTGAAATTTGACTGTCCAGCTTTGCTCGTTCGAGTTTTTCTATGACCATGCAATTTCTGAACTATGAATACGACCACAAGTATATGGCTTTGGCAGCGGAACCCTGACATATGCTTGGCTTGGCACGCTCTTGGCTAGTTATTTCGCGTGCATTTGTATGTATACCTTAATTAAAAAGCCATGAAAAGGAACTACTCTATTTATCTGTTAAAATAACACAGTAAAATAAAATTATACACTATATTATTGCAAATATACACTTTCTTCTTCTAGAAGCTAAGTTTATATAGGTTGCTTGCAGAATTTATGGGTTTCATTCAGAAATCCACGAATTCTGATAACTTTTACTAGGGTTTTGAACATAAAACTTTACTAGATATACTTCAGTGAGATAAAAAAATGTGCATTCCGCTTTTTACAAAATTATTGCAACCTGTCAGAGCAAATAAATGAATGGAAATAGTGTAAGTGGCTCTACTTTTTCATACTTCTTCACAAATATTTATTATAAATATAACCCCATTTTTTATTATCTCCACCAGTTTACTAGGGGATGACTTA
The DNA here is from genome assembly GCA_949125355.1 of Agriopis leucophaearia. NCBI lineage: Eukaryota > Metazoa > Arthropoda > Insecta > Lepidoptera > Geometridae > Agriopis > Agriopis leucophaearia. The sequence continues at coordinate 11,024,372 of OX421283.1, forward strand.
GACTTGGCCGTATTATTGCTTGACTGTGACTATGGTTTGTTTGATGATATCTAACATAACATGAAAATATTTCAATATTTGGCACTGATAAATGCATAAGATGTGCGGCGCCAAAATTCTCTAAAGAGGAAAGAAGAAATTATATACAGTGCTGGGTTATTTACGCTACAAGCACTTTAGAAACCCAATATCATACAAATTTAACATAAAAAAATCCCAACATTTATTTATTATTTAGTTATTACTAGCTGCACACTGCGGTTTCAACCTCGTTATATACGTACCTCCTTGAAGCAACCTCCTCAGTAGCTATAGCAACCACCTTTGACTCAGATGTCATTTTCTTTGTAAGCTAAGATTATTTATATTTACGAAGTATAAGTATGAAATCTTTGGTTGTAAGGTTTTAAAACGTCCTTGGTATTTATATAGATTTCTATTCTTGTTCATGTTTTATGGGGAAAAGGTAAATCTCAGGCTATTTCTATTTGATCTGAGGGGGAAAATATAAGTCGGGGAAAAAGTTTCTTCGTATTTTTTAAACAAATTCAAGACATATTTTTTTCAAGTTTAATTACATTTAATTATAATATATATGTGCCATTTTGTTCGATAACTTGTTGCCATCTTGTAGGTAGTGACATGATCCCGTTGCTGTAGAATTTTTGGGACTTCTGATCAAAAAAATGCAACAAGTAGTTTTGACAGTCCTCTCTTGATGTTAATCTAACACTACCCAAAGAATTCTGAAGAGATCGAAACAGGTGGAAATCTGAGGGTGCAAGGTCAGGGCTATATGGTGGATGCATTAACACTTCCCAACCAAGCTCTCTAAATTTTTGCTGAGTGGCCAAAGATGTGTGCGGTCTGGCGTTATCATGATGAAAGACCACACTCTTTCTGTTGATCAATTCCGGCCGTTTTTTCTCAATTTCTTGTTTGAGTCTCATCTGCTGTTGGCAGTAGAGATCCGAATCGATGGTTTTGCCCGGCGGTAAAAGCTCATAATGAACGATGCCCTGCCAATCCCACCATACACACAGCATCACCTTATTAAGTGTTAATCCGGGTTTCGCTACAGTCTGTGGTGCTTCACTGCCCTTTGACCATGATCGTTTGCGCACATTCTTGTCGTAGGTGATGCATTTTTCATCACCAGTGATCAATCTTTTCAAAAACGGTTCGGTTTCGTTACGTTTCAATAGAGAGTCGCAAATGAGTACACGATTCATTTGGTTTCTTTCAGTGAGCTTGTGTGGCACCCAAATATCGAGTTTTTTTGTATACCCAGTTTTTTTCAAATGGGTCAAAACTGTTTTGTGGTCAATCCCCAGTTCTTCAGCTACGTCGTAACTACTAATATGCCGATCTTGGTCCACTTTTTCAGAAATAGCATCTACTTTATCCGTAACAGGGCGACCAGAGCGAGCTGCATCTTTGACATCAAAATTCCCGGACTGAAAACGCTTGAACCAACATTGTGCTACTCTTGATGACACTGCATTAGGTCCATAAACGTCACAAATTTTATTCGCGGCTTGTGTCGCATTTTTCCCTTTTTTGTAATAAAATTTCACAATATATCGAATTTCTTCGTTAGATTCACTCATTTTATCAAACAAAAAAACAATTGAAAAATGGCGGGAAATTGCTTTTTACTTTTTGTATTCCTTTTTTAAAATATCATATTTTTAATGGTATCAAAACCAGCCAGATACAAACAGTACAACCGATGAGATTTTTACTACAACTTTATACATACAAAATACGAAAAGACTTTTTCCCCGACCTATTATTATAACACCAAAACGAAAAAAAAAATTGTTTCGATTGCTGCCAAACTTGACAGAATCGCTCGCTGGGCTAATTTGAAGATTGCCTGAAAATTTTATTAAAATTGGCTCAGTCGTTTCGGAGTCCATAGGTAACATTATAAAGGTACATCGTCTAATATATATACTAGTACTGTAGCCCGCGACTTTGTACGCGTAGATTTTCATATAAACTTTCAACCCTATTTTCCGCCCTTAATCCGGCCGTTGCGCAAAATAACGAGCCTATACTTCAATCTCGTCATAGCTACGCGTATATGTGAAAACCGCATTTCAATTCGTCCTGTGGTTTAGGAGATGTGCGCGGACAAACAAACAAACAGACAAAAATTCTAAAACGTGTTCAGCTGCTTATTTTAAGACGACCTTTGTGTTTTTTTTATATCTCGCAATTACAGTTTTTTATTTTTTCTTTTATAGAAGATATTGTATAAATAGATAAATTATATTATACACAACACAAATTAACAACAACCCAATGTCATTGTCTGATGTTATCTAATCTTGAAGGCTTGGGGTTAGGTCCGTTCTTTCGACCTTTAGCCCAAGCCTAAACCCCAAGCTTTTCACCAAATAACAGGACAATCTAACCCAACTACCAACTATAAAAAGGGCCTGAAGTAAAATAAATTGGGAATCCAATTTATGTACCTCCATAGAAAAAATCAGGACATCGACCATACAACATTCTACCCACAAACACTGTTAGCTGTGAGATACTGCAGTATACATTGTAACAGTGACATAACTATCTACTTAATGATAGAGTTTTGTACCACATAAAGAGTATACCGTTTTAATCGGAATTTAATCGAAGGGAGGTTGTCAATTGGATCAGTATTTCTGTTTCTTTTGTAGAGCTCTCAAAGTTGTCCCACAAAATTATCAAAAACTTCTTTTAATATTTTTTTTGTTTCTTTCATAATGATACATATAAAGAGAATTTATTTGCACAAAATTCTAGCATTTATAAACGCATGCAGAATAGGGACCTTACTTAAAAACGTTACTCAAGTTGATATATGTTTTAAAATGCTCTGTCAACTTCTCGCTGACGGCAATCGTCACCCGCGAAAACAAGACGGAACATATTTAAGCGTATGTCAACTTTTTTTATTTTTTTATTCTTATTATGTGATCAGTCTTTTGACTGTAAGCAGATGAGGTGTAGGGTTCCTAACGTGGAGGGCGCTGCTCCCATTGAAGCCAGCCCTTTCTTTTGCACAGTCAGTTTGTCTGACTATCCTGGTCGAAGATGTCCCGCCTCTTTTTGAGCCGGCGTATGGTTTCAGGGATAGTTAGTTGACCTGCAAGCTGATTCGGGTGTTTTTCTAGTCTCAATTTGTAATTTGCTCCATGAGTAACTATTTCTTTCTCTACCATAGCCATGTCGAGATATTCATGGACCTCTGTTGTTCTGATAAACCATGGTGCATTTGAAATCTGTTTGAGGATATAGTTTTGTGCCCTTTGTATGGTCATGATGTTTGAGGCACTAGCAGAACCCCACAATTGTATACCATATGTCCAGATTGGTTTAATGATGGCTTTGTACACAAGAAGCTTTTTGTCCACTGACAGTTTTAAATTTCGACCCAGCAGCCAGTAGAGACCCCTGTATTTAAGGTTTATTTCGTCTCGCTTGGTCTGAATGTGTTTCTTCCAGGTTAATCTTCGGTCCATGTGCATGCCCAGGTACTTTACTGTATCATGGTGTGGTAGTTGGATACCATTTAGAGAGTGACTGGAGAGCAATCTTCTTTTCGGAGGGTAAACGTTATGTGAACAGATTTTGATACACTAGTGGCAATTCTCCACTTTGCTAGCCATTCCTCTATTTGGTTCAGGCTCTTTTGTTTTCTTTTGAGAAGCTTGCACCGGACATTTGTTCGAAGCCAGTAGGGCCGTGTCGTCAGCAAATGTCGCAACTGTGACTTCTGGATTCTGTGGTAGGTCATAAGTAAACAATGTGTACAGGACTGGTCCGAGTACAGAGCCTTGCGGTACTCCTGCTGATATATTGTAGAATGCTGATGTAAAGTCATTTTCTCTCACTTGGAATATTCTATTAGAAATGTATGATTTCAGTACTCCATAAAATGTGTGTGGAAGAAGTAGCTTAATCTTATAAAGCAAGCCCTTGTGCCAGACTCGATCAAAGGCTTGTTGTATGTCGAGAAAAGCTGAGGAACAATATTCTTTTTTCTCTAGAGATTTCCTGATTGTTCTACACACTCTGTGGACTTGTTCCACCGTGGAGTGTTCCTTTCGAAAGCCGAATTGGTGATCTGGGATAATCGATGATTCTCCTATAGCCTTTAGCATCCTGTGCAAAATACACTTTTCGAGTAGCTTTGACATTATCGGTAGAAGGCTGATTGGCCTATATGATGTTACCTCATGCATAAGTTTTCCGGGCTTGTGGATCATTATAACCTGAGATACTTTCCATAGATCCGGGACGTATCCAACTCTCAGTATGGCATTAAATATCATTGTTAGGAACACTATTACTTTACGAGGAGACTCTTCAAGAACCTTTTTATCGACAAGGTCATACCCCGGAGCTTTGTTGTTCTTTAAGGTCCTAATGTTATTATATATCTCCCTTGGTGTGACTAGTTTCAGAGGTAGGTCCAGTTGAAGGTCTCGCTGGCACTGAGTGCTAGCCGGATCGCAAGGCAAAACGCTCTCATTATTATCACTCATTTCATTGCGATGGTTGGGAGGATAGTGTAGCGCTTCCCCAAGGCACTGCACATCACGATTTCGGGATGACGCCCTAGCCTTTGATGATCCAACATCTCTCTACAAGGCAGCAGATATTTTATTTTGGAGTTTGTTTCTCCTATACCATTGCCGTAACCAGGCTCACGAAGCTGATCTCCCCGGGTCCGATCTTTGATTATAGTGGCGGCTCATACTCGCCACTGTCATTGTGTTATGTGCTATTTTATAGAAAAATCTCCGCCATGAGTATTCTCAGCACCCCTCTAGATGGACCGCCCTATTGTCCGCGACTGCCAAAGCAGCTAGTCTCCATATCTGGGGTCCGTTTCGCTATCCGCAACCTGCGACGCGGTGGGTGGCACAGGGCAGTGCTCCTGGGAAGGTGACCCAGAACCCACAATGTACCCACACAGTATGTCAACTTGAGTAACGTTTTTAAGTAAGGCCCTAGGTGTTTAAGCAATGGTGGTCACTTTATATAATTTTTTCCTATAGTTAGTAGGCGTAAAAATCTAGATATTGACATAAAATACCGTAAACATAAATATTGAATTAAATCCATCCATTGAAGCTTAGTCACTGATACAAGTCTACACTGTGTTGTATCTTTTTGCACGCATACATGGAAAGGAACGGCTATCATTGGTTCAGATTAGTTAGTTCGCGGCGACCTCTGTAATCCGCAGGGATTGATGGCGAGACGACACTTAGTTGCTTTCTTTATGCGCTCTAGTATTTTACTTATTTTTTTACAAATTTATACAAAAAGAATATCAAAGTAAGGCTTTTTCATCACCATGATCAGCCTATCTTAAGCTGGTTCTTTTACTCAAAGCTTTACACAAAATCACGTACCCAAAACAATATTACGCAATTTTTTTGTTTATAAACGCTAATAATTAATAACCATTATAATAATATTATAATTAATTAACGTAATAATTTTGTTTCTTTTTGTTTTAGTCTTCCCGTGAACATGGTGCATGTAACTGCGCCGAAATATCGGGAGCTCCTTCCACAACCTTACCACGGTAAATATCCCGTAAATAATCATATAATTTAAAAAAACTGACTTCCATACTATACCTACGCATACAAACTCAAACTAAAAAGTAGAAAATGACAGTTAAAACAGAGATAGAAAGTCCTCATCATTTATTTTTTTTAACTTTTGCTGAAGGGAACCATAAACTAAAACGTCACCTGTTTATATATTTTATATTTATGTAGATATTTCCAAAATCGCTTATTTAATTTCGATAAAATTTATTTGGGGCCATCTCTGAAGTATCAACAAAAAAAAAGAATAATCTATCAATTCATAATTGGCAGAGTAGGTGGGTAATCGCGTAACAAACATACCATAAAAACAGAAAAGTGAATTGAAAACCTCCTCCATTTTTCAAGTCCGTTAAAAAGCACCCGTCTGCGTCTTTAATTTGAACGAGGTGTAAACTGAATTATTTGGTTACCGGTAACGATCCGATTTTCGAATACAATATTCAGACCATTCATTTCCGTTTGTGCTTGTTCATATCCCTTACTATTTGTGCTCATAGTAACTTTGAGACACACAAATAGTGTATTATATTTGAAATAAACGATCACAGAGGATGTATTCTAAGAGCCAGTGAAGGTCGACCTTCACCGATCTGATAATTAACTAGATGAGACGTTTTTTTAATCAACAATATTTATAAACAATGATAACTTGCCAATCAAAAAGTCTTCCACGTCTCCCCTACTTATGGTTTCGTCTGCAGCCTTACTCGCGCACATGTGCGAGTAACTTGGCGTGAGTAGGGTACCACGCGATCATCATTGCCACCAAATTTTAAGGTCCCAGGCTCTACTGTGATTTCTAAGCCTTATACCATCTAACCTAATGACTACGAAAGTCATAGCGTTTCTGAAACGGTCAAAGCAAGAGAAGCTCTCGTAAGCTGAAATAGAATCTATAAAAGTCTGCAAATGCGTTTTAAGCACCTTTAGGTATTTAGGAGTTTGATACACTTCGTTGTGCATGATTAAATTAACATTATTTGCAACGTAGTCTCTACAGTCATGTCAGAGTATGTTATGTTGGACTTCTATGGAGGCCAAGACTCACTTCGGGTTGCTACGTAAGTTGAGGAAGTATACCTAGCAATTAAAAGATAAAAATATTCCATATTTTAAGAGGTATCATCATCATCAACGTTTGACTTTATCTTTGCAGCAGTAAGTACTGCTTCATCATGCCACTGCTGGAGTTTACTCCTTTTATTCAGCCTGCAAGATTCATGCATAAAAATTAGCGTCCCAGAAGGTAAAATATTAGCGCCGTTTGTTGGAATCTCTACTACGTCACATCGTTCTCTACTTACTTTGTCGTATCGATCTCAAGACTTATCGCTAATTTCGTTTGCACGCCAACAGTCGTCGTGATCGTTGGCGTGCGAACAAAGTTCACATAGGAAAGCAATATTCTTGTATTCGTAACTGAGTTGTCCTTACAAAGTAAATATTATAAGTCAATGTGTGCCAGTCTCGTCAACTGCTTTTCAGCCACCCGTGCGCTGTTGTCCGACCAGCGAGCTTTTAGACTATGATATAATGGTACGGGAAATTTAAATTAAATTAGTATTTGTGTGTTTGTAGACGACAGTAGTTTATGTGATCAAATTAATTAGATGCATTGGGAAACAAAATGAATGGTAAATAGTTACGAAATGTGAAACTGGAATAGCGCAGTGGGAAACAGTTAGGAAATGCGAAATTAGAAAAGCTTTACCTAGAGCGTGGATTTACTGTGTACTATAAGCTCATTAAGCTAAACCATGGCATTTTAACAGTATGGATTTCGAAAAATCTACGGCGAACGGACCGCTTTGTATTTAGTTCCTCGTTTTATTAATAACCACAGATTTATGTAATAACATTACTCCATATAATATTAAAACTAAATTAAAATCTTACTTTCTTGACAACCTGATGTAATTGCCTCGCTCGCTGCCAGTTGTGTACTTAGATATTAACATTGTTTTTATAGTAGACGTAGACTTAAACTCCATATGGCATTACTATTAAACCTTAGTGCTTTTAAAATGCCATTATATCCTTTATTGATAATTTTCTTATTATATGATAAATAAATGAAAAAAAAAAGATTAGTCTACAGTAGATGGAGTATTTGACCTGAAAAATAACATAGTATAGTAACTAGATGTCAATAACAAATTAGTATGTATTTTTATAGACTTGTCAAAGGCCTTCGACACTGTTTTTATCCCCGTGTTAATAACACGGGGATAAAAACAGTGTCGAATACATTGGAATATATTGGCATACATTGGAATTCCAGGTCCAGCACTTGAGATATGTAGAGATCACCTTAAACGAAGGAATAATTCGGTAAAAATAGAAGAAATTGCTAGTTCGGACCAAGGCGTGACTTACGGAGTCTCGAAAGGTAGCGTAGTGGGGCTTAATCTTTTTCTTAGTTGTAGGTATTAATGGATTATGTATACTAACCTTGCTGAACTGCAGAGTTTTTACCTCCGCAGATGACACTGCTCTATTGATGCATAGTAAAAACTAGGAAAAATTCTCAAAGTGTCTTAAAAACAAACATGACATGACAACATGGCTAACCGATAATGCACTGTAATTTAACGTTGAGAAAACTAAATATATTTTGTAGCATTTTCTGCCTGTTCTCAATCGCTGCCCATACGACACTCTAACCGCCACCTTTGGCCGCCTCGACACGGGTTCAGAGGAAAAGTCTGGGGGCAGCCCCACCGCGCAACTTCTTTTTTGTTTCATCGCAGTGCCGCACCAACGGTTACTCAGCTCCCCTGCTACGACAAGGTGGGAACCAACGGGAGAGTAGCTCTCCATCCCTACTTCTACCCTTCTTCCAATAAAGCCTCCACCACTTCACTAGGGCATGAGTTTGACTCCACCGTGGCTTACTTTCCTTGACTTTGACTTATTTGGCGATATCCAATAAAACTAGAATATATTTGACACTGGAAAATCCACAAGACGCGCGACGCCAAAATCCTCTCAAGCGAAAAAAATATATAGTTAGTTTTTGGAACCAAGTTCCCTTTCGCGCGTTGCGAAAGGGGGCTAGACGGAAAAAAATAAGACCAAAAGTTGTAACGACACTTTTTGCTATAGTTGTAAGCCGTGCGGCGTGCGCGTGCTTCTCTGTCTGTCTCTCTCTCTCTCTCTCTCTCTCTCATAGAAAGAAACTTCGTTGCATCCGGGTGTCCCTTGACACCTCTCAAGTTTTTTTTTATTCAAGCGGCAAACTTACGTCCTGGCCAATCGTATTTATTTTTGAACGAATTTATGTTTTTATTTTCATTGATTTCTTCTATTTATGATCAGTTTTTTTGCTGTTCTAAGGTAATAATAAAATAAGGACTAAGGCTTATTGAACTGGTAATATCTATCTGCGCTGGAAGAAATCCGTACAAAAATAACAGCATCTTTCTCATGTATCATATTCAGTTGACTTACTTACCTTATTTTCTTAGGTCATTTGATTGGGACAGAGGACGTCCAAAGTTAATTTCCATCCTACCCTGTCTTGAGTTTCATGCTTCACTTCGGGCCACGTCTAGCCAATTTTCTTGATCTCCACCAGAATAAAGCGCCGCCAGGTTTGCTTTGGTCAACCCTGTTTTCACTTGCCTAAGAGTTCCAGTCCAGAGCCTGCTTATGGATGTGGTCGTGGGCCCTGCGTAGGGTGTGGCTGATTCATATTTGATTCCATATCATATAAAGTAGGTAGTAGAAATAGGTACGAACACTAATAGTCATATTTCTACGCATGTTGGCCTTGATAATATATAGTTTTGATCTGCCTTAAACTCTACCTAGTGCCTAAAAAATCTGTCTAATACTGAAAGAGGCGAGGTAAACAAGTATTACACACACATATTCTTACTAGTTCTACAAACGCACACTTCAATATTGAGTGGCACACAACTGCAAACGATATGCTCAAAATGTAATCAAATGGACGACCACTGTGGGGTGTAAGTACTTTTGGGGAAACTGTAGGTATAACGCTTCCATTTTTTTTTCTGAGCATGTAAGTAGTAAGCAATATCGATAACAATCTAGTACATACGCTTCAATGAGCTCTTCATTTGGAATATTGGGTCCCGATATAAATCTAATCATTGTTTTCGGGTAACCGTGTAATAGGATTCATGGTAATGTGTATTGGATTTGAGGAGCTATAAAATGATGTTTCCTAAACAGCCACGAGTTGACGTGGAGTAAATTTTGTACAAGCAGGAAGTTTATGGTCAAACATAATTATATCACTGGATGCAGGCCGCGTCCAATCAGCCCTTTTGGAGACCGATGGGGAGGCCTACTAACATATGGCTTGGAGCTGTGGGACCGTGCTGCCGACTGCAAAAGAGCGTTCGTTATGCAGAAGAGAGCTCTGCGCGCCATATTTGGAGTCTCCGATGACGTCTCGTGCGTAGATTTTTTCAAAGAACTCTGAATACTTCCGCTGCCATGCGAGCTCATCTACCAGCGTTTTGAGAGGATGAAATGTTCGCAAACATTTCGTCAAAAACTCCATTTAAACAGCCATGAGGGGTTACTAATAGCCACGCTTATTGAAGAGTTCAAATCAATTATTGTATTGTGATCCGGATTATTATATTCTGCTTCTTCCTTCGGGATTAGATAACTCGTAGTACCGCCTAGTGGTACGCCATCTCGCACTAAACTTGAGGGTATTTAAAAATAAAACGTCAAACACCCTCATCCGTCACATACCTACCTATGCTTTCATTCGCTCTTTAGTGCTCGCCACGCTCGCACTTTGTCTCTGTTTTATTTTAGAATAAAGTGAAGTGATAGTTACCTAATAGCATTACCATGCCTAAACGCAAGAAAAGCGACAACTACGAACAGTTGTTGAAAAAACTACAGAAATTGGACAAGAAGATACGTCGACGTTGTAATTCACGGAGTCGATCGCCGAGTCAAGAGTATCGTTATCACTCGGAATCTCAAGGTCAGTTTTACATGTAAACTTTCATTATTACGTATAGGTAATTTTACCAAAGATTAATATGAACAATATAAATGCCATTGCATCGTTCATTATACAATTTTGTCACCTCAGACAAGACAAGTAGGTATATTTATTTAGGTACCTAAATATATAATGACGTATTATCTAAATTTCTTATTTGTTGGTAATTTTACCTGCACATGAGTGTACCTACATATAGATACCTTTATTTTTTATTTTATTTTTTTCTGCTGGGTTTGCGTGCTTCTCTTTGGAGTCGTCACTACCCGAATTATTAGTTTTGCGAACAGTATTTTAGGACTGTTTCTTAACTAACAAAGCAGACAGAAACTTACTAAAATAATGCTTAGTTTTGGTTACACCTGGGTTTGCGTACTTCTCTTTGGAGCTGTACTACCCGTAAAAGTTTTGCGAACAGTACTTTGGTCTGTTTCTTAACTTATCGGAAATCGTGTTGTTTTCAGAACGTGAAAGTTCACCTCAAAACACGACTGACGAATTTGTTGGTAGTAACCGCGTCGCTGTGCTGCTCGGTGAAAATGATAACGAACCAAATGTTCGTATCCATACTGAGCCGACCTCTTCACCAACTGCGGAGCCAATCACTGGAGCTACTATCGTCATTTCCGCGGATCACCAAATACCTGGCACCAGCGCTGGCACCATGGTCACTGAGTTCTTGCAAAACTCTTGTGAAAAATCCACCAATAACGTGCTGGACGATACGATTATTGAATTATTAGGCGATGACCCCACTATTTCACGCACCTACGGGACTGAAATTCATAAGGACTTAGCAATTAGATTGGAACATACCGCCACGCATGGTCTCTCCAAAGAACTTCGGAAAGAATTGACAGAGAAGTATCTACTTCCAAGTAACTGCAAACTCATCGATGCTCCGGCACTGAACGCCGAGATGAAAGCGGCCATATCCGAAATAACAGCTAAACGTGATAAGAGCATCGAATTTAGACAAAAACAGAATGCTACAGCAATATCTTGCCTTAGTCAAGCTATTAACAAACTTTTTTCTGATAAAGACGCTGACCCAGCGATTATTAAAATGATCATGGACGCAGAGCGCATCTTATGCGACCTACAGCACCATGACTCAACAGTAAGAAGGAGTTTCATATTAACTTCTGTAAAAAAAGACATGAAAGATCAGTTACAGACCACCAAACCGGACAAAATGTTGTTTGGCCAAGATCTTGGTGAAACACTCAAGACGGCAAAGGCAATCAGTAAATCTGGGGCCGACCTAAAGGTTTCAGTTCCGAAACCTCCTCAGACAGTCAATAAGAAGCCGACAGTAGCAACTAATTCGTCGAAAAATTTAAACTGGAAAGGTCCATATCCACCTCGGAAACAGCCGCCTTATCAGAACTATCCGAAGACGAAGAAGCCTCCACCTCAGAACAGGAGTCGGCCATACAACTCATCGAGACCATCGCAGCAGCATCAGACGCGCGGCCGCCGTTAGAAATGGTAAATTATGCTGGCAGATTGCCTTTATTTTATGACCAATGGTCAATAATTACCAATAACCCTGTAGTATTGTCATGTATTCAGGGTTATGAAATACCATTCTCATGTCCAGTTGTCCAAACTTCTCCACCAATGGTGAAGAAATATTCAAAAGCAGAAAAGCACTCATTTCATGAAGCTATAGATGCCTTAATATCAAATGGCGCTATTTCTAAATGTCAACCCATCAAAGGCCAATTTATTTCAAGCGTTTTTTTGGTTCCGAAACCAAATGGGAAGAATAGACTTATTTTAAACTTAAAAAATTTGAACAAATTTATTAAAACAAGTCATTTTAAAATCGAAGATTTACGTACTGTATTGAAATTAATATCAAAAGATTGTTTCATGACAAAAATCGACCTCAAGGACGCGTATTATTTTATCAGTATACATCCTGATTCCAGAAAGTATTTAAGGTTTCAATTCGAACAAGATTTGTATGAATTCCAAGTCCTCCCATTTGGTCTCAGTACTGCTCCTTTTATATTTACTAAGGTAATGAAACCTATAGTCCATTTACTACGATCTGCTGGCCTAATCTCTACAAATTACTTAGACGATTACTGGCTAATGGGAAAGTCTTATGAAAAATGCCTGTATAATACCGTTCTGACAAAGAAGTTATTAACCTCTCTTGGCTTTTTAATAAACGAAGAGAAAAGTTATATGACTCCAAGTAAACAATGCACATTTTTAGGATTTGTGCTGGATTCAGAAAGTTTCCAGATCGGGTTACCTGTTGAAAAAGTTAACCGCGTTAAGTTGGAAATTCATAGGATTTTGAACCTTAATAGATGTAAGATCCGTGAATTCGCACAATTCACTGGATTGTTAGTTTCCATCTGTCCCGCAATGGACTATAGTTGGTTATACACAAAGTTTTTCGAACGCTTAAAGTATCTAAATTTAAGACCTGATGATGATTATGATAAATTCATGAATTTGCCAGTTACGTTACAACCCGATCTCAGGTGGTGGTGTGACGCAATACAAAGGCCGTTCAGTAACATAAAAGAGGACACACACGATCTAGAAATTTTCTCGGATGCCTCAAATACGGGTTGGGGTGCTGCCTGTGGAGAAGAAACTGCCAGTGGTCAGTGGAATACACAAGAAAGGCAACAACACATAATTTTTTTAGAAATTCAGGCTGCATTTTTCGGTTTAAAGGTTTTTGCACGAAATTTAAATAATTGTCAGATTTTACTAAGAATTGATAACACGACAGCAATCTCTTATATTAACCGGATGGGAGGTGTTCAATTTCCTCACTTAACTGAGGTTACTAAACAATTGTGGCAATGGTGTGAATGTCGTAAATTATATGTCATAGCTTCATACATTAGATCTTCAGATAACAAAACGGCAGACGCAGAGTCAAGACGTGTTCACCCAGATATAGAGTGGGAACTGGCGGATTGGGCATACCAAGATATCGTTTCAGGGTTCGGTACACCCCAAATAGATTTATTTGCTAGCAGATTAAATAAGAAATGTAGTCATTACATTTCTTGGCATAGGGACCCAGATGCAATGTCTATTGATGCATTCAAAACTTCATGGACCGATTATTATTTTTATGCGTTCCCGCCTTTCTCGGTTATTTTAAGAACCTTGAAAAAGATTATAACTGACAAAGCAAGGGGTATCATGGTTGTTCCTTTGTGGCCTACACAGCCCTGGTATCCTCTTTATAAAAGCCTTTTGTTATCTGATGTAATCACTTTTAAGGCACATAAGAACCCAATTGTTTCTCCGTATTCCAGCAATCACAACATACACACCAGCCTTACCCTGGTGGCAGGGATATTGTGCGGACGGCGTGGTTAAGAAGAAGCGTACCTCCGTCCGCAATTAATATTATGATGGCTTCATTATCTGACAATTCTATTAAACAATATAATGTTTACTTTAAGCGTTGGTTCCACTATTGTAACGAGAACAAACATCTTGATATGTTTAATGCATCGATTCCACAAGTGTTGTATTTCCTTAATAGACTTTATGAAGAAGGAGCTCAATATGGCACTTTAAATACCTGTAGGTCTGCACTTGCTCTTCTGATGGGCAATAACCTAGGAGAGGATGAGAGGGTCAAAAGATTTTTTAAAGGCGTTTTTCGTTTACGACCCTCATTACCTAAGTATGCGGTAACATGGGATCCCTCGGTCGTAATAAATCATTTAAGTTGTTTAAGCCCTAATGAGACTCTTACTCTTGAAAAGTTGTCTAAGAAACTTATCACTCTTATTGCCTTATTAACTGCTCACCGAGTGCAGACCCTATCAAAAATTAACATTAAAAACATTGAAACGTTTACAACTAAAGTGACTATCAAAATCCCTGATTTTTTGAAAACAACCCGTGTGGGTTGCTTGCAGCCAATTTTAGTGCTGCCATTTTTCGATGAAAAACCGGAAATTTGTCCTGGAACAGCATTAGTAGCCTATTTAGAGAAAACTGCTTCTCTTCGCAATAATGTTGACTCCCTTTTCATTAGTCCCAGAAAACCATTCAAAGCCGTCGGCTCTCAAACCTTGTCTCGGTGGATTAAGGATACTCTTCGTGATAGTGGAATCGATATAAATATATTTTCGGCTCATAGTACACGGCACGCTGTCACATCTGCTGCGTATAACCGAGGTATCAGCCTGGAACGGATAAGAAAAACCGCTGGATGGAGCGGTTCTTCTAATACATTCTATCGGTTCTATAATAGAACTACAAGTAATGTTACTGTTGACAGTGATGATTCCTTTGCCAGGGTTATTGTTAATGGAGTTAGTGATTAAGTCATTTATAAAGACTTAGTATGATTAAGTACCTACCGTAAATGAGATGTCTAATTATAATAACTAAAAGATCAGAGTTGTCTTATTATATACACTGATTTTGTTATCTAATCTTATAGAGAAAAATAAAGCAAATTATTCACTTATTTCTCTAAAAGTCTACGAGTTATCTAATCCCGAAGGAAGAAGCAGAATATAATTAATGATTAAACGAACTTACCTGTACGTGAAGTTCTATCATAATTATGTGACAGCTTCTTCCGAAGGGATTAGCAACCCACCCTCCCTAACTAGAACTAGTTATCCCATATTCTGTGAAATAATTTGAACTCTTAACTAAATGAAAGCATAGGTAGGTATGTGACGGATGAGGGTGTTTGACGTTTTATTTTTAAATACCCTCAAGTTTAGTGCGAGATGGCGTACCACTAGGCGGTACTACGAGTTATCTAATCCCTTCGGAAGAAGCTGTCACATAATTATGATAGAACTTCACGTACAGGTAAGTTCGTTTAATCATTAATTATATTGAAATGATTTACTTTAATGGAATAATGTAATTTGTTATATACTTGAGTATGAATACCATTGACTTGTTAATAAGCTTTATAAATTATATATGAATATACCAGCAAGGTCTGAATCCATACGGGTTAGTTACCAACTCATTAGACCGATCACACGCGTGGTCAGTTAGTGAAACGCGAAATAACTACAGCCATATTGCTTTATCATCCGACTGAAACGAGTATTTTTGATTGTGCTCAGATGGTGAAATTACAGTATTATTAGGACGTAGGTTGATATCGACTTCCAAAATTGTTTACATTATTAGAATTTTAAATAACAGAAAAACAATCGTTATAAACATATTCATTCCGAATTACTAAGAAAACTATTTCATTAAACGGCTACCAGTGGGAATTGTTCCCGAAATGCTGACCTCATTACCACGCTATATGGCAATAAATATGATCACTATTCGAGCATAGTAGTCATTTAGTTACAAGCAAAGAAAAACGTGTTAATTTAATTTTTCTGTAATTATCCCAAGCGCCCTCGAGGGAAAAACTCGATTCCGATCAAAATCTCTTGGGTTTTAAAATCTTTGTCCGGTTTCGGCAATTTATGTAATGACGTTCCTAATCTTACCTTATCTTTGATAAAAACTCGAAATGTTTACAAAGGTTTGTACAAAGAACAATAATATGCAGAGGAAAATATTATTTAATTATCATTTATTGTTAATATTAGCACTGAATGTAAATAATTCTCCGGAAGGTAATTACTACGAATGACATCAAACGTTTCAAGCTTCATTAGTACCTTGTAAATTAATATTGATATTTATTTCCGAGCAAATAGATTAGACTATATAATTATGGGGACTACGTTGGTGGTGGGTCGGAAATGATAGATGAAAGCGTGAGCACTGGTCCCACCTCTCGATTCTCTGCTTACTTTGAGGCACTTTCCGTCTCATCCAGTTGTCAGTACCAGTGCGTTCATATTCGTGCCAGTTTCTTTTAAATTACACCCGTGTGAAGCCGGGCGGGCCGCTAGTTATATATATATATAATAAGTAAAGTATGTTTTTTTACCCGCTATAAAATAAACACTGTTTTAGACTATCACGGTTGTTCACTAAAGTTAAATGATTATTTACGGGATATTTACCGTGGTAAGGTTGTGGAAGGAGCTCCCGATATTTCGGCGCAGTTACATGCACCATGTTCACGGGAAGACTGAAGAATGCGGGTGGTTGGTGAAAAAGCTATAAAATAGCCCATAATCTTCAAAAGCTGAATTTTTTTTTCTTGAATTGCTATTGCTTAAAACACTCTCGATCAAGTCAACTTTCAAACAGACCGACCAACTTGTACGTAAATTTGAGCAGGGGAGCTATTATCATACTTTCTGAATAAAACTGACAGCCAACCGTTGAACAATTTCAGTACCTTCATTTTACCAACTCTGTAGATAAGTTGGCCCGCTCCTGACTGAAGTCGAGGGTACTTTATGGTATGTGCTTTTGAAGAAAGCGCAATCTAACTTTTTTGCAACAAAATCTCAATTCCATACTCTTGAAGTTGAATGGAGTATCTTATAACATAATATTTTCTCGAAATAATAGGTCGGGGAAAAAGTCTTTTCGTATTTTGTATGTATAAAGTTGTAATAAAAATCTAATCGGTTGTACTGTTTGTATCTGGCTGGTATTGATATCATTAAAAATATGACATTTTAAAAAAGGAATACAAAAGGTAAAAAGCAATTTCCCGCCATTTTTCACTTGTTTTTTTGTTCGATAAAATGAGTGAATCTAACGAAGAAATTCGATATATTGTGAAATTTTATTACAAAAAAGGGAAAAATGCGACACAAGCCGCGAATAAAATTTGTGACGTTTATGGACCTAATACAGTGTCATCAAGAGTAGCACAATGTTGGTTCAAGCGTTTTCAGTCCGGGAATTTTGATGTCAAAGTTGCAGCTCGCTCTGGTCGCCCTGTTACGGATAAAGTCGATGCCATTTCTGAAAAACAAGATCGGCATATTAGTAGTTACGACGTAGCTGAAGAACTGGGGATTCACCACAAAACAGTTTCGACCCATTTGAAAAAAACTGGGTATACAAAAAAACTCGATATTTGGGTGCCACACGAGCTCACTGAAAAAAAACCAAATGAATTGTGTACTCATTTGCGATTCTCTATTGAAACGTAACGAAACCGAACCGTTTTTGAAAAGATTGATCACTGGTGAAGAAAAATGGATCACCTACGACAAGAATGTGCGCAAACGATCATGCTCAAAGGGCAGTGAAGCACCACAGACTGTAGCGAAACCCGGATTAACACGTAATAAGGTGATGCTGTGTGTATGGTGGGATTGGAAGGGCATCGTTCGTTATGAGCTTTTACCGCCGCCGGGCAAAACCATAGATTCGGATCTCTACTGCCAACAGCAGATGAGACTCAAACAAGAAATTGAGAAAAAACGGCCGGAATTGATCAACAGAAAGAGTGTGGTCTTTCATCATGATAACGCCAGACCGCACACATCTTTGGCCACTCAGCAAAAATTTAGAGAGCTTGGTTGGGAAGTGTTAATACATCCACCATATAGCCCTGACTTTGCATCCTCAGAATTCCACCTGTTTCGATCTCTTCAGAATTCTTTGGGTAGTGTTAGATTAACATCAAGAGAGGACTGTCAAAACTACTTGTTGCATTTTTTTGATCAGAAGTCCCAAAATTTCTACAGCAACGGGAAAAATATGTCTTGAATTTGTTTATAAAATACGAAGAAACTTTTTCCCCGACCTTATATGTCCCGTTATTTGTTCATTACAGCTGTGATGTTTCCATGAATATCCTCGCTATATGAAGAAAGAAACAGTTCCTATTTAAGGGTAGGCGTGTGTATTATCTTCGACCACACCGTTACTTAGCACCGTGAAGGCTGTGGTCAAACGTCTAGCTTGAATAACATAAATAAGAACAACTATCCTAGCTTCTGCAAACCTTGGCGGCAATTAGGCATTGAGATGTTATTTACGCCTTTGATTTTGGGCCACATGCTTATTACCTGTTTTTTTATAGGTTTACGTTGGTTACCATCTCGCTTGATGGTAAGCGACGGATGGAACATGTTGATCTAGAATAAATCTATTCACTCTAGCCTTGAAGATACTCGTACATAGTTCTCAGGAAACAAGGAAGACGGCAGGGAGTTCCAATCTTGGGCAGTACATACCAAAAATTTCTAAGAGTCTTTAGAATTTCCATGAGGAAGAGATAATAGCGATGTGTGTGATAATATCCAAGCTTTAGTATGTGCGCTTTACAATCTTGCAGCACCCGGTTCAATCCTCTGCCCTGCACTAGTGACTTTTTAGTATCTAAATAAATTATGTGCAGTTTCGATCAGTGCCGATATTATATTTTTTACGAGTGTAGGCTACTATATTTTTGCCGCCCCATGTACCTTTCTAAAATAAGAATTTTCCATATTTAGTAAAAAAGGAACTAAAGTTAATTAAAATAATGAATTAGTCAATAAGAAAGGGCATTAAAGAAACAAGAATTACAATTTTTACGAGACTTTTTAATAGCAAAATCATCTATAATATCATCATAGATTATGGTGTTCATTATCTCCCGCCCCTAGGACGCTGCCGCCCTTAGGCCGCGGCCTATATGGCCTATCGCTCAACAATGACGAAGAAAACATCACGGAAAACATCACGAGGAAACCAAAGAACCTGAAAAGTTCAAAGACGTAATTTCTTCAAAGACGTAAATTCACTAACGTGCACTGGACTAGCATTGCGGATAGCTCTATCTTCTCTCCCTGTGTGAAGGCCTGTGTCCAATGACGATATAACGCTTATCTTTGCCAGTGTCCCACCAGGGAAAACATGAAAGGCTGATAATTACAGTAATGGTGCCACATGATACTAGTTTGAGAGTATACAAGTTTGACTAGTAACTTGCTACAAACTGACACACTTGGAACTTGCTGTATTGTGTTCTTGTCAATAATGTACCTGGATGGTGTAATGTATAAGCTTAAGCGGAAATAAGATTTGGAACCACTAGAGTTGTCATCTCCATCCATTAGACGCGTCTGTACCGCAGCTTAGAGCCATGCTTTGGTGGTTCAAGGAGCTGCGTGACTCGCGCAAACGCTATAAGGGCAGTAGCGAGATTGCTCTGGACGATATAATAGGTCGGAGAAAAAGTCTTTTCGTATTTTGTATGTATAAGGTTGTAGTAAAAATCTCATCCGTTGTACTGTTTGTATCTGGCTGGTTTTGATACCATTAAAAATATGACATTTTAAAAAAGGAATACAAAAAGTAAAAAGCAATTTCCCGCCATTTTTCAATTGTTTTTTGTTTGATAAAATGAGTGAATCTAACGAAGAAATTCGATATATTAAGAAATTTTATTACAAAAAAGGGAAAACTGCGACACAAGCCGCGAAAAAAAATTGTGACGTTTATGGACCTAATGCAGTGTCATCAAGAGTAGCACAATGTTCGTTCAAGCATTTTCAGTCCGGGAATTTTGATGTCTGAGATGCAACTCGCTCTGGTCGTCCTGTTACGGATAAAGTAGATGCCATTTCTGAAAAAGTGGACCAAGATCGGCATATTAATAGTTACGACGTAGCTGAAGAACTGGGGATTGACCACAAAACAGTTTTGACCCATTTGAAAAAAAACTGGGTATACAAATGATGAGGAATGTGCGCAAACGATCATGGTCAAAGGGCAGTGAAGCACCACAGACTGTAGCGAAACCCGGATTAACACGTAATAAGGTGATGCTGTGTGTATGGTGGGATTGGCAGGGCATCGTTCATTATGAGCTTTTACCGCCGGGCAAAACCATCGATTCGGATCTCTACTGCCAACAGCAGATGAGACTCAAACAAGAAATTGAGAAAAAACGGCCGGAATTGATCAACAGAAAGAGTGTGGTCTTTCATCATGATAACGCCAGACCGCACACATCTTTGGCCACTCAGCAAAAATTTAGAGAGCTTGGTTGGGAAGTGTTAATGCATCCACCATATAGCCCTGACCTTGCACCCTCAGATTTCCACCTGTTTCGATCTCTTCAGAATTCTTTGGGTAGTGTTAGATTAACATCAAGAGAGGACTGTCAAAACGACTTGTTGCATTTTTTTGATAAGAAGTCCCAAAAATTCTACAGCAACGGGATCATGTCACTACCTACAAGATGGCAACAAGTTATCGAACAAAATGGCACATATATATTATAATTAAATGTAATTAAACTTGAAAAAAATATGTCTTGAATTTGTTTAAAAAATACGAAGAAACTTTTTCCCCGACCTTATATTTCTGTGGCTGCACGCCGTCGTTGGAATCGGTCCACCTGGTCCATTCATTCAGTGCCACTCCAATTATTAGGATAATTTACATTAAGGCACATTTTCAACATTTTTGAAGATGAATGACTAAAAATTGTCAGTGTATAAAAATAATAGTGAATAGTATAATAGTGATAGACACAGCTTGGTTTATGGACAGTTGCAGACCTCTATTTAAAACATGCAACATATAGATCGAAAAGAACGAATAGATCGATTAAAATAAATGCTTAAAATATTTTTTTATCCTCAACGTAACGGAGAAGGTACGGAGTAATGGGAAGCATATCAGAGGTGTCTTTGTGTATGTATGTTACCATGTTTTTACAAAACGCCTGAACCAATTTGAATGCACTTTTTCTTAAATTTAAAGAAAATTTCTGTGCCCTGGTTCTTAATTATGCTTGATCAAAATCTGTCATGACGAATGAAAAGTGATGAGCGCTCTTCCGGATTTGTCGTTTGTTTTTTTTTTGTTTTTATTAATTGATACTCGTATTTAAGTCTGATCCGCTTATACTTTGTGTCATACGCAAACTGAAACTAAAGTTTCATGAAGCAACATGCTCATAGTGTTGGTACTGAATACTGGATTTAAAGTTCTAACTGGACACTAACTTAGATCACAATTCAAATGTTGATTAACGTACTTCGAACTCAAATGATAAATTTAGGATAGCGACGATCTATTTTGTGCCATTGGTGGCAAATAAATTGAGGGACCGCCTGCTGGTAAGCAATCACCGTCGCCTATGGATACCTGTAACACCAGGGATATCACATATACGTTGCCAACCCTTAAAGACTCTATTAACAGCCCTTTTGAAGAACCCCATATTATAGTTACTCAGAAATGCCGCAGGATATCTCTTTTCACAAATTGCAGGTGTGAAGCAAAAAAGGCTCATTTGTGATTCGTATTATTAAATATTCAAATTGTTTTTGCCATAGGTGGCAAACAAGCTGAAGGGCCACCTGATGGTAAGCGATCACCGTCGACTATGGATACCTGAAACACCAAGGGAATCACAAATACGAGTACGTAAGTTTAATTATAGTTACTCGGAAATGCAGCAGGGGGATCTCATTCCACAAATTGCAGATGTGCAAAAAAGACCACGTAAAACGCACATTTCCACCGATTTATGATATGTGTATTACAAATATATTTGTAAAACACTGTTTCAAACTATCACGGATGTTCACTACAGTTCTATGATTATTTACGGGATATTTACTGTGGTAAGGTTGTGAAAGGAGAGGATATTTCATTTATTTATATCACGGAAAGACTGAAAAATGCGGGTGGTTGGTCGAACAGTTCAATGTTAGGTGCAGAAAAAACGATCTACCCTCTTTCTTAGTCTCTTGCTACGGTTATCACTGGAACTCGAACCTAAGTCCCGACAAATCATGATGCATGTAACTGCGCCGAAATATCGGGAGCTCCTTCCACAACCTTCCCACGGTAAATATCCCGTAAATAATCATAGAACTGTAAAAATATTTGTTTTAAAACCTACTACAAACGAGAACCTTTATTCCTTTTCGAGCTCGAAGAATAAAAACCCAGTGTGCTCGTAAAATGCGCGCCTTGTTAAATGGTACGCGAAGTTTTATTGTTTTTTAAGGGTTGGTATATCTTTCCGAAATGTTATTAGGGCAGTAGGGGTTTATTATTGGTCTTATATATTACATTCACGTACAAGTGTAATATATCTTGGATATAGCTGCTTGACCTTTCGTTTGATATATGAATGATTTTTGTAGCTAGGTATCAAAATAGTAAGGAGGTTACGTATATTTACGATAGACAGGGTTAGACGGAATGGTGTATTACGCTGAAAGATCCTGTACTTTTCATTATGAAGAATTTTTACTATATGAATTTACGAGAAAAATATCAGGTGTTGCATTATATTTCGTTGAGTGTTAATGATGATCCACCGTCTTTGTTTCCTGAAAACTATAACCTCTCATTTACTCTGACCTTGAAGACACCCTTCAAGGTCAGAGTAAATGAGAACCTTCTGGGTCTACGTGCTCCATCTTCGGCCACAACATAGCTTTCCATCAGGTGAGTTGGTTGCCAAACGTAGACCTATGTCATCTTCTATCACACTAATCTACACTAATATTATAAAGAGGAAAGATTTGTACCTATTTTTGTATGTTTGTAATGAATAGGCTCCGAAACTACTGAACCGATTTGAAAAATTCTTTCACTGTTGGGAAGCTACACTATCCCCGGGTGACATAGGCTATATTATATTTTGTAGCGAGGCCGAAGGCCGAGCTTACACTCGTGCGAAGCCGGGGCGGACGGCTAGTATCATATAATATGTGAAAGTTTGGATGGATGGATGCATGTATGTATGTATGTATGTATGTATGTATGTATGTATGTATGTATGTATGTATGTATGTATGTATGTATGTATGTATGTATGTATGTATGTATGTATGTATGTATGTATGTATGTATGTATGTATGTATGTATGTATGTATGTATGTATGTATGTATGTATGTATGTATGTATGTATGTATGTATGTATGCATGCATGTATCTATGTATGCATGTATGTATCAATTTCATAGGTATTATGTATGTTACCAATGGAATCCGAAACGGCAAGACCGATTTCGATAACATTTTCAATCAAGCTTCAGATTAGCTTAGCGAGTGATCCTTTGAAGATTGATAGCGATTGGACAATTTTATTTTTTTGGTGATTTAATATTATTTTCCCTTGATTCATATACATACAATCACAGAAAATATTTTTTTTAATTCTCTTTTCTGTGGGTATAATCATAGTATTTTTCACATGAAACCTACTACCTAATTTTTCCTACAAAAAACATGAACAAGAATTGAAGTCCATACATTGACATCATAGAAAAAGTTATCGCTTAGATAGATAATAGAAAAAAGTCAAAGGAGGTTGCTGTCGCTACCAAAGAGGTTTCTGCAAGGTATACAACGTGGGTGAAATTGCGGGGCGCAGATCACATATAATATAGACAAAAGATAATATAACCAAATGGAAACGTAAATAAATACACATAAAACGCTAGAGATCATTCTCTAAATGTGCACTCCCCTTCACCACCACCACGCATACAAAATACTACAAAAATACGATGGAGGGGCGTGCACATTTAGAATGAAAGATCTTCACCCAATTTTGGGGTTTGCGTCGTCGCCCTAATTTTGCTATTGCACTCCTAAAAAAGAAATAAAAAAAAATGTTTAAATTAGAACGGCTGTCAAGGCATTTTTGTAAGAAAATTGTTGTAACATCTGTGACGCGGAGTTCGACGCGTTGACATAAATAAGAATGTTCAATCACATATCTGGCACCACAGCAGGCCTAGCACGGGCCGTGGAAAAATTGCCTTTCACCGTTTTTATCCACGCGTAGACGCGACAGGGCTAGAATATGGATACGTTCGTCTCTTTCTAGCGGGATAAAAACGGTGGAAAGACAATCTGTCCACGGCCCGTGCTGGGCCTGCAGAAAAGTAATATTTTTTTTGTTTAAAATAGAACGGCTGTCAATGCATTTTTGTAAGATTTTTTTGTAGCCACTTATATAAACCCATAGCAACTGTGTTAGCAAATGTGACGCGGAGTTCGACGCGTTGACATAAATAAGAATGTTCAATCACATATCTGTCACAATACCTGGCGACAGAGTTTCCTTCTCATTTCCCTTCTATTTACTTCTCATGCACTGCCCGTTTAGGCTGAAAATACAGTGTAATAGTGCATAATAATATCCAGTATTCTTGACAGATATTAATGTGAATGCCCCGGATCCCGGCCCACTGCACGCGACCGTAGCTCACAGTCCACAGCCACGTAAATTCACGTTATTGTCAACCTTCTTGTACAATCCATCTATGTCACAGACTTACATAGACTACGCAAGTTGGTTTAAAACTTTGGCCTATCTGATATACCTAGCCTACTTAAAGAGTTTTGGCGCCAACGTGAAAAAAACATGTCACCTGATCTGATTGTAACATTTTCCTAAAATTTACGAGTATTAATGTGTAATAACATTGAACATTTACATAATGATCCACCATTATTATGCAAATGTTCGTGAACGTGCTTGAGAGAAAGTGATATAACGAATTGAAACAAGTATTTTCATGTTGTTTCCTAAACTCCAGAGAAGCTTTAAGTAAAGTCTACCACTTCAATAGGGCATTACTTGGACTTGCCCGTGACTTAGTTTACTTGATTCTGATTATGAGTTAACTATATTTAATGATACTTGAAAATATTTTAACACTCGACACTGGCAAATGCACAAGAAGTGCGCTGCCAAAATCCTCTCAATAGGAAAGAAGAAAAAAAAACAACATAATATTATTTGTTTGCCCTAAACCGTGACCTCGCGACTTCTATATCTTTTGAAAGATGAAAAATATATTCCTTATATGTTTTGCTACCCCGGGACCAAAAGCTCCAAACAAAAACTGATAAAAAAAATAGTCTCAATAGTACAATTTTATACCAAGTAAGCTACCACAACCTCAAAAAACATTCTTATAATAATTTTACATTGCAATATGTCCTGCTTTCTCATTAGCCGAGAGAGTGAAACAAAGCTCAATGCCCTCCTAGGCCCTGATTCACTAACTACAAACACGGCGCGGCGGCAGCGGCAAGTGCCGCGCAGCACTTGCCGCTTCCACGTGGTTTCAAAATGAGCCTACAAAATATCCGCCTTGTACGCATCGGGCGGATCGGATCCCGCCGAATTCAAAAGTAACTACTTACAAATAAATCTTTGCTTCTTACTTATCCATGGCAATTTATCACAGCTTAGTAAGGTAGTTAGTATGAATTTGGCGAAACCGATCCGTCCAATCACGCAAGACAAATTATACAGATTAATTACTCATCTACTTACTAAGTCTGTGGAAAATGATACAATACGAAAATTGTATTTTCAATCCTAATCTAAGGTAGTAAGAGTTGTTTTTGCATGTGGAATAAAACACTTGAAATCAATATTTTCGTCAAGCTTGTACAAGCAAATTGAGAAAGTAGTTATGGAGCAAAAACATAAGAAGGGTGTTGCCATGATTTTTATGTCAGGTAATTTTGAAGAGTTTGCCTTTTAACTGACGATCAAAAGGCGGAGCTTCTCAATTTCACACGTGTATATTTTTCCTGTGTTATTTTTATTACAGGAAAATTCAATTCCGATTATTTTTACATTGTTTATTAAAGGTTCTATTCAAATATTTGTATCTGACTATAACATACTACAAAGATCTACGAGTAGCTACGAAATGCTACAAAGACCAAGAAGGTATACGAGCTACAAAGGTACTTAATTTTATTGTTTTTTTCTGTGTCGTTCAGGGGTCTTACGCCTCTAACTCTAACCGCGGGCTCGAATACGCGCAGTTTGCAACACCACTCGTACGTGAACCTTAACACGCCGAGATACGGTTTGAGGTCGCGCAACTTTTCGCAATCACCTAAAAAGAATCGCTTATAAAAGGTACGCGTAAGGCCCCTGGTCCATGGTTACGAATTATAGGGTTGAAATATAAGGTCGGTGAAAAAGTTTCTTCGTATTTTATAAACAAATTCAAAACATATTTTTTTCAAGTTTAATTACATTTAATTATAATATATATGTGCCATTTTGTTCGATAACTTGTTGCCATCTTTTAGGTAGTGACATGACCCCGTTGCTGTAGAAATTTTGGGAATTCTGATCAATAAAATGCAACAAGTAGTTTTGACAGTTCTCTCTTGATGTTAATATAACACAACCCAAAGAATTCTGAAGAGATCGAAACAGGTGGAAATCTGAGGGTGCAAGGTCAGGGCTATGTGGTGGATGCATTAACACTTCCTAACCAAGCTCTCTAAATTTTTGCTGAGTGGCCAAAGATGTGTGCGGTCTGGCGTTATCATGATGAAAGACCACACTCTTTATGTTGATCAATTCCGGCCGTTTTTTCTCAATTTCTTGTTTGAGTCTCATCTGCTGTTGGCAGTAGAGATCCGAATCGATGGTTTTGCCCGGCGGTAAATGCTCATAATGAACGATGCCCTTCCAATCCCATCATACACACAGCATCATCTTATTACGTGTTAATCTGGGTTTCGCTACAGTCTGTGGTGCTTCACTGCCCTTTGACCATGATCGTTTGCGCACATTCTTGTCGTAGGTGATCCATTTTGCATCACCAGTGATCAATCTTTTCAAAAACGGTTCGGTTTCTTTACGTTTCAATAGAGAATCGCAAATGAGTACACGATTCATTTGGTTTCTTTCAGTGAGCTGGTGTGGCACCCAAATATCGAGTTTTTTTGTATACCCAGTTATTTTCAAATGGGTCAAAACTGTTTTGTGGTCAATCCCCAGGTCTTCAGCTACGTCGTAACTACTAATATGCCGATCTTGGTCCACTTTTTCAGAAATGGCATCGACTTTATCCGTAACAGGGCGACCAGAGCGAGCTGCATCTTTGACATCAAAATTCCCGGACTGAAAACGCTTGAACCAACATTGTGCTACTCTTGATGACACTGCATTAGGTCCATAAACGTCACAAATTTTATTCGCGGCTTGTGTCGCATTTTTCAGTTTTTTGTAATAAAATTTCACAATATATCGAATTTCTTCGTTAGATTCACTCATTTTATCGAACAAAAAAACAATTGAAAAATGGCGGGAAATTGCTTTTTACTTTTTATATTCCTTTTTTAAAATGTCATATTTTTAATGGTATCAAAACCAGCCAGATACAAACAGTACAACCGATGAGATTTTTACTACAACTTTATACATACAAAATACGAAAAGACTTTTTCCCCGACCTATTATAAGTGATTATAATGTGAGCTTAGCATGTATAGTTACAAAAACGTGAAAAAAATTTTTTTACTGGCTTGTGCCATAATAGCACAATATGCAATTTTTCTTGTTTATAAGTTATTTAAATAATATTAATACCAGACATTTATAGATAGGTATGAAAAAATCGTTAAAACCTCGTGAACTTTATTTTTTAATCCTTAATTATTTTTTTATTCAACTTCAAATATATTTATTTCTGAACAGATAAATCCATTGTGTAAGCAAGTAGACAAATATATTTATTATAACTGTTGTTATATTGAAATATAGATACCTACTTATAGTTATTAAACCAAATTAATACAAAAAATAAAATAAAACGTTTATGTGGAAAACAATACAGCTGAAACCGAGAGTCATAGCTAGTATTTTCTATAGCAAAGAAAGTAATGTGTACACATCCACATTTGCGCGAAATCGATATCCTGTTCAAATATTAATCGAGATCATCTCGATGCTTGTTTGCATTCGATTTGAACTCGATCTTAATGGAGACGGGAGTCGACACTTATTGTGGTTTAATTTGGAGTTATTTTTGTACTCATTGCAGAATTGGTATATCTCATAGATAAACTGAGGTACTCGTACCTATCGACACAGACCAAGGCTCTATTTTTAAATCGCTCGTAGGACTTTGTTCATGCGATGTGATTTACTAACGAAATTCCAAAAGTCGTATTTGTTGAGTGGGTTATATCATTCGAATTTGCTTTCTATCGATAGAAAGTATGACAGAACTACGGCAACCCAGAATTCGAGCGTATTAGTCGTATTTCGTCATAGTCATACGTATTTATTTCCATTGGAACATATTAGAGCACTTGGACACGTCATAAAACAATTCAGTTCACATTTCATTAAATAAAATAAACTTAACAAGCAGCTGTATAGGGGTCTTGTCATCTACACTAATATTATAAAGAGGAAAGATTTGTACCTATTTTTGTATGTTTGTATGTTTGTAATGAATAGGCTCCGAAACTACTGAACCGATTTGAAAAATTCTTTCACTGTTGGGAAGCTACACTATCCCCGGGTGATATAGGCTATATTATATTTTGTAGCGAGGCCGAAGGCCGAGCTTACACTCGTGCGAAGCCGGGGCGGACGGCTAGTGTAGAATATACTTATAACCTAGTGGATTGTTTACTATGGATAATAGTTTTTTTAGAGCATTCAATTCGTTTCGCTCAGAGCTAGAAAATTTCCAAACATTTTTATCTTCCGTATAATGTTTAAATTTGTAATACGCCTTTTGCCTTTTTTGTCAAATAGTGTTTGATGTAATTCTTAAACTAGTCTCATTTAGATCCAAGATCGCTTTTAGAATTATGAGGAAAGAACCCGAGTAGTCCATAGAGGCAATGTTCATTGTTCGCCTACATTGCATGCATGTATGTACTTCAGCCGTCGTCTTCTCGTCCAGTGCCAAAAAACAAGGCACTGTGGTATTATATTATACAAAGTTCTTAACTATTGGCCCTTTTGGAAAAACTCAGAGTAACACAACGAGCAATGGAGAAATCTATGCATGGAGTTTCTTTGTGCGATAGAATCCGGAACGTAGATATCCGCTAAAGAACCAAAGTCACCGACATAGCTATTAAAATATGGAAATTGAAGTGGCAATGGGCAGACCACATCACTCGAAGAACCGATAACCGATGAGGAAGAAAGGTTCTTGAGTGGAGACAACGAACTGGAAGACGCAGCGTAGGTAGGCCTCCCACAAGATGGACCGACGACATTGTGAGAGTTGCGGGCATCCAGTGGATGCAGATGGCAGGATGTCGTTCAGTGTGGAGGTTAAAGGTTCAGCAGTGGAAGTCTTCTGGCTGATGATGATGGTGATGACTTCTGAGCCTGTATTAATGCGAGGTTTTTTCTTTTTTAAGCAATGCTTTTTACTTAGTAAAAGCATTTAGTGGAGCCAAACACAAAAGCGCTCGTTTCACTACTTCTATTACTTGAGATTATTCATACGGTGACTGCTTACCATTAAGCAGCCCGTCTGTTTGTTTGCCATCTATGGTATTATGAAAAACATGTATTTTTTTATAACTCCCGATTAAAGAGCTGATAATCTTTAAGCCGATATACCATGGCCAAGAAATTTGATGAATAGGTATTTAGCAACTCTATTGCTGTCTCGCTGCGCCCTGACGAGCGAGCTATATACGTGTGCGTGACGAACAGACTGTGCGTGTGTGCGTGCCCGCCCGTGCTCCCGCACTGAATGCCTAGTTGCCTACAAATTCATTTCGCCTCGCAGTCTACTCGGCTAGTTGATATCGGCGTTTGCCGAATGTCGAGTGATTTTTGTTATTTTGCGATCTGCTCATATTTTACTAACCGACTACGCCAAATAGACCAGGGTCGATAATTTTTGAAACCAAAAAAAATCACAGTAGTATGAAACCCATTATTATGATAAAAATGAAAGGAAAAATAAATTACGGGCGATCTGAGTTCGGGAAGTTGGTGGGTTTAAGGGTAAAAAATGGTTTAACTCGATTTCCAGCAAAACTATAAATCCTATGGATTTATAGTTTTGCAATATAGTTTTTGAAAAGTTTAATGGCAAAGTTGTAGGTAATAAAAATATCTACAACTTTGGTCCCAATAATTTTTTCACATAATCTCAAAATTTATGTGAAAAATTCAAATAACCAAGTTTTTAGTTAAAATAATATACATACATAAATAAAAATATTAGATTCATACATACTTATAAACTTAAAGCGAGATAATAACGATACAGTAGCTACTCCAAGAAATAGTACAGTTTCACACGACGCTTGAAAACTTCCTGTGAGGGTGCTGGTCTATAATGTGATGATAGTTACGGAAAGGATTACCATGTACAATTCCTGTGATAACTTTAACTATAATCTAATAATCTAAAGTAGAGGTGTTGTATGAGGACTTGAGGAGATATCCGAGACCATAGATACCTCCGTAACATACTTCACCGTTGTTATGGGTGACTTCAACGCAAAGATGGAACGCGGAATGTTGATGAGTTAAGAGTCGGGTCATATGGGTATGGACAGCGGAATTCGAGGGGCCAGTGGCTGGTTGACTTCATGGAGAAGGAGGAACTCTATTTGATGAACTCCTTCTTTCAGAAGTGACCATGCAGGAAGTAGACGTGGATGAGCCCCGATGGTTCGACCAAAAATGAGATCAACTTCATCATGACGACCAAGAAGCGAATATTCAATGTCTCCGTGATTAGCAAGGTGAAAACCGGTAGCGATCACCGTTTTGTCAGAGGCACATTGAATATCAACAAGCTTGAGAGGTCGCGTCTGGTGAAGTCCACGCTCCATTCTGGTCATTTATTTATTTATTTATTTATTTATTTATTCATCAACAGAATGCTTACAGTTAAAACCAAAGCGCAAACTATTTAAATAACAAATATTATGTATTCTACTTAATTACCTACTAAGAAATAACCCTAAATATGAGGAAATTATATTAATATTGTCATAAAAAATGTCAACATGCTGGAATTCTCGCGCAAATGCGTTGAGTAGCGCCACAGCCCGCCGCGTGGGCGCGTTGTCATACTCAAATCCAAAACTCCAAAGACTTCCAACTCGAATTGCATAATCGCTTCCAGAGCCGAAAGCGGAACTGTTCGTACTAAACAATGGGCTGGTGGAAACTGTCCAAGCAGTGTGGTCCAAGTTCTTTAAGACCCCACGCCGGAAAAGACCTCGGAAGCTCTCAGATGAAACCATTAAGCTAATGAAAGACCTGACTGAGATGAGACTGCAAACATCAGCTGATATGTCGCAATATGGCCAACTTAACAGACGAATCTCAAAATCGGTGCGACACGATCTGCGTTCCTATAATAAAAGATGTATTAGGGACGCAATCGAGTGGAACCAGGGCTGGATAGTGTTCGCAAAGAATTCGTCTATTGGGAAGAGCCAAGTGATGAAGCTGAAGATCGAGGATGGTAGTATCATTTCATCAAAGCCGAAGATTCTGAGAGAACTCGAGAGGTTTTACGGACAGTTGTACACATTGACGCGACAGCCTAATTATCGGTACAGCTCTGGACAAGAGAGCTAAACTGACCCAACACTACACTGAGGACATCCTAGACATCAGCTTGTACGAGATAAGAATGGCTCTGAAAAGCTTAAGAACAACAAGATCGCCGGGTGATGACAGAATAACGACAGAACTACTGAGAGCGGATGGAAAACCGGTACTTTTAGTCCTCCAGAAGTTATTTAATTCCGTCATACTCGAAGGTACTACGCATGAAGCATGGACTAGTAGGGTGGTAGTGCTCTCCTTCAAAAAAGGTGATAACACCTTATTGAATAATTATAAACCCATCTCACTCCTGAGCCATGTGTACAAGTTGTTCTCCAGAGTCATTACGAACCGTCTCGAAAGCAGGTTTGATTACTTCCAGCCTCCCGAACAAGCCAGTTTCTGTAAAGGCAGGAGCACCACAGACCACATACACACGCTCCACCAGATTATACAGAAGACTGCGGAGTATAATCGGCCATTATGTCTAGCGTTTGTAGACTATGAAAAAGCCTTGGATTCAATCGAGACCTGGGCAGTATTGCAGTCCCTCCAGCGTTGTCATATCGACTATAAGTATATCGAAGTGCTGAAGTGTTTGTATAGAAACGCCAACATGTCGAACCGATTACAGGACGAGAGCACGGAACCAATCCTATTGCAGAAAGCCGTGAGACAGAGAGATGTTATTTCTCCGAAACTGTTCACGAACGCAGTGAAGGACGTTTTCAAGCTCTTGGACTGGAACGGATTCGGCATCAACATCAATGGTGAATAAATCACTCATTTTCGTTTTGCCGATGATATAGTCATCATGGCAGAGTCGCTGGAGGACCTCAATGCGATGCTCAGCGATCTCAGTAGCCTTTCTCAACAGGTGGGTCTTAAAATAAACATAGACAAGACAAAAATCATGTCCAATGTCCATGTTGTACCCGTGCCGGTAATCGTTGGGAACGATACTCTTAAGTTGTTGACCATTACACCTCTCTTGGACAGATTGTTCATTTAGGTCAGTCCAACCAAAAACGATCAGTACCATCATTCTTGGTCCAACTTGGGCAAAGAGGTCGCCCGAAGAATCCAACTCGGATGGGCAGCGTTTGGGAAATTGCGTGACATCTCGTCCAAGATACTACAGTGCTTAAAGACAAGGGTCTTTGACCAGTGTGTTTTGCCAGTGATAACATATGGTACTGAGACGTGGTCCTTAACTGTTGGCCTTTTGGAAATACTCAGAGTCACACAATGGGCAATGGAGAGAGCTATGCTCGGAGTTTCTTTGCGCGATAAAATCCGAAACGTGAATATCCGTCAAAGAGCCAGAGTCATCGACATAGATATTCAAATTTGCAAGTTGAAGTGGCAATTGGGCAGGCCACATCGCTCGAAGTACCGATAACCGATGGGGAAGGAAGGTCCTTGAGTGGAGACCACGAACCGGAAGACGCAGCGTAGGTAGGCCTCCCACTAGATGGACCGACGACATTGTGAGAGTCGCGGGCATCCAGTGGATGCAGATGACAGGATGTCGATCACTATCAGTATAGAGGTTAAAGGGGGAGGCCCATGTTCAGCAGTGGACGTCTTCTGGCTGATGATGATAAGCTATAATGTAATCACTTAGCAACGTAATAACCTAATGTATTTGAATAAAATTTTGAAAAAATAGTTCAACAAAATTAACTAATATTAAGAGAATTAATAGGTCGGGGAAAAAGTCTTTTCGTATTTTGTATGTATAAAGTTGTAGTAAAAATCTCATCGATTGTACTGTTTGTATCTGGCTGGTTTTGATACCATTAAAAATATGACATTTTAAAAAAGGAATATAAAAAGTAAAAAGCAATTTCCCGCCATTTTTCAATTGTTTTTTTGTTCGATAAAATGAGTGAATCTAACGAAGAAATTCGATATATTGTGAAATTTTATTACAAAAAACTGAAAAATGCGACACAAGCCGCGAATAAAATTTGTGACGTTTATGGACCTAATGCAGTGTCATCAAGAGTAGCACAATGTTGGTTCAAGCGTTTTCAGTCCGGGAATTTTGATGTCAAAGATGCAGCTCGCTCTGGTCGCCCTGTAACGGATAAAGTCGATGCCATTTCTGGAAAAGTGGACCAAGATCGGCATATTAGTAGTTACGACGTAGCTGAAGACCTGGGGATTGACCACAAAACAGTTTTGACCCATTTGAAAATAACTGGGTATACAAAAAAAACTCGATATTTGGGTGCCACACCAGCTCACTGAAAGAAACCAAATGAATCGTGTACTCATTTGCGATTCTCTATTGAAACGTAAAGAAACCGAACCGTTTTTGAAAAGATTGATCACTGGTGATGCAAAATGGATCACCTACGACAAGAATGTGCGCAAACGATCATGGTCAAAGGGCAGTGAAGCACCACAGACTGTAGCGAAACCCAGATTAACACGTAATAAGGTGATGCTGTGTGTATGATGGGATTGGAAGGGCATCGTTCATTATGAGCATTTACCGCCGGGCAAAACCATCGATTAGGATCTCTACTGCCAACAGCAGATGAGACTCAAACAAGAAATTGAGAAAAAACGGCCGGAATTGATCAACATAAAGAGTGTTGTCTTTCATCATGATAACGCCAGACCGCACACATCTTTGGCCACTCAGCAAAAATTTAGAGAGCTTGGTTAGGAAGTGTTAATGCATCCACCACATAGCCCTGACCTTGCACCCTCAGATTTCCACCTGTTTCGATCTCTTCAGAATTCTTTGAGTAGTGTTAGATTAACATCAAGAGAGGACTGTCAAAACTACTTGTTGCATTTTATTGATCAGAATTCCCAAAATTTCTACAGCAACGGGGTCATGTCACTACCTAAAAGATGGCAACAAGTTATCGAACAAAATGGTACATATATATTATAATTAAATGTAATTAAACTTGAAAAAAATATGTCTTGAATTTGTTTATAAAATACGAAGAAACTTTTTCCCCGACCTTATATTTATTTATAAATTTTTCCACTTGTTACGATCCTGATATTCCTGATACACAAGTTACAATATTTTTTTAAATTCTTTCTTTTCGTACTTAAATGTGTTATGTGCGAAAACCACGTCAGTTTCCATAGTAAAAATAAATCATGTTGTGCGTCAACAATTTTGTCCAAATCCTAACTTGCCGACCGTTGCAGTAATGTGCTAAATTTACTTCACGCACAAAACACTAACTAAAGACGAGAACCGTTACATATCGATATCGATGGACAGCACTAATGTGTCGATACAATTATCGACTACATGTCTCTTCTCTAACTGTATACGTATTAGACCGACCCTCCCCTGACCTCGAGCCTCTGCCCGCAGAGCGCAATAAGGACAACTGCAGCTCGGATCGATTTATACCTACGAAAAGTAGACAAAATTATCGTCTCGGATTCTTCTGTTTCCTCATTCAAAAATAGGCCGATTTCATTATTTTTTTCAATTAATTGTTTAAAAAGGTTTGCTCTCGGCTTCTGTCATTTATTTTTGTTTTACAAACTCATAAATTTTGTTTGAGAGACGTCTGAACACGGAGGTAAAAATTTGATATTTTTTGGGATTTTTAAAGGCTCATATTTCTTATAGTACTTAACTTACGAGAAAAAATAAATGACACAAGCCTGGCCATAAAGGAGATAAATTTTATAAAAAAAAAATATGGCTCTAGCGGTATTATCCAGGGAGGAAACAGGAGAATAAGTTTGTATGGACTAAACGCTGCCCAAATTGAGCCTTAAACAGTTGAACATATTTTCTTGAATCATAGCAAGGAACACTTTCGATTAAGTCACCTTTCAAACAAAAAAAAAAAACTAGTTAAAAATTGGATCAAGAACCTCTTTTTTGCGTCCAGGGTAAAAAAAAAACTAACCTATAAGTATACCTATATGAATATAACCAATTTTCATAAAATTTTATTAAATTGATTAATAACATTAATAAAAATCTATAGTAAGTAAAGTCGTCTAGAGGTTATATATTTTATTAAGCAAATCAAATAAAAAAAGGTTTGATCTTTTTGTTTGATGAAAATATTAGTAGAACTACAAACGTTCCATAATTAGATTAACTCAAACATGAATGGCCTTTTGTGGAATGTATTTATTTAAATATAAATTACATGAGCCTGAATTGGTAGAGGCAAGTTATAATGACGCAGTAATTTTTTTTCATTATAAAATTACAGATATTTACTTAGTCTAAAACAACAATACGTAAGAAGCAACTTTATTTTGCGAACTGCTCTCTTAAAAAATAAATAAATGGAAGCGTTATACCTACTGTCTCCCCTTTGGCATTTACACCCCCCCTCGGTCGTCCATTCGTATACATTTTGATCACATCATTTGCAGTTGGTGCGCTCAATATTGAAGTGTCCGTTTGTAGAACTAGTAAGAATATATAAAAAATAAAAATTACTATAGTAAGAATATGTCAGTGCGTGCAATACGCCCCTTCAAGTTTTGGCAGACTTTTTTCGGTACTAGCTCGAGTTTAAAGGCAGATCCAAACTATATATTATCAAAGGAACTGCTAGTCTGTGGAATGCGCTGCCTGAATGGTTGTTCCCAGTTAGTTACAATCTGTGTATCTTGTCAAGAGTGAATCGCTTGCTTCTAGGTGAGCGTGGTCCGTCCTAGACCATAGGCGAGGTGGTGGTCAAATGCAAGACTACAATGTTATTAATAAAAAGAAAATACAATTTTAACATTTGATTTTAATTTCAATTACATATAGTAATGACATTTGACATCTTATCTAATAATCTTCAAATCAAAAAAATTATAATACAGAGGAATTTTAACATTATTCTAAAAGTAAGAGATTATAATTATTTTAAATAGGTTCATATTATTTCAAAAAATGCAATAACAATATCAATATTTTTATTACCCCGTATGTCCTAAGCACATACTTACCTAAAAAACTGCTACGCAGAAGATCAACGAAGCGTGGGAAAGGGAAATCTCGATCCGCATGAAAACTCCGCAAGAGAGAAAGAGATCAACAACCAATGAAACGTGGGGTAGGTCACTTATTCTTGTCATTAATGAGAAATCATCAACAATATTTTATTTTATTAACAAAAACCACACACACACCCACACACCCTCTCGTGCTCACTGTCACCCCCCAAACACACACACGCACACAAACAGACATACACACACTCAACACACGCTTATAATGTAAATAATAAGTTAAGTTCGTAGCTTATGGTTTTGTTTTCCTAAGTGGATTTTCACATAAACCAAATAGGTAAAATTTTCAAGTTATGGCAGGTCAAAGTCATCTAAAAAATAGGCGCTGATATCATTAGAAACATGCTAAGGCTTTCGACTTTATTAACTCCATCGATGACAATGAACAAATAAATTATGTTATAAATCATAGCACTCAAAACGATAATAAACCTTTCAGAAACATCAATAGAGCCACCCTATTCTTTAGCCCAGCAAATTTCCTACCGAAAAACGATTGAAAATAAAGATAATTTAATAAAGAAGCAACTCTCCGAGGCAATCTTTTCGCCGCTGGAACTTCCTTAACTACATCAATACCAACTTTTTTAATTCCCATCCCCCATTAACTTTCAACCGATATTTCCTATGAAATCTGCATAATCTGCCTAAAAAATAGCATAACGATATCCGAAAAAGTCGAAATAAGGTAATTTCTATGCGGAAAGCTTTCGCCCACTTTCTTTTCTCGGCTTCCATTACCTACATCAAGCACGAAGGTTCTAGCTAAGAGGTTTCGCGCGTTTTTCGCGGCGATTTCCCGCGATTTTTCGCGCGCCTGCCTGCCTGCCCCTAGCTGCCAGTCGTCCGCGAGTCGTTGCACGCAGCGCCCGTGTCGCATCGCGCCGAAAAACATTACCACCGTAAAAAAAAATAACGGACACCGCACTATTTTCGACACAGTGACTAAAAATAATATAAAGACAATATTTCGTGAAGATTAAATTAATCTGTGACAGTGTTACACTGATTTGTGTAGTGATGTGAGTGTGTTGGAATTATACTTTTTTTTTGTTTTTGGACTGGGCCGTGAGAGACAAAAGGGTAAGCGTAAAGTTTCGTTTGCATAAATCGTTTTAATTACTTCTCTGGTTTTGGTTTTCAAGGCTATTCTGTAAAAACAGCTGTGTATTATGTTTCTAGTTTTTTTTATGTCGTGGTGTTCCATAGACGTTCGTTGATTGATCAATTGCACAGATGAATCGGAATTTGATTGGAGTGAACTCAAGTGGGGTCGTGCCATTTAATAAATTGTAATGCACTTCGGACTACTTTTTTTTTCTTCTTTTTGTATAGCTTTAAGTAGATAATAATTGGCAATACATATCGTGGTCACTGGGATAGAAGAGATAGATTGTAGAGCAGGGTTTCTTAAAGTGGGGTCCATGGACCCACCCTTGTAGGATCCATGACGCGGGTGCCAGGGGTTCTAATTCCCGAGGTTTATTTATTAGAATTCGCTTTGAAGTATGCAGTTTTGTTATTTAAATAAAAAAAACCCAAACATCTAATAATTTTCAAAAAAACACTGTTTTCTTATTTTAAAATTCTCTTCGCAAGGGGTCCGTAGTATTACTGAAATTTGAAAAGTGGTCCGTGGCTACAAAAAGTTTAAGAACCATTGATGTAGAGATAGAGGCAGTAGATAGATCTCTACATAATGAATGAAAATGAAAACTTTATTGCTGCAAAATACATCAGTACATTAAAATAAGTAAATATCCTATCAGAATTAAAAGTATTTTGCATAGAGATTTGTGTCCTTGATGGAAATATCTGAAGAGCCTCACACAAGGCACATTCTGTATCGTGAGGACCTGTATACGATTACAAGTACCTACCTATTAATAAAATCTTAGTTGACTTTATTTTACAATTACTAAAACATATAAAAAATATGTACCTGAACAATAATTTGATGCTACCACAAAAATTTGAAATATCTAGGAAATTGTGTAAAACAAATTCGCTTTCCGCGTCCGTCTGTCTGTATCTGTACATCCGCTAACTCCTGCAACGAATTTTGATGTGGTTTTCACCATGAATTAGATAATTTTCACGGAGGTTTTGTTTAAATAATAAAACTTACACCCGTGCGATGCCGGGGCGGGTCGCTAGTATTTATTCTGATGAAAGTATTACTTAAGTAAAATTTAATAATCGGTCACTTTGACCTGTCAAATGTGACACCCCAGATATCTTAGCAGTAATGTGAGAGAAAGACATCCTGGGGTGCGTTTATGGCAATTATCCAGACTAAAACTTATACTAGATGAACGTCAAAACACCCGTTTTGATGATAGATTGATATTTGATATTTTACAATTATGTACCAGTTTATTTTTCTATATTTTACTTGATATTTATTTTTTATTCAATTTGACAGCTAGTATTGACATAATTGACATTAAGCTATGACGCCGTTCAGCGAACCTCCGTTAGTTAAATTTTTAGCTGGTGAAAAATTCGCTGACTACGTAAACGTACGATACCGTAAAATATGATACGAAAATATTTTCACACTAATCACACTAATATCATATAATATGTGATGGATGTATGGATGGATGGGTGTTTGTTACTCAATCACGCAAAAACGCCTTGATGGATTTGGATGAAATTTGGAATATACATTGCTTATATCCTGAATTAAAACATAGGCTACTTTTCATCATCATCATCATCATCACCGATTTTCATCACTACGCGGGTGAAACTGCTGGGCGTAGCTAGTCTTTCATATTTTAACAATGTTATCTCAACTGTCACAGCTAAAAAACACTTGAACCGAGTATAAAGACTCGCTTTGTACCGCAATATACCTAAAACCCACCTAACCGTATCAAGCCTATCTATTATTGGAAAAAGAGATTAAATCGTTCCATTTATTCATCCTCTCTCAATAAATTTTAAGCGTCATGATTTTAAAATCTTTCAAATACACTCCAACATTTAAGATAAAAACGTTTTAATTTGTAAATGAATAACCTATTATTGTGCCATTGGAAATGGATGTTTCTTTTAGTCCGACTTAATTTATCAGGGCCTGAAATAAATAAATAATTCTGGGACATTATTGCACACAATGGTCATCTGACCCCAAACTAAGCAAAGCTTGTAATATGGCTGCCAGAGACTGATATACATACATATATATTTTTAAATACATACTTTAATAGATATTAACACCCAGACATAGAACAAACACAAATGTTCATCACATAAATGTTTGTCCTAGGTGGGAATTGAACCCACGCCCCCAAGCACAGAAGGCAGGATCACTACCAACTAAGCTAACGGGCTGTCAAATCAAACAATATTATAAATTCGGAGAGTGTGCATCGGATCTGCATGATCTAATTCCGTCCTGCCCTTTTTAGGGTTCCGTTCTATTGGACTGCCAGAGTGGGCACGAAAAGGTGACACCGCTTCATGGTTGATATTCCGAAAACCCTTGTGAAACGCTTTAATTCCACTTTTATTGCTAACATACTTTGTGAAATGAGTTGCCTGAATGGGTGTTCCCCGATAGTTGCAATCTGGGGGTCTTCAAATGACGAGTGAATCGGTTTCTTCTATGCAATTGTGCTCCATCGTAGAACGCATCATCGCGAGAGGTGGCAATAAGCGCAAGCCAAATACCTATATATGCGAAAGTGGTATTGTTTGTTTGTTTGTTTGTTCTTTCACACAACAACAAAACATTGCATTGACGTGAATTTAGATAAAGATAGTTCAAGGGGTGGACTCACATAATATGATGCTTTTTATCCTAAATAACGATTCTTGAATACAAATTATTTGTTGAGAATAATAACAGATAATTCCTCTAACATCTATCTCTCAAATTGTTAAACTAAAATTGATATCCTAATAAAAATAGGAATAAAATAAAAAACTAATTTAATAAAGTAAAGTAATAATCAGATATAGACTTACTCTAAAGTAATAATAAGTTTTACCATCGATCTAGCCGCCACCGCCTGAAAGTTCATCCACATATATCAGAGATCAGTGGAAATCGCACACTGTGCGATTCACACGATCTTTCCTGCCTCACACCTGCAAAATGTGGAATGAGCTACCTTTCGCAGTGTTTCCGAGAAGCTACAAAAGGCGAGTTAATAGAGTCAGGGTCGGCAACGCAGTTCTGATGCTTCTGGTGCTACAAGTATTCATAGCATCGATGACTGCATGGCGTAAAAAATCCTTTTTAAACATCTATCCGATTAAAATTAAAGTCTTCTCGAAATGATCTCTCGAAAGTATATTTATCAAAATACTCCTCTATTAGAGTTTTACTAACATCCAGTAAAATATTCTAAAAACTCTAAAAAACCTAATTGTACCCGCTTTAGAAAAAGAAATACCTACGTAAAAATGTCTACGTAAAGAACATTTTTCCATTTTCTTTTTTATTACGAAGTATTCAGATTTATTAACCGCTCTTTTAAATATTCTGTCCTGATTACTTGTTTTGTTCGAATTTTTTAATAGTTTGCGTAAAAATTTAATCGACAAAAATTGTACTGTTTCCATTTCGCCGCCTTGATTTTTTTTTGTGGTTTACTATCTTGACAAAACTCACAAATGACGTTAAGTGTCAAATGTGTACCGTGGTTAAAAACCACAGAAAAGAGAAGTAAATAGAACGGAAATGAGAAGGAAAATCTGTCGCCAGGTATTGTGACAGATACTTGATTGAACATTCTTATTTATGTCAACGCGTCGAACTCCACGTTACAGTTGCTAACACAGTTGCTATGGGTTTATATGGGTGCAATCAGCTACAACAAATTTCTTACAAAACGCCTTGACAGCCGTTCTAATTTAAAAAAAATATATTTTCTGTGGTAAAAAAGATTAAACATAATAATAGGAAATGTGGGTTTGGAAATCCAGTGTTTTAATCCTAGCGTTTTGGAATTTAAGAGCATTAAAACCTGAGCTATGTACGCTACAATTATCACAAACAAAGAACGAAAAAAATTTGAAAAATATAAACGGAAAAATTTCGTATTCAGGAAATACTGAACGTCTTTTCCACAGAAAAGAGAAGGGAAAAAATTCTCACTTCAGTGGTCTTTTCTATGGGATTTTTTGGCATGAACTCAATACCAAAACTAAAACAAAATAAAAATCTTGACAGGATAAATATTAAATGTCTATTGTTCTAAACAAAATGTCACTTATCTACCAGTTTGTTATTCTAGTCTGTTAATTTTTACAACAAAACGAACACAATGAATGTCTGAAGGGTAGCTAGGGTTCTCACCGAGCTTTTACAATAGGGTCGTTGAGAAAGTAGTGTAAATGTAGTACAGTTGGCAGAAACACAAAACTCAGCAAAGGAATGGTGCAGGTGTCCTTAATAAATAGAAGGACGTCCGGGTGAATGATTTTTATATCACAGTAAACACTACAAAGTGAATTGGCCACTTGCCACCGTGGAACTCGGCTGTTGCGATTACACTATCTTACTTGTGCTTCATCAGCCTATGTAGGTCGCGTCAGCTTTTACCTCAGATTAAACAAACAAGAGTGTTTTAACCGACTTTCAAAAAGGAGGTTCTCAATTCGAAAGATTTTTTTAAAATGTTTGTTACCACAGAAAATTCGAATTGGTAAACAGATTTTGATGATTATTTTCTTATTTGAAAGCTGGTGCTTCCCGTGTGCTCAATTTGGTCCAGTTCTGACATTTTTATGAAGTTTTTAATAATTATTATATGTATTGTGCAGAATTAGTTGTTTCCTAAACATACATAACATATCTAATTACTAACTAACCTGTGTAGAAAAAAAAAACTCTTGTTTGATTAATATACAAACAGAATTTTTTTTATAACACTGGCTTTTCGGTGAAGGAAAGCATCCAGATGAAACCTGCATATATGTATATATACGGAGAAGAAATTCAATGGCGTATGTGAATCCATCAACCTGCAACTGGGCCAGCGTGGAGGATGTGGCGCAATCACCCTTTCAGGGGTAAGCCTAAGTTCAGCAGGACTAAAAGCTGATTAAGCTGTACTAAATAAAGAAGGGACATATAAGGGAGATATGGTTGAGGAGGGCGATGGCTGGCACATGAGTCATACTCGTGATCGGGTGCTGCTTGCGGGTCGCTGGTCTGCTCGCGGTATACACATAAACTAGTAATAACATGACTCAATTGTTTTAACCCTAGATTAAGATATAATATAACCAACTTTTCTCTTCTTGTATTTAATTAAATTGTGTTATAGCTTTTAAAGTAAATTCGTTTAAGTTAACAAAATTGTAGTCTTGCCTAAAAAATACAGTTATAATTCGTGTTAAAATGTCTCCATTTTTTTATTCCCGACGCAAAAATAGGTAATATGTTATAAGTTTATGTATCTATGTATCTGTGTATCAATATGTATGTCTGTCTGTGGCATTTTTGTTTTAATTTTTTTTCACAAAATCTCATTTTTTGTCACCGATGTTTGTGATGGTACGTTAAACTACAGGCAAAATCGTGTATACATCATATATAAATTTCTCATTACATTTAGACAAAACTTTTTATTGAGCGAAAACACTTTCTTGATCGAAAACGGGCAATGGAGAGAGCTATGCTTGGAGTTTCTTTGCGCGATAAAATTCGGAACATGGATATTCGCCAAAGAACCAGTCACCGACATAGCTATTAAAATCTGCAAGTTGAAGTGCAAGTGAAGTGCAAGTTGAAGT
Organism: Agriopis leucophaearia; assembly: GCA_949125355.1. Lineage (NCBI taxonomy): Eukaryota > Metazoa > Arthropoda > Insecta > Lepidoptera > Geometridae > Agriopis > Agriopis leucophaearia. Next base: position 11,067,956 of record OX421283.1, read on the forward strand.
GCAATGGGCAGGCCACATCGCTCGAAAAACTGATAATCGATGGGGAACACAGGTTCTTGAGTGGAGACCACGAACCGGAAGACGCAGCGTAGGTAGGCCTACCACTAGATGGACCGACGACATTGTGAGAGTCGCGGGCATCCAGTGGATGCAGATGGCAGGATGTCGTTCATTGTGGAGGTTAAAGGGGGAGGCCTATGTTCAGCAGTGGACGTCTTCTGGCTGATGATGATGATGATGGAAAATGTAGTTATTAAAAAGTTATTAAGCTCTGTTTTTGTATAAAAAAGTAATTTTGGAACAAAAACTCACAAAACGTTCAAAAATTCTCTCAATTTATAGAAAATCAGCTGAAAACTACTTTGTTCCGATTATTTTTGCTGTAATCAAAGAATAACTTCAAGTATTGTTCAAAGTTAAGCTTTCACGAAGCTTTATGAAAAGTCAGTTAACATTAGGAGAGTTAACGTTCGAGTGTTAAAAAAGTCTACAATATTTGAGTTTTTATATCGTAGTACGTAGAGAAGGGATTTTATCGACCGGCAAATTTGACACTTGTCATCTTTAAATTCATTTATGCCGATTCCATCATGTCAAGATTGATAAAAAAAGTCGACAAACACTAAATCGGTTTATATATCGGAAACTAGCTTAAATATAATATTCAAACAGAAAAGCCACGCACCAGTGTGCAACCGCTGCTTAAACCACAGAAAAAAATAAAATAAAACGGCTGTCAAGGCATTTTTGTAAGAAATTTGTTGTTGCACTCATATAAACGAAACGTCAGTCATTCGAAATCAGTTAGCAACTGTGACGCGGAGTTCGACGCGTCGTTGATCTAAATAAGAATGTTCAATCAAGGTTCTGTCATAATGCCTGGCGACAATTTTCTTTCTCATATCCGTTCTATTTACTTCTCTTTACTGTGGCTTAAACTGTATCTATGCAAAAAATCACGTCAATCCGTTGCTGCACAAGAAGAACAAATAAACAAACACACTTTCTCATTTAAATCTGTATGACTGGTATGGTGTCAATCACAGAAAAGAGAAGTAAATAGAACGAAATAGGAAAATCTGTCACCAGGCATCATGAAACGAACTAGCATTTTTATTGTGCAAACTGCTAGTATGTGGAATGCGCTGCCTGAATGGGTGTTCCCCGATAGTTACAATCTGGGTGTTTTCACGTGAAAAGTGAATCTGTTTCTTCTAGGCAAGCGTGATCCATCATAGGCCGCATCATCGTTAACATCAGGCGAGTTGGCGGCCAATTTTACAATAAAAAATTAAAGAACCTTGATTGAAAATTCTTATTAAAATCAACGCGTTGAACTTCGCGTCACAGTTGCTAACTGATTTTGAATGACTGAGGTTTCGTTTATATGGGTGCAACTGGCTACAACAAATTTCTTACGAAAATGCCCTGACAGCCGTTCCAATTTAAAAAAAAAACTGTTGTGTCGATAGATGGCTGCCATAGTCGTGGTGCAGCTCGACCAACGATCTTTGTTTAAATTTTTCTCGACCGTCCACTGGATAACACATAAACGAGGCTCATTATGTACCAATTTGATCAGCGCCTCAATGTTCAGAAACAATGGAACCTTTGCTAACGAAGTTTACCTGTTCGCAATATTAAACGAAGTTTATACAAGAGTATTTTAAATATTGCATAGGTAAGTATGTTTAGGAAACTTTCAATTAATTCTAAAAATCACATCGCTGATATTATTTTGAGAAATCTGGCATAATTATAATCGAACTCCCTCCGTTCACCTTGTATCCTGAGAACTACAATCTAGGCATCTTCAAGGCTATAAAATAGAATTCTTCTAGATCAACGTGTTCTACCCTTGGCCACACCGTCGCTTACCTCAGGCAAATTGGAGGCCAAATGTTGATTTATTCTATAAAAAACACGGTACTTACTGTGGGGCTAGTACATACATTTTGCTATCGTTTACGGAACAAACACTTTTTCGCAAGTGCTCGTACTAGGGCCACAGGCTAACTATAGAAGTCGTGGTAGCCTATTTGGGAGACAGCTAGACTTGAAAGCGTGAGGTCAATGGTTCAAATCCCGGGCCCGTACTAATGAGCCCTTTGGAGTTTATGTACGGATTTTCATACCACTGGCTTTTCGGTGAATGAAAACATCGTAACAACCTGCATACGTTTATGGAGAAGTAAATAAAATATCTTCAGAAACGTTGAAATGCGCGAATGAGAGCCGCGCGTTTTTAGTAAACTCCTAAGACTCGTGCGTACTTAGAGTCGTAGTAAATTATTTGTTTGTTTTTGTATGGATGCAAAAAAAAATATTTTATTTTTATTTTTTTTATTTCACTGAGTGACAAGTCGAGCGAAGTCGCTCGCCTGATGGCTCTTCACGCTTGCCCATAACAGCTCAACGCCACTTAGAATTTTGAACTTCTACAGTTCAAAACCCTGGATGCCAATGTACTGCGTTCGTCACCCCGAGATAAGATGTCAAATCTCTGTGTGCCCTGTAATTTTGCTAGAAACATTGCCCTTCAATCCGGAATACATTAGTGTTTGCACACTACTGCTTGGCGGTTGAATAACTGGCAAAGGTGTGGTACTTCCCCAGGCCCTACACTACAAAGAGTCCTACCACTACAAAACCAATGGTAAAACTAATGTTGTAATGTATGATGAATCCGAAGCTGCCAGTCAAATCCGGTTATTTTCTTAATCCAAGGATAAACGGTGTTTGTCTAAAAATATTGTCAGATGTGACATATACCTAAAACCGATATACTTAGATTGTTGCCGACAAATTTAATATCGAGCGATAGAATACCTTAACTAACCGACAAATGGGGAAACCAAAGACTTTCTATAACTAGACATTTAATGCAGGGCGAACATATTCAGACACTTCATCAGTTGACATTTCTACTGATATAAAAAACATGCCCACTGATTCCACTGAACCTCACGTCATTTCCGACCAATACCGCAGGTACGCCATCACTATGCTTTGTTTACATTTTGAACTGACGTTGAATGGGCCAATTAGCATTTAGTAACCCCTCACCCCGCCCTCAGGTATTTGACTGAATGGTTTCCATTGAAAATAATAGTAACTACAAGTCTTGGCTACGTAGTAGCTATACCTAGTCTGTGGGGGAAACAAACTAAGAAATAGAAACTGAAAGAATCTTTCAAATTTGAAGCACATTAAGTAGGTAGGAATACAAGATTGGAACCCATGTGAAGCCAGGATAATTTACTAGGCAAACATAATACCAACCTACAACATCAAACCGGTCTCAATTTCCTATGAATCTTTTCAAGTTTACCGAAAAGGTCAACATATTTAACCCCTGTAATTATAAAGGATCAAAATTGTTTACACTGTTTGAGGCTTAAGTAAATATTACAGGATAAAAAAATAACTAACTTCTCAAAACCCAGAGACTTGAAACTTTAAATTTGGCTCAAAACTGAATGACAATGTAATATTTACGTTTTTTAAATCAATTTACATCAATTAAATGTAATATAGACAATAGACAGTATGACTAATATTTTTTTATTACCTTATAAAAAGCTGACCATCAATAGAGCCTATGAACGAAAACAAATTTTTTATTAGTTTAAAAATAAATAAGTTATAAGTATTTTAATTTCATGCTAGACAGAGAGCGCACTATACTGAGCTATGACGTCAAGCCTCAGGTGCGGCATACAAATGCTAACCTAACACACGCTTTGCGAGAAAGGTATGGAGCATTCCCTCTCTATCCCCACCTAAAACTTTAAACGCTCATATCTCAGAGATTAATCAGCCGATTCAATTGATTTTTTCAGAATGTGTAAAGTATTTAGTTATATTCTAGCTAAGCCTGTTATTTGTAATAAATTAAACATTAAGCCACATGCCTATTATCTCTTACGAAGAAGTTGGTGGTCAAAAGCGAGCTTATTCGCTATAAAAAAATAAGACTAACAGGATTCCAACCTACGACATCCGGGTTTACGCCGCTATGCCACGGTCGCCCTAACACATTGATATCAACTAATATTATAAACGTAACGGCTACACGGATATGGATGCAGTTTGGTATGTAGATAGCATGTAGGTATACTTTAGACCCTGGATTACCACTAAGGCGAGTTTTATTTATCCAAAAAAAAAAAAAATTTGAAAGCAGGTGCTCCCCATTTGATCCCATTTTAATTTGGTCCAGTTCTGTCATTTTTATAATTTTTTTTTTTTTTTATATTGATAATAATAGGTCGGGGAAAAAGTCTTTTCGTATTTTGTATGTATAAAGTTGTAGTAAAAATCTTATCCGTTGTACTGTTTGTATCTGGCTGGTTTTGATACCATTAAAAATATGACATTTTAAAAAAGGAATACAAAACGTAAAAAGCAATTTCCCGCCATTTTTCAATTGTTTTTTTGTTCGATAAAATGAGTGAATCTAACGAACAAATTCGATATATTGTGAAATTTTATAACAAAAAAGGGAAAAATGCGACACACGCCGCGAATATTGCGACAATGCGACACATGCCATTTCTGAAAAAGTGGACCAAGATCGGCATATTAGTAGTTACGACGTAGCTGAAGAACTGGGGATTGACCACAAAACAGTTTTGACCCATTTGAAAAAAACTGGGTATACAAAAAACTCGATATTTGGGTGCCACACGAGCTCACTGAAAGAAACCAAATGAATCGTGTACTCATTTGCGATTCTCTATTGAAACGTAACGAAACCGAACCGTTTTTGAAAAGATTGATCACTGGTGATGAAAAATGGATCACCTACGACAAGAATGTGCGCAAAAGATCATGGTCAAAGGGCAGTGAAGCACCACAGACTGTAGCGAAACCCGGATTAACACGTAATAAGGTGATGCTGTGTGTATGGTGGGATTGGCAGGGCATCGTTCATTATGAGCTTTTACCGCCGGGCAAAACCATCGATTCGGATCTCTACTGCCAACAGCAGATGAGACTCAAACAAGAAATTGAGAAAAAACGGCCGGAATTGATCAACAGAAAGAGTGTGGTCTTTCATCATGATAACGCCAGACCGCACACATCTTTGGCCACTCAGCAAAAATTTAGAGTGCTTGGTTGGGAAGTGTTAATGCATCCACCATATAGCCCAGACCTTGCACCCTCAGATTTCCACCTGTTTCGATCTCTTCAGAATTCTTTGGGTAGTGTTAGATTAACATCAAGAGAGGACTGTCAAAACTACTTGTTGCATTTTTTTGATCAGAAGTCCCAAAAATTCTACAGCAACGGGATCATGTCACTACCTACAAGATGGCAACAAGTTATCGAACAAAATGGCACATATATATTATAATTAAATGTAATTAAACTTGAAAAAAATATGTCTTGAATTTGTTTAAAAAATACGAAGAAACTTTTTCCCCGACCTTATATTTAATTATTTTTTAAGTTGGCGCCGAAATTCAAATCATGGTTAGGTACATAACATGTAATAAATCTACAGAATACATAGACTTGAATTGAAGTAATATATTTGGTAACAGTATTCACAGTACCTACTGATCGCAAGTGGCCGAATGCCAAGACCTAGGATTTCTGTTAGGTGATCTGAAAACTGGCGGTCTCACGCTTGGCTACTGTGACACACGCCTGTCTAATGTCTCTGTTACGCCAAGGAAAATACCAAAATACATGCACACAGTCACTCCAATACCAGGATGCTATTAACTACAGATGAAAATATCGGAAACTAGCCAGCCGCGCGTCCCGGCTGCGCACGAGTGGAGATTCTAGTAATTCTAGTAATAAATAACTTTCTAGTAATAAATATATCCAATGTCACTTATGGATAATGTAGCATTCTAACAGTGAAAGAATTTTTAAAATCTGTCCAGTAGTTATTGAGTGAATTTGTTACAAACATACAAAAATACAAATCTTTCCTCATTATAATATTAGTGAAGATTATATGTATGTATGTAGATAAAAATCACTTTTATTATCATCATCCTGATTTGAGTCACAGGACGTCCACTGCTGGACATAGGCCTCCCCCATCGATTTCGAAAAGGGCTGGTTGGAAGCGGCCTACATCCAGCGTTTTCCTGCGGTCTCTTTTAGGTCGTCTGTCCATCTTGTGGGTGGACGTCCTACGCTGCGCTTACCGGTCCGTGATCTCCATTCGAGAACCTTTCGGCCCTATCGGCCATCTCTTCTGCGTGGTATGTGCTCTGTCCACTGCCGCTTCAACTTGCTAATCCGGTGGGCTATGTCGGTAACTTTCGTCCGTCTTCGTTCAAAATATCCATTAAAGTATGGGATATAAGATCTTGTTATATACCATACTTTAATGGACATTTCGAACCCAAAAAGTAGAAAGAAGATGTCAAAGGCAAAGGACTACAGAGGCGTAATGGAATCACACGTTCTACGCGATGCGACAAAAGAAAAAGTAGGTAACAAATCAAATCAGTTTTTCTGTGAACATAAAATAGTTACGGCAGGACTGGCACAAAATACTACAGAGTTCAAAGTAGCGTTTGTGACGCAGAGATTTTCCAAGATAAATGCGCGCTCCTCAGTAGGAAAATATAGTCAGGAAGTAAAAATTTACCCATGTCACTAATAGAGTACTGTCTCTACATAATATCATAGATCTGTGGAAATCGCATACGTTATTACAGCTAGACGACTGAACGGATCTTTACGAAATTTGGCAGGAAGATAGTGTGCATCATAAGGACGGACATAGGGTACTTTGCTCCGAGAAATACGGAAAACTAGAAACTCACAAGTAACACCACGCGATTTGTCTAATTTATTATAGGATACTAACTGCGCCCCGTGGTTTCACCCGCGTGGTGATGAAAATCGGTGATGATGATGAAACGTAGCCTATATGTTTATCTAGGAAATAAGCAATGTATATTCAAAATTTCATCCAAATCCGTCCAGTTGTTTCTGCGTGAATGAGTAACAAACATCCATCCAAACTTTCACATATTATGATATACTTACTCGTACTAGCCTACAAAAAAAAATTGCCTATGTCCTCTCATATACGTACTCATCATCTTCATGATACATACTATTACCTCGCAAAATTTTATCGCGATAGGTTTAGCCGTCTAGCCGTGATTATGTAGCAAACAGACAGATGGACAGAGTTACATTCGCATTTATAATTTATTAATGTAGTGTGGATATGGATGAGTGTGATATTTTGATGCCCTTCACAAAGGGACTGGTTGACTCTGGTCTCTGTGTATATCTTCACTTTCTGTAGGTATTCTTATATACATATATAAACAACACTTGTATTCCTTTTTTCAGAGCTCTACAGTGTGTATTACAAGGAAAACGGATGTATCGTTCACTTTTTGCTGTGGAAATGAAAATGTTTATCTACCTGGGGAAATCGTACAATGTCATATTGTGGAGAGAATTAATATTCCTTATTGACAGAGGAAACCATTAAACGTCAAATGTCAGAAATATACGTACCTATGTAAGAGCCCTTTTATATGTGTACGTTTATAGATTACTAGCCGACCAACCCGGCTTCGCACGAGTGTAAGTTCGGCTTTTGGCCTCGCTACAAAATATAATATAGCCTATGTTACCCGGGGATAGTGTAGCTTCCCAACAGTGAAAGAATTTTTTAAATCGGTTCAGTAGTTTTTGAGTTATTTCGTTACAAACATCCAAAAATACACATCTTATTAGTATGTGTATGATATTTCCTTAGACCAAAATAAAATGAATGGACGGGCCCAGTAGAAGCGCATTCTTGAAGATTACAAAATGAGCGCCAGCGCTCACTTCGTTTCAGTCGGTCTCTAGCCGTAGGAAGTGAAACACGAGTTTATTGTTACGCGATAACGAAACATCTGACAAAATTATGAATTCGTATACTTTACCGAAGTGTAAATACACAAATAAAACCGATATCTATTTTTTGTAACAAATATACTGTACCTACATTTTTATAATTAGGTGTTGAAGTATATGTCCGACGGTTTTGACTCGTTTTTACTGATCAAGTTCAATGGTTAGGGCCCGTCCATTCGTTTTATTTTGGTTGAAGGATATTTCTGAGGTTATATGTACCTTTAGTAAAAGTTTTGATAGTTTTCGAAAACTATTTTCGTTTTCTTATTGTTGCATACATTTTAGTAAAGCGCCTCCAGCGGAAACGCGGAGGAACTAAAATACCATAGAAATCGACAGTATAGGTTCATCATCATCATCAGCCAGAAGATGTCCACTGCTGAACATAGACCTCAACCTTTAACCTCCAAACTGACCTTTTGCAAGCTTTTAATATTTATCTTGCCCTGTTAGTTAGTACTGTATATATACACACTTGTTATATATTATATGGATTAAATCTTGCAAATTAATTTTTTGACCAGTTATCCTCAACAGATTGAGCTGAAACTTGACATACTTATGTAAAATCCATGATAATGCCATGTCATGGTAGTATCGAGCTAGTCTGATGATGGAGACAGAATGTAGCCATAAAAACTCTTAAACGAAACAACGTAACCCCGTCGAGTTTGGGTTCATTGGATTTGTCTTTCCAAGCACTTTGGTTCTAGATGATGATGGAGACGGAGGGTTGGCATATCTACCCTCTTGATGTTTTTTTAGAAAAGCTTGTTTTAAAAAAGTTTTTTTTAAAATTATTTTCGTTGTTATGTAGATAAAACGGTGGAATCACGAGTCAATAACTCGTTTGTTGACACCAGTGGAACGTTTTCTTAAATAGTGGTACCATGGGGCTGGTAGGACAAAATTTGTGGGACCATAACTCATTAATCAAAGAAAATTATATCCATCTTTGACTTATACCAAGGATGATTTTACTATATAATAGTCTTTGCTTATACTAACATCATTAAAATTAATAAGTCGAGAATATTATATAGGTATATAATTATATAACTTCATTTTAACTTTTAAGAAATATTATCATGAAAAGGAAAATTACGAATACGAGTAAGTTAGACTGAAATACAAACAGTAACTGTTAGAAAAGTATTTCAACTGTTACTTTGTTGAAGTTTTAACGATATTGAATAAATAACATTTCTAATTTGTGACTCACAGTTTGTTTTCCTTCATTTCAAATTTGACGATTCTTCAGGAATAGTAGATTTTTCGGGAAAAAAGTACCCTCACCTGATATGACGTCCACTGTTTAAACATAGGCCTCCTCCTTTGACCTCCACATTGAACGACAGCCTGCCATCTGCATCCACTGTTTGCCCGTGACTCTCAGGATATCGTCGGCCCATCTAGTCTAGTGGGAAGCATAACTACGCTGCAAATAACGCTGTAAAAAGTACCCTCATCATCATCAGCTCGAAAACGGCCACTACTGAACACAGGCCTTCCCTTTAGATTTCCATATTGAACGATAGCCTGCTTTCTGCATCCACTGGATGCCCGCGTTTCTCGCGATGTTGTTGGTCCACCTAGTGGGATGCCTACCAACGCTGCGTCTTCCGGTTCGTGGTTTCCACTCACGAACTTTTCTTTCCCATCAGTTATAGGTTCTGCGAGTAATGTGACCTGCCCGTGCCCATTGCCACTACAACTTGCAAATCTGAGCAGCTATGTCGGTGACTGTGGTTCTTCCATGAATATCCTCGTTTCAGGTTTTATCGCGCAAAGAAACTCCGACCATAGCTCTCCCAATTACCCGCTGTGCAACTCTAAGTTTTTCCAAAATGCCAACAGTTAAGGACCACGTCTCAGTACCATATGTCATCACTGGCAACACACACTGCTTAAAGACCCTGGTCTTTAGGCACTGTGGTATTTTTGATGAGCAGATGTCTTTGAATTTCCCGAACGCTGCCCATTTGAGTTGGATTCTTCGGGCGACTTCTTTGCGTAAGTTGGACCTACCTAACTGAACAATCTGTCCAAGATAGGTGTAATGTGCAACAGCTTTGAGAGTATCGTTCCGAACGACTATCGGGTATATAACATGGACATTAGACATAATCGCTGGGCATCGTATTGAGGTTCTCTAGCAAAAAGTACTCAATGCATATGTAAGTAAGTCTCTTTAATACACCACGTATATTTCATTGATTTGTTGATGCGTGAAAGTGAAACTAATAAACATACTTTCGCATTTATTACGTCAGTATGATTAATATCTGCTTTATTTTCCAGCCACAGTATAGGTAAGTAAGTAAGAAATAAGTACAAAGTAAAGTATGAAAGTAAGAAAATAAGGTTAAAAATGAAACAAATAAGTGAGGAACCAAAAGTCAAATCCGCTTACAAAACTCGTTTGTGAAAAGAAATAATAAATCCGATGTAAAGAAAAAACAAAGGGCGATTACAGTGAAACGTGTCTCCGTAATAAAATCCTGAATGTTTTATCATAAAATAGAAATGAAGGATAAAAGTAGCAATAATTTTGGACTCAATTTTTCTACGGATATCAGATCAAACGTAAATTTTGTGACAGTGCCTTTTCAATTCAATTTTTCATCAGATTTTGGCGTCAATCACAATAACAGTGTCTTACTTACATCAATTCTAATAACCACAATATGTACCCAGTTCCCACTACTCGAATACATGTCTTCTCTCAGAGAGAGAGAGAGAATTGGCTTTCATCCACCATGCTGATACAGTGCATGCTTGTTAAATTATTGTTTTTGGCTATTACACGAACTTGAAAAAGCCCTTGGTTATGTGCTTCGATAGGTTAAGCGAAACTAGTAGGATGACAAAATAGTTAACTGGCCACGAGCGTGCCATGACACCCATGTGGTAGAGTCCCGTAGGCCGTAGACAAAGCCATATTAGCCTTTATTGAGCTGAGGATATTGACATTGCCCAGTCTCCTTATCATGCAAATAGAAAAATCTGCACTTGTTCCCTAAACGAGGAGAAGGACTACCACGTCATAGCAGATACCAAAATAAGTTAGTTACCGTAAACGGTCGTTGGTCAAATTGGCTAAAATGCTCCACGTAATGAGACCTGATATGTATTTACAACCGACTTCCACAGACAGTCATTGATGCTCCGAGCTTTGCATCTTTCAAAATCAAGTTAAAAAAGTGGCTAATTACGCAAGCTTTTTATGAATATACTGACTTTTTCAATATTAAGATAGCGAGTAATATTATTGTATAGCAATTTGTAGCATTTATTATTTTATATACCTGACTTGTAATTCCTATAATTATCAATAAATATATGTGGTCACATTGATAGTTCAGAAATTAATGTTAATTAAAAAAATTGCAAATTAAATAAAATTTAACTCTACACAAACGACTTTACCACTATTAGTACCGATTTAATTTGACTACACTTACCGGTTAGACTATTGTTAGTTGTGCTTATCTTAATAGTTTTACTATGGATGGTTTGTTTGTACGTTTATTATCTCAGTGAAACGTTTTTGTTTACATTTTTTCTTGCAATCATATAAATTCCTAAGCGAAGTAGGTAGTAGGAGGTCTTCAGTTAAAAGAGACCTATTAGTATTATAAACTTATGTACTTACGTAAAAAAACACGTCAGTCATAGGACTGCACGTCAGAAGTGATAACTTAGTAATTCACGCATTCAACAAGAGATGGCGCTGTTTTAAAATACACGGTACAACGCCACGATATCGCGAGTTTCATGATTTTTGTTCACATTATTCACAAAATAATTTTATTTTTATAATAGGTATGGGTTATTAAGCCTGAAATAAATTAATTTTGAATTTGAAAACGTGCTCAACGCGCCAAAAGAAGTTTTCACTTCAAAAACAACAATAAATTGCAAACTATTGCCCGATAATAATATTGCTTCATGTATCTGTTAGTAATTCATCCATTAATTTGCCTTGAGTTGAGTGTCATATTGATTGATATGCATGGTAGCGTACAATATTGCAGATCTAATATTGATACATTACAGGTTAGTATATGAGGAAATATTAGCTGATTGTGTTATTACCCAATGACTAGCTACGTCATGGGGTTTACCTCGTGTATTTTCAGTATTTTAGGAAGGGCTGTTAGTAGAGTATTCACACTTTATGGTTTAAGGGGGTTTCTCGTCTGCAGCTCTGTCGCTAGCGTATTTTAACAGACTTTGAAAAAGGAGGAGGTTCGCGTTTTTTTGTTTGTTACCTCTGAACTTTCAACTGGGTGAACCGATTTTGATGTTTTTTTATTATTATTTGAAAGCGGATGCTTTCCGTGTGAGCCCATTTCATTTTGGCACAGTTCTGTCATTTTTATTAAGTTGGTTTTTTATATCAATTGATAATTATCACATTATTTAACATATAAATCAGTGAGTGTGAATTTCCAAAAAGTGAGAAAATAATCTCTTGGTGGCTAACGTAACATTAATGACAAAGAAATTTTCAATTTGATATATTTAAATTGGACGGAGTAATATGGTAACAAGTGTTTTTTCTTGCTGTCACTTTTTGGAAAATCATGCTGGCTTATTTTTACCGACTTCCAAAAAGGAGGAGGTACTATATGAATGTTCGTCTGTATGTTTTTTTGTATGTTCATCGATAGTTTCGCTAATTGTGAACAGATTTAAAAAAATATTTTTTAGTTCGAAAGAGACCCACCGAGAGATGGGACCGAGGTGGTCCCATTATCACCAAGTCAGGATCTGATGATGGAATCTTAAGGAAATCGAGGCTGGCACCGACTTCAAATAGATGAGTGGGTAGCGCTTATAAAAATTATATTAATTTATTTTTCGCTTTTGAGTGCTTATTTATAGTTTTGAAGTCGGTTATTTTTTTTTTGTTAAAAATAATTTATATTATCTTCAATCTTAAATAATGTGAATTAGTACGAAAAAGAAGCTGCTGAAACAAGAGCTCAAAACTGTCCTCATTTCAGCAATTTCAATTAACATTAATTATATTTTGTTTTGTTTGTTCAAGAAAATATGTAATTTTTTTACCAAATGGTAACCATAAAAGTACTCTCAATTCTAAAATCCTTTCTTCGCGCATCGTTCCTAGTCGAGCTTTGCTCAAAAAGTATTTACTCCACCATGAAAACAGAATAGTATTATTTTATTGTATTACAACCCTCGCAAAATGGAAAAGTTACTGGAATCCGAGTTTTAACCGAAATGGGCCACTACAAATATTTTTTCGGCATGCGAATATACCAGTAACCCCAAAATCTATATTGATACAACGTAGAGTTGTGTAATCCACAAAAAATCCACAAAACGATTTCATCCCCGATTTGGCAAAAAATCTTTGCTAACACACTTCGTTTTTTAGGGGTCCGCTCTCAAACGGTCTCAATAAATCACTTATGTTCCTTAATGCTTTCTCTATTTATGAAAAATCTTTTAGCTAGAATAATATTGAAAACTGAACATCGTTATTTTAAAGCTTCGATAAAGAAAGCAATTTTCACGCGAAAATTTATAACCAATTGAGTTCTTATTAACTGTTTACTTTGATTACTAAATGCTTTTGTCTACACCAAAGATTGTGTCTACGTAGACTTTAGTTAAACAACATAATATCGGCTTTTTGAACAACTCATTATTTTACTGTAAAATACGTAGACAGAGAAAACAATAGACGCAATCACATTTCCTACTCTTTTACTCCGCAGCGAAACAGCCATATGAAAAAATAGCATGCGTGAAAAAGAAAGATCTATGCTTTTTTTCTCTTTGTCGTTGTAACCGGTTGACTCCAAGCTCTAATGGACAGTGTGGTGTCAAACATTGAGAGATTGTTGTGTTTTTTCGGAAATAAATCATATAAATTCAATTCGTTATCCTTAAATTATTATCCTCGCGTGGTCAAGAGTATTGGATTTCGTCACAATGGTGCAGTGTTGTGTTTTGGATTGTCCAAACAGAGCAGAACAAGTTTTATCTGATGTTACATTTCACAGGTTTGTAATGGCCGTTTTTATTTACAATATATCGTCTAAAATCAATAAAAATAATAAATATGATGTATTGATGCAGGGGCAACATATTTAGATGTGAAGTTTTACTGCAAAATTACAAATTATACAAAAGCAAAGAAGAACGTAACCTCAAAGATATTGAGTTAGGGTTGCCATAATGTAGCTTTCCATTTTTCCCTAGTTTTCTAAATGTTTACCGACGATGTATTAAATTTGACAGATCTATTTTATGCACTCAAATTAGATGCCATTACTGTATTATCGGTTTTGTATAGCATCGTTTTTTTTACGAAAAATGATTTTTTGTTTGTACTAAACTAATAGTAGAGTCGGAATCTATGTTATCTGTAATCACAGAATTTACCATATACTTAAATTTCCTAATATTTATTTACAGATTTCCATCGAATGCAGGACCGGTAGAGATTTGGATACAAGCATGTGGTAGATATGATTGGAGACCAACACGAAATTCCAGAATTTGTTGTCTTTAGATAATCACGAGCTTCTGCTCACAAAAGTGATCATATGGGAGTACTTAAAAGTGAGACTACATTATGTAGCTAAGCGAGTATCAGAACCTAATGAAAAAATAAGAAATATATATAGTAAACTGATTTTATAAAAAAAACAATAAAACATTAAAATATAACCTGAAGTTTTACTGGTTTTTATTTAATTACAATAGTAATAAAACCCACCCTAACTTCCCTATCTTCTATGGAGCCATAATAAAGTGGCAACACTCTTAGAAAATATCGCTATCTCTTATCCGGTTACAGCGTACTTGTGTCCATTGGTTCCTCCGTCTACGGTAAAATATAATATCGAAGTTGAAGTTGTCACAGAGGCCAGATGTCTATTGTTCGCGGACGATTTAAAGTTGATCTTACCAATCAAAGAGGAAGGAGACTGCGAACGTCTTCAACGAGACATGGATAAGGTAGTCGAGTGGAGTCAGAGGAACAAATTGCAGTTTAATGTGGACAAATGTTCCATAATAACATTTAGTAGAACGACTGAACCACTTAAATACAACTACAAGGTACAGGAAACGCAGTTGAAGCAAGTTGAAACGGTGAGGGATCTTGGAGTTCGTCTGGACACAGAGTTGAGGTTCAGAGTACACGTTGTTAATGTATGTAAAAAGGCGTACAGAATTCTAGGATTCATTTTACGTCGAGCGAATGGTTTTACAAACAACATGGCCCTAACAGCAATGTATGATGCACTGGTCAGAAGCCAGCTGGAGAGTGCAGCTTCAGTATGGGCTCCTCATGAAGCTAGATATAGGCTAATGATGGAGCGCATACAGAACAAGTTCACTAGGTACTTATACTGGAAAAGGTATGGCGTCTATCCTTTCTATCCCTTGATGTATCCTACCTAGTTCGTTTTGGACATGGTTGGTTACAACAAGCTGGAAATTAGGAGGGATGTGGCGCTTGCTGTGTATGTGGTTAGGGTGTTTCGGGGAATAGTGACCAATCCGACAATTTTGGAAATGATGGGGTTGTGCGTGCCAGATGGGTACGTAGGGAGGCGCAGGCAGCCACCTCTGTTCGTGGTGCCTCGCGGGAGGACTAACCTGCTCAACAAAGCGCCATTGACGAGCACCATACAAACACTCAATCGGGTCGCGGAGAACATTGACATTTTCCACTGTTCACAGAGCGAGTTCGTAGGGGCTGCACTTTATTATTTATGTTATTCTGATGCTGTGGACTAATTTTTACTCTTAGATTGATGTATATTTAATATTTATGCGGTAGTGTTGCTTGTGACTAATTCATTGATGTATATTTAAGTTATTGTAATTCTTTTGACTAGTTCTTAGATAGATGTATATTTTAGTATTGTAATTATTTAGACTAATTGTAATTCCTATATTTAACTACTCTATTGTATTAGGAATCAACCTGTAATGATAGAAGTAATGTTTTAATAAATAAATAAATAAAATCAATATAAATACTTAATTATTAAAATTTAAAGTAGAATTCAATTAGACTTGTTATATAATTGTTATTTAGTGAGTAGGCACAATATAATTTTGAGGGCATAATATCTAAAAAATCACACCTATTTATAAGCCAAAAAAATTTAAAAACTGTATTCAATACACAGCGTTCTTATTTAGTACTAGCTTTTTTGCCCGCGACTTCGTACGCGTAGATTTTCATATAAACCTTCAATCCTTTTTTCTTCCCTTAATCTGGCCTTGCGCAAAATAACATAGCCTATACTTCAATCTGGTCATAGCTAAGCATATTCGTGAAAACCGCATTTAAATCCGTCCGCATTTTCTGCGTGTGTGGAGATGTGCATGAACAAACAAACAAAAATTCTAAAAACTGCCATAACATGTTCAGCTGCTTATTTTAAGTCGCCCTGTGTGAAGTATTGATAGAAGCATAAAAGTAATAAATAACACCGTCAACAGTTTTCAAATCAAAAAGATAATGTGACCACAGTGCAGAGCATGTTTTGAAATTTTCTTTTTGTCTAAACCATTAAAAGTATATCATGTCATGTCGGTATGATATACATCTCTGAAATTTGGCTGTCCAGTTTCGCTGGCCACGGAACCCTGACATAATGCTTGAAATGGAACTACTCTATTTATCTGTTAAAATATCACAGTAAAATAAAATTATTTCTATATTCTTATTCTTATTGCAAATATTCACTGTATTCTTCTAAAAGCTAAGTTTATATACCCTGCATAAAGGGTGCAGCAATGACTTATGTAGTGGCTGTTCACAAAACCAGACCACAGACATAAACATATAAATTTAAGTATAGTTAAATCTATTACATAAATATTATATATACTATTCAAACTTAACCTAGGGTGAAGTAATTTTACAAAACAAAAAAAAAACATACTTAGTGTGATAGGTTACTTAATTATATATGAGATGATACAAAACTTATGACGCTACTTTCTTAACTATTTATATATCGATATTTATTTTCTAATTATAATTTTCTAAAATGTATCGTCGAATAAATCTTTTATCCCGTAATAACATTTTTGGGTTAGAAACTTACGAAGTTGGTTCTGTTTTTTTATTATTATTTCTTTCTTTCTTTATTGCGTCCGGAATTTTGTTGTATAAGTTTATTTTCATGTACAAAGGGCCTTTTTTGAATATTTCTATTCGCGGGACTGAATTAAAATAGGATGCGGTATATTTTGTGTTTTAAATGCTAACATAGAATAAAACCAAGAGAATGCCTCCTACTCCATGCACTGGAATGAATCACCAAAGAGGTTGTAAGGCCTATAACATGCTTGATCTACACGTTCATTCATCTAAGAAGGTTAAGGAACCTTCTTTAAATTTAAACTGACTAACAGAACACAGTGACAGTTGACAGTTTCAAAATTTTAATGGCTATGTCAATAACATTCTCTTTAGTTTGGATCTCCTTGCTTGAGGCTATGTGACGATCCTCATATTACATTTCGGGTAACGAAGAAATAAATTATTGATTTTTATTTTCGTTTATGGAAAAATAAAGAATTAAAATAAATGATATAAGATAGCCTATGTTTTAATCTGGTAATTTCTAAGCATATTCGTGAAAACCGCATTTAAATCCGTCCAGTGGTTTAGGAGATGTGCGCGGACAAACAAACAAACAAACAAACAAACAAACAAACAAACAAACAAACAAACAAACAGACAAAAATTCTAAAAACTGTCCTATCGTGTTCAGCTGCTTATTTTAAGACGACCTGTGTGATTTTTTTTTTGTTATCTCGCAATTACAGATTTTTTTATCCCTACGTTTTTATTATATGTATAGATAGATAGATATAGATAGATGACATAGATGACGTTAATCTAATAGAATAACAAAATAATACGATTAGGTTTTCAAGATCTGGTTAATCGTATTTTTATAAAATTAAGTGTCTAGTTGAGTTAAGCATGAAAATATTCAATTTTCCTTAAAGGTTAACGCTGATTGGGTTCAAGTCCATATCAAAATTTAATATCTTTCAATTTATGTCAATCAACAGATACCGCCAGACTAGGCTAGTTTAAAAAAAAAATTAGAATAAGTAATTTGTCACGTTTATTTTATTAGTAATTAATTATATGGTTGACTTTTAAAATGAATATACGAATATATATAATATCAGGCTTAGTAAATATTATAATTAAATTAATACATATACCTTTAAATTTTAATTTGTTTGTTTTATGTCTTAAGTTATGTTTATTTATTTATCATGCGCCATACTTATTTAATTTACTTAAAAATAATAATCAACAGATTATTCAATCAAACGTCCGGAACCCAGGATGCAAATCAAACTCGCGTTTGTCAAGTTGTGTTCACATTTGAATCGTATTTTCGTTTTTTGTCATATTCCCAGCGCGTTGATCGGCTTATGCTGGGATTATCTAGTTTCAGAACGAAATGACATTTCCGTTAGCAACTGGAGCAAATAGCTTTCAAAGAATAATAATTCTCGTGGTTGTAACCCATAGATATAGATATTACTAACATTGCTATTACTCCGTTAAGTACAATATATCATCACTACATAGTATAAAACAAAGTCGCTTCCCTCTGTCTGTCCCTATATATGCTTAGATCTTTAAAACTACTCAACGGATTTTGATGCGGTTTTTTTAATATATAGAGTGATTCAATAGGAAGGTTTATGTGTATAATAAATGCATAATGTATTAGAGAAACACTGATGATTTTAGAGGTTTCTAATGTGATGTCGTAAATAAACTCATTTTTTGCGCTTACATAGCAAACGCTGGCTGACCGCTACGAGATAGATCAAAATAATTTACAACACTATTTTACACCTTAAAAAGGTCTACATAAAAGTTCCAGATGGTATATATGTCTATCTCTTAGGGATAACCCACAATAACCATTTTTAGTTTTTACGAGAATGAAATGGCTTATTTACGAAGCGATTTTAAGCAATACAGCATTAATCCTCATCTAATTAAGTCCCTTTAATACATTGAGCATTTAATATAAATCAATATGGCCCTTTACAGCATGTAATTTAAATAAATATTTTCGAAGATATTACTACTGATTTAAAATGCAGGGACATACTTCGACCAAAATAAAATGAATGGACGGGCCCAGTAGAAGAGCATTTTTGAAGATTACAAAATGAGCGCCAGCTCTCATTTCGTTTCAGTCGGTCTCTAACCGTAGGAAGTGAAACACGAGTCTATTGTTACGCGATAACGAAACATCTGACAAAATTATGAATTCGTATGCTTTACCGAAGTGTAAATACACAAATAAAACCGATATCTATTTTTTGTAACATATATACTGTACATTTTTATAATTAGGTGTTGAAGTATATGTCCGACGGTTTTGACTCGTTTTTACTGATCAAGTTCAACGGTTAGGGCCCGTCCATTCTTTTATTTTGGTCGAAGGGGACATAGTGGTTGCGGCGGTACCGGCCGGGGGGCGTTGTAGACAATCTGTAGTATCACACGTGCGAAGCCGGGGTGGGTCGCTAGTATAGTACATAGCATAACAAATGCATTATCTTAAATATACATTATAATGGTTTTATAAAAAATTCAGTATAACACAATGCAGACAATGTGTCAATGGCAATCATAATTATAAAGTAAGTGTAAGTAAATTTTTTATACCAGTAAATGAGCCAGATTTTATTTTATTGTTTTAGTATTGCAATTAGAACGGTATAAAAATATATTATGTTGCTACGATATCGCATTATGTAATAAATGTTATATTATGTAAGTTTGGAAAAAAGTTCGTTTCAATGTGATCCAGGACAGAACGGAGAAGGTATGTATGAATTTTAAAGTAGAAAGTAGTTAGGGTGTCTGTTATATTTTTTCTGTAATACAATTACATAGATTAAAGGATTTCTGAATAAATAAATAAATATCTGGGACATTATTGCACACACGGTCATCTGACCCCAAACTAAGCAAAGCTTGTAATATGGCTGCCAGAGACTGATATACATACATATATATTTTTAAATACATACTTAAATAGATATTAACACCCAGACATAGAACAAACAGAAATGTTCATCACACAAATGTTTGTCCTAGATGGGAATCGAACCCACGCCCCCAAGCACAAAAAGTAGGATCACTACCAACTGAGCCACCGAGGCAGTTTGATAAACATTTCTTCATTGTTTTAAAAGTCGCTTTCACCAGGTGAGGTGGCGGTCAAACGCAAGCTTATTATAAAAAAATATTTAAAACCTTTTTCTGATTCGTTCGTGAGTTGTAAAATATTTTTTTTTATATGAAAAAAAATTAAGGTTTATTTAATAAAATAACATATGTAAAAAACCATTTACTCATTTAATTGCGGAGTCATCACAAAATCCTGAAAACTACTTGATGTACAAAGCTGAAATTTGGCAGGTAGATTCCTTGCGGGGTGAAAAGGTCAGCTTAGAAACGATTTTACGAAAGGGTCAAATAAATGGGTCTAAAGCTTATATGAAAATTACACGCATGGGCACGGGCAACAACTAGTATTCTTATACTTGTGTTCTAAAACTGCTGAATAATCTAAAACATTCGCTCGTTATTTAAACCATTGGAGCAAATAAATACAAGTTAGTAAATTTATACACGATTTGAGTGTCGTCAAATCGTAACTTCTGACTGTAAATTCATTCGGTTAGACATTTTTGTAGAGTATATTTAGTTGTGAAAAACATTACGAAGAAGTACAAGTGTTCAGTTAGTAAAAATATTACGCACTAGTCGTCCGCCCCGGCTTCGCACGAGTGTAAGCTCGGCCTTCGGCCTCACTACAAAATATAATATAGCCTATGTCACCCGGGGATAGTGTAGCTTCCCAACAGTGAAAGAATTTTTCAAATCGGTTCAGTAGTTTCGGAGCCTATTCATTACAAACATACAAAAATAGGTACCAATCTTTCCTCTTTATAATATTAGTGTAGATAAGCATTGGCATTCAGCGTGGCGGCTTTACCATTATGAATGGCTGAATAAAACGCATGCTGGGTACGCTGTCATCTGGTAGTTGGCTTGTGCATTTGGATTGTCTTTAGACCTTCAACGGGCTATGGCCAGTCTTAACTGTTTTTGTAGTGTTAGTGTTAGCTTGTATTTTGTAAGTTAATAAAGGCATTTTTTGCCCGTTCAAAAAATATATATAATTGTCTTGTTTTTGACTGGCATTCACTTTCATGTTTCTATTCATTAGCGGCCATGCAATCACCTTTAGGCGTTAATGTGTTTCTTCAACAATAAACTTCAAAATATGAAATAAAACTCGATGCGCTTTTGCGAATAAAATTAATCTGAAAAAGACATCTAGATAAAAGGAGTAAAAAAACACCAACTCTACTTCTAGATTTTCCATTAAAACTACAAATTGCATACATAGCACGAGTTGTTTTTAAGTTTTTACCCCATTTCGTATTTGAGCTAAGAAAATAGCTGAATACTACGCTGAAGCCTCGTTTTGAGTTATTTATAATACAGATATATGGGCAGTAAGTAGTGTTCGAGTAAAATTGTAAATTTTAACCATGTAGTCAATGCGGACCATTTGCGACTAATTATATTCTGGACCAAGGACTACCTCAAGGGGTGATCCGCCGGCCATGTTTATAAATAGTGCGACAAGTGCTCTTCCCTTTAACCTCGACACTAAACGACAGCCTGCAATCTGCATCCACTGGATGCCCGCGACTCTCACAATGTTGTCGGTCCATCTAGTGGAAGGCCTACCTACGCTGCGTCTTCCGGTTCGTGGTCTCCACCCAAGAACCTTTCTTCCTCATCGGTTTACGGTTCTTCGAGCGATGTACTTATATTTGTACCTAATTGAAATAAAGATACTGATAATCTCTATATAAGATCTTTGATTCTATGGACATTCGAGCGGCGACTTTTTCTGGATGGCGAATTTTAGAGCTGCATCGTCGTATCATATTACATCACCCTTTCTTGATTGTGTGGCTTTTAAACTGATGTCACACGGTGCATTGTGGCACATAACGTTGTGATTTAAACAGTACTCAAGTTAGAATACCTTACCTAAGCTTATTACTTCTCTTACTGCTTATAGAACGAGAATGGAGCCATTCTTGTCAGTTTTCTAACAACTGTCATGTCTTAGCCCGTTTAATATTTCGTCGTAAGAAACAAAGCTATGAATAATTCATGAGATGTTTATTTAAAATACGATTTGTTAAAGTGCCTATTAGTTCAGGTTGATAACAGTTTTAACAATTTGTCACTTGACTGGACAAGATGAACGTACTTTGTATAAGTAACAAGTCTTGTGGTATATTTTGTTAGTTTTTCCAGTTATCATCATCATTATCAGCCCCTGTTAGTCCACTGCTGGATATAAGCCTTCCAGGGCCCATCATTCAGCCAGATCTTCGGCTTTTCGCTACCAGCCACCTCGGCTTGCAATACGTTATGTCGGTAGTTTTAATTCTTTGGCGAGTTACTTCTATACAAATACGAATCCTTTAGAAAAATTACCCTGTGGCATTTCCACGTAGCTATAACATGGGGTTCTTGAAAAGGGCTGTTAATAGAGTATTTAAGGGTCGGCAACGTAACTGTGATGCCCCTGGTGTTGCAGGTATCCATAGGCGACGGTGATCGCTTACCATCAGGCTGCCTGTCTGCTGATCAAATAGTTTTCATTAACTAATTAGGATTTTTATGACATACATATTTTTTTTCATATATATATAGTACAGATCTACGTTTGGCCACCAACTCGCCTGATGGTAAGCGACGGTGTGGCCGAGGATGGAACACGTTGATCTAGAAGAAATCTATTCATTCTATCTATTATGATGACATAATATTTTTACACCAATATGTTGCAATGATTTCCTATTTTTATCAGGAAATAGATTTTAGTTTAACAATTTGTGAGATAAATGTAGGTGGAAATATCCGTTTTTATACTCAATAAATAATTTGAATTTGAATAGCTTTTTCAATAGCTTGCTAACCAATTTTAAATATTATGTGAACCAACAGTATGTGGCCACATTTTTGTTTCACTTTAAAATTACACCGAAACTATTAGCCTTTAATTAAAAGTGTATTCTATAGTATTATTATATTATGTTAGCTGTTTTAACCGACAAAAAAATGAGGAGCTTCTCTAGTCCATGCGTATTTTTTTATGTACGACCACTTATAAGTTTTTAGGGTTCGGTAGCGCAAAAAGGTTGGTTGCCAACTCGCTGGACCTACTCCATCAAAAGTGCCACGCAGTCTACCATGGTGCAGTGTGCTCAGAATGCAACCAGCCGTCAGAAATGGAGATGCATTGCGAGACGAGTGGCAGCCCTGGGAAGAGACCACGACAGCGAGGAGATTTTTGTACCATCAACGCAATCACGAACACTCTGCCAAGAGTGCACGACTAAGAAGAGCCCAAAAAGGAACCCTGATAAATAAGTTCTGTCCGTCCGTCTGTCTATCAGTCCGTCCAACTTTTTTAGAACTTTCTAACTTCTATAATTAACAAGATAAATGCTTGAAATCTTGTACAATTACAGTTCTAATATAGATCTCGATTTTAAAAGTATAAATATTCATAACATTGCATTTTAGGAGTGTCTCTCGTACATGTGAAATGGAGATGTTTTTTTTTTACTGCATCTCCTCGTGTGGGGTATCTTTGTAAAGGTCTTTTAAAATGAAGGTATAGTTTGATAGATTACTTTTTATAAAGTCTATCCTTTTGTATAAAAACTTGTAACTTACAATACGGATAGGTCATAATTTAAAACCTTCATTCAAAATTATTTCGAACATTATCTGATCATGAATTTTTGATTAACAGCGATAAAACAAAACTTCAAGGCTTTCTAACTCACAAGTTATTTACTTTTTTTCCACAAAGAATGTTTTCCAAACATTTTTCTCCAAAAAAAATTAAGAAACAAAAAAAAAAATACTAGAACCTACATCATAATTTTCAATGGAACAGCGTTTTTTTTTTCGATTCACGCTGGTAGCACACTTCCGCGGCGAAACCGTAGCAGCGAAATCGCTATTCGTTGAAATATGAACCTTATATAATGTTTCTCACAGTATAGTATTAAATACGCGTGCGAGAAACGCCAAACGTGACGTGCGGCACCTCCGTTCCAAGTTTGCTGTTTAAATTACTGCTGTATGTTATACTGTATAAGGTTTACATTTAAACTAGCACCGGTTTCACTGCTATGGGTTCGCGGCGGAGGTGTGATACCGGTGTCAGGGTTGCTCCCTTATAAAAAGTTGTACTTACTGATGAGTACAATGATCTTCTTTAAGAATCATATCTACGTTTCTTATATTCCTGTACATCGATGCCCTTTTTATAGAAATCCTACTCAAGCATTCCTTGCACAGTATCTAAAATTACAAATGAAAGAACTCAAAACAAGATTGTCAAGGAATGTCGCACAGTTAATTGTACGAAGCGAATCGTTTCGTTTTAGTTCCACGTGAATAAATACAAAACCACGTCTACAGTGACGAGCGCAGCCGCGTTGCAACGCTAGTCAGGAATGATATGAAGGGACAGTATGGACACTTGGTTTCAATTAGTTGACACGCTTTTAATATATTTACTTTTAGCTAACAATGATAACAAATCTTTGTAGTCAGTATTATTCTAAAAGTTCTTGCCAATACCAAGGCACTAGACAGATGGTTTTTATTTATTTTATTAGTATTTTTAGCGAAAACATATAGATAATCGCTTTAATGAAAACTTTTTGCGTTTCACCAAATAGTTCGCTCGCCGTAATATTGGCTCCCCTGCACTTCCCATACACATTACAGGGAAAGTTCAAGGGAGCCAACATTACCACACTGTAGTGGTGAAAACTAGTCTGTTACTGGTATGGTGTCAAGTGCCATGTTATTTGAAAAGTACTATACTTAGTTCTAATTTGTCATATCGTTTTGAAACTTATCATTCGACAAATTATAAGTAAAAAAAATTTACACACAAACTTTTGAATTATAATATTAGTGTATTTACAATAACAGCAAAAAGAAAAACATATTGAATTCTAACTAATTAAAAAACTAATATATTTAAAAATATATAGAGAAAAACAAATAATATCCTAAAAGTCAGCTTAGTTTTTTTAGGCGTTAGTTTCTGCATTTAGCCTAAAATGTCAAGTTATAGAAATATTATCAATATGAAAAACCGACTTCATAAAAATGCCAGAAATGGACCAAATTGTGAAAAAATGGAAGCATGCGGGAAGCACCAGCTTTCAAATAAATAAAAGAATCATCGAAATCGGTTAACCCAGTCGAAAGTTCTGAGATAAAAAACATTTAAAAAAAACTGTCAAATTGAGAACCTCCTCTTTTTTTGAAGTCGATTAAAAATAGCTTATTACAAAAGATGGTATTTACTCACGCACACCAATAAAACGTAGGGTAGTTTGGCAAACAGGAAACGTGTGTTAATTTGATGTGAATCTTTCCCCTGGGCATAGTAGACATGAAACGAATGTGCTCGCCATTTATTGTTGTTTGGTTCATAACGTACGATGGTCATAGTGCACTGCATCAGATAATCTTCTTTACAAATGTTTTAGCCAGGGGGACCTGGGGGTCGAGACAAGAACCACCTTTTTGTTAGCGTTAACGCTTGCGGAAAGATTAAATTGTATGAAAATTACATCAGCTTAAGATATGTCACGTGACTGCTAATGTCATTTTCATACAATCATTCTAAGGTAACAAACATAAAAAACACAGTCGAATTGATAACCTCCTTCTCTTTGGAAGTCGGTAAAAAAAGATAAAATTTTTGGACTATACTATGCGAGCAAAGTCGCGGGCAACAGGTAGTTACTAAACACTTTAAACGGATTTTTGTTTTCCATTTTGGGCCTAAGCGTTCGGCTTGTGACGCATACGTTATCACGTAAAATTATCATCCGTAAACCGACTTTACAGACAACCAATTAAAAAAATAATATGTGCGCTTGACTTCAATCGACTTCTTAAATTTGTAATAAGGATCGTGCGTAGAAGATGTGAGAGGGCGTGTAGTGTATGTTTTTTATAATTCGTAAATAGGCTTTGGCCGTTGATTGCCATGTTGCCTGATGCTAAGTGATGCACGCTTATCAGGAAAAAAACTCGTGACACCTAGATCTCTCCCTGCTTCTTTATGCTGGTTACATCAAATCTATTATATTTAGGCAAATAGCTGACATTAGAAGGATAGGATACTTGCTAGAAGGTTGCTTGGTTAGTTCAAGATCGCAACATCGATTTTGATCGTTTCTTCTATTTAATATTATTTTTATGATGTCAATAAAGTTTTATTGTATTGTGGTAAATTTAAGATGTTTTAGTTGCCAGAGATAATTTAGCCAAAGTATTGCTGTCTTTACCTAAATTGCTTAGTAAAAAAGAGAAAGTGATATTTTAATTACGAGTACTTTAGTTCTGTCAATAAATCCGTTGCTTTCAAGTTGACATAACCTTGTAAAGAGGTTATGATAGATCAAACGTATTTCTTCGACAACTCTAGGAACATTATTAGTTCTGCAACCAATAATAGATGGCGCAGATGAGAAATGGCTTTTTTTGTATTTGTTCAATGAAACCTTACAATACAAAGAAGAGGAGACATTTTATAACACGACTAGGCAACGCACACTTATGTTTCTGCTAATTTCTGTTGTATTGTAGAAAAACAAGTACTTTTTTAGCAAACAATAACCACAAAATACACTAAGAAATAAAATAATATAAAAACAAGCATGACATTTATAGTGTCAGACAGATAGATATTGTCTGTACCTATATAAGAGAGTAACCAAGTTTTTTTTAAATGACGTTTCTTCATCTGTGTTTTTTCAAAAACTTCATATTCATTATTGTCTTCGCATTTTTATGAATGATTTTTTTAAATTGTTTTTTGGAAAACCTCCTTTTGTGTGGGATATAATTTGCTAAACGTTTTACAAAGTTATGTCTTCACCTTTGTCAAAAAGCGATTAACATAATAGACAAGACTATAGTGTGTTTGCAATGCTGAGAATTTTATTGGTGGAGCTCACTATTTTATGGGCATGTTTAATACTTATGTGTTGACTGAAAGTTCTGGCTCTATGCCAGGTGTCTATGGAGAAAAAAAAAACTGTATCTTATTTTTTTCGACTGTTTTTTTAATGTTTGTTACCTCAGAACTTTCGACTGGGTGAACCGATTTTGATGTTTTTTTTTTATTTGAAAGCTAGTGCTTCCCGTTTGGTCCCATTTTAATTTGGTCGAATACTGTTTTTTTTATGAAGTTGGTTTTCATATTGATAATTATGTATTTTTAATAACAGTATTTGAGTGTTATTAAGTTGGCTCTTACTGGTAACACTATGCCGATGGTGACGAAACAATACGTGTTTGCTCAGTTGTGACTCCACAATGGCGAGTTGGGAATTCAGCGACTATTTAGGGTACGAGCACACTATCCGTTTTGTGCCGGGTCATAAACAATTTTTTTTCGACTGGAAACACTGCAGGGATTCTAAACATTTCTTGCAATCGCTACCATTTTGTTCATTCATGCTTCCCCGAATCCCCGAACTCGAATGCGTTTCTCTTAAAGAAGCATATATACAAAACTATATATACGCAATTATTATATTACCACAAATGACCATCTGAATATTTAGATTTTTTTCTGGCGATAAAATGTTCAACACCTCTCGAATGTCACTATAACACTGACATATTTTGACATTTCTTTGTTTACCCATTTTGATTTCGAATTCTGAACTCGGTATAGATCAAAATTGACTTCCAATATTCGTTAAGGTGATACGTTTCATGTTTGGCGGGAAATTCAAATTTCAAACAGTTTTTTTGTCCATGTAGCTAGGCCGGCTAATTATTGTGAAATGGCAGTGTTTGCGAAAATTGTTGGTCGTTCTTTACATTATCATGTACAGCTATTAATCAGTTACTCACCATATTACTTACATTTGGCAATAAACCGATTGAAACAGCAAAAACTTGATTATTGACAAATGTATGTAATAATGTGCGTTGGAGATAAATAACTTTACGCGAGTTTGTAAAGAATAATAATAAATTTTCGCAAACGTTATTATTGTTTACAATAATTACTCGGCCTAGCTACAAGAACAAAAAAACTGTTTGAAATTTGAATTTCCCGCCAAAGTGAAACGTTTCACCTTAATATAGAGTTATAAGTGAAGCTAATTAAAGCGTTATGGAAATAATTGAATCGCGTCGCAGGATAATGTGGTCTTACCTTTAGTGTACACTTGCTTCCGAACAGTTGTGGACGTTGACGCTACGGCTGTGATTTCTATGATTTTACTGTTTCACTTGCTTTGAAAACACACTCGATATTACGAACATAAAAACTTGAACAATGTGGAGGAAAAATGTACTACCTAGTAGAGTTAGAACCGAGAAATGCTAACCTGTGCGAGGTTAAATAGTTGGTGACTTATTTAAACGTACGCAGAACTTCATCTTTGTAAAACGTTACTATAGCAAAACGACGCGTAGTGAAAGCGTGCTCCATCGTAGACCGCATCATCGCTTAACATCAGGCGAGTTGGCGGTCAAACGCAAGCCTTTTTATGCATAAAAAATACGTCTGGATCTTATAATCCAAATCCTAGCAAATATTATACAAGTTAATCACATTAAGAACTGACTTATATATGTGTTAAATAAGTGCCTATACAAATTGAGGGTCACGCTTGATTTCCCTGGGATCCCATCATCAGATCCTGACTTGGTGACAATGGGACCAAATTGAAAGTATACCATACCACCAAATTTTTTTTTATCTGTCAACATTTGGCGGAGAAATCGCTGAACATACATAAAAAAAATTGTAAAACATAGAACCGTTCGCCTTTTTCGTCAGTAAAAAAAGAAACATACAGACAAACATAGTGCCTCCTCCTTTTTGGAAGTCTGTTTGTTGTATTGTACACAAGACATACGTTTGCGCAGCGCCTTAGGGCGTTTGCGCCAGTTCTATGTCATACCTACTAAAATATTACCTATGCAATAGTTTTTGTCCATTATACTGCTGTCATGTTGACACTTAGAAAACAAACATAAAGTGCTTATACACCCTCTAGGGAATAAAAACAAAGTATGTATCGAGATAGTGACACGGGTAATAATATTATACTTAACATCAGGCGAGTTGGAGGTCAAACGTAAGCTATTAAAAAAAAAAAATATAGAACCTATTAAACTGTGGGACCAGTACTTTTTTATGCCATAGGAACTAAGCCATTTTATTTATATATTAATAACAGGCTTGCGTTTAATAATATTTTAATATATCTGGGACATTTTTAAGCAAAGCTTGTAATATGGCTGCCAGAGACTGATATACGTACATATATATATTTTTAAATACATACTTAAATAGATATGAACACCCAGGCATTAGAACAAACACAAATGTTCATTAGGTACATAAATATTTGTCCCAGTTGGGAATCGAACCCACGCCCCCAAGCGCAGAAGGTAGGTTCACTATTAACTGCGCCACCGAGGCAGTCAGTGTTACGACTCACCTGATGTTAAGCCATGATGCGGTCTACGATGGAGCACGCTTGCCTAGAAGAAACCGATTTGAAAACATCCAGATTGTAACTATCTGGGAACACCCATTCAGACTACCAGTTCACACAATAAAACTGGAATTAAAGCGTTCCGCACGGGTTTTCGGAATATCAACTATTCTACCATTAATGAACTGAGAACTTTAACGTCCATAGGCGACTTTATCGGTGACTACACGCGTGTGGATCAAACAGTGACAACTCTAAGTTAGTTAAACTTCTTTTTAAATGCCATAGGTGTCGAACAAGCAGCCGCGTCATCTGATGGTAAGCAGTCACCGTCGCTTATGGATACATGCTTCGATCAAAAAGTACAAAGATGCCACAATGACGCGCTAATCGCGGCAATAACCAATCTGTCTGGACTCAATACGCAGCCAGATTGGATCCATAGTCACGCAATAGTTGCACAAGCCCGTAACACACCGTAAGAGCAGTAACAGACACGTCAACTTAGCTGGCGAACTACCTTCTGACCAACGGGAGAGAAAGATAAAATTGTCTCATTCTCTCGGGAGAGTAGTTCCCACTTGCGATTCAGACATAACCACCGTCTCGCTTGCTCAACGACGGTTCACGAGTTTTGACGATGTTGTGCAAATCGAAAAGACATTAGATAACTAAGCCGTAAATGTATAAATGTACAGTTGGTTTTGGTAAAATAGTTTTGTTTCGATATAAATTGTATACAGCTATGTTTATATATGAATCTGCGGCCATTTCTTGACTATAATTTTCTACGCGTTGTGACTTCTATGTATAATTTTTCGAAGAATACTTGTAACTGTTAGATTATCTGTACATGACTATTTCTCTATGACCTATTAAAATGGTAACTACGTGTTTCCGTGTCCGCTCTCTCTCTCTCTCTCTCCTCTGGACGCCAAGAGCAATGAACTCTCGGTTAGACATAAAAACAAATAAATTAAAGTTAAAGTACAAAATCATTTACAAAAGTACAGTGTTTGATTCTTCTATAATTAATAGTAACACCAGAGGCATCATAACTACGTTGCCGACCCATTAAGAATCTATTAACCTGCCCTTCATACCGATGGCTGTAACTTTCAATAACAATGTAGCCATTCTGCTTGTACCATTCCATTTGAGCAAGCCATCCAGAAAGATGGCACGTTTGCAGCTACAAATTACAGCCAGTGTAAACTAATAGCTGTTTAAGTTAAAGTATTGGAATCAGGTGCTACAGGTTATTAGTAAGTACTACAAAATGGAACGGAGCACCCAAATATCAGCTTAAGCCACTTGATGCATTACAGCGTAGAGCTGTCAAAATTGTCGACGATCCCAAGCTCACTGAACACCTAGAGCCGCTCAGCATGCGCAGAGACGTTGGGTCTCTTTGTGTCTTTTATCGCATTTACAACGAGGAATGTTCTGTAGAACTTTTTGATCTGATGCCGGCATCGCGGTTTTATCATCCCTCCAGCCGCCACCGCCTGAAAGTTCATCCACATATCATAGATCGTTGGAAATCGCACACTGCGCGTTTTACGCGTTCCTTTTTGCTTCACACCTGCAATTTGTAAAATGAGCTCCCTCCTGCGGTATTTACGAGTAGCTTCAATATGGGGTTCTTCAAAAGGGCTGTTAATAGAGTATTTAAGGGTCGGCAACGTATCTGTGATGCCCCTGGTGTTGCAGGTATCCGTAAGCGACGGTGATTGCTTACCATCGGGCGACCCGTCTGCTTGTTTGCCACCTATACTGTAAAAAAAAGTAACAAGCACTTTATAAATAAAATGGGCTGTCAATATATCACCCAAAAAAATCAAGGTAAAATGACAAATCCCTACAGGAAAGGCAATTATGACACAGTATAGCAACGTATCAGTAACTCAAATCACGTCAATTGTTAAATATGGGTTTGAATTGCTCTTAGGCCTAAAAATATCCACGTTATGTAGTTATGAAACAGGTAAGTAGAATCGCAATGAAGATTAATGACCTACCTAAATTGATACTTATTACCTAACTTGAATTTAATATTTTAATTAAATTAAAATTAAAATCTGCCATCGTCTATACCACCGTTTCATATTATTATATTTACAAATTCTAATAAAATTATAACACACTTCTCTTTGGACAAAAACCACTGAAACTTTGTTAAATATCTTCTTTGTTACTAGATTTGAAAATGTTAATACAACAAGTAAATACTTGTTTGTATTAATGAAATAATAAATAAATAAATATCTGGGACATTATTGCACACATGGTCATCTGACCCAAACTATGCAAAGCTTGTAATATGGCTGCCAGAGACTGATGATATACGTACATGTATATTTTCAAACACATACTTAAATAGATATTAACACCCAGACATAGAACAAACACAAATTTTCATCACACAAATGTTTGTCCTAGATGGGAATCGAACCCAAGCCCCCGAGCGCAGAAGGCGATTTACTACCAAGTAAGCTAACGGGGATGTCCTATTGATTTGCGGTACTGTTGCAAGCTGTATATTATTTACGGCCGAGGGGGTAAAACGAACATTTTCAGCACTGTTACCTTGAAGGTTCCAAGGTGACAAAATTGAAAATTAATGACCCGGGAAATGAGATTACGTGAAAAATTATTCAACTGAAAATAAATCCTTACAGCCCTCAAGTGGCGGTGAGCTAAAAATACTCTGAGGCTAATATATACTATGGAAAGAGAGGGTTTATCTCACAACATAATGAGCGAAACAAGAATGAGATTTTAATGGAAATGCTAGAATTCACCCGAGTTTAAAATTTGTAGTTTTCCAAGCAATGTAGATTTTTAATTTTTTTATTTTTTATTAAATATAGGCTTGCGTTTGACCGTTTGGTTTTTTGCCATATAACTACGAGGAAATTGTTTTTTTTTTTATAAACTAGTGACCCGCCCCGGCTTCGCACGGGTATATGTTTTATTATATATATAAACCTTCCGTGAAAAATTATCTAACTGATAGTGAAAACCGCATCAAAATCCGTTGCGTAGTTTTAAAGCATATATAGCTAAGCATATGTATAGGGACGGACAGACAGAGGGAAGCGACTTTGTTTTATACTATGTAGTGATGATGATTATTTTGATGAAATCAATTGAAGCACAAATAAACTCCTTAGACGAAACTTTTGGCATGGCACAATTTTTACCGCATTTTCGGTGCCGCACGGTTTGTACATTTGTCGTGACCAACATATTATAAAAATCATTGTTTAACGTACCTATTGGTGCCCAGAAAACCATTACAATAAAAAAAGAAATAACTCCATCTGTATTTCAGATAATTTTCAAGTAAACTTGACTTTTTTTACTCAACTAGAATTTTTGTGAGCATAAAAAATCACCTAATGTAAGCATTTAATAGGTTTTTTTCAGACCCTATCTTTTATTCCCCCAAGTTATAATAGGTCGGGGAAAAAGTCTTTTCGTATTTTGTATGTATAAGGTTGTAGTAAAAATCTCATCCGTTGTACTGTTTGTATCTGGCTGGTTTTGATACCATTAAAAATATGACATTTTAAAAAAGGAATACAAAAAGTAAAAAGCAATTTCCCGCCATTTTTCAATTGTTTTTTTGTTTGATAAAATGAGTGAATCTAACGAAGAAATTCGATATATTGTGAAATTTTATTACAAAAAAGGGAAAACTGCGACACAAGCCGCGAAAAAAATTTGTGACGTTTATGGACCTAATGCAGTGTCATCAAGAGTAGCACAATGTTGGTTCAAGCGTTTTCAGTCCGGGAATTTTGATGTCAAAGATGCAGCTCGCTCTGGTCGCCCTGTTACGGATAAAGTAGATGCCATTTCTGAAAAAGTGGACCAAGATCGGCATATTAATAGTTACGACGTAGCTGAAGAACTGGGGATTGACCACAAAACAGTTTTGACCCATTTGAAAAAAACTGGGTTTACAAAAAAACTCGATATTTGGGTGCCACACAAGCTCACTGAAAGAAACCAAATGAATCGTGTAGGTACTCATTTGCGACTCTCTATTGAAACGTAACGAAACCGAACCGTTTTTGAAAAGATTGATCACTGGTGATGAAAAATGGATCACCTACGACAAGAATGTGCGCAAACGATCATGGTCAAAGGGCAGTGAAGCACCACAGACTGTAGCGAAACCCGGATTAACACGTAATAAGGTGATGCTGTGTGTATGGTGGGATTGGCAGGGCATCGTTCATTATGAGCTTTTACCGCCGGGCAAAACCATCGATTCGGATCTCTACTGCCAACAGCAGATGAGACTCAAACAAGAAATTGAGAAAAAACGGCCGGAATTGATCAACAGAAAGAGTGTGGTCTTTCATCATGATAACGCCAGACCGCACACATCTTTGGCCACTCAGCAAAAATTTAGAGAGCTTGGTTGGGAAGTGTTAATGCATCCACCATATAGCCCTGACCTTGCACCCTCAGATTTCCACCTGTTTCGATCTCTTCAGAATTCTTTGGGTAGTGTTAGATTAACATCAAGAGAGGACTGTCAAAACTACTTGTTGCATTTTTTTGATCAGAAGTCCCAAAATTTCTACAGCAACGGGATCATGTCACTACCTACAAGATGGCAACAAGTTATCGAACAAAATGGCACATATATATTATAATTAAATGTAATTAAACTTGAAAAAAATATGTCTTGAATTTGTTTAAAAAATACGAAGAAACTTTTTCCCCGACCTTATATGTTGGATAATGGGTAACTTTGTCGTTACTATTTGAAGATTTAATGAACCAATTGCCGAGCGGGTATGATAAAAATATAATTACGAGAATAAGAAACTAAGAAATAAGCTGCCGTGATGTGTGGCAGTTTATCTAACTCTGGGGATATTTATTGTTTTTGACAGCTAATGTGACGTTTGACAGGTATACCTACAAACATAACTGACGTGCCGCAAAGAGATTCTATATTATTTTTCTTTTTCTAAATTTTATCTCTATTTTTTTTTCTTTTCGTGGCACGTCCTCTCCTTGTAGTGTCTTTGGGTTTATCAATTGTGATAACGAACTGGTTAGTACAAACCTGCTGTCCCAGACTACAGCTCCTATAAATTTCTTTTTCGGTATCTACGAAGCTGAAATTTGGCGGGTAGATTCCTTATTGGGTGTAGAGGGCAGCTAAGAAAATAATTTTGCATAACGTTCGAAATAAGGGGGGAAAACGGAGTTTACGCGTAAGTCGCAGGCAAAAACTACTAGTCTACTCATCTTCTTTCGTAAATGATTTATTTGATTTCATATTAAGTTTTTGGGCTAAAATTTGGCCACTAACAAGGCCTGGTTTATGTTTTGTTTGCAGGTTGTAGGACAAGTGCACAGTCCACAAAGACATTCGATATCAGAGCCATTTATAATAACCCCACTTTGCCATGTTATCCCGACTTCGCCCCACTATTCTAATAATAATTCCGCATTACTAATAATGGTGTGTATTTAAATGCAATTTCGGGAAAATAAGAGCGAACAAATTGTATCAGCAAGCGGTCGACTTGCGGTTTTTCTGTTTTGAGTTCAAAGCCCAGTTTTGCAGTCTGTGGTGAGAATTAATGGATACAATTTAAACAGCTGTTTGTTTAATCCGTAGTTTATTTCTGCCTTGTTTTGTTTGTGGATATATTTAAATGTGAATAAACAAACATATTTACAATAAATGACTTTACTCCCCCCTTTGCAAATCTTCTTATATATTTTTTACTCTTCTTCTAGAACCTAATCCGTCTATGTAGGTAATTTTTTTTTCATTTTCAACCGAAGTTCTCATAATTTGTTTCTTTTTTGTGTACTTATGTCTTCGACCAAAATAAAATGAATGGACGGGCCCTAACCATTGAACTTGATCAGTAAAAACGAGTCAAAATCGTCGGACATATACTTCAACACCTAATTATAAAAATGTACAGTATATTTGTTACAAAAAATAGATATCGGTTTTATTTGTGTATTTACACTTCGGTAAAGCATACGAATTCATAATTTTGTCAGATGTTTCGTTATCGCGTAACAATAGACTCGTGTTTCACTTCCTACGGCTAGAGACAGACTGAAACGAAATGAGAGCTGGCGCTCATTTTGTAATCTTCAAAAATGCGCTTCTACTGGGCCCGTCCATTCATTTTATTTTGGTCGAAGACTTATGTTATATTTTGAGCGATGGTGGCCGAGTGGTAGCATTTGCGTTTAATAATCTGCTAGCACCTGGTTGGACGCGTTGGACGCGTTGGCGATGTTCGATCAACTATCACAATATCTGGCGACAGAGGTTCTTCCTCATTTCCGTTCTATTTAGGTACTTCTCTTTTCTGTGGGCATGTACCTGTAAGTTGTGGAATGGCTTACCACCTTCGGTCTTTCCTCCGAAACATAGATTGGACTGCTTTAAACGAGGGGTGAATAAAGTACTCAAAGGTAAGCAACGCACTGACAATACCCCGGATATGGAAGGCTATAGGTGGCGGGGACAACTTACATCAGGTGGCCCGTTTGTTCCGATTGTTTGCCACTTTTTAAAATTAAATATTAGGATTGCGCTTGTCGGCCAACCTGCCTGATATTAAGCGAAAATGCGATCTACGATGGAGCACGCTTGCCTAGAAGAAACCGATTCAGCCTTGATTTGTAGACGCCCAGAAAAAACGGTACGTATCGGTAACGTTTTTTTTATTGTATTAAAAAAACGGCAACACATAATTAAAAATCCAATTCGGTGCAATACATATATCTGCAGGAGTACAGTTCATAATTCTCCATTAAGCATCCTTTGTTCCTAGCAGCTAGAAATAATCTCGCTCGCTACCATATATATATGTGCAGACCGCAAGACAATCAGGTTCATTTTGTAGGAAATTTCTACAAACATGATTGCTGTCCTCAAAGCGAAACTAGTTGCACCTCAGCAGAAAACGCAAATATGTAATTTACAATACCTCTCAACCTTATTACCTGCAATACGTGAAATGAGCTTCCTCCTTCATAATTACCGAGTAATTCACCAACACCTCTAGTATTGCACTCCACATAGGCGTCATATTTTGCTTATCATCAGGTGGACAACATGCTTGTTTGCCGCTTTAAAAATAAATATAAGACGAGGTTCTTAAACAAGGTGGTTAGTAGAGTCTAGGATTCCAAGGTTTCTGTGATGGTGTTACAGGTATCCTTAGACGGTGACTTCTTATCATCAGGCAGGCTGTCTGCTTCCTTGCCATCTATGGCATTAAAAATAAGGATTGTATCATTTTAAAGTATGACCATCCTATCCGAAGTCCTAGGGTTGTCATATAAACAAACAAAAGTGTTTAAGTTGTTCACAAAATTTGTAATTATCAGAAAACATGGTCATCGTCTGCTAGAGATAAATGAACTAATAATGCCGTCATCCATTGATCGATATATCTTCATTATAATAGTATATTTATAGTCGATCGTAAACTATACGAGGATTTCGTAAAACGGCTCATAAAATCAGTGACTCCAAAGATATTTGTAACTATTTTGATCGATCGAATACGAAACATACGTTTAATACGTTTTTCTATTACTTCTTTAGGCACATTTGGTACTTTTGGGATGCGGAAAAATCACAGAAATTCGCGTGATAACCGTTACGCTATCCGTAATTTTTGATTACAGTAATTCCCCTATTCCACAGAGATGGCGCTAGAATTACTACTTAAGTTTTCACTTCTGACGTGCGGTCCTATGGCTGTTTTTTTTTTAATGATTGCTCGCGTTTTGCGCTATTTTTACACGTTCTCAACAAGTTCTTAGTACGTGACGACGCAAAGTCAAAATGAGAGTATTGCGTGTATTTTTCCATCTACAGAATAAGCGTCTCGAAGGACTTATTAAACAAGGTGCCGATAGGGGAAATGTAGGGAAGTTCCAGGCAGGGTGACGTCAGCATAAAATGTAAAACTTAAAACCGCCTAATAAAATACGTACACAAAATTTCGACCGATGAAGAGTTCCTTTATCTGGTGCTAATCCTGGATATCGCTTCAGGTCATGCTTACCATAAAAATGCATAGTAATCGAAGCTGAACCAACATGTATAATAAGAGAAAGTGGTTCTAACTCAGCTTGCAAGATTTGATCTAAACAAACTAACTAAACCAACGTTGCAAGTTAAGTAAAAGCGTGTAAAAATACGGGTTTTTTTATTTTCTATGAGCTTGATGTATGCAAGATTTGCGCACATAGAAAAAACCAACTCTGTATAACACTGCGCAGATGTCTTAGTTTTGTCCCACGAGTTAGTTTGGTATAGAGCAAAATAAAATAAAATTTGTTGTGTTGTCCTACACTTTACGATTTACTATTTAAACGTTATTATAGAAAATTCATAAAATCAAATTCAACAAACGACCGGCGGGATTTGCACCTGCGGCATCGGGTATAGGTATAAAAAAGTTTCTTCGTATTTTTTAAACAAATTCAAGACATATTTTTTTCAAGTTTAATTACATTTAATTATAATATATATGTGCCATTTTGTTCGATAACTTGTTGCCATCTTGTAGGTAGTGACATGATCCCGTTGCTGTAGAATTTTTGGGACTTCTGATCAAAAAAATGCAACAAGTAGTTTTGACAGTCCTCTCTTGATGTTAATCTAACACTACCCAAAGAATTCTGAAGAGATCGAAACAGGTGGAAATCTGAGGGTGCAAGGTCTGGGCTATATGGTGGATGCATTAACACTTCCCAACCAAGCTCTCTAAATTTTTGCTGAGTGGCCAAAGATGTGTGCGGTCTGGCGTTATCATGATGAAAGACCACACTCTTTCTGTTGATCAATTCCGGCCGTTTTTTCTCAATTTCTTGTTTGAGTCTCATCTGCTGTTGGCAGTAGAGATCCGAATCGATGGTTTTGCCCGGCGGTAAAAGCTCATAATGAACGATGCCCTGCCAATCCCACCATACACACAGCATCACCTTATTACGTGTTAATCCGGGTTTCGCTACAGTCTGTGGTGCTTCACTGCCCTTTGACCATGATCTTTTGCGCACATTCTTGTCGTAGGTGATCCATTTTTCATCACCAGTGATCAATCTTTTCAAAAACGGTTCGGTTTCGTTACGTTTCAATAGAGAATCGCAAATGAGTACACGATTCATTTGGTTTCTTTCAGTGAGCTCGTGTGGCACCCAAATATCGAGTTTTTTGTATACCCAGTTTTTTTCAAATGGGTCAAAACTGTTTTGTGGTCAATCCCCAGTTCTTCAGCTACGTCGTAACTACTAATATGCCGATCTTGGTCCACTTTTTCAGAAATGGCATCGACTTTATCCGTAACAGGGCGACCAGAGCGAGCTGCATCTTTGACATCAAAATTCCCGGACTGAAAACGCTTGAACCAACATTGTGCTACTCTTGATGACACTGCATTAGGTCCATAAACGTCACAAATTTTATTCGCGGCGTGTGTCGCATTTTTCCCTTTTTTGTTATAAAATTTCAC
This sequence comes from Agriopis leucophaearia, assembly GCA_949125355.1. NCBI lineage: Eukaryota > Metazoa > Arthropoda > Insecta > Lepidoptera > Geometridae > Agriopis > Agriopis leucophaearia. The sequence continues at coordinate 11,107,051 of OX421283.1, forward strand.
AATATATCGAATTTGTTCGTTAGATTCACTCATTTCATCGAACAAAAAAACAATTGAAAAATGGCGGGAAATTGCTTTTTACGTTTTGTATTCCTTTTTTAAAATGTCATATTTTTTATGGTATCAAAACCAGCCAGATACAAACAGTACAACGGATAAGATTTTTACTACAACTTTATACATACAAAATACGAAAAGACTTTTTCCCCGACCTATTATACCTCGAGCGCTCTTTCAACTAAGCTACTACAATAAAGTTTGTGAATGATGAATGACATAATACGTATTAAAATTATTTAGGGACATAAATAGATACATCGAATTAACAAAAAAATATTTCTCACTCATAACTGCTCCAGAGTTAATTTCACTGAAAATAAAAAAGAGCCGGTTTGTCTTGTTATTATCAAAAATCCATGTCATCTATAGAATTGGCTTTAGGGACATAAATAGATACATCAAATTAACATAAAAATATTTCTCACTCATAACTGCTCCACAGTTATTTTCACTGAAAATAAAAAGTGCCGGTTTTTCTTGTTATAATAAAAAATCCATGTAATCAATAGAATTGGCTTTAGGGACATAAATAGATACATCAAATTAACATTAAAATATTTCTCACTCATAACGGCTACAGAGTTATTTTCACTGAAAATAAAAAAGTGCCGGTTTGTCTTGTTATTATCAAAAATCAATGTAACCTATAGAATTGGCTTTAGGGACATAAATAGATACATCAAATTAACAAAAAAATATTTTTCACTCATAACTGCTCCAGAGTTATTTTCACTGAAAATAAAAAAGTGCCGGTTTTTCTTGTTCTTATCAAAAATCCATGTAATCAATAGAATTGGCTTTAGGGACATAAATAGATACATCAAATTAACATTAAAATATTTCTCACTCATAACTGCTACAGAGTTATTTTCACTGAAAATAAAAAAGTGCCGGTTTGTCTTGTCATTAGCAAAAATCAATGTAATCTATAGAGTTGGCTTTAGGGGCATAAATAGATACATCAAATTAACATTAAAATATTTCTCACTCATAACTGCTACACAGTTATTTTCACTGAAAATAAAAAAGTGCCGGTTTGTCTTGTTATTAGCAAAATCAATGTAATCTATAGAGTTGGCTTTAGGGACATAAATAGATACATCAAATTAACAAAAAAATATTTCTCACTCATAACTGCTCCAGAGTTAATTTCACTGAAAATAAAAAAGAGCCGGTTTGTCTTGTTATTATCAAAAATCCATGTCATCTATAGAATTGGCTTTAGGGACATAAATAGATACATCAAATTAACAAAAAAATATTTCTCTCATAACTGCTCCAGAGTTATTTTCACTGAAAAAAAAAGTGCCGGTTTGTCCTGTTATTAGCAAAAATGAATGTAATCTATAGAATTGGCTTTAGGGACATAAATAGATACATCAAATTAACATAAAAATATTTCTCACTCATAACTGCTCCACAGTTATTTTCACTGAAAATAAAAAGTGCCGGTTTTTCTTGTTATAATAAAAAATCCATGTAATCAATAGAATTGGCTTTAGGGACATAAATAGATACATCAAATTAACATTAAAATATTTCTCACTCATAACGGCTACAGAGTTATTTTCACTGAAAATAAAAAAGTGCCGGTTTGTCTTGTTATTATCAAAAATCAATGTAACCTATAGAATTGGCTTTAGGGACATAAATAGATACATCAAATTAACAAAAAAATATTTCTCACTCATAACTGCTCCAGAGTTATTTTCACTGAAAATAAAAAAGTGCCGGTTTTTCTTGGTCTTATCAAAAATCCATGTAATCAATAGAATTGGCTTTAGGGACATAAATAGATACATCAAATTAACATTAAAATATTTCTCACTCATAACTGCTACAGAGTTATTTTCACTGAAAATAAAAAAGTGCCGGTTTGTCTTGTCATTAGCAAAAATCAATGTAATCTATAGAGTTGGCTTTAGGGGCATAAATAGATACATCAAATTAACATTAAAATATTTCTCACTCATAACTGCTACACAGTTATTTTCACTGAAAATAAAAAAGTGCCGGTTTGTCTTGTTATTAGCAAAATCAATGTTATCTATAGAGTTGGCTTTAGGGACATAAATAGATACATCAAATTAACAAAAAAATATTTCTCACTCATAACTGCTCCAGAGTTATTTTCACTGAAAATAAAAAAGTGCCGGTTTGTCTTGTTATTAGCAAAAATCAATGTTATCTATAGAGTTGGCTTTAGGGACATAAATAGATACATCAAATTAACATTTAAATATTTCTCACTCATAACTGCTCCAGAGTTATTTTCACTGAAAATAAAAAAGTGCCGGTTTTTCTTGTTATTATCAAAAATCCATGTAATCAATAGAATTGGCTTTAGGGACATAAATAGATACATCAAATTAACAAAAAAATATTTCTCACTCATAACTGCTCCAGAGTTATTTTCACTGAAAATAAAAAAGTGCCGGTTTTTCTTGTTATTATCAAAAATCCATGTAATCAATAGAATTGGCTTTAGGGACATAAATAGATACATCAAATTAACAAAAAAATATTTCTCACTCATAACTGCTACAGAGTTATTTTCACTGAAAATAAAAAAGTGCCGGTTTGTCTTGTTATTATCAAAAATCAATGTAACCTATAGAATTGGCTTTAGGGACATAAATAGATACATCAAATTAACAAAAAAATATTTCTCACTCATAACTGCTCCAGAGTTAATTTCACTGAAAATAAAAAAGAGCCGGTTTGTCTTGTTATTATCAAAAATCCATGTCATCTATAGAATTGGCTTTAGGGGCATAAATAGATACATCAAATTAACATTAATATATTTCTCACTCATAACTGCTACACAGTTATTTTCACTGAAAATAAAAAAGTGCCGGTTTGTCTTGTTATTAGCAAAATCAATGTAATCTATAGAGTTGGCTTTAGGGACATAAATAGATACATCAAATTAACATTTAAATATTTCTCACTCATAACTGCTCCAGAGTTATTTTCACTGAAAATAAAAAAGTGCCGGTTTTTCTTGTTATTATCAAAAATCCATGTAATCAATAGAATTGGCTTTAGGGACATAAATAGATACATCAAATTAACAAAAAAATATTTCTCACTCATAACTGCTCCAGAGTTATTTTCACTGAAAATAAAAAAGTGCCGGTTTTTCTTGTTATTATCAAAAATCCATGTAATCAATAGAATTGGCTTTAGGGACATAAATAGATACATCAAATTAACAAAAAAATATTTCTCACTCATAACTGCTACAGAGTTATTTTCACTGAAAATAAAAAAGTGCCGGTTTGTCTTGTTATTATCAAAAATCAATGTAACCTATAGAATTGGCTTTAGGGACATAAATAGATACATCAAATTAACAAAAAAATATTTCTCACTCATAACTGCTCCAGAGTTAATTTCACTGAAAATAAAAAAGAGCCGGTTTGTCTTGTTATTATCAAAAATCCATGTCATCTATAGAATTGGCTTTAGGGGCATAAATAGATACATCAAATTAACAAAAAAATATTTCTCACTCATAACTGCTCCAGAGTTATTTTCACTGAAAATAAAAAGTGGCGGTTTTTCTTGTTATAATCAAAAATCCATGTAATCAATAGAATTGGCTTTAGGGACATAAATAGATACATCAAATTAACATTAAAATATTTCTCACTCATAACTGCTACAGAGTTATTTTCACTGAAAATAAAAAAGTGCTGGTTTGTCTTGTTATTAGCAAAAATCAATGTAATTTATAGAATTGGCTTCAGGGACATAAATAGATACATAAAATTAACATAAAAATATTTCTCACTCATAACTGCTCCAGATTTATTTTCACTGAAAAAAAAAGTGCCGGTTTGTCCTGTTATTAGCAAAAATCAATGTTATCTATAGAATTGGCTTTAGGGACATAAATAGATACATCAAATTAACAAAAAAATATTTCTCACTCATAACTGCTCCAGAGTTATATTCACTGAAAATAAAAGAGTGCCGGTTTTTCTTGTTATTATCAAAAATCAATGTAACCTATAGAATTGGCTTTAGGGACATAAATAGATACATCAAATTAACAAAAAACTATTTCTCACTCATAACTGCTCCAGAGTTATTTTCACTGAAAATAAAAAAGTGCCGGTTTGTCTTGTTATTAGCAAAAATCAATGTAATCTATAGAGTTGGCTTTAGGGGCATAAATAGATACATCAAATTAACATTAAAATATTTCTCACTCATAACTGCTCCAGATTTATTTTCACTGAAAAAAAAAAGTGCCGGTTTGTCCTGTTATTAGCAAAAATCAATGTAATCTATAGAATTGGCTTTAGGGACATAAATAGATACATCAAATTAACATAAAAATATTTCTCACTCATAACTGCTCCACAGTTATTTTCACTGAAAATAAAAAGTGCCGGTTTTTCTTGTTATAATAAAAAATCCATGTAATCAATAGAATTGGCTTTAGGGACATAAATAGATACATCAAATTAACATTAAAATATTTCTCACTCATAACTGCTACAGAGTTATTTTCACTGAAAATAAAAAAGTGCCGGTTTTTCTTGTTATAATCAAAAATCCATGTAATCAATAGAATTGGCTTTAGGGACATAAATAGATACATCAAATTAACATTAAAATATTTCTCACTCATAACTGCTCCAGAGTTTTTCACTGAAAATAAAAAAGTGCCGGTTTTTCTTGTTATAATCAAAAATCCATGTAATCAATAGAATTGGCTTTAGGGACATAAATAGATACATCAAATTAACATTAAAATATTTCTCACTCATAACTGCTCCAGAGTTATTTTCACTGAAAATAAAAAAGTGCCGGTTTGTCTTGTTATTAGCAAAAATCAATTGAATCTATAGAATTGGCTTTAGGGGCATAAATAGATACATCAAATTAACATTAAAATATTTCTCACTCATAACTGCTCCAGAGTTATTTTCACTGAAAATAAAAAAGTGCCGGTTTGTCTTGTTATTAGCAAAAATCAATTGAATCTATAGAATTGGCTCTAGGGACATAAATAGATACATCAAATTAACAAAAAAAAATTTCTCACTCATAACGGATTACGGCGAATACGAAAAGAGGAAGCCTCTTTTTGAAACATGTGTGCGTAGTTGTTTGATGTTTTTAGTATGAAATGTACGTAGTTTTAAATGCGTATGAGTGCGTGAGTCGTGTTTTTATACTATTAATTCACGTAGTTTTAGAAGCGATTTTGACTTCACTTTGACTACTAACTAATCAGCAGACACTACTCTGCACTAATATTATAAAGAGGTATAGCTTTGTAAGTTTGTTTGTAGTAGATAATTTACAAAACTATTGAACTGATATAAAAAATCTTTCTGTAATAGAAAGTTATACTATCCTTGAGTGTTTTAAGCTGTATTTTATACTTCGAGTAAATAAACGTATTAGTAACAAATATGTCGTAGGAAAGTACGCTGATTTGACTCCTTTATCGGCGTACGCTGACCTAACTGTTTGACACATATAATAAGTAAATACAATGTTTTACAAAAACATAGTTCATAAGTAGTTCAACGAAATATGAAATTTATAAAAAATATTTGTAACTAGCTGTACCCGAGACGTCGTCCGCCATTTCTTCAGAAAAAAAATAACCTATGTCCGTCCTCAAGATGCCTATGCCTCGCAAAATTTATCGAGACCGTTTAGTCGTGATTATGTAGCAAACAGACAGACAGACTGAGTTACTTTCGTATTTATAATATTAGTGTGATTTTATTTGCCTGTGTTGGGTATTGAAGTAACAAAACGCGGTATTTATTCCATCTAACTGACGGAGATTACTTGAGTGCAGTTTATTTACGATAAAAGGTCGGATATAAATAAAGTACCCCGTGGTTCAAATGAGGTCAAGGTTATGAACGATCAGTATGAAAATAAAATTAAATTCATTCATTGATTGTTCTTAGTGGAGACCACGAACCGGACGACGCGGCGTAGGTAGGCTTCCCACTAGCTGGACCAAAGACTTTCTATAGAAACAGTCAGTCAGTTTCTAGTTATAACTAGACATTTAATGCAGGGCGAACATGTTCAGACAATTCATCAGTTGACCACTACTGATATAAAAAAACACGCTGACTGAATCCATTGAACCTCACGTCATTTCCGACCAATACCGTAGGTACGCCATCACGATGTTTACATTTTGAACTGACGTTGAATGGGTCAATTAGCATTTAGTAACCCCTCACCCCGCCCCTCAGGTATTTGACTGAATTGTTTCCATTGAAAATAATCGTAACTACAAGTCTGGGCCACGTAGTAGCTATACCTAGTCTGTGAGCTGGACCGACGACATTGTTAGAGTCATGGGCATCCAGTGGATGCAAATGGCAAACTGTCGTTCAGTGTCGAGGTCTGGGGGAGGTCTAAGTTCAGCAGTGGACGTCTTGTGACTGATGATGATGATACTGTACAATAGATTCATATTCCCTTTCACATACTTTCCACCATAGGCTTGTATCCTAATGTTTCATTTATTGCAAATAACAGGCTTAGCGAAGGATATAATTAAATACATAACACATACTGAAAAAAAAAAACATTTAATTTGTCTGTTAGTAAAGCATTTGTACGGCGCACACACGGCTTGACGTCATAACGTGCTATAGTGTGCTCTCTGTCTAGCATGTAATTAAAATACTTATAACTTAAGTATTTATTTTTGAACAAATAAAAAAAAAAGTAGATGGATTCTATTTATGTTTTTATATCAAACAGGGCAGGCCTCTTGATGTTAGCTTCCGCCTCCAATGCCTCTCAAATAAATGTCAGGGCAGAACCAGGAATAAAAATATATATTTTAAGACGATTACTTTTATTCATTACAATCAAAACAAACATCAATTACTTTAAAGTATTTATTTAAAAACACTTTATTATAATTAATACCTTATATGAGCTGTACCAGGCGAATGTTTACTCACAGTGTATTATGATTCATAAATACGATAACATTATTTCTCAATGTTTCAGATTGGCAGACAACAAATTCAAGGTCTTCTATAAAGGTGAGCGTCGCAGTTTTATCAGAAAATTACACGAATTTCCGGAATAAAAAGCTAGGGTACTGGGGCATTTCACACCGTATGTGGTTACAACCACGATGTGATTTGCCCAATTAGTTTCATGTAGTTGGGCCTTACGCGTGCTATGAATCCTCTATAAAAACACATCAGTCATAGGACTGCACGTCAAAAGTGAAAACTTAAGTAATCATTCACATATTCTACAAGAGATGTCGCTGTTTTAAAATATACGGTACAGTGATCGGTGGAGCTGATGCGAGTTCTATGATTTTTGGTCTCCTAAAAAGTGCTCAATGCGCCTAAATAAGTTTTCACTTTAAAAATCCATACTGGGTTCATTGGGACCACTTTGTGAATTTTCAATTGGGCAATTGGCACCTCTTTTAGTTACAGTTACATTTTTTATGGACAAGTAGGGAATTAATCCCGTTTATTGAATTTCTTACTGTAAAAAGGTGGCACTATATTTTACATAAATAGAAGAAGCTTGTTATTTAAACACTGTTTTAAACTATCACGGTTGTTCACAACAGTTGTATCATATTTACAATTATAAGCTGGTTGTAGCGGGAGTTCCCGATATAAAACGCGTCCAAAAAGTATTCAAAATACCATACGCAGTTATACAGTGAGTGTATTTTATCTGGATTTAGGTCTGAGTTTCAGTGATAACTTTAGCAAAAAATAATAAAAAACTGTATGTGGTTTTTTATAATTGTAATTTGGATATTATTTATTACTTTTTTCTCTTTGGTAATTAACTTATTATATCTTATGTTAAAGACTTCGAATGTGTGTTTTCTGAATACTATTTGTCTATCCAGGCTCAAGTTGGTGGCCAACGGGGCTTTTACACTATTTTCGTTTGTATTAGTGAAAAAAATCTTTTTGGCTTTTGTGTAACTGTTTACCTCATATCAACTGTGTTAATTGGCAGATATTTGTTTTCCATGAGGGTAAATCGTTTTGTTTACTCTGCACCTAACTTTGAACATTTCTGCCAAATTCACAACCTGCATTCTTCAGTCTTCCCGTGAACATGGTGCACGTAACTGCGCTGAAATATCAGGAGTGAAATTCCATCACAAATGATAGGCTTTTTTTACACCGATACATTTTTATAAAGTTCGCCTGAAATCTATCGTATAGAAGTAGAAGACAGAGAAAAAAACCTGTCCACACCCCGCAAATCGTCTTTTTCTGAAAAGAAAAATACCGTTATACTGTAAGTTTTGTATCTTATCAATGGACATTACCAAAAGCCAAATAATCTCGTAAAGAAGGCGATTGTGATACAAAATAGGCGTTGGAGCGTAAGCTAGGGTTCTCGAGGGCGTTCAACACACTTCTCTCCTCTCTCTCCGGGAATCTCCTGATATGCCTACCCTAAGTATCATAAGCTCCGCGATACAATCTTGCAAGGAATTTTTACCATCAGGACTTCCCAATAATGGAAGTGTGAATTGTCGGACTTAGAAATCTATGTAGCTAAAACTGGGCGCTTTCCATTGCGCATTTACCCAGTTATGAGGAGTGGCCAGTTTTAACTTCGAAGATATTTACTATGAGTTTTGGAGCTAATGTAAAAAAAAACTTATTTATTGCATTGGTTTAAATTGAGGTTTATGACAATGACAGTTTTGACAGCTATGATCTCTAGACGCATATACATATTTATATATACTACAAAAATTGCCAAATATAATACTTTTTCAAAACTATCATGGTTGTTGACAACAGTAATTATACGCGTTGTGCGTTCCAATTATTATGTTCAAAATACCTCAGTTTTGTATTGTCCAAAATAGATAGAGTTTGTATTGTCCAAAATAGATAGAGTTTGTATTGTCCAAAATAGATAGAGTTTGTATTGTCCAAAATACACAGAGTTTGTATTGTCCAAAGTACACAGAGTTTGTATTGTCGGGACTTAGGTTTGAGTTCGAGGTCTAGTAATAACCGTAGCAAAGTATTTTTGAAGACTAAACGCTCATCTGATTTTAACGGGAAAAAATATAGACAATTACCTATTACTATTATATATATATTACTAACTACCTATAACTGGTTCGTTACATAACTAAGTAATTTAATTGAAAAAAAAAAACTAATAAGTTTTACAAACGTCATACATACAAAAAATTAATTGTGTTATTTCGCAAACTTCGCGTTAGGTGATTTTCTCTCTGACTGATAATTATACTCAAGAAAATGATTGGAATAAATTAAAACCATTTAAATTACCCATTTATTGATTGGTCCGGTGGCTCAGTTGGTAGTGAACCTACCTTCTGCGCTTGGGGGCGTGGGTTCGATTCCCACCTAGTGCAAACATTCATGTGATGAACGTTTGTGTTTGTTCTATGTCTAGGTGTTAGTATCTATTTAAGTATGTATTAAAAAAAACGTATATCAGTCTCTGGCAGCCATATTATAAGCTTTGCTTAGTTTGGGGACAGATGACCATGTGTGCAAAAATGCCCCGTTTTTTTTCCATTATTTTTTCATTTATAACTTTCGCATAATAAATTGTTTGTTAGTATTTCGCTTTCTTATAAACGGCAGGCGCTTAATTACCACTAAAGGCGGGTTCTCTAGACAGGTACTTTTTCTCTTCTTCTTCTTCTCTTCCCTAATTGTAAATACTGAGCCAGGAGCCAGCAAAGGGAAACACATACTGTTTTTTTAAGGAATAGGCTTCCGTTTATCCGCCAACTCACCACGATGTTAAGCGATGATGCGGTCTAAGATGTTGTAGTTAGCACAGGTTTATTTCGAATGATAATATCATAACCGCCCGCCGGTCCTACCGTCAGTTACACTTTATGATATGTTGTTGCATTTATAATGCATGTACCGATCCAAAAGAAAAAAAAACTTAAGGGTTTAACTCAGAGCCTAATTTTTACACAATATGACTAGCTAAAACTTAGTGTACTCTTTTGTTATGAGCGATGATGGCCGAGCGGTAACATGTGCGCTTTACAATCTGACGGTACCTGGTTCGATCCTCGGCCCTGCAATAATCACTTATTTAATACTGAAATAAATTATGGGCAGCTTCGATGCCATCGCTTAACAATGGTGAAAGAAAACATCGTGAGGAAACCGGTATATCTAAGAATCTCAAAAAAGTTCTAAGACAATGTCATTCACCATGCACTGGGCCAGCATGGTGGATTAGGGTCCATCCTCTCTCTTTCTCTCTGTCTCTGAGAGAAGCTCTGCGTTCCAGCGGTGGGAATATGATAGGTAGATAATGATTGCCAACAAAAATATATATAGGAATGGATATAAATATATATCGGATACATTTCCGGAGGCGTGGGTTCAATTCCCACCTAGGACAAACATTTGTGTGATGAACATTTGTGTTTGATCTATGTCTGGGTGTTAATATCTATTTAAGTATGTATTTTAAAATATTTATATTATTTATGTAAATCAGTCTCTGGCAGCCAATTAACAAGCTTTGCTTAAAAAACTGTTTTTTGCTTCTACGTCGCTTCAAGTACAAATTCCTTATTGTACTTGAAGCGACGTAAAAACGGAATTACACTAGAAATTCATCAGAAAAACAGTTTTGAAAATGGACTTCCGCAAAGTAACGCCTGATTCAATCAACTATTTAAAGCTTTGATTAGTTTGGGGTCAGATGACCATGTGTGCAATAATGTCCCAGATATTTATTTATCTCCTTTTTTAAATATAAGGGTAAGTTACCACCTTAATACAAACTAGCAAGTCCGCCGCATCTACAGAAATTCTGTCCGTTGTTTGCGAGTATTTTTTGCCAGCGTTTTTATGTCATAATTTTGGGACGTTTTATGTGTTTCCTTGAATAAATAACAGTCGATTCTGCCAAGTGGAATATACGAGAGTGTTTTTATGAGTGATATGAGTAGACAGGTGGCATTTTGTGGTAGGATGCCTAGAGAATTTTATATGGCTTGTAAAATGTTAACGACAGTTTGAAGTGTTTTTGGGCTGTTAGGAGTCCATTAAATAGATTTTAACAAAATGTTACCATAAAGCCACTTTTAATTGATATAGTTTTTAGTATGAATCTTCCTTTAAAGTCGTATCGAGCACGATGAGGAATCTGGGACATTTTCTGGGACATTTTTGCACACACGGTCATCTGACCCCAAACTAAGCAAAGCTTGTAATATGGCTGCCAGAGACTGATATACATACATATATATTTTTAAAATACATACTTAAATTGATATTAATACCCAGACATAGAACAGTCAAAATTCATCACAAATGTTCATCACACAAATGTTTATCCTAAATTCCAAATTGTATTATAACTTAAAACATAAAAATATGTACCTGTAACAATTTTTTTTATGATACTGAGTGACGTGACGAGCGAAGTCGTTCGCCTCATGGCTCTTCACGCTTGCCCATAACAGCTCAACGCCACTCAGAATTTTGAACTTCAACAGTTCAAAACCCTGGATGTCAATGCACTGCGCTCTTCACCCCGAGATATAAGATGTCAAATCTCAGTGTGCCCTGTAATTTCGCTGGACATTGCCCTTCAATCCGGAACACAGTAGTGTTTGCACACTACTGCTTGGCGGTTTAATAACTGGCAAAGCTGTGGTACTTCCCCAGGCGGACCCCTGCAAAAGAGTCCTAGTACTACAAAAAAATTGTTAAAAGAATCATTAAGCAACGTATCTGTGATGCCCCTGGTGTTGCAGGTATCCTTAGACGACGGTGATCGCTTACCATCAGGCGGCCCGTCTGCTTGTTTGCTACCTGTAGCATTAAAAAAAACCCATTAAATATACCTACTTGAAATAAATGATTATTTATATTAATGTACTAGCTTTTTTGCCCGCGACTTCGTACGCGTAGATTTTCATATAAACCTTCAATTATTTTTTCTTCCCTTAATCCGGCCTTGCGCAAAATAACATAGCATATACTTCAATCTGGTCATAGCTAAGCATATTCGTGAAAACCGCATTTAAATCCGTCCGCATTTTTCTTCCAGGGGTGTAGGAGATGTGCGTGAACAAACAAACAAAAATTCTAAAAACTGTTCTTTACATGTTCAGCTGCTTATTTTAAGTCGCCCTGTGTGAAGTATTGATAGAATCATAAAAGTAATAAATAACACCGTCAACAGTTTTCAAATCAAAAAGATAATGTGACCACAGTGCAGAGCATGTTTTGAAATTTTCTTTTTGTCTAAACCATTAAAAGTATATTTCCGGCCAGTTTCGCTGGCCACGGAACCCTGACATAATGCTTGTCTTAACACGCTCTTGGCTAGTTATTTCTTATTTCGCGTGCATTTGTATGTATACCTTGATTAAAAAGCCATGAAATGGAACTACTCTATTTATCTGTTAAAATATCACAGTAAAATAAAATTATTTCTATATTCTTATTCCAAATATACACTGTATTCTTCTAAAAGCTAAGTTTATATACCCTGCACAAAGGGTGCAGCAATGAATTATGTAGTGGCTGTTCACAAAACCAGACCACAGACATAAACATATAAATTTAAGTATAGTTAAATCTATTACATAAATATTATATATACTATTCAAACTTAACCTAGGGTGAAGTAATTTTACAAAACAAAAAAAACATACTTAGTGTGATAGGTTACTTAATTATATATGAGATGATACAAAACTTATGACGCTACTTTCTTAACTATTTATATATCGATATTTATTTTCTAATTATAATTTTCTAAAATGTATCGTCGAAAAAATCTTTTATCTCGTAATAACATTTTTGGGTTAGAAACTTACGAAGTTGGTTCTGGAAAAATGTTATTATTTATTTCTTTCTTTATTGCGTCCGGAATTTTATTGTATAGGTTTATTTTCATGTACAAAGGGCCTTTTTTGAATACTTCTATTCGCGGGACTGTATTAAAATAGGATGCGGTATATTTTGTGTTTTAAATGCTAACATAGAATAAAACCATGAGAATGTAATATGGAGCTTCCCGGTGTGGTACTGGATGTAGATGCGACCTGGGCTATAGGGACAACGTCATGTATGCGGTCGGCTAGGTCTGCCAGCACATCGAGTGATGACGTCATCTGCTGCGAAGCAATGACGGTCTGCGTGCTGTTCGGTAGGCGGCTGGTCCAAATCATGCGTAAAAAGTCTTCTGGAACTCCGGGGCCTGCTAGGTGTCGTAGATGACGTAAGAATTGAGAAGGCTTACGATCACCTAGCTCCTCGCGTGTTAAAAGTTGCTGTACCTTTTTTTCTCTTGATGCGGACAAACGTTTAATTAGCTCCAGCTTGAGTTTTTCGTACTTCTCGGTCACAGGCGGATTGAGGATGATGTCTTCGACTTCAACTGCGTATTGCGGGTCAAGTTGTCCAATGACATAGTAGAACTTGGTGCTATCTGCAGTGATGTTGGAAATCGCGAATTGGCCTTCGATCTGGGCGAACCAAATCGCCGGCTTCTCGGGCCAAAACGGTGGAATTCGCACGCCAACTCGGAATACATTGTCATCATCTTTATTCTTCGTGTCAGCCGCAGTGCTATCAGTACGATCTAGCGGCATTCTGACCTTTGTCGGTGGTGTACGGTCCATTTAGTGGTCACGAATTATAGTGGATTTGTACTATTTATATAGAAGGAGAGGGTTAAGCTACCGACAATGGAAGAAAATAGCTGAGTCCGAAAGAAATTATAAATTTAATGCAAAGAAAAATCTTAGACAAATCGTAGAAAAAGCGAATGACAATTCCATTTGAAAATCGGTGTTCTTTTAGTTTTTTTCTTTTCGCGCCCCAGCGCCACACGTCGTGGAAAATTGGAATGAAATTCACGAAGGTTGGCGCAAGGAGTATGAGTACGCCACACTCCTACTCCATGCACTGGAATGAATCACCAAAGAGGTTGTAAGGCCTATAACATGCTTGATCTACACGTTCATTCATCTAAGAAGGTTAAGGAACCTTCTTTAAATTTAAACTGATTAACCGAATGACAGTTGACAGTTTCAAAATTTTAATGGCTATGTCAATAACATTCTCTTTACTTTGGATCTCCTTGCTTGAGGCTATGTGACGATCCTCATATTACGTTTCGGGTAACGAAGAAATAAATTATTGATTTTTATTTTCGTTTATGTAAAAATAAAGAATTAAAATAAATGATATAAGATAGCCTATGTTTTAATCTGGTAATTTCTAAGCATATTCGTGAAAACCGCATTTAAATCCGTCCAGTGGTTTAGGAGATGTGCGCGGACAAACAAACAAACAAACAAACAAACAAACAAACAAACAAACAAACAAACAGACAAAAATTCTAAAAACTGTCCTATCGTGTTCAGCTGCTTATTTTAAGACGACCTGTGTGATTTTTTTTTTGTTATCTCGCAATTACAGATTTTTTTATCTCTACGTTTTTATTATATGTATAGATAGATATAGATATAGATAACATGTCTTTCTACTAGTTCCAATTAATTTTTGTTCATATTCAAATAACGGCATTTAAAAAAAACCCGGCCAAGTACGCGGCGAGACACGCGTTTTCAGGCAAATCTTCCACACAAACTTTTTTTTTTTTTTTTCGCTTGGCCGCCAACTCGCCTGATGTTAAGCGACGATGTGGCCTACGGTGGATCACGCTTGCCTAGAAGAAACCGATTCACTCGTGACTTATTGGAAGAATTAAAAGAACAAAACCGTTCGAGTTAGTGTAGTGAAAAACAAAGTGTTAGTGTTAAGTAGTGTAGTGCTACCTATAAACACGAGAACAAAGTGTCTTCGCCTTAATAGAGACAATAAGAAAATGGACACATTCTTAGTTTTTAAAATATCATACTTAGAAGTTTAGGTTCGAATTAAACTACTTATTAGTCTAACATTAGGCTACATTTTTTGACTATCTATCTAGATTGTATGTAATTAAATTAAAGGGCGCTAATTACAAGCAAAACCTAAAAAAAGATTAGCCCAGATTATTATCCTGTGAAATTTGGTAGCGATCGAATTAACAGATTTAATCTTTTGGTGTTTTAATATTTTTCCTACAAAAAGCAAGAACAGGTATTCTAAGTCTATCATTGATATATTACATCATAGAAAAAATAACCGGCCAAGTGCGAGTCGGACTCGCGCACAAAGGGTTCCGTACTATTATCTATAAAAACGGTAAAAAAAACACGTTTGTTGTATAGGAGCTCCCCTTTATTTCAATTTAGCTGTTTATTTTTAAAGTGAATGATGTAATTAAATATTCTGTGCATATTTCAAGCGTCTACTTGTTGCCGTTATCAATATCGAGCAAAAACGAGCAAAAAAGTCACGTTTATTGTATGGGAGCCCCCTAAAATATTTATTTTATTCTGTTTTTTAGTATTTGTTGTTATAGCGGCAATAGAAATACATCATCTGTGAAAGTTTCAACTGTTTAACTATCACGGTTCATGAGATACAGCCTGGTGACAGACGGACGGACAGACGGAGAGCGGAGCCTTAGTAATAGGGTCCCGTTTTACCCTTTGGGTACGGAACCCTAAAAAAGTCATCTAAGTCAAAGGAGGTTGATGTCGCTACCAATGAGGTTACTTCAAGGAGGTATTATATGTTAACGCGAGTGAAAACACGGAGCGCAGCTATTATGCTTCTATTATTATGTACACAAAGCCAGCAAAAAAAAACCACATCAGTCATAGGACTGCACGTCAGAAGCGAAAACTTAAGTAGTAATTTTCCTATTCTACAAAAATGGCGCTGTTTTAAAATACACGGTACAGTGTTGTGTATTATGTATTCTAGGACAGCATGGCGATGACGCGAGTTCCATGATTTTTGTTCACTCAAAAAGTGCTCAATGCACCTAACCTCGAATTCACTTCGAAAATAATCTCGTAGCTTATACTTACGACAAAGCTTTTCAAATGTTATTTACATACGTCGTCATCCTGAAAGTTTTTCAGAGCAAACAACATAACACTAAATATACAGCCACCAACACAATTTCTCGACAAAATACTCCCATGCCTGCTTCAAAAGACATACTCGTAGTTTCTTATTTACTTTTGACGCAAACATGATTGACAGTAGGTCAACTCGGACTAAAATGTAATAAATCTGGAATAAGGTGCAAATCTCTAGATGGTGCCTAGAACCTAGCAAGTCATGAATCAACTCGTCATAGGATTGGCATCAGCCCAACTCCATTAAAACTAACTATAGTTTTTAAGAAACTGTATAATGATTTTTTCATTTGGGAATAGGCAAACGCAAGTTTGAAATTAAAGACCGCAAACAAGAGAAGCCAGAAAATTTTTGAAGACCGCCAACTAGCCTGATGTTTAGCTATGTTGCGGTCTATGATGGAGCACGCTTGCCGAAAAGAAACCGATTCACTCGTGATTTGAAGTCACCCAAATTGTAACTACCGGGAAACACCCATTCAGGCAGCGCATTCCACAGACTAGCAGTTCGCACAATAAAAGTGAATTTAAAGGGCTTCGTACGGGTTTTCGGATTATCAACCATAAACCGATGTCGATTTTTCGGTCCCGCTCTGGCAGTCCGATAGAAAAATGGGCAGAAGGGAATTAGATCATGCAGATCCGATGCACACTCTTCGAAATGTATTCGATAAAAAACCGATAGACTAGCAACTTTACGCCGATGCTCAAGACTATCTGAACTAGGGCTTCGTTGCTGATGAGCCTCTTGGCACGTTTCTCAATAGACTCCAACGCCCCGAGCTGGTACTTAGCTGATCCATCCCAAAGGTGAGAGCAGCTACTACTAACCAGCATAATAACCAGCATCGCACAACGTCGCCTCGCTTTAGGACAAGCTCGTGAATAGCTTGCGGTTTGTGGTCAACTCGCTGTCACTAAGTACGTCAGGATTTCGCAGCACTTATATCAGGTTGTCGCTTGCGTTAGTCGTCGCGGCGCTCAGGTCTTGCCGATGACGCGTATACTGGCTGTAGTGCCGTGCTTAAAAAAGACTCTACCCAACCATAAGATTGGAGTTGCCTTTTCGTAGCCACGTTGACATCTCAGATGTGCTAAACCTGCTTTCAGTAGACGTTGAGGTGATGTGGTCCCAAGCTTATTATGTTTGCTGTGACCATAAAGATTGGCAATGCATGGCATGGTACCAAGTGCGCAATATGGCCCTTTTAGCATATTAAGACATTTTGATATAATGCCGAGTAGCCAGGCTACTGAATCAGTAGAGTAGCAAGACCTTGGCTCCAACCGAGCATGTAACCATAGTTTCGGCCTTAGTTACTTTGTGACTTTAGAACATGATATTTTTTACAGATTCAATAGTGTCCATACTGATTATTGTTATACAGTGCACAGTCGAGGAAAGTGTCAATTTCCTTTTTATAATATCTTCGTCTCTCTATACCCTTTTCAAGTATATTTTATGTTATTGATATTGTATATAGTAAAAATATATTGGGTGTTTATATGGTTGATATGGCCTGTTTTATTTATGCCCAGGATTCTTTAAGAATATGTAAGAATACGGTTTTCGTCTGAGTAACCAGAAAAGTTTTTATAGCCTTCATGGAAAAAAAGCAGATTTTATTTTATTCTGTATGTATTTATTTCTACAGGGTTTCACAGAACTGTGGTGGCAAACTGAAAGCAGGTCATTGTACTCACTATTTTACTATAGGACCAACCCTGAAATCTTTAAGAAATATCATAATGAGTGTGTTTAAGCTTTTGATGTAGATCTTTCAGGGAAACATATTCTTGTTATTTCAGGGATTTTCTTAAAGTAAAAATGAAAAGTAGTACAATGTCATCGTTTTTCATTGTCTTTCCGTCGCCGTGCCACCCTTTAGAAATATATTTATAATCTATATATATAAAAATGAACCCTTATTTCTCCTGGTTCACCCAATTCAATTCATCTTTTTTTAATGTTTTCTAATACTTCGTAGAAGGTTCTTACATTTAAAAATGGCTGAAGCGATTTGGATGAAATTTTGTTTTCCTGGATCAGGTCATAGTAGCGAGGCCGAAAACTGAGCTTACACCCGTGCGATGCCGGGGCGGGTCGCTAGTATCTATATAAATATAATCTATTTAAGTATGTATTTAAAAATATATATATGTATGTATATCAGTCTCTGGCTGCCATATTACAAGCTTTGCTTAGTTTGGGGTCAGATGACCATGTGTGCATTAATGTCCCAGATATTATTTATTTATAAAAATCTCGTGTCACGCGTTGTTAGTCGTCGCACTCCTCCGAAACGGCTCGACCAATTTTTATGAATGTTTGCTAGATATGAGAATAGGTCGTAAAGTATTTTTCATCATCATCGTCATCATCTTCACAATTTTTCATCACCACGCGGGTGAAACCGCGAGGCACAGCTAGTCATCATCAGCCAGAGGACGTCCACTGCTGAACATAGGCCTCCCCCTTTAACCTCCACACTGAACGACATCCTGCCATCTGCATCCGCTGGATGCCCGCGACTCTCACAATGTCGTCGGTCCATCCAGTGGGAGGCCTACCTACGCTGCGTCTTCCTGTTCGTGGTTTCTACTCAAGAACCTTTCTTCCCTATCGAGGCGCAGCTAGTAGATAGATACAATTAAATTGGATTAGATCAGCATATCATGACTTGTATCAAAAATCCACGGCGATATTTCAACCAGCTAATCCCTCCGATTCATCATACGTCACGCAGCTACGAAACTCAATCTATGACGTCATCAGCATTAAACATCATCTGCAGAGCTTTGACCTCAATTGTTAGGCCTGTCGAGTAGGTTACTAATCGAATCCTTCGATCCAATCCCGAATCGAATTTGATGCCCCGTTGGTGGCCCAGTTGGTAGTGAACCTGCCTGCTGCGCTTGGGGGCGTGGATTAACATTCATGTGATGAACGTTTGTGTTTGTTCTATATATGGGTGTTAATATCTATTTAAGTGTGTATTTTAAAATATATTTATATGTATGTACATCAGTCTCTGGCAGCCATAGGTTTGCCTAGTTTGGGGTCAGGTGTGTCAAAATTACTCAAATATTAAAAAAAACTAAATTTACCAGAGTAACATCGAATGTGACAAATTCTTATTACAAGATGTAGGTACACCCTGGGAAGTTTGAGAAGACGAATTCAAAGACTTTACGTAGTAGCATTACCTAGTCTGGAAAAGTTTAATCATCATCATCATCATTATTTAAGCCAGAGGACGTCCACTGCTGAACATAGGACTTCCCCATCGATTTCCAAAAGAGCCGGTTGAAAGCAGCCTGCATCCAGCGTTTTCCTGAGGTTTCTTTTAGGTCATCTGTCTATCTAGTGGGTGGACGTCCTACGCTGACCTTACCGGTCCGTGGTCTCCATTGGAGAACCTTTCAGCCCTATCGGCCATCTGTTCTGCGTGCTATGTGCCCTGCCCTTTGCCACTTTAACTCCCTAATCCAGTGGGCTTTGTCGGTAACTTTCGTTCTCATACGGATATCCTCATTTCTAATTCAATCTCGTAGAGAAATCCTGCATAGCTCTCTCCATAGCTCGTTGTGCGAAAATTTTAATACGCTTGTATTATTTACTTTTGTTTTGCTGACGTTTAAACATTACTGCTTGACGCACAGAAAAGAAAAAAAAATTAGAACGGCTGTCAAGGCATTTTTGTAAGAAATTTGGTTGTAGCCACTTGCACTAATTTAAACCCATAGCAACTGTGTTAGCAACTGTGATGCAGAGTTCGACGCGTTGACATAAATTAGAATGTTCAATCACATATCTGTCACAATACCTGGCAACAGAGTTTTATTCTCATTTTCGTTCTATTTACTTCTCTTTTCTGTGGCTTGACGCTTAAATAGCTAGTAAATGTTTACTGATTACTTCCTCCTGCAGACTGCAGAAGAGTCCCACCACAACAGAAACTGTCCGCATGTTCGAGAATGATCATGACATTTTAGAATCATTGCTTCACTGAGCAATTATAAAATTAAAACCATCATGTGTTGTGGTTAAACACGTTCTCTGTCCGTAATTGGGCATTTTAATTGCGTAATTGAAGAGTTCCATATTTATCCGCTGAATTATTTTTAATGTAGGTATTATTTTTATTAGTCTTGAAGGTGAATATTAGTGGATAATTGATTGTAAGTACTATATAAATAAGGCATTTTAGACCGACTTTGGGTGGCAATCAATGACGACATAACCACTTGACAGCTCATCCTTTACTACCCCGCCGTTGTAAAAAGGTACTGAATTTTCAGCAGGATCTTCGAGAGGGCGAATCCTAGGCGTGAATTGAATGAATGACTTCTGTTTTCTCCAATCACAAGCCATAGGACCCCCCCCCTTCCCCATGACTGACGTGGCTTACATAACACACAAGCAAATTATGACTCATGCGTGATCAAGTGGTTAGGTTTAGTATCTTTGGGTGGCAATAGATACAAGCCCTTACCGGCTATGCCTTGGACATCTTTGTAGTATCTACATCAATGTAAAACCTTTATATAACACACAGAAACCTTTACCACACCTCGGCAGTATTTTCACGTTCGTAAATCTGTACGCTGGCTATTTTATTCACATTCTCGTGGTCAAAACGACGCAAACACGCCGGCAAATCGAGCAGATTACTCGCAATTACGGTCCACTGTTCTGACTGTCCCGAGAAGCGATCACCAACCGTCGGTGCCATAGACATGCGAAATAGACTACGCAGTTTGTAATTACTAGTGATAAGACCGCTCATCATATTAACGGATAAGCATATAAACGATCCATCATCAGCCAGAAGACGTCCACTGCTGCACGTAGGCCTCCCCCTTTAACCTCAGCACTGAACGACATCCTGTCATCTGCATCCACTGGATGCCCACAACTCTCACGATGTCGTCGATCCATCTGGTGGGAGGCCTACCTACGCTGCGTCTTCTGGTTCGTGGTCTCCACTCAAGAACCTTTCTTCCCCATCGGTTATCGGTTCTTCGAGCGATGTGGCCTGCCCATTGCCACTTCAACTTGCAAATTTTAATAGCTATGTCGGTGACTATGGTTCTTTGGCGAATATCCACGTTTCGGATTCTATCGCGCAAAGAAACTCCGAGCATAGCTCTCTCCATTGCCCGTTGTGTGACTCTGAGTTTCTCCAAAAGGCCAACAGTTAAGGATATAAACGATAGCTTCAGTTTAATTTGTATTTTCGTTAAGAAAGTCGTTCTGAAGTTATGGTGGAATTAAGATACCCACATTTATACCATACATATAATTATGAACCCTAAGAACATAAAACTCCTATTTTGGACAGTCGTGCGAGAGTTTTAAATTGCCTAAATAAAGAACTTTCACTTGAGTCAGCTAAACTAAGACAATATAAATCGTTATTGCAGCTAAAGCAAATTGGTAGCTTTAAAATTCTGCAGACTATTTCAAGCAAAAACGAAAGTTTTGGAAAAAATAAAGCATTCTAAATTGTGAGCAAACGTTACAGATAGCTGCAAACATCTTGAAAAATTGCCTTGACTACGCAATAATCGATTTTTAAGTTTCTTTGGTGGACCGTAGGCTACTGGACTACTTCGGTGGCTAATGGTGGACGTCCACCCACAAGATGAACAGACGACCTAAAAGAGACAGCAGGAAACCGCTGGATGCGAGTTGGCGGCCAAGTGCAAGCCTATTTTACTATAAATAAATAAAATGCCGGCTGCTTACAACCGGGCCTTTTGGAAATCGATGGGGGAGGCCTATGTCCAGCAGTGGACGTCCTATGGCTGAAATGATGATGATGAAGCTACTGGAGGATTTTAAACCCACGGGTCCGCGAGATTGGTTGTGTTGTGCGCCTACATTTTCCCTACTACCTAGATTTGTGCCAAATTTGAAGGCGATAACTTTCAAACTCTTAGAAATCAGTTGTGACATACAGGGTAGATAGAAAGCCAAGACTCACGGGCTGTTTTTACCTCTTTAGTGCGGAATCTTCAAAAAACTGTTTGAGCTGCTTTGAAACGTAATTTCAAGTATTTCGCTCTACAGTTCATCCACATCTTCTAAATCAGTGGCAATGACCATGAATGAGCCGTTAGTAATCCATGACCAGCTGGTACACTATATTTTATATTCTGTGATGGGCTATGAGATATGGAGACTACAATGTAATTTTATTGTTTCACAGATTTTATTATCTGTGTAATGACCTCTGTCACATATTTCTCTTTAGGTTTTTGTTTGTGGGAACTATGGACGACGTATTTTTTTATTACAGTACTACTGGATTGACTGTAACGTAGGTTTTTTTCTTTCAAATTCTGTATGTAATTAGAATTATTTTTTAATCGGCAACGGTCGCTTTGTCAACGGGTAATATAATGGCCATTTTTAACATGCTTTTATTAGTATTAGTATTATGTATGTATGTATGTATGTATGTCTGTATGTATGTATGTGTGTATGTATGTATGTATGTATGTATGTATGTATGTATGTATGTATGTATGTATGTATGTATGTATGTATGTATGTATGTGTGTGTGTATGTATGTATGAATGTGTGTATGAAACGAAATCGTTGAACTTGATTTTCAACAACTTCAAAACGTCTGATTAAATTGAAATTTTGCACACTTATCAAGGACTGATGACAATGCAATAATTTAAGTAGTTTGTCGCATTAACCTTTCCAGTATTTTCAGGATTAGCGTTTTTAAGCGTGTTTTTTTAGGTTTTTAAACAGCGAGAATTATTCCTGGTAATGGTCCCACATGTCACCGGGAGAGTGCAACGCTAGATTGTGTTACGATTAGGAATTTAAGATACACATTTTTTTTCTTTTGTGGTTTGCACTCAGATAAGATAAACAACGGAGATAATATAGTAAGGCGGGGGGCGGGTGCGAACACATCAGGTGTCGATCAATCTTGATGCTTTCAGTTAAACTCACCTTGTAGGTCGCCTTGCCGCCCTCTTTTGCATGTGGACTATTACTTAGTTCATATGTGTCGCTGAAAGTTTCTAAGTGTGCGTAAAAAATGAATAAGTGTGCCTTATTCAAGAAAAACGTGCCTGAAAAACGGAGAGATTTGGTCGCGAAGGATAGTTTTATTGTTCCAAGACATAACTGCCTTGTTCGTCTATCTGAGGATTTGCGCTTAACTCGCGCTGTAGATAGATAGATAGAAACTCTGTATTGTGTACACCAGAAATAAAATTTACATACAGATAATGGAACATACACATGGATGGCAGTGTATGGAACCACGAGTGATTAACTTGGCCACCGGTGGATTAGCCGAGCCACTAGACGTACCTACCTGTCGCGGTCACTGATGGCTTGAACGGGGCCACCAGTCGTACTCATTAGTGAGACGTATCCATATTTTTGCTTAATATTTTGGAGTATTATTCATAATTCATAATCTATTTATATTATGAAACAGGCTTGCGCTTGGCTGCCAACTCGCCTGATGTTACGCGATGATGCGGCCTACGATGGATCACGCTTGCCTAGAAGAAACCGATTCACACTTGAGTTGAAGACACTCAGTATTTAACTATCGGGGAACACCCATTCAGGCAGCGCATTCCTCAGCAGTTATTCCATAGCACTTGCAGTTCGTACAATAAAAGTGGAATCAAAACACTTCGTACGGGTTTTCGGAATGTCAACCATAAAGCTGTGTCGATTTTTCGTGCCCGCTCTGGCAGTCCGATAGAAAAAAGAGCAGGAGGGAATTAAATCATGCAGATCTGATGTACACTCTCCAAAATGTATCCGATAAAAAACCGATAGACTAGCAACTTTGCGCCGATGCTCAAGACTAATAAGCTTAGTCTGAACTAGGGCTTCGTTGCTGATGAGCTTCATGGCACGCTTCTCAATTGACTCCAAATTATTAAGTTTTCAATTAATAAGTTTTTCAGAACCTTTCGTTTCGTTTCCTTTCCAACGTTTCGTGTATAACAGTTTATTCAACAAACATGGTGTTTAATAGGAACACAATATCATACGTAGGAGCAAATATTTGACAATAATTAAAACACTCTGTAGTTTCAACATAACAATTCGAATTGTTAATTTGTAGACTTACTAGTTATTAAGCTAGAAATATGTTGACGTTTGTAACTATTTTAGTGGAAAATTTCCCCCCCCAATTGTAAAGCCTACGCTACGTAAAAGGGAGAACGATGGTGGTTTAGCGAAAGCATGCGCGTTAAAATATGACGGCACCCAGTTCGATCCTTGGCCATGAGCCAATGAATTATTATATATTTAACTAATGCTGTTGCTCTCGACTTTGTACGTGTAGATTTTCTTATAAACTTTCAACCATTTTTTTTTTCTCCCTTTATCCGGCCTTTACGCAAAATAACATAGCCTATATTTCAATCTGGTCATAGCTAAGCATATTCGTGAAATTAGCATTTAAATCTGTCCAGTGGTTTAGATGTGCGTGAACAAACAAACAAACAGACAAAAATGCTTATTTTAAGACGCCCTCTGTGTTTTTTTATATCTCGCAATTACAGTTTTTTTATCTCTACGTTTTTATTATATGCGTATAGATATAGATTAACGTATGTGCAACACTGTTTTAAACTATCACGATTGTTCACAAAAATTATATAATTATTTACGGGATATTTACCGTGATAATATCCCGTAAATAATCATATATTAACTGTAAATTATGTGCAGTTTTGATTCCATTGATCAAAAATTGTGATGGAAAAGTTCAAAGACCTGACATTCACCAACATGTACTGGGCCAGCTTTTATTACTTAGTCCCTGTAAATTATAATTTTCAATATTAAGGTGAAACGTTTCACTTTGGCGGGAAAATCAAATTTCATTCAGTTTTTTGTCCTTGTAGCTAGGCCGAGTAATTATTGTGAAATGGCACAGTGTTCGCGAAAATTTTTGGTCGTTCTTTACATTATCATGTACAGCTATTAATCAGTTACTCACCATATTACTTACATTTAGCAATAAACCGTTTGAAACAGCATAAATTTGTTTATTGACAAATGTATGTAATAATGTGCATTGGAGATAAATAACTTTACGCGAGTTTGTAAAGAATAATAATCAATTTTCGCGAACATCATTATCGTTTACAATAATTACTCGGCCTAGCTACAAGAACAAAAAAACTGTTTGAAATTTGAATTTCCCGCTAAAGTGAAAAGTTTTACCTCAAATGTGTTGAAATAACTTAACAATTATGAGAAATCTATCGAAAACCCATCGATCAAAATCAGTTTAGCTAAAATAAATATCTGGGACATTTTTGCTCACGGTCATCTGACCCCAAATTAAGCAAAGCTATATATATATAAAGCTATAAGGCTGCCTGAGACTCAAATACGTACATATATATTTTCAAATACATACTTAAATATATATTAACACCGAGACATAGAATAAACACAAAAGTTTATCACATAAATGTTTGCCCTTAAGGTGGGAATCGAACCCACATCCCTAAGTGCAGAAGGTAGGTTCACTACCAACTGAGCCACCGAGGCAGTCAGCTGTTAGTGGAAACCATACCAAAAACTTAATACTAAAGAACCTTCTTTCATTGCTTTGCGCCGTTGGATAGCAATCGAAGTGTTTCCATGCAACTTGGTTCACGTAAAGAACTCAGTTCACTGTGAGTTGAAACAATACTAGTTGGTCGAAATAGTCCCAGCTTGTTCCAATCAGTTCAGTCCATTTAAAGGGCCGGAAATTAAATTACCGCTCCCTCAATCTCTGGTTTAGAGATCGCATTGTTACAACGAGTACAGATCGCAAAACGAACGCGAGCGAACGTACGAACATAAATTGTTAAAAAATTAGTCGCTGAATGGGCGGTTTTCTGAGAGCACAGAATACATAAATAAGTACAAGTACAGAAGGTTCACTCCGCAAAAGCATTTAAATAAGTAGCGACTCTTACTACCACACAATAAAGTCCAATTCAGGACGTGCGAGCGCTAACTACCTACAGCTATATTAACCTAGAAGTTGCTTATCTGTCTTTCGCGTTATCTCTGTCTATCGCGCGGCAGCGGGCACGGCAAGCCCGACCAGTCGACTACTTGTAGCTTCATACCTGAAGTGTGGAGTGCGCCAGGCCTGGTTTCACTCGCACCGCATGACACGATTTGCCGAATGAAATGTCGTATCGTCGTACAAGGCTTACCCCCACATCTTGCCAAGCTAAAAATCCTACGCTATCTATGGCTTAGGTCTTCTCGCCGAGGTTCAACAAGCAGAGTTTCAAGAAAGGTTGACAAAACTATCTTTCCGGGCTAACAAAGCCTTTCCAGTATTGCTGGTGACCAATGGCGGCAGTTGCAACTTACCATCAGGCGGACAGCAAACCTGTTTGCTCGTTTCATAAAATCTTTTGAGACAAGTAACAAATTTACAGAAAACCGTACAATAAAGTAAGTGAAATACCTCTCAATAATACAAAGTCGGCCAACTGGTTGGAAAACCGCAAATATTAATTAAGGAGTTTTGAACAAAACCACGGTTCTAACATCAATAGATACTTTGGAGTTGATTTCTCAACTATTTTGGGAACATTCCTGGCATTTTTGACCGACAATGCAAACTCAAAAGAAGTATATTGTATCTATATATGCCTTCATTTTAAAAGACCTTTTCAACGATATCCCACACAAGGAGGTACTCATACAGTAAAAAAAAAACATCCCCATTTCACATGTAGATACCAAAGCCATCCCTAAAATGCAATATTATAAATTTTTTGTACTTTTATAATTGAGATCTATATTACAACTGATATTATGCAAAGTTTCATGCATTCATCTTAATAATTATAGAAGTTAGATGGTTCTAAAAAAATCAGACGGATGGACAGAACGAATTTAGATAAAAGATCCTCTAACAATTGAATTTCATGTCAAAATGTCACTTAATAATATTAAAATAATGAAAAATCATTGTATTTTAAACTGTAGGTTAAGGGCTAAGTTTTAAGGCTGCTTATCTTTCTTAACTAAAAATAACTTACTTAGTGGTACTATAAATTTTATTAACTATTATTTTACATTTATTTCGTATTGGGTCCTATGCCAATCAAAAAAATTTTCCTATTTGTCACAACTAGCCAGTTAAATTCGTTCGCCCAGTGAAGTCCGTTCCGCTGATGCACTTCTTTAATTCCGCTACTAACATTTTTATCAATTAAATTTATTCAAAATTAGGCACTTCGTCATATTCGACTTCGCTTTGTACTGGACCATTAATGTAAGATTGATAGTTGTCTTTCCCCCATAAGTCTAAGACTTTATTCTTATCGCCTCTGAAATATAATTCTTCCAGTTCTTCAGGGCTACTTGATCTTCGGAAGTAATATTTACAGTTGTACAGCTCTCCGTTGTGGTATATTTTATCTGAAAAGTAATGTCTAATGGCTATTCAATTTAATTGTAATTACTAATAATATATCTACCACATAGAGCCGCTCAAAATGCGCAAAGAGGTTGGTTCTCTCTGTATCTTTTATCGTATTTACAATGGAGATTTTTCTGAAGAACTGTTCGATCTAATGCTGGCGTCGCAGTTTAAAACCCAAAGACCCAATTGGAATAAAGAATAATAAAAATAAGACAATTATCTTCAGCCCATCGAAAGGTTAGTGAAAGGCACTTTGCTCTTTTATCTGAGTGTTCGTGAGAGTCGATGCATCCAGTGGATGCAGATGGGAGGTTGTCGTTCAGTGTCGAGGTTAAAGGGAAGGCTAATGTTCAGCAGAGGACGTCTTATGGCTGATGATGATGAAGTGCTCCATCAGACCATAGACCTTGTCATCGTTTAACATCAGGAGAAGTAGCGGTCAAACGCAAGCCTTAAAATGCTTTAAAAAAGTTTCATCCACGTAATAATTTGCGATAGGTTTCTTCTCTTTCCCTTAAAATCTACACTTACTTTGCCACCAGACTCCTCCGTAAATTCCTCTTTGGTGAGCCACTCTAAAGAGACAGTTTTCAATTTCTATTTCACAATTACTGTAGTAGTCTTCATAATACATTGTATATATGTTAAATCCGCAGACCGGAATTAACGGGGTCCTGAAATAATAACAAATATAGATGACACTAAAAAACACATCAGTCATAGGACAGTACGTCAGTGAAAACTTAAGTAGTAATTCATTTATTCTACAAGAGATGGCGCTGTTTTAAATACACTGTACAGCGTGGCGAGTTCCATGATTTTTGTTTACCCAAAAAGTGCTCAATGCGCCTAAAGAAATTTGTCTGTCTGTCTGAATCTGGATTGCGCATCATGCCGAAACTACTAAATGAATCAAATGAAACTGATTTGAGTTCATACTATGATGTAGCAACGCAAATGCAGTTGAGGGTACAGCTAGTATTACATAAAATTTGACCTTTTATTCTCTAAAATTAAAAAAGTGACTCATAAGGATACAGTTTTAATCGTCGAAAGATACGCTAACAACGCTCAAGAGGGCTGTTGAAGACGTGTTAAAGGCGGACTGTTTTATTTTTTTGAAAATTGGTTACGTTAGATTTGGTTAGACGCATAAAACTCTGTGTTGATGATGGTGCAAAGATTAATAATAATAATAAAAACCAGTAGAGTTTTTTTTAGTTTTAACCAAGTACGATTATATAGAAAGTACCATCATCTCTAGTACCATCATTCTTGGTTTTAACTTACTGAGTGCCCCACTTATTGTCATCCGAATTAGCGACTTGCAATGTTTCAAATACCGATAACCGATGGGGGATAAAGGTTCTTGAGTGGAGACTACGAACCGGAAGAAGCAGCGTAGGTAGGCTTTCTACTAGATGGACCGAAAATATCGTGAGAGTCGCGGGCATCTAGTAGAAGCAGATGGCAGGATGTCGTTCAGTGTGGAGGTCCAAATTCAGCAGTAGACGTCTTCTGGCTGATGATGAAGTCAAACTAAACTAAAAACTTTTTCCTCGTCTCCCTAAGTCGTCATTCCTCAACTTATTTTATCCATAATAGAATCATCTATCAAAGACAGATAGATTCTTTATCTACGAGAAAAAGTTAGGAGTTTCAAATAAATTGTTTCTTGAAAGAATCGCCAAGTTAGTATAAAACGTGTACTAAAATTAAATTACGTTCGTCGAATACATCTAATGTAGTGTCCGGTGCAATCGTTCCGTTCTCTGTACGCGGAGGGATGGACCGTCCAATCAACACCTTCAAAGTAATGCTTTCTCATAGTCGTGAACGTTTCTGTTGTGGTTTTAATGGTCGTCACATTTTCATCTGTTTCAGTTGTTATTGCTGAAACAAATTTAAATAACGCGTTGAGAGTACCAAACATACATACAATCAAACATTTTTTATATTTAGTAAAAGCCTTGTATTTGACCGCCGACTCGCCTGATATTAACACATTGAACGCCATGGTGGTCACCGGTGACCACTACTATACTTTCCTTAAGAGCCGACGTCGATACGCGATTTCGGCAAATTTTACACATTACATTTTATTGGCTCATACGATTCAAAATAGTCAAAAACCCCGATCTAAATAATTATTTTTTATTATTATCAAAAAGATAACAAAATAATTGCTGTCGCTCACCGCTGACCACCACGGCGCATGCCGTTGGAAATCTGCATTTTCTCCCCGCGGGGCCGCGGGGGTCACGGTGCCGGATCAACCCCCGCGCTCTTCCGGCACATCCCCGGAAGCGCTGCGCTTGACACGCGCCAGTGACATCATTAACTCTCTATGAATCGAATCTCTCTATGAGATCTCTATGAAGTTATTAAAGGTTTTTTTGCAGTATTTTTAGTATTTTTTTTAGTTAGTGCAAAAATAAGTGATAGCTTGACGTATAATATAACTTTTTCCAATATTTTGTAATAAAACATACGTTTAATAAACCTTCTTTTATTTTAACACCACATCTTGTATCCTTAGCCAAAAAATCGTTTATGTCGTTTTTAATACTTGTTGTCGAAACAAGCTCGTATGCGTAAACTGCTCTCCAGGGCCGCGCCGGGCACGCTCAATATAGTTTTATATCAGCACTGTGTCCTCCAGCGAGAAAATTGAGTCTAAACACAAGCCCGTCGCGCGGTCACCGGTGAGCCCCACAGCCTAAACGGGTAGTATTGCTGTCGCTCACCGGTGAGCCCCACGGCCCAAACGGAATAACCACTAAATTTCAATCGGCGTTTATCGTGTTAATATGATTGTGGTCTACGATGGAGTACACTTATCTACCTATAGCAAGAAACGCAGATTAAAACTATTGGGGAAAACCAATTTCAGGCAGCGCATTCCATAGATTAGCAGTTTACACAATAAAAGTGGAATCAAAGCGAAAATTTCTTACTGTATTCTACTTACTCGTGACTTCAGGGAATGCTGGCAGGATTACAACTAGAAGAATCACGTGATCCAATTCATGACATTGAATTTGTGTAACCACGCAAGAACCTACGACAGAAACACATTACGAATTACATCATAATAATAAATTATCGCAAAACTGCTTACTTTATGTTCATCGATCGAGAAGATTTGTACACATAAAAATTTTGTTTTCGCTGGTCAGCTCTATTTATAGTAAAAAAAATTATAACATCAAAAATATCAGTTCTATAGCCTATTATTTATATCAATGATGTTACTTGTCACTTACTAAATGGACCCTTAAAATTAGTCAGTCATATTTTGACATGAGACACAATTTGGTGAGTGCTGTACCTCATAACATAGACCTACTTAAAACCATCAAGAACTCGTCAGAATAGCCCAGAATTTTTCAATTCTGTGCTATACAATAGTTTTATATTCAATTTGTAATACAATTATTGAATGGCGGGGAATGAAGAGAGCTATGCTCGGAGTTTCTTTGCCTGATAGAATTCGGAACGTGGATATTCGCCAAAGAACCAGAGTCACCGCCATAGCTATTAAAATTTGCAAGTTGATGTGGCAATGGGCAGACTATGGGAAAGAAAGATTCTTGAGTGAATACCAGGAACAGGAAGACGTAGCGTATATAGGTCGTCTAACTAGATAAACCGACGATATCGTAAGTGTCGCGGGCATCCAGTAGATGCAGATGGGGGGCTGTTGTTCAGTGGAAAGGAGGGGCCTATGTTTAGCAGTGGACATATTCTAGCTGGTGATGATACACATTAAATAGATGGTAGAACAAAACAGTCACAGAATGATGGCCACAGAACGAAAAGCAACTACCAAGCAGACCACAAGCTAGCTGGCAGTGACATCGCTAAGACAGCAGGAAAGCACTGGGCCAAACTGGCACATAACCGGTAAAGATGGTGCGCTGAAGAGAGACCTTCACTCAGCAGTGGAAAGATATAATGGTTGATGATGATGATCATTATTATTAACTCACCAATCCAGCTTAAAACAAATATACACGAAAATATGTATTTACTTAGTAAAAATTTTTGTTTCATTTTACACAAATTTTGTCTCCCCTCTCGTAAAGCCCACAAAGATCTGAAACAAGGAAAGCCAATATAATGTCAGTTAAGTAGCTAATTAAGATCTTTAATTAACTCTAAATGAAGTTCTGAATAAGTCGTTCGAAGTTTTAATGAGATTTCGGTTAATGATAAAACGATAATAGGTACTTAGAAAACTTTTGATTTGAGGAGGCAGATAATAAATGTATAGCAAAAACATAAATATCAAAAGTAAGGACACATTTCACACTTAAATATTTGCGTGTTAGTATATATAGTACTTGAAAAATTAGCGCCATTTGTCAAAATTTCTACAGTATTTCTTCGCATCGCTCTTAAGTTTGGCAACACTCGCTTACAAAGTAGACATGCAACTGAGTTTACACTGGTGCGCTGTTTGCTTGCGCACCATTATGCCGGTACCATTGCAAAATACATTGGACCGTTCTTTGTATAGGGTTATAAGGAAAGGGTATACCTACTAAGCTGAAAGAGTTTCGTTAATACTCATCAGTAGACATCTTTTAATATCGGATTAACCATGACATCGCGTTTTTTTTTTTTTTATGTTTCAGCATTGGTGCCATTGTAAAAGTTGTTAATAATGATGAATATAACCCATTTCAGCTTACCAAAATTATTTTATAACTTTATATACTTTATAATTTTATATTATAAAATAACTTTATATTATTTTATAACTTATTATACGTAAATATTTCAGACGACTATTACAATAAGCAAATCCAGAGAGTTATAATAGTGTTCAATAAAATTATAAGTACTTATGATCTGATCACTTACCAGCATCTCGTGTTTCTCTAGTATTAAGCCGTCTCATCGTATTTCCCTTTATCTAGTGCTGAGCGAAAAAACTGCTCTACTGGATATTTTTTTATAATAACTTAATGATCGTAAAAGTTTTTAATAATATTTTCCTTAAAACTTCTTTTGCAGAAACTTTTCCCCCAAGACACTGGGAATGGAAATAATTACCGCATTATGAAGCACATTTCTTACTGAATATACGCGAGGGAAGGAACATCTGCTCCCAATGACCGTCGCGTCGCTGTATACTTTCAAACAGTAACCAAACTTGGAATGAAAGTTTCTTCGTTTATAAATATTTATAAAACTTTCGCTTTAGTATTTTGGCTGAACCGAAATGATGGTTTTCATTTACAAAAAATTAAGTTTTATAATGTGTTAAGTTTTATAATCCTATTCTAAAAAAACGAAACTAAATTTTCAGCCAACAAGCTTCTTAGTAAAAAAAACATTCTCATTTTGGAGGTCAATTTTGAAAATGAAATGCCTGAAACAAAATAATAATGGTTTCTACTTACAAAAATTTAGTTTTTGTTATGTATACTTAATCCCATTCTAGGATAGGCGTGTTTACCATCTTCGACCACACCGTCATTTAACATTAAGCTGTGGTCAAACGCCAAGTTTAGCAACCACTAAAAACTTGTATGTATGATGACGTTACCTACAGTCACTGTCTACCGATTTTTAAAGGGGTACTAATTAGTCGAGGCAGAGTCTTAAGCGTAATCTTCTGTTTCACCAATTTTCAATAGGCGACGTAAGAGTTGCCAAAATTTTTGACAGCTATCTATGTTTTGATGTGAGTGAGCAGCGCGGTGCGGGCTGTCAGTTATCAGTTACGTAACTTTAGGTGACGTCTAACGTCACTATTTATCACCTAAAGTTTGGTGAATCGTTTTGTGCCATCTGTAGGCAACTTTTATATAATAAATCATAAAAAAAAAACAGTTAATGTATTTTTATTTAGGCATCTGATTTAGGCGACTAGGCGGTTAGTGACTAAATTACAGAATTTGGATCTGCCCTGATATTCATTATTCCCATGATATTACATTCGCCCTAATTCCAGTCGGCCACTTAGATTTTAAATATGCATCATGGATTTATAATTGGTCATTTACTTTTCTACTTTTTACTAATCAATATTAGTCGACTGTTTATTTAACTTTTCGCAAATATAATTAATGCACACACAAGTATTATTTCATACTTTCATTTTAAGTCGACAACAAATTTTTTATTCGCTCGATTAAGAATAATAACATTTCACATTCTCTATATGAATATTATTGATTTTAATACTTTAATGCAGGCATCCTAAGGTTGCCTTATCTCTCTTAGCGATAAGGCCGCCGATTGTTGCACTAGTTTTTAAGCTGTTTTATCGTGTCTTGTGTATGTGATTTGTAGTGTGAACAATAAAGAGTTTATCTATCTATCTATCGAATGTTATTTTCCTGTTTTTAATACTTTATATATTGTTTCTGTCATTTATAAATATATTTCTTTCTTTCTTTCTAATGCACACTTAAAAACAATTCTAAGAATATACGTTAGTAATCAAATTTTTACAATGTTATTCTAACTGGCATCGACTTTTTTAGTTTGTTTAGAGTATATTACTGTCTTTTTATAAAGTGTTTTATTGCTAGCTTTCATTTGACTGAGAAACTGTGCTTGGTCTGTGCTTGGCGCAAGATAATTATCAATATAAACCGACTTCATCAGAACTGGACCAAATTGAAATGGGACCAAATGAAAAGCACCAGCATTCAAATAAAAAAAGAATCATTATAATCGATTCACCCAGTCAAAAATTCAGAGGTAAAAACATTTTAAAAAACAGTCGAATTGATAACCTCCTTTTTGGAAGTCAGTCAAAAAGCAACTAAGCCTTATAAATAAGGATTTTACATTATAGACTTTGGCTTAAAATTCTGAAGTTGAAGTACTGGTGCCAATAGTATTTGCACAGCTCCCTGGGCTAATTTACAAGTCTTTTTCAAGTTAGAATTTTGTATAACTTTAGAAAACTTTGTCCTGGTACAGTTTTGTGCAATTAAGAATTTAGATCTCTGGGAATGTGTACCCAAATTTGGTGTTCAGGGACCTTTAAGGTCTTCAGTCTGTCTTTGTAAGGGTTAAATCAAATTTGTATTATGTTTTAATTTGATATTTTTTCTACCGTTGTATGCTTTGTGGATAGAGTGCTCGGGTTATATACTCGATGGAGCGGTTCGAATCCTCAAAACAGTAAAAAAACTGAATTGTCTATATTATTTAAAAAGTAAATTAAAAAAAAACTCTTTAACTGACATAAAAAAGAGGTGTTGTTCAATATGGTTGTATTTTTTTTGTTTGCTACCTCAGTTCTTCGTCATTTACCTATAAACAAACTAGCTGTACCCGCGACTTTGTCCATCCTCATGATATACATACTATTACCTCGAAAATTTTTATCGAGATCGGTTAAGCCGTTTAGCCGTGACTATGTAGCAAAATGATCACAATATTTTCGTATTTCTGCCCTCAGGCCATGTTACTCTGAGATAACAAAATTCTACTAAAACAGAAAAATAAATTTAATTGGTTATTGGTTACGATTTGTAACGGATTTCAGAATTATTGTTGAAACGATTTAAAATTAATTGCGTGATGAATTATTTTGATGTTTAATTTTATAAAAATATAATAAATTTTGCATCCCATTGTGGCTACATCATCTCTATTATGTAAATACATGAAAAACAGCATGATACCCATGTATCACGAATCACGAGTGAATCGGTTTCTTCTAGGCAAGCGTGTTCCATCGTAGACCGCATCATCGTTTGACATGAGGCGAGTTGGCGGTCAAACGTAAACCTATTTTTGCATTAAAAAAAAATTTAACCGCAAAATAAATATTGTTTATTTGAATTTGCTAAGCCAAAGTTAAAGACCGTGATTTACTAGTGTGATTAGTGTTATATCACTATTATTATAAACTAGCGACCCGCCCCGGCTTTGCACGGGTGTTAGCTCAGCCTTCGGCCTCGCTACTATGTCCCGCTCCAGGAACACAAAATTTCATCCAAATCGATCCAGCCGTTTTTAATAATTATTCTGCTATTTGGAACGGAGATAAATACAACAAATCAAAAATCATGAAAATCAGTCCAGCCGTTTTTGAGTTATAAGTGTTTGAACAAACCCGACTTTGTTTTATATAAATTCGTATAAAGAATATAATTCTATATACTCGTATATAGAGTATAAGAAAAAAGCTAGAATACATGTTAATATAAGGTCGGGGAAAAAGTTTCTTCGTATTTTATAAACAAATTCGAGACATATTTTTTTCAAGTTTAATTACATTTAATTATAATATATATGTACCATTTTGTTCGATAACTTGTTGCCATCTTTTAGGTAGTGACATGACCCCGTTGCTGTAGAAATTTTGGGAATTCTGATCAATAAAATGCAACAAGTAGTTTTGACAGTCCTCTCTTGATGTTAATCTAACACTACCCAAAGAATTCTGAAGAGATCGAAACAGGTGGAAATCTGAGGGTGCAAGGTCAGGGCTATGTGGTGGATGCATTAACACTTCCTAACCAAACTCTCTACATTTTTGCTGAGTGACCAAAGATGTGTGCGGTCTGGCGTTATCATGATGAAAGACCACACTCTTTATGTTGATCAATTCCGGCCGTTTTTTCTCAATTTCTTGTTTGAGTCTCATCTGCTGTTGGCAGTAGAGATCCGAATCGATGGTTTTGCCCGGCGGTAAATGCTCATAATGAACGATGCCCTTCCAATCCCACCATACACACAGCATCACCTTATTACGTGTTAATCTGGGTTTCGCTACAGTCTGTGGTGCTTCACTGCCCTTTGACCATGATCGTTTGCGCACATTCTTGTCGTAGGTGATCCATTTTGCATCACCAGTGATCAATCTTTTCAAAAACGGTTCGGTTTCTTTACTTTTCAATAGAGAATCGCAAATGAGTACACGATTCATTTGGTTTCTTTCAGTGAGCTGGTGTGGCACCCAAATATCGAGTTTTTTTGTATACCCAGTTATTTTCAAATGGGTCAAAACTGTTTTGTGGTCAATCCCCAGGTCTTCAGCTACGTCGTAACTACTAATATGCCGATCTTGGTCCACTTTTTCAGAAATGGCATCGACTTTATCCGTAACAGGGCGACCAGAGCGAGCTGCATCTTTGACATCAAAATTCCCGGACTGAAAACGCTTGAACCAACATTGTGCTACTCTTGATGATGATGTCGTCCGCGTCGTATCCGACGATGGCGACTCTGGCTATTTCCTGGCGTGTGCTCGTATGTGGCTGGCAAGTCCAAACTTCGTCTTGAACACCCGGTCACAAGTTGTGCAGTACAGCTGACCCGCGCTGTTGTATGTGTAGTTGTAGGATGGTTTTGGTCGGTTTTTACGAGTTTGGCGTTTGAGATCCAATGAGGAAAGGCGAGCGCTTTCAAAATTTGTGACGCCTTTTTTGACCTTCGAACGCCAAACTGATCTCGTGTGGGCAGCCTCCTCCCACTGTTCGGGGGGCAAACCACACGCAGCTAAATTTCTTTTAAATACGTCCTTGTAACGAAGATACTGCCCACCGGAACTGCGCTTTCCTTTCGACAGTTCTGAGTAGAGAACTCTTTTTGGCAGTCTGCAGTCATCCATTCGCTGGACGT
This sequence comes from Agriopis leucophaearia, assembly GCA_949125355.1. Lineage (NCBI taxonomy): Eukaryota > Metazoa > Arthropoda > Insecta > Lepidoptera > Geometridae > Agriopis > Agriopis leucophaearia. Next base: position 11,144,189 of record OX421283.1, read on the forward strand.
GGCCGCACCATCGCAGCTGTCCCTTCATTAATAAGGCCTCCATGCCGTGGGTTTGCGAGCGACGAAGAACATCAGCGTTTGTAACCCGATCCTGCCATTTGATGCGTAAAATAGAGCGCAGGCACCTCATGTGAAAGGCGTCTAACTTTTTAATATCACTCTTATACAGGCACCAGGTTTCTGAGGCGTACAAAAGAATAGGCAGTACTATGGCACGGTACACTGCCAGCTTTGTGTGCAGGGTGATATCGTGTGAGTTCCATACACGCTGATTTAATTTCCCAAAGGTAGCAGCAGCTCTTGCTAAACGCGCAGGGATTTCGGACGCAAGGCGGTTGTCGTTCCTAATCTGACTGCCCAGATAACGGAAGTTAGTGACTTCTTCCAAGTTTTTTCCATTGATAGTTAACGCGCTAGTATCAGCATCGCAGCCTCTTGCCGGTTGCTTAAGTATCTGAGTCTTGGAGATACTTATCACTAACCCAAATTTGCGGCACGAAGCTTGTAAGGCATCCATATAGCTCTGTAAAGCTTCCATGCTGTCCGCCATTAGGCATACGTCGTCGGCATAAAGGACATCCAGTACGAACAGGTCAGTGGTTCGGGACTTCGCTCTAAATCGGGAGAGATCGAATACACTTCTGTCCGAGCGCACATTAAGCTGAATACGTCCACCACATCTCTCGAGAGCATCATTCATCACAACAGCAAAATAAAGTGCGAAAAGAGTGGGTGCCATTACACACCCTTGCTTAACTCCACTAGTCACCGAAAAGGGTTCTGAGAAATCATATTCGTGCATAACCTGCGCCCTCATATTGTCATGGAACTGCCTTATCAGGTTCGTGAACTTCTCAGGACATCCGGATTTTCTAAGAATAACCCAAAGAGCTTCTCGAGGCACACGGTCAAAAGCCTTTTCAAGATCCACGAAACACATGTAGAGGGGAGTATTCTGTTCCAGACTCTTCTCTTGAATTTGTTTAACAACAAAAATGGCATCTACAGTCCCTCTGTTCGGGCGAAACCCACATTGTGTCTCTGGTAGTAATCTTTCAGCCAGCTTGCCAAGACGGGTGTTCAGGATGTGTGCCAGTACTTTTCCAGCTGTTGACAAAAGTGAAATGCCTCGATAAGAGCCGCAGTCTGACACACTACCCTTTCCTTTGTAGAGTTTGCAGATTGAGGCATCTCTCCAGCCTTGTGGAACGGTCTGTGACTCCCACACTTTCAGTATAGTCTCAAATAGCCTGCGCTTAATATTGGGTCCTCCATATTTATAGATCTCAGAAGGAAGGCCATCAGCACCAGGTGTTTTAGAATTTTTAAGTTTTTTCAGTGATGTGATAAATTCTTCAAAGGTTGGGGGATCAGCTAGGTCATCACATTCAGGCAAGTTATGGACCATATTGACGTATGCAAGGTCAGCACTCTGTACATCAGGATTCAGAATCTCGTTGAAGTGCTCCGCCCATCTTGCTAACATATCATGCTGAGCCGTCAGTTGATGTTGCTTGTCGCGAGAGTATATAGGTGCTGTCTTCCTTACTTTTGGACCAAAAACGGCTTGTATCCCCTCGTAAAACTTGCCCGTTTGATTAGAATCTGCGTAAGTTTGTAGCTCTCTAGCTTTCTCGGCCCACCACTTATCCTTTAGCTCCCTGACTTTTAGCCTTAGTCTCTGCTGTGCGGTCCTCCTATCAGAGACACTTGATTGGCCTTTTAGGGCATTTCTATGACTTTCCACAAGCTTTTTGATCTCCATGTCCGAATCATCAAACCAGTCTTGGTTTTTCTTACACGGTCTGCCAATGACTTGTAGAGCACATGTGTGGAGGTTCTTGGCGTATTCGTGCCACACTTCATCTACAGATGATTCCATAGAGGTAGACGGTAAAGCACCAAAAGCGTCATCAAACTCTTTCTGCAAGTCTTCTGAATGGACTAGCTTTGTTATGTCAAGCTTTACTGGGTTCTTGTGGCATGATCTCCGCGGCTTTTTTAGCGTCATACTTAATTTGGATCTAATAAGCCTATGATCCGTCCAACCCTGAGCACCTCTCATTGCTCGTGTTATGTGAACCTCCTTCAGATCACTTTTTCGGACAATCACATAATCTAACAGGTGCCAGTGTTGTGATCTTGGGTGCATCCATGTGGTTTTGTATTTATCTGGAAGGCGAAAACAGGTATTGGTGATACATAGATCGAATTCTGCACACAGTGTTAGAAGCTCCAACCCATTGGTATTACATTTTCCAACTCCATGACGGCCCAGGACTCCGTTCCAGATATTAAACTCTGTACCCACACGAGCATTGAAATCACCCAGCAAAACTATCTTATCCTTATTCGGAATGTGCCCTAAGACGCGGCGTAGCTCCTGGTAAAACTTAGCTTTCTCTTCATCCGGCGACGGAAGTGTCGGTGCATATATACTTATGAAATGGATGTAGGCGTTGTTCATTAACTGAATTCTTAACGTCATAATACGATCATTGATACCCTTTGGAAGTTCAGATAGGGTGTCCGCCAGCTTGTTCCGTACAGCGAATCCAACGCCGCTCCCAGCGCGCTCTCCTGCAGGTTTTCCGCTCCAGTAGTAGGTGTAGCCCCCGAGGTCTTCACGAAGGTCGCCACTATCACTGAGATGGGTTTCACTTAGTGCGACAATATCAATTTTATAGCGGGCCAGTTCTCTGGCAATTAGAGCTGTTTTTCGCTCAGGACACAGGTTGTTGCCGTCCAAAAGCGTTCGTACGTTCCATGCTCCAATGGTTAGGTTTTTTTTCTTAATATTCGTTATTCTTATTATTTGTTTCTTTCGACCGCGTTAGATCGACGTCCAGGTGACCGCGGTTTGACACCTGGTTATGGGCGAGGCGGACTATTTTTGGGCCACCTTTTCTAGGCCCCTCCTCTATGCAGAGGAAAGCAGAGCGATCCTAAATAGGGCTGCTTTGTCATCAAACGTGCTGCCGAACCCATCCTCCCGCCTCATTCGAATCTGGGAGCGACCACTGATCGTCTGATCGCCTACGTGCAGAGCGTCAGCTAAGGCTTGGACACATCGTCGTCTTTCACCTCACCACCAAAACTCCATCGCCGCAGGACTTTTTGAGTCTCAAATTTAGCCAAAGTCATCTGCGCGTGATTTTTTCAAGTGGACAAGCGGTTGCGCTGGTGCAAGCCCACTCTCTCGTCCTCTACCCCTAAGAACCAGTGGATCGGAGACCAATACGACTGGAAAGAGATGAGAAGATGCAGTAAGTTGGCCGCATATCATTTGTAGATCCTTGTTATGCGCCCTTTACGGCATATTACACTACCGTGCTACATCGCCAAGTTCGCCGAAATCGTTTGCCATACTGACGGTGCTCGCTTCTTCTTACCGATGCAGTCTTCATGTGCTTCACGGAGGATCACCCGCCCAACCGTGCACGTTTGATATGCACGGCCCCCTCTGCTAGGTTTAGTCCACGGGTCAACGTGGCTTGCCGGGGTGTGGCCGCTGCACACACAACAGCTCCTTGGAGCCACTAGCAGAGAGTTATGGAGGTCTGCAGTCCAGTCAGCAGCTACCACACGCGAGACGCGAGTCGACCGGTAGCTCTGTAAAGGTCCCACTGCTAAACACCCCACTACACCCCAACTCTTGATGACACTGCATTAGGTCCATAAACGTCACAAATTTTATTCGCGGCTTGTGTCGCATTTTTCAGTTTTTTGTAATAAAATTTCACAATATATCGAATTTCTTCATTAGATTCACTCATTTTATCGAACAAAAAAACAATTGAAAAATGGCGGGAAATTGCTTTTTACTTTTTATATTCCTTTTTTAAAATGTCATATTTTTAATGGTATCAAAACCAGCCAGATACAAACAGTACAACCCATGAGATTTTTACTACAACTTTATACATACAAAATACGAAAAGACTTTTTCCCCGACCTATTACTTAATGTTGAATTGAAATTTAGAAAGCTGGAAGTACATCCATTTCTATTCAAAAGTATTTTGCAGTCTTTTACATTCAGTATTATAGAGATATATTATGGTGTTAAAAAACGTTGGCTGCAAAAAAAAATGCCTCAACATAGAACAATCATTAAGCAATAAAACTTGAGAGGTGTTAAGGGACACCCGGATGGAACGAAGTTCCTTTATATGAGAGAGAGAGACAGACAGAGAAGCACGCGCACGCCGCATGGCTTACAACTATAGCAAAAAGTGTCGTTACAACTTTTGGTCTTAATTTTTTCCATCTAGCCCCCTTTCGTAAGGCACGAAAGGGAACTTCGTTCCAACATTGAAAAAAGAGAATATGCCCAGGCTTAGATCATAAGTCAGACATAGACCGCGGGGAAGGGACTTCGAAGGACGGGGTTTAGGGATGACAATCAACTCTATTTTAACCTCCGACGCAAAATGTGTATCTCTGTATTTATGTATCTGTCTGTCGCATTGTAGCTCCTAACGGTTAACCTAATTTGATTAATTTATTTTGTTTGAAAGGTGTCTTGACAGTACTTATTTGTGAAGTCGACCGAAAAAGCCTCTTACACTATGTCTGAATCTAGTTAACGAAAACTACAAGACTTGTGCTATGAGCCCTCTAGTGTTCTACAAAGCTGCATGTAATAAAGCAAAACTTGTAAATCTTTTCCGTCTAAATACAATTATTTTTTACCTGAACATTACGTATCATAGTCATCATTAGCCATAAGACATCCACTGCTGAACATAGGCCTCCCTTTTAGAACACAACACTGAACGACAGCCTGCCATCTGCATCCACTGGATGCCCGCGACTCTCATGATATTGTCCGTCCATCTAGTGGAAGGCTTACATTACCTACGCTGCATCTTTCGGTTCGTGGTCTTCACTCAAGAACCTTTCTTTCCCATCGGTTATCGGTTCTTCGGATGATGTGGCCTGATCGTTGCCACATTAACTCTAAAGTCCTAGCTGCTATGTCAGTGACTGTGGTCCTTCGGCGAATATTCTTATAGGGTAATTTAGTCAGCTATGTTGGGGTTGGAGTTAGAAATTATAGCAAAGGAATTTCCTTGAAAACTAAACAACTATTTAGCGATTGTAATAATTTATGGGCTCTTAAATTACCATATTTTTACAAAACTTTAATTTGCCAAAACTAAAAAAATAAAAAACGTTTTGTTTTCCTGCTAATTTCACATAACTAAAGACAAAGAATATAAAAAAGACAGAATGAAACAGAAATGATAACTTCATCAAGCTTGACTATAATTATTATATCTCTCGCTCCTTAAGTCGACTCGAGTCGACTTTACCCGACCCAAAAAGTGCCCACCATGCATAAAGAACTTTTTACTTCAAAAATACGAAAAATCTATTCCAGTTTTGGTAGTTGTGTGGAAATCCCAAATTTTTCGTCTAGTTAGCCAATTTTTTTATAAAATTGTTAGGAAATTGGAAATTTGACATTCACCAACTTGCTCTGGGCCAGCATTACGGATTTAAGTTTATGGTGGAGCATGGAAGGTTGATATCGTACTGTTGTACTCAATCGTGGAAAAAAATGCATTAATTACAAATCTACCTTTCACCTACCTAGGCCTGGCGCACTCCGCACTTTAGGTATGAAGCTACAAGTAGTCGACTGTACCCTTAGTACAAGATTTGATAGTTTTCGAAAACTTTTTTCGTTTTCGTTTTGATGCATACATTGCTGGGCTGAAAGCTATTCGAAACTATTTTTCGTATTTGAGTGAAGCAACCTATACAGCCGATTACTACCGATTTTAGTTCATCCGCGTTTCCGCTAGAGGCGCTTTACTAAAATGTATGGAACAATACGGAAACGAAAAAAGTTTTCGAAAACTGTCAAATCTTGTACTAAGGGTACTGGTCGGACTTGCCGTGCCCACTGCCGCGCGATAGACAGAGATAACACGACAAGAGTTACGCGAAAGGCAGAGAGACAACTTCTAGGTTAATATAGCAGTAGGTAGTTAGCGCTCGCACGTCCTGAATTGGACTTTATTGTGTGGTAATAAGAGTCGCTACTTATTTAAATGCTTGTGCGGAGTGAACCTTCTGTCCTTGTACTTTATGTATTCTGTGCACCTACTAGATAAAAAATTGTTAAATTCATGAAATATGACTCTAGTTATCAAAGCCATGCTTCGTACTACAGATGGATTGAAACGGGTAGTCAATTACAGGACTACCTCTGGTATCTGAATTGGATCTGAACTACCTCTTGTGTTCAGGTTAAAAGAGTCCTAGAAAAGGCAAATATAGGATTTAGGTACACATATAGGGTGTATTGAAGACTGCAAAAGTTCTATTTTAATGCATTCAGGGTTGCTATAGAATTCGTAATTGAACTTTATTGCAATGGGTTCGAATTTAAATTCGGAAAATAAGTACATTGCATTTGGTTTATTCTAAAACATAACTTTGACCACTTGTAGGTGTGTTTTAGTAGGTTAGATGGTCCATTTTATGAACTGGCTTTTGCCCACAGCTCCGCTCGCTTTGTGAACAAATCAATATAGTAAGTATGTTTCAAAGACGGTGTAGATTACTATGATCAGAAATGGTTCAGTTTAAACAGTTCCAGAAACTACCTTAATTGACATAGCGACAAAATTCTTAACTTTAACCAGTATCAGTAGAATCTTAATAAAAAAATAATCGTTATTATAGTTTAAAAAAAAAACTTGAAAAACTTTTAGCTATTGAAGAGTTCCATTATCCACCTCCCGGCTCCATCATCAGATCTTCGACACCATCTAAGAATGTATGATGACTATGATGATAAATTTGATTTCATAAACGCCATTACCAACTAATAAATATTTTTTTAATTGTCGTTTAGATAACGAAAACAACTTGGTGAAGCGCCCGGGAGCAGATATTACGGGCAATCTACAGTGCCAACTGCAATTGACATATTGAGTGGCCATCTGGCATTCGATCGACAATTCCACCAAATTGCAGTGCGGAGCTGTGATGGATTAGATGCCTAAGCCTATAGGTGCAATACACGTATAGAAAGCATTGCTATTCTTACTTGATGGCTAGGCTTGATGGCGTAGTTTGTGTTGCTTGTTATTACTGATAAATCAATTTTATTATCATAGTCTAACCACTTAAAACATGCTTACTTATGTCGTTCCAAACTCGAGGGGTTTACTGGTAGTTATTGAAGAGGTCCACTATCCACATTTTCCATTATCAGACTATCTTCATCATCATCAGCCAGAAGACGTCCACTGCTGAAGATAAGCCTCCCTTTTAACCTCCACACTGAAGGACATACTACCATCTGTATCCACTAGATGCCCGCGACTCCCACAATGTCGTTGGTCCATCTAGTTAAGTGGGAGGCCTACCTATGCTGCGTCTTCTGGTTCGTAGTCTCTACTCAAGAACCTTTCTTCCCCATCGGTTATCGGTTCTTCGAGCGATGTGACCTGCCCATTGCCACTTCAACTTGCAAATTTTAATAGCCTTGTCGATGACTGGTTATTTGGCGAATATCCGTACAGTACTGTAACGTTTCAGATTCTATCGCGTAAAGAAACTCCGAGCATAGCTCTCTCCATTGCCCATTGTTTGATTCTGAGTTTCACCAAAAGGCCAACATTGAAGGACCACGTCTCAGTACCATATGTCATCACGGGCAACACACATTTATCAAAAAACCTTATCTTTAAGCACTGTGGTACAAACCCTCTTCACCATGTGTAATATATGGGCTAAAATGAAAAAAAAGTCCAAACTTATAGATTTACTAATAGCCATTGAAGAGTTCTTCTATCTACCTCTTGCTTCATCATCAGTTCAATACAATGGCACCAAATTATTGTATTGTCATCTGGATCTATCGTCACAAAATTATTTACAAGTACCACAATTAATTTTAAATTAAAATGTTCCCTATGTACGCATTAATCGTTCACAGTGTCTACAAGTTTTACAGTTCTGCCACATATGGTTCTGCGCCGAGTTTGAGATTTTATTTATTTGAAAGCTGGATTCCAAGCAGGTGGTACTTGCCACACACCCTATCCATCAAAATTCGGATATTGAAGTATAAACTTCTTTAGCCATGTCGAGCGATTTTTAGTAGAGGCTTCAGTAGCTTATGGGTTCACGTCACCGACATGCTAATGTGACGTGTTGCGCCAGACTTAGTTTTAAGTTTTCTATTCTGTCGCCAGTCTCCATGACTGCCTTTTTTCTGTTTATATTTCAATAGCATCCTTTGTATACACCAGTTTTATTTGACGAAGCTTCAAGGATTATCAAAACAAATGTAATGGTAAAGGTTGTCAAGGGAATGCGCACAAACTGGAGACTTGGTTATTTTTCATGTTATTGCGTATGAACATTAAATACGATTATTACCAAAAAAATGTTTTCACCTATGAGTAGAATAATTTTTAAGGTTATTATTGTATTTTTGTATACATTACACTCTAGGGCTGTATCTCTGTATTTTTGTATATTTTGTTTTTTCTTTAATTCTCGTTCATTCAGAGAAGTAGGCAAAAGAGATGCCTAAAATGTTCCGTTTGAATAGTTAAAGTTTAAGCCGGAAATAATTAATACAAATTAATACTGTTACATTATTCGATGAAACAAGAACCGAATACCTCAGTAAAGGTACGAAACATTAATACAATCAGCGACGATCCTTGAGACGTCCAAAATTAATTAAATAATGAATTAACGCCTTTAGCACATCACAAGTGCACATCACAAGTGCACATGCAAATCGAAAATGAATGGCATATTGCATTGTAATGTCGCAGGAGGCCAAATACTCTAGAGGATTTTATCTTTCTCTCTCGTGTGTGTGTGTTTGTGTGTGAGTATGTGGGTGTTTGTACGATCCAACGTGCATCACAGTTTTTACACGAATCTCGTTTAAATATTAAAATTTGGTTTTATAAGGCTATTTTAAGAAGTAATTTTTTTTATATTTGAAATGTTAAACACTTTAGGTTTTCCTATTTACATTTTATAGACGGTTCACAAATTAGACGACTAGCAGAATTTGAAGCAGCGCCATCCTGAGCGCTGTTCTTCTCGAGCGCTATTGACGCTAAGCTATGGTCGCTTTCCTGTTGGCCTGCAAATTTTTAAGCTGTCTGTGCTACCGAACTGAGCGTTGGCAATTACTTTCGAGTTAGTAAAAACGCGTTATCTTTCAGTCAACTCTGCCTGGATGGCGCAGGTTTGAATCGAAATGTTTTTTTTATTTTTTATTGTCTATAATATTTAAATAAGTTATTATAATGTTTAGCAACCGTTTTTGTTGAAATTTGGAGTATATAATTTTGACAGAAAATAACAAGAAAGTTAGCAGCACTAGCATAGCTATGGGAATTATTATGGTAATTTTGTCATTATGACTCAATATTAGCAGTATTTCAAAAGCTCTCCTCTTTATAAACATCTATATTTTGAAACAATAATGATATTATTATTTTATTTGTTAAAACTTTTCAAAGGCATATTTTTTTTTTGTTTTAAGGCTCAAATAAAAAAAAATGTATTAAATAATTTGTGTTGCAAGTCAACTACTTCTAGCGGTACATTTGTATAATTCTGTAAGTAATATGTGAATAGATAGTGCTGTGGGCTGTATTATTATTATAAGATGGCTGTTTGCTGTTCCTTAATAAATAAAATAAAATAAGACTTGACGATTTCAAATTAAATTTTTTTGAAAGGCACTTCCAAATGCTAACTGCTAATCTATAGAAAGTTTCTATGAGCCCGTTATCCACGTTGCAATTTTATACATTTATTAATTTACATTTATTTAAATTAATGATCGCAAGCGAACGCGATCGAGTGCGATGGTGTGATAAGGGCAGAAACCTTTTGATGTTCGTCATTTCATCTATCCAATTATAAGTGATCAGAACGGGGAGTTGTTTATTGTTACGTTATTAACGGCGCTTAATTAACGACTTCGTTATCGGAAACAAGTGAACTATGAAATAGTTCTCGCTACTTAAGAGAGCTTATAAACTTTATAACAGGCACATTGCGTTATGTTTTTGTTTTTGTTTTTATTCGGTAATAGGCTTGCGTTTGACCGCCAACTCGCCTGATGTTAAGCGCGATGCGGTCTACGATGGAGCATGCTTGCCCAGAAGAAACCGATTCACTCGAGACTTGAAGACACCCAGATTGTAACCATCGGGGAACACCCATTCTGGCAGCGCATTCCACAGACAAGCAGTTCGCACAATAAAAGTGGAATCAAAGCGCTTCGTACGGGTTTTCGGAATATCAACCATGAAGCGGTGTCGATTTTTCGTACCCGCTCTAGCAGTCCGATAGAAAAATGGGGAAATGTAATTTTCTTCTGCTGTATCCCACTAGTGGGGTGATCTTTGTTTTACTGTCCATGCTACAGCAGGGCAGTATCTAGAAATATCTGCCAGGGAATCAAACCCAAGCTAAGACATTTTTATGTAGTGCCCGTCACCATATTGAGTAGACGAATGCAAGGCACTGTATCATACTCGTTACAACCGTCTCTCAGTCACGCACTCCGAGTGTAGGTCAACACATCGCAGCTAATAGTTTTAGGAAAATGGCTTCCTGTGTCTTTATAAACTTCACAAAGTACACACGCTCTGTGAGAGAGAAGAAAATATTTCATTTCACGCGTAAGAACTGTATTTTGTATCTACTAAAACATAAAAATAATATAAATTGTTTTATCTTAGGCAGCTGTTGTCACTACGAAGTGTATGCGTGAGATGTGTAGTTCGTCTTGTGTGAGAGAGTGATTGAAATCGCAGCATAATCGACGACCAAAGCCAAAGACGAATTCAGCCAATTACCACGGTGGCGGCGAGCCGGTTGCCACTTTTAGTTAGTTTTTAAAGCAGTGTTGTTCGCTTATAACGACTCTATTATATAACATCTCACTGAACTCAAGATCTATAGCGCATAAGGCTACCACCAGAATTGGAATTAAGCTCAAAAAAGCATTAAGACAAGCAATCATAAAGCATTTTCTGCTTATCTACTGCAGAAGCGACGTAAAGTTGTTTCAGTTCTGTTGTCTGAAAAACCTTGTTCAAATAAATATATACGTAGGCCTAAGATTCCCTGTAGCTTGCTGAATGCCAGAAACTAGGTCAAGCGTGGTTCTTTCAGCCTGACATACCATGTCGACTATCACGTGAATGAATAGCAAACTGCAATATTATTATTTTGTGAAAATTTATCACTAACATTTTAATGCAATGTTTTATTTTAATTTTTATTTGATACTAGCCGTCCGCCCCGGCTTCGGACGGGTGTAAGCTCGGCCTTCGGCCTCGCTACAAATATAATATAGCCTATGTCACCCGGGGATAGTGTAGGTTTCCAACAGTGAAATATTTTTTTAATCGGTTTAGTAGTGTTTGAGTTATTTCGTTACAAACATCCAATAATACAAATATTAGTATAGATATAGGTAATGTCACGTTATATAAAGGAGTAAAATTGGGTGATTCACTAACTATAACTATTTAATCCTTATTAAGTTTACTTACCTTACCTCTATATAAATTGCATTACTCCCCGTCGAATGTTCCGAATTACATTAATTTCCACTTCAGTTATACTTTTTTGCCGTATGTACAATAATCTTTAGAGAATTCATTCATATTCTACAAATGAGACAATATTTATTTTTTTGTTTTAAAACCTGTAAAACCAATGTACCTATTTTAAATCTACACTAATATTATAAAGAGGAAACATTTGTACCTATTTTTGTATGTTTGTATGTTTGTAATGAATAGGCTCCGAAACTACTGAACCGATTTGAAAAATTCTTTCACTGTTGGGAAGCTACACTATCCCCGGGTGACATAGGCTATATTATATTTTGTAGCGAGGCCGAAAGCCGAGCTTACACTCGTGCGAAACCGGGCGGACGGCTAGTATATTAATATTTTTATTTACGTAGTAAATAAAATTAAAATTTCGGTCAATAAACACATCTTGCAAAAGCAAAAACCGTATTATTATTCATATATGTTTTTTCGTTTCTGGTATTTTTTTCACAAAAAATTTCAAAAATTTATCATCACGTCTGGTTGATGCAACTCGTGACCAGAATGCTGGCATCTACTTTGCTCAAAGAGTAAGTGAACAAAGATTTGGTCTCTCACTACCTCACCCGGGTAGTGACAGTAAGTAAGGTATAAATAAAACCAATATGTACTGCTGTATCAGAAGACAACATTTATTAAAAAGACAAAATTGGGATATAACTTTAAGTGCCACTGTCGTTTGCGCGTTTTAACACATAACAACGCCATCTAGTTTTTACCAATGGAACTAAAAGTCAAACCTAAATTAAGCGTGCTAAACTAACTTATACATAACCGCCCACCATGAACAGGCGTAGCCTTGTTCATACAACTTTTATAAGTGAATTTATGAACTACGGCAACATACCTTTTACGGTATTCTTTGTAAGAAAAGAAATAATACATAACAGATTTGTAATGTAGAATAATTTGAATGATAAGACAAGCGTAACAGAGCAAAATGATTCCTAATATAAGACATAAATCTAGATTAAAACTCCGCTGCAAGTGTTTATGCACAAAACTTATGGATCAGTGACTGGCAGAAGGCACAACTTACCCACTGCACGTTTAATCGTACCATTTTTTACTTTGAGTGTCACCACTCTTATCAAATTGTCCTGTCCAGGATGGGTGTCAATCACCTTGCCATATAGCCAGCGACATGGTGGTAGATTTTCTTCATGAACCACAACTATATCACCAATGCGAGGTTGGGGCATCGTAGAGGACCAACGATACCTTTTAAAAAACCTTGTCAAATATTGTAACGACCACTGTCGCCAGAAGTCTTGGGCCATTCTTTGGGTGTACTGCCATCTGCGCAATGTACTGATGTTAGAGTCTTCAAAATTGTGATCTGGCGGAATCACCATTGGCTCACCTATGAGAAAGTGGCCAGGCGTTAGTATAGTCGTATCTGTATCCTCAGTTCCAGTAATCACAGAAAGAGGCCTAGAATTCAAACATGCTTCTATCTGCGCCAATACAGTAGCCATCTCTTCAAACGTTAATGTGGATTGCCCGATAACTCTCTTTAAATGGTACTTGACCGATTTTATTCCTCCTTCCCAAAGACCACCGAAAGATGGAGATCGCGCTGGTATGAAGTTCCATGAACACCCATTGGATGCCAATGCCTCTGAAATTTCTTGGATCATAGACCCCTTTTCATTTTTGAACAGTTTTTTCAGTTCGCTAGCTGCACCGGTAAAGTTTGTTCCATTATCGCTCCAGATTTTGGTGCAGTAGCCTCGTCTGGAAACAAATCTCTTGAAGGCTTGAAGAAAACCCTCCGTCGTAAGTGAAGTTACAACATCAAGATAAATGGCTCTACTAGCCATACAAACAAATAAACAGATGTAACCTTTGTGGGATTGGTGACCGCGACCTTTTGCAGTCCGTATCTGTATTGGACCAGCAAAATCTACCCCACTTGATTTAAAAGCCCTAGCGGGCGTTGACCTTGCTGCAGGTAACTGTCCCATTAATTGGGTTTCAGTTTTTCCTGCATTCTTTACACATGTTACGCATTTCCGAAAGTGCTGTTTTACAAGTCTAGCTGCCCCTAAAATCCAATATTTGTTTCGGATGTAGCACAACATTAATTGTGGACCTCCGTGTAAAGTTTGCTTATGAGCGTCTATAACCAGAAGTTTAGACAGATACGTGTCTTTGGGCATCAATACTGGGTGTTTTCGATTCATACTTAGATTCGAGTGCTCCAACCTGCCACCGACTCTCAGCAAACCATCTTCATCAAGGAAAGGGTTCAATGTTTTCACACTACTTCTCCGTGGTAAGTTCTCCCCTTTTATTATTATGGATATTTCTTTACTAAATATCTCCTTTTGACTCTGACGTATACAACATTTCATCGCATCATCTAATTCCTGCGTTGTCAGAAAGCCTACTAATCTCTTCCCTTTCAGGTTTTGGACAAAACGTCTGCAGTAAGCAATCACTCGAACCATCCTTGTAAGTGAAGAAAATCTCTCGACTAAAGAGCTATCAACCGTGCCACAGTGACTTTTTACAGTGACTTCTTCCACGTTTGTATCAATTTCCTTCGGGTTAGTGTAAACAATGTGATCCTTGTGTAGAAAGTCAGGACCTTGGAACCACATCAGATTCTTCGCTAAGTCCGATGGTGACTGACCCCTAGACGCTACATCTGCTGGATTACATTTCGTTGACACATGAGACCAGTGATTTGAATCGAGGTTCAGAACTATTTCTGACACACGATTTGCTACGAAAACTTTCCAGCGACTCGGATGACTGCTCAACCACGCAAGGACAACGGTGGAGTCTGTCCAAGCATGCAAATGCTTCTTATCAATTTTCATAACTGATGCGATTTCTATCATTAACCTCGTAAGTAAAACTGCACCACATAATTCAAGTCTGGGTATAGATACTCGTTTTATTGGAGCAACCTTAGTTTTTGCAGATATCAAAGACACGAGTACCTGACCTCTTGGATCGATTATGCGTGCATAAATTACCGCTGCATACGCATCCTGTGACGCGTCACTGAATCCATGTAGCTCTATTACATCGCCCACTGTGACACCGATCCAGCGCGGTATTCTAATGTGAGTTAACATTTTTAACTCCCTTTTGTAACTCTTCCATTCATTTAATATATGATCTGGGACGCTCTCATCCCAGTTCAATCCTGCTAGCCATAACTTTTGAATTATAATCTTTGAAACAATTATGCATGGCCCCACCCATCCTAGGGGGTCATAAAAACGACAAATATCTGATATAATACTTCTTTTTGTTGCAGGTTCCAGAACTTCAGGTGTGTCGACCTCGTAGCGAAAGGAGTCATCACTGCGATCCCAGGTGAGTCCAACAATTTTCATTACTTCATCTGTTTTTATTTTTAAGCCTTCCGTCTTTTCTTCGCTTCCCTCTTCTATCTCATTTTGCTTCATTTCTTGCATTAGCTCTTCACTGTTGCTTGTCCATTTTCGCAGACTAAATCCTCCCTTTTCTGCAAGAGTATTAATTTCACGGTAAAGATTAATTCCTTCTTGCACATTCTCACACCCTGCTAAAAGATCGTCGATGTAGAACTGGTTTACTATCGCTTTGGCTGCTGCTGGGTACTTTTGACCCTCATCGATGCTAAGTTGCTGTAATGCCTTTACTGCTAAATAAGGAGCCGACGAAACTCCAAAAGTCACTCGCAGCATTCGATAGTGCTTTATTTCTTCAGTCACATCATCTCTCCACAATATTCTTTGGTAGTCAACGTCCGTTTCATCGACCTTGATTTGACGGTACATTTTTACGATATCCGCCGTCAGGCATATACGAGACACTCTCCACTGCATTACGAGATGCTTCAAATCAGCTTGCAAAGTTGGACCAGTTAATAAGTGATCATTAAGCGATCTATTATTAGTGCCTTTACATGATGCATCAAAAACAGCTCGTACTTTCGTAGTTTGCTTATCTTCCCGTACCACGGCATGGTGAGGTAAATATATGGCTTTCGGATTGTTGACTTCTTTCAATGGTATGAGTTCCATGTGCTTTAACTGTAAATATTCATTAATGACTTCCTTGTATTTCTGTTTCAGGTCACTATTCCCTAATCTCCTTTCTAATGCAAGTAACCTTTTTTCAGCTATCTGTAGAGAATGGTCAACTACAGGATTTTCGTCCTTAAATGGCAGTCGTACGACGTATCTACCTTCATCATCTCGAACCGTCGTTGCTACGAAATGTTCTTCACATCGTTTCTCATCATTGGTTTGCAGCCTTTCCTTAGACAGAGGAACGTCATCTTCCAGTTCCCAGAAACGTTTTAAAATATCATTATTATCCTCCACAATATGCATGACCTTAATTTCCGAAGTGCCTTCTATCGTGTCAAGGGCGCCAGATAATATCCAACCTAGTGATGTGCACTGGGCAATCGGCGACCCTTTCGAACCTTTCTTGACTCCTTCTTCTATGATTTGCGCATACACTTCGGCACCCAATAGCATGTCAATCCGATTTGGTGTATGATATCCAGGATCTGCTAATACTATTCCTTGCAGCTCCTTCCATTCAAGTGCTTTTACCTCGCTTGTAGGTAAAAGTGTAGTTATAGACTTGAGTACATGTGCCTTGACGTCTATCACTACTCGTGGGTTAATTCGAGACGATATTTTAAGCTTGACCACTGCGTTGGAGACTAAAGCCTTGTCCCCTCCTATTCCAGTAATTTGAATTTTTGTGTAAGTTTTTCTTAAACCTAATTGTTGGACCATTGCTTCAGTGATAAATGACGATTGTGATCCTTGGTCCAACAAAGCCCGAACAGTAAAACCTTGGCCATTTCTAGACTCAGTGTTTACAAGTGCCGTCGCCAGTAAAATAGGATTATGTTTGCGTGTAAAACAGGATACTACCGTAGCATCTTCTTGTGATAATTGTGCTGCCAGTTCGGCCTCGTCATTGTTATCTGATGGAGTAGATTCTCCACCACTAGAACAATGACTTATTGAAACGACAGCATCGTTTGCACTCTCCTGGTGCAGCAAAACATGATGCCGTCTCGAGCAAATGGAGCACTTTAGATTTGTCTTACAGGTATGTGCAGTGTGATTGGGCCCCAAACAACAAAAGCAAATTCTGTTCGATTGAACGAAATTACGTCGCGCTTCTACAGCGTTTCTCTTGAACGCCGCGCAATCAGCAAGTTTGTGCTTCTCTGGACAGTATGCACACTGACCCATTGTAATGTGCATAGACCTTGACTTACTAACCGATAAATTATTACGACCCTGATTCTTGGATGCCATGTTGGACCGAGAATCCAGAAACTCGAGCGCTCGGTAGCGCTTAGTAAGGAACTCTTGGAATTGTTTATAAGTAGGCAATTCGTCCGAGATGCCAGCATCAGTAGCACTGAATTCCCACTGCCTTCTGGATTCTGGATCCAGTTTTTTGGCAACTATATGGATAACGAGGATGTCCCAGTTTTCTGTCTTAATACCAATATTATATAGAGCTGCCAAACAATCGTTTGTAGTATCCAAAATTTCCTTCAAACTACTCGCGGATTCCTGAATAATATTCTATTGACCCAGGAGCCGCTCAAGAATTTGATTTGATACATACTTTTTATTATTGTAGCGCTCTTCAAGCAGATCCCAAGCTCTTACGTAATTATCCTGGGAAATTGGAATGCAGCTCAGCAACTGCTTGGCTTCTCCGGACAAATATCCCTTTAAATACAATAGTTTTTGGACATCATCTAACAAGTCGTTATTGTGTATGAGTGATCGAAACAAGTCACGAAAAGTAGTCCACTCTGAATAACATTTGCCAGAAAATGAATCAATGTTCACCTTAGGCAATTTCACATTAGCTCTCGACCCTTCCCTTGTAAACCCAGTTGAACTCTCTGTACTTCTGCTAGGCACACTGAATTGATTCAATTTAGTTTTTAATTCCGTTTTGTATTCGAGAAAAAAATCATCACACTTGTCATAGGTCTCATTTTTAATGTATGACGCCTTTATAACATCACTACCCTGACTCTTCATTAACTCTTTGTGACCGGAAAGAAACTCAGACCATAAATTATCTGCGGCCTCCAACCTACCTTCAACATACTCTTTCGTTATTCTGTCCTTGGCAGTTTTCTTATAATTTGTTCGAGCTTTCGTTAAGCGATGGTACAGATCTTCTAGAAAGTATACTAAATTCTCCATTATGACCAGCTTGTGTAAGACTTAACTAAAATGACACACAAATAGACAACAAGCTTCGAATCAACAGATCTCATTCACAAAATCGATAAATAGTTCCAAGACTTTAAATAAGCTCACTCAGTATATAAACAAATTGATAATTAACTACGTTATGATCTGACAAAATAAAAAGCCATAAACAGCAAAATTCAGTTAGTTAGATAAAGTTAAACAAAATTCCAAAATATTCCAAGTCACTAAAATTTTACTGTAAATTTTCTAAGTGTTTGAACTCTAAATTTCGGAGTAAAATCGGGCATGGATTCCCCGTACCTTCGTTATTTCTAAAACTATTCTAAGTCCCTAAGCAACACAAAGTAATCTTTAACTAGCTAACTTACTCTAAGCACTTCACTTAAATTTATTTTTAAAAGTACTTACAGTTTATTCCGGGCACTCACTGCAGGGATATCCAACTTCACTAGGGGACAATATTACCCGTAAACACTTTCACTAAATTCACCTCCAAAGACCCCCACGGTTAGGGGTATAGTAGCGCCGCTCACTGGCAACACCTCCAATTTGACAGCTACTCACCCGGCAGCTGTCCTTGTCAAGGGGGATAGTTACTCGCCTGGTAACTATCCTACCGGCACTGCGTCCTTCGCTGGACCGGTGTACGACTTCTTGTAGTCGTTCCAAAAATTCACTGATTCAGCCTTAATTTGGCTCAAGAAGGACCATGAACAAAGATTTGGTCTCTCACTACCTCACCCGGGTAGTGACAGTAAGTAAGGTATAAATAAAACCAATATGTACTGCTGTATCAGAAGACAACATTTATTAAAAAGACAAAATTGGGATATAACTTTAAGTGCCACTGTCGTTTGCGCGTTTTAACACATAACAACGCCATCTAGTTTTTACCAATGGAACTAAAAGTCAAACCTAAATTAAGCGTGCTAAACTAACTTATACAGTAAGCATTGCCATACAACGTGGTAATGGGGCCAGCATTTTGGGGACGATTCCCACTGGTAGCGGTTTAATAGATTATTTAGTAGTTAGGTATTAACATATCGTTTTTTTTTTAAATTTTATTATTGGAATGTTGTTTAAGTTATTGTAATAAATTAAGTAGAGTAAAAAAAAAAACTTTTCGTTTTGCTAATGTAAGTATACTTAATATTATTTTATTTTACTAATTATTTGAAGTTCTGACAATTAGAGACTTAGTACTATAAATATAGTACGAGTATATACAAATAAAATTAAACTTTGTATATTGTGGGTTTTTCCCTAATTTTTTTTCTTATTTCTACGTGCTTCTTGTAGTTTATTAGGAGTCAGCCATGTAAATTATTATCTCCGCCATTGGACTCTGTCATTAGACATTTATGCATTATATTTTTATTTATTTTACTTACTCCATTATTACTCAAAGGTGACGACATCAGAAGCAAAGTAAACCGAACACTTTGTAGGCTCTTCGAGTAACTTGTAAAAGGGAAACTGTGAATGAAATCTTTTTGGTTAAGTTTCATTTTCTGTCTTTAGGTTTATTTTATTTTTAATCTTTTATTTTTATACAGGGTTTTAATGAAATGTCACCCTTGTAACTTGGGGCCTTACTTAAAAATGTTACTCAAGTTGATATACGCTTAAAATTGCTCTCTCAACTTCTCGCTGACGGCAAACGTCACACGCCGAAACGAGACCGAACAATTTTGAACATAGATCAACTTGAGTAACGTTTTTAAGTAAGGCCCTTATTAATTAAAGCTATAATAATATGCGCGATAAGTTCCAGTGTGAGTGAAATTTTACAAGTAGAAAATGTTTTTTTAAACTCCCCTACAATAAAAGCTGATGATCTTCTAACAGCTGAACAGTTTTTTTAAACTAAATAATATTTTTACGTTTGGCCGCCGACTCGCCTGATGTTTTTTTTTTCCACATAAGTCCACGTTTGACCACCAACTCGGCTGTTGGTAAGCGACGATGTGGTCGAAGATGAAGCACACAGACTTAGAACATACGTTAAGTTATATATGTTAAGTTATATATTTTAAGCGATGATGCGATTTACGATGGAGCACGCTTGCCAAAACTGATTAACTCGTGATTTGAAGACACCCAGATTGTAACAATCCGGGAACACCCATTCGAAAGCGCATTCCATGTACTAGCAATTCACACTATAAAATATAAATACAAATACACAATAAATATATATTAGTGTAGATGCCGTTTTAACTATTTTAGCTTGCAACGAATGTACACTAAATGCACGGATTACTCTAATAGTTTGTATGATTTTAGTCTAATTTTAGTGAAGATATTTATGAGCGCTGATATGTAATTTTAAACATCTTTGCCCCGTATATAGGGCAAAGATGTTTAAAATTATATTTAAAAGAGATGTTTAAAAATTTGTATACAAAACCCAGTTAGCTAAGGTATATTGTTCCACAGCAAGAAAACCACACTGACTTATAAGACTAAAACCTGTTTTTCTTTTTCTTTTCCAGGTAATAGTGACGACATATTTTAAGATCACCCTGTAAAGACAATAAATCCGGCGCTGCTGTGTTCAGATGTGCATACAAAAAGAGGTATCTATTTAAGTGTAATGTGTGTTTCTTTGTACCCACAACGTTAAAGAGAAGGTAAAAGCATTTGGGTAAAGAGGTTGCAAGAATTTGCATGTCTGTTGTCATTACGGTTCCGTTCACAAAGGGTTTAAACGGGACCCTATTACAAAGCCTATGCTGTCAGTCTGTCTGACCGTCCGTCTGTCTATCCGTTTGTCTATCCGTCCGTCCTAAACTTAAATAGCTGTAACTTTTGAATCGTAATAGATAGCCAGTTGAAATGTTCACAGAATATGTAATGTCACGGCAAATTAACTAAGAAATAATAATAAAGTCAAAAACTTTAACTAGAGGGACTACCCCTTACAACAAACGTTTTTTTCATCCCCCCATCTCGAAAAGAGTAAATAAAATAAATAAATAAATATCTATAGGACATTATTGCACACATGGTTAACTGACCCCAAACTAAGTAAAGCTTGTAATATGGCTGCCAGAGACTGATATACATACATTTGTAGTATTTTTGCTCTTCGATATCTGAGTGCAAAAGCAGCTTTTATCCGCTAAAGGATAAAGTACATTGAATTTAGACCATCGTGTGCCGAAGTTTGTGAATTCAAAACATCATTAAACCTATTTACTTCTACCTCCATGGTGCCGCGTTTATCATACAACCCTTTTTAATTTATTAAAAACTCAGAACCTTCTTGGTGTACTTTTTTTATTTGCTTTGTATGCATTTAGTCATTTCCTCGCTGAGGTGGGATGAAAACTTACGTGTTGCACTCGAGTGCAAATATTTTTCACCTCGTGCTCTTTTGATTCCCTCGCTAACGCTCAGGATTCTAATTTTAGAATCCTTCGCTTGCTCGGTCATCAATATTGAGCACGCGGTTAAAAAGCAACTTTGCACTCTTAATAACAATTAAACGTATTTTTGTATTTGGTCTAGTGTAAAAACAGTAACACATACAAACGTCAAACTTAGCATGATTATAGTACACACTCTAAAGTAAAACAAACTAATAAATACGGGCCAAGTGCAAGTCAGTGACATTTTTTAATACACCAACTTACAGTTCGCATACGACCACCGAAGTTAAGCAACGTCGGGCGCGGTCGGTACTTGGATGGGTGACCGCCTGGGCGTGATGTCTTTTTTGCTTTATATACAGACAGACAGCGTAGGCTTAGTAATGGGGTCCCAAAACAAACTTTTCTAGTTTTGCTGGCTTTTCAGGTCAAAGCTGAGAAGCCCTTAGAACAGAAGCCAAAAAGACAAACATTTACTTTTTAACGCTGATCAAAGAGCTTCCGTCTGAGGTCTTACAATGTATGTTTTCATGTTTAAACTGAACGAAACCCCGAGATATATTTGTGTAAGTTTAAAACTAAGCTCGGCAGGTCGTATAAAACTACACAGTTAATAAAGTGGGGTTTAAAGCTGGATAAATGGTATAGGAGTTCAGGAACTACTGTTTTATGTTCAACTACGAACGTGTAGAGTCCTTACACGGAATATTGTGTGGTTTAATATAGAAGCGAATGCTTTTCAATTGCATATATAAAAAAAAAACAGTTGGACTGCTTTTTTATGATACCTAGAGTGACAAGACGAGCGAAGTCGCTCGCCTGGTGGCTCTTCACGCTTGCTCATAACAGCTCAACGCCACTCAGAATTTTGAACTTCAACAGTTCAAAACTCTGGATGGCAATGCACTGCGCTCGTCACCCCGAGATATAAGATGTCAAATCTCTGTGTGCCCTGTAATTTCGCTGGTAACATTGCCCTTCAATCCGGAACACAGTAGTGTTTGCTCACTACTGCTTGGCGGTTGAATAACTGGCAAAGGTATGGTACTTCCCCAGGCGGACACCTGCAAAGGAGTCCTACCACTACAAAACGCTTATAGAGCATTGAAGGTCCAAAGACAATCCAAATGCTCAAGCCCACTGTCAATTGGCAGCGTATCCAGCATGCTGGTGGCATTACCACGCCGAATGACAATGCTTATGCGTTGAGCCAGAAACACGCCAGCATTTTGGTCACGCGTCGCATTAACCAGGTGCTCTGAAAGATTTTTGAAAATGAGGTGAGCTCCCGGTCCCCAAGGGCGCAATGTCTCGACAGCTAAGTCCCAATCGGCTTAAATGTGTAACCAATCTGAGGTTAGCATTTATTATAATTCCCTCTAAATATTTTCTCTTGTCCCACAACGTTTTAGTTTAGTTCGCGGTCGCATTTGTTACCCACATTTGTTACCCACATTTGTTTGACCGCTCTTAAATGAGGTACTTGTAGTTTTGACAGATTTGTTACAGCCTAAAATAGAAATATTATTCAAATAGATGTACCAAAGCGGGACAACTTTAAAATATATCTTGGAAATTTAAACAAATGTAGATAGAATACTATAATTATATGATTATTACGGGGATATTTACCATGATAAGGTAAGGCAAACGTGTTTGGTGCGGGGGGGGGGTAAGGTAAGGGAGGAGGGTAACTAATAGCAACTAGTAGAATCTATACATATAATAAAAACGAAGAGCTAAAAATCTGTAATTGCGATATATATATAAAAAAAAAACACAAGGCGTCTTAAAATAAGCTGCAGAACCCGTTAATACAGTTTTTGTCTGATTGTTTGTTTGTCTACGCACATCTCCTAAACCACTGGATGGATTTAAATATGGTTTAACGAATATGCTTAGCTATGGCCAGATTAAAGTGCTATGTTATTTTGCGCAAGGGCCGGATTAAGGGAAGAAAAAAGGGTTTAAAGTTTATATGAAAATCTACGCGTACGAAGTCGCGGGCAAAAGCACTATAGTAATAATAAAACATTTTTTTTATTAGTTGCTGAATGGTAGGTTTTCTGACAGCTGAATTTTGAGGAAAGACGTTATTCAAAATTAAAATTTCAGCTGAATTTTCGAAAACCTCATTGACACTTTAATCTTTATACTTATATCTGCTATTCAAATTTTTCTATTCTACGAAAGAAAAAAAGTTGATATTTTTCAGATGTAGGTACTAAATAAAGTAATTCGGTGAAACAAAACTACACGCAGGACTACTCGGAGAAGTTTGCTCACACACACTGCCAGCAAATTGACAGATACAAACAAGAACAAAATAAATAATGTTAGCAAAACCCCCTAAAAGTGGTACAAAGATATTAACCACCTGAACACACTGCTTGGACAGATTAGGACGACAGATGTGAAACTCAGGAGAAACAAAAATATTAATCAAATTAATTAAATGAAATATTGAAGTGAAAACTTCTTTAGGTGCGTTGGGCACTTTTTGGGTGAACGAAAATCATGGAACTCGCGTCATCGTCACGCTGTACCGTGTATTTACAACAGCGCCATCTCTTGTAGAATAGGTGAATTAATACTTAGTTTACACTTCTGACGTGCATTCCTATGACAGATATTTTTATTTTTTATTAAAACGGTACAAACACTACATCCATTAATTAATTTAAGTACAAAACGTTACAAATTAGAATCGACAAGTCAAATATAAAAATAGGTCAAATTATACATACACAAACATTACGATTAGTCAAAGTCAATTTACATTAAGTACATTAAATAAATAAAAAAACTACATTAAAATTAGTAAAAAGCTGTTGGTTTTCCTATAAATAAATAAATAAATTACATTCAATATTATAAAAAAACACTAGCTTTTGCTTTGCTTCGCCCCCCTGTCGAATAAAAAAAAAAACAAAAAAAAAAACTTTGACTTTGTCTTATCATGTTCCCACGTCCCTCTCTTGGTGTCTTGATATAAAAAAAAAATGTCATTCAGAAGGCCACAAACCGTTGATCGTATTCCCAGGCTACAAAACAAAGTTCTTTCATTTGGAATCTTGACTAAACCTAGCATTGAGTTGCGGAAAATGCGCGCTACACAAGTAATAAGTAAACCCAGCATGTCCAGCTGGCCTAGCACGGGCTGTGGACAGATTGTCTTTCCAACGTTTCAATCCCGCTAGAAAGAAACAAACGTATCCATATTCTAGTTCTGTCGCGTCTACGCGCGGATAAAAACGGTGGAAAGACAATTTTTCCACGGCCCATGCTAGGCCTGCAGTAGTTTGAAAGAAAATTAAGTTAGTTACCTATTTCTCGGCATTCTAGTCTGTGGTTGTCATTCTGCGCTATTTTATTCTGTGTCAGAGGGACAAAAGAAAGTTTTTGTACCGTCGAGGGAAATACGTGTTGGGATTTTTCTGGTACATTTGACACAAGAATAAATTGACCCACTTCTTGTGAAAGATTGAGAGTTCGGTAATCTTTTTATCAGCGCACGTCCTGGCCAAGCCTTGGTGGGATCTTTTCCAAGTAACGTTACAAAAACACCTAAACTAACATAAGACGTAAGCTTTAAGGTGAAATTGTACCAATTTTTTGGTATAAAAACAAAAAACCTTTCACATTCTTCGACCAAAATAAAATGAATGGATGGGCCCAGTAGAAGCGCATTTTTGAAGATTACAAAATGAGCGCCAGCGCTCACTTCGTTTCAGTCGGTCTCTAGCCGTAGGAAGTGAAACACGAGTTTATTGTTACGCGATAACGAAACATCTGACAAAATTATGAATTCGTATGCTTTATCGAAGTGTAATTACACAAATAAAACCGATATCTATTTTTTGTAACAAATATACTGTACATTTTTATAATTAGGTGTTGAAGTATATGTCCGATGGTTTTGACTCGTTTTTACTGATCAAGTTCAATGGTTAGGGCCCGTCCATTTATTTTATTTTGGTCGAAGTTCACATTGATATTTTGTATGCAATAGTTTCTCGTTTTCTCAGTCTATTTGCTATACTATACTCTCGCTTAGAAACCCTTAAGATCATATAGTAGGTACATGCAACTTATAGATTGTAATAGTCCATGCAGCTTATATATCGTATCGTCCATGCAACTTATATACCGTATAGTCCATGCAACTTATAGACTGTATAGTCCATGCGAAGTACAGATTGGATACATTTCGGAGAGTTTGCATTGGATCTGCATGATCTAATTCCCTCCTGCCCATTTATTTATTTATTTTTCAATCGTTTTCAGAGCTTTTACAGTTTAGAAAGAAAGAAAAATATTGATTAATGACAGAAACAATATATAAAGTATTAAAAACAGGAAAATAATATTATGGTTTCTGTCACAAATCGGTCCAAACTCAGCATAGTAGTGGTCGTATAAAACCAGCGCTGGTCTTCCGTTGGAACCGACAGGTGACGTCACGCACGTCATGAAACAGCAGGTGTGTGCAGTACAACAACACTTTAATACTAATATGGTTACTAATACTATAATCGTTTACTATGGCACATTTTTTTTTGACAAACAGGTATATCCAAGAACCACAAAATAATTTTGTAAAAAAGCTTGATAAAAATATTTTATTTTAATATTTCAATCATCCAATTTGAAGTAAGACTGTTTCATATACCCTCTGAAACTGTTTTACATCAAAAAACTTGTTACAATGATCAGAATTTGAGATTTCATTCAAGTTTTTTTGCAATGTTACTGCTGCTCAGAGCAAATAAATGCTTGGACCAAGTTTAGACAGAAATGTCGACACGACACTAATACTTATAATCAGGACGAATAAGTTTCCGCACATATGGAGAAAGCTTTATAATAACAAGTAAAATACTGCCGGTAACTATCACAAATGGTTCAGCCGTAAATCAGTAGCAGACAAGGACATAATTTATTGAATCTGGCGTTACTTTGCGGTAGTTTATCTACAAAATTGTTTCTATGAATTTCTACTCTATTTCCGCTTCAATGTCGCATGAAATACATGAAGTACCAGTAAGGAATTTGGGATTAATTATTTTACTCTACTGAAATTTGCTGATGATTCTTTTCTTCACTATCTTTCACTTTCTTTTCTTCATAATATTCACTGTCTTGACCATGTTAAAAATATTATTATAGTTTATTGAAGTTTATCAAAATGTCGAAGCATAAGTAATTAGTTACAAATTTAATTAATTCCTCACGTAAGTGAAATTGTAAAATGTCTTGTTGAGAAATAAAGTTATTTAACCCGAATAATGCTAATTTAGCCTAATCTGTTTCCTTAGAGCCCTTTGTCGACACGTGTTTAACCTCTTCACGAGGCTGGAAGAGTCAATACGCATGCAAATTAAGTAGAGTTAAATAATTGTTCCCAAATTCCTTATTGTACTAATGCGATTGAAGCGGAAATACACTATAGGTTCGTCAAAGAAAGTTTTGAAGGCAAATACATATTTACTATTTCATTTATAATATTACTGACTACATCTCTCCTGACAGCAACTAATGCTCGAGTCGAAGGTTCCTCGTAGCATGACCGCACACCAACCAGTTTAGACTATTTTGATCCAACAGATGCAATGGCAAGTTCATTGCAACTGGCTAATGTTCTTCTGGCAGTCAGCTGGGCATCACTGTTACTTTAATCTGTGGTCACACTTTCTACGCTTTGGCTGCTTGCCAGTTTGTCTTTATTTCATGAAGAGCGTTTCTTTCTCATCGTAATATGGCACTCATATAAGAATTTAAAAGCAATCTCAACAATTGCGCTTATTTAAATAACACTGTTGGCCTTTTGAAAAAAAAAAAATATTTGAAAGTCACACAGCGGGTAATGAAGAGAGTTATGCTCTGATTTTCTTTGCGCGATAGAATCTGAAACGTGAATATACGCCAAAGAACCAGAGTCACCGACATAGCTATTAAAATTTGCAAGTTGAGGTGGCAATGGGCAGAACACATCGCTCGAAGACCCGATAACCGATGGGGAAGAAAGGTTCTTGAGTGGAGACCACAAACCGGAAGACGCAGCGTAGGTAGGCCTCCTACTAGACGGACCGACGACATCGTGAGAGTCGCGGACATCCAGTGGATGCAGATGGCAGGGTGTCATTCGGTGTGGATGTTAAAGGGGAGGCCTATGTTTAGCAGTACTTAGACGTTTTATGACTAATTCTGATGACAAAATTATTCTAGACTTTACTCTTTTTCTGCCTTTCTATTTTCGTTTCAGTGGCGTCTCAGAAAAGTTTGCACTGACCCAAACCGACGGTTTCCATGATATCGTTCGGAAAAGG
This sequence comes from Agriopis leucophaearia, assembly GCA_949125355.1. Classification (NCBI taxonomy): domain Eukaryota; kingdom Metazoa; phylum Arthropoda; class Insecta; order Lepidoptera; family Geometridae; genus Agriopis; species Agriopis leucophaearia. Next base: position 11,171,742 of record OX421283.1, read on the forward strand.
TATATTCGTTAGTGAGTACTTTAGGGTATTAACTTTACCCTTAAAACTGTAGCAGAGATCCCTTTCTTGCCTATATTTAGGTATTTTGTGCAAACAATGGTCAACATAGGGATGACAGAATTTGAAGTTGTCTGCACAAAATGTTTAAATTAATAATTTTATCACTAGTAAAGTTTTAAATATTTGCTTATGTAAGTTTATAGTTTACATTTAATTGTTATAAGTTAAGGATCGTGTTTTTTATTACTTATCATATCACTGTTTTAATTCCTCTCAATTAAACTTTAAACTAGAGTCATGCATAAAACCCATTTTATACTCGCCTTGGCTGATAAACGTCTCGGATAAAATTGATTGTTTTATGCAATCGTTGTACAATCTTCTATATTAGGTACTAGTCGACCGCCCCGGCTTTGCACGGGTGTAAGCTCGGCCTTCGGCCTCGCTACTATGACCCGCTCCAGGAACACAAAATTTCATCAAAATCGGTCCAGCTGTTTTTAGAGTATCCTATGTCCGTCTCCTGGTTCTAAGCTACCTCCCCACCAATTTTCAGCCAAATCGGTTCAGCCGTTCTTGAGTTATAAATAGTGTAACTAACACGACTTTCTTTTATATATATAGATTTGTGAAGATTCAGATTTTAAGATAAATATTATGGAAAATTCAGTTTTTTTTATTCATTGTACTATGAGCGACGCACAGTAAGCAGTCACCTTTTCGAAAACCTTTAGTTTTCGGTTCAAAGGTACTACGAGTAAGATTTAGGAAGAATCTAAATTAATAATAAAATAAATTTTTAGAAGAAAAAACAAACTTACTTCAAGACCATACCTACTAGTACAAATATAAACTAAAAAGTAGAAAAATTACACTGTTTTAAACTATCACGGTTGTTCACTAAAGTTATATGATTATTTACGGGATAAAAACAATATCGGGAGCTCCTTCCACAACCTTACCACGGTAAATATCCGGTAAATAATCATATAACTTTAGAAAAATTACATTTCAAACAGAGATTGAAAGTCCTCATCAAAACATTTGCTGAAGGGAACCACAAACCAAAACGTCATCTGTGTATATATCATTTGATTTAATTGATTTTTTCAAAAAAGTGTTGAGTCAATTGCGATTAAATTTATATGGGACCACGTCTGAAATATTATGCCCTCATAAAGATAAGAATCATCAAAATCAATTCATAATTGGCGGAGTAATCGCATAACAAACTTAAAAAAAAAAACAATCAGACGTATTCAGAACCTGCTCCTTTTTGAAATCTGTTAAAATCTGAAGCTGATATTTACGAATATAAAACAATAACTCATAAGTAGGTACGATATCTATATTTAAATTCATTTGATCATTAATTTTAACGAGGAGATATTTCCAGCTGTATACACGCTGGGCGTCGATTGAGACGTTAGGAAGCCATTAAAGATGAGTCGAGGCAGCCAGTTTCGGTAGGCATACTCTTAATTACTTCTTCTTCCATCTACAGTTCTCTCGCTCACACATTGAAGTTATAAAATCATTGAACGAATTTTCGAAAAGTGACAAAACTTCGGATCAGACAATCAAGGGACAATGAAATTAGAAAAGTTTATTTTGTGACAATGAAATAAAAACAATAAAACAAGAAATATTAAAATAGAAGTATACAGGTCCATTGTCACAAAAACCGACCCCAACTCAGCATGTTGCTGGCAGTGGCGTAGCTAGGTAACCAAAGGTCCCGGTGCAAAAAAGGGGGCCCTATCTAAACTGGGTTAGGTTTTATCTAGTAAAAATATAAATACTTTAAAGGTAAAAAGCTACTTTATCATCAGTTCTTTATTGTGCTTAAAGCTACTTAGTGTATGAAGTTTAGTTTGAAGTAAGTGGGGGTCCGAGGGCCCCCTGAGCTTGAGGGCCCGTGCACGGCACCGCCTAGCCCTCCGATAGCTACGCCACTGGTTGCTGGTTGTACACAACCAGCGCTGGCATTCTATTGGGCCCGGCAAGTGATGTCACGCTCGATAATTGTGCGCTTACTAATGGTAAATGGTAAGGTGGCTTGAAAAATTCTGCCAAAGTGGAGACTTTATTAGAAGCTTCCATGGACCTTAGGAAATAACACGAAAATTATTATGTTTAACTTCATTAAATCACTTTTCCACGTTCTTACATATATGCGAACACTTAATCTACACTAATATTATAAAGAGAAAAGATTTGTATTTTTGGATGTTTGTAACGAATTAATCCAAAAAATACTGGACCGATTCAAAAAAATCTTTTACCATTAACCGAAGAACCGATAACCGATGGGGAAGAAAGGTTCTTGAGTGGAGACCAAGAACCGAAAGACGTAGCGTAGGTAGTCCTCCCACTAGATGGACCGACGACATTGTGAGAGTCACAGGCATTCAGTGGATGCAGATAGCAGGATGTCGTTCAGTGTGGAGGTTAAAACGTCTTCTGGCTGATGATGATTATCAAAAGTCGAGGTAAAACTAGTTAGCAGAGGAGAGACTGTATGAATTGGACAGAATGACACAATATTTCATCAAAAATGCTTATTGATAAACCATTTTCCTCATGCAGACTATATCGGTACCATAATATCGACATCCTCCTTCAATACTGCCATTATAATTATTTGACAAGATATTTGAGCCCATACCATAGAAATAAAGGCGAACGTTACATTGAATAAAGAAGGAAACGACGCAAGATTTTATTGTGGTAAGGTACTAAGTAGATCATGTATTTCGTGGAGCGTAGTTTACTTCAGTCATTAGGGAATTGCCTAATGGGCTATCAGAGGAATGGGAAAAAGCCTTTGATAGGATGAATGTCCTTTGTTCCCATCCATTAATTTTATTTGTTAGAAGTCTATCAGACTTAGATGTTTTGTGCGAAGCTCTCTGCCACGAACTAAGTATCTTTTTACGAAGATTTTAACTTGACCTTTCATACAGAAAGGACAAAACTTAAGACGTTACAATTAAGTACATATATTCGTATATATTATATTATTTTAACGGGCTATTTACCGTGGTAAGGTTGTGGAAGAAGCTCCCGATATTTTGGCGCAGTTACATGCACCATGTTCACGGGAAGACTGAAGAATGCGGGTGGTTAGTCAAACAGTTTAACGTTAGGTGCAGAGAAACCGATCTACCTTCTTTCTTAGTCTTTTGCTACGTTATGCGTATAGTAGTTAGAACACGCTTTGAAAGCATACTTTTATTTTGAAGGCAACCTAATACTGGATTTTACGCACAGACTAGTTGAATACCATCACCTTGATTGAAATTCTGGCACTTCGCGATCTCAATAGTTTTCTTCACCAGCCTTGGTGCTCGGTGGACAGGATTTAAATAAATAAGGATTTAAATAATACATAGCCCCGTTGGTCCAGTTGGTAGTGAACCTGCCTTCTGAGGTTGGGGGCGTGGGTTCGATTCCCACCTACGACAAACGTTCATGTGATGAACATTTGTGTTTGTTCTATGTCTGGGTGTTCAGTTAATATCTATTTAAGTACATATGTATTTAAAAATTATGTATGTATATCGGTCTCTGGCAGCCATATTACAAGCTGTGTTTAGTTTGGGGTCAAAAGCAAAATTTTCCCGAACATTTATTAAAGTTGCAAAGCTTGTACTATGGCTGCCAGAGACTGATATACATACATATATATTAAAACATACTTAAATAGATATCACCACCCCGATATAAAACAAGCACAAATGTTCATCACAAGAATGTTTGTACTGGGTGAGAATCAAACCCACCCAAGCGCAGAAGGCAGGTTTATTTTTACGGTTTTGAAATTCAATCCAGTGGTCAGCAGATGATCAGCTATGGCAGATTTCCAAATCCAAATGCTCAAGCCCGCTACCAGTTAGCAGCGTACCCCGTTTACAATATAGATCTCTATCGATTTCTCACGTAATGTATTTACTGAAATCTATAAACTGTGGAAAGATGTATTGTTTGAAGCATTTTTGGCGTGAAGCTATGATTTGTTTACAAAGTTTTGGTAAATGTATGCATCTATATCATGTTTGTAATTTGTACATATTTAGTTAGTTATTTTTATACACGAATATAATCTAAAAGCACAACTAGGTAGTGGTAGAACTCTTTCCAGGGGTCCGCCTGGGGAAGTACCACACCTTTGCCAGTTATTCAACCGCCAAGCAGTGCAAACACTACTGTGTTCCGGATTGAAGGGCAATGTTTCCAGCGAAATTACAGGGCACACAGAGATTTGACATCTTATATCTCGGGGTAGCGAGCGCAGTGCATTGCCATCCAAGGTTTTGAACTGTTGAAGTTCAAAATTCTGAGTGGCGTTGAGCTGTTATGGGCAAGCGTGAAGAGCCATCAGGCGAGCGACTTCGCTCGTCTCGTCACTCAGTATCATAAAAAAAATTATATCCACTTTTATTGTGTGAACTACTAATCTGTGGAATACACTGAATAAATTCAGATAGTTACAATCTGTGTGTTTTCAAATCGAGATTGAATCGATTTCTTAGGTCATCGTAGACCGCATCATCGCTTAACATCTGGCGAGATAGCAGATAAACGCAAGGCAATTAATTCAATAAAATAAAAAGTCAAAGCACAGCTGAGGCACACATAGCTAAGCTTTTTATTTGAAAGCTGGTGCTTCACGTGTGGTCCCATTCAAAATTGGTCCAGTTCTGACATCTTCATGACGTCAGTTTTTTAAATTGATAATTATATAAACAACTAGCTGTGCCCCGCGTACCAACCTAGATTACTCCTTATTAATATCGCGTATCTGCGAGTGAAACTCACGTCAAAATTGGTCCAGCCGTTTTAAAGTCCATAGACGTACACACATCTCACTTCTCACTTATCTACATCTACACTAATATTATAAAGAGGAAAGATTTGTACCTATTTTTGTATGTTTGTAATGAATAGGCTCCGAAACTACTGAACCGATTTGAAAAATTCTTTCACTGTTGGGAAGCTACACTATCCCCGGGTGACATAGGCTATATTATATTTTGTAGCGAGGCCGAAGGCCGAGCTTACACTCGTGCGAAGCCGGGGCGGACAGCTAGTATCATATACAAGTATGTGAAAGTTTAGATGGATGGATGTTTGTTACTCAATAACGCAGAAACGGCTGGATGGATTTCGATGAAATTTGTAATATACGTTGCTTATGTCCTGGATTAACACATAGACTACTTTACATCATCATCACCGATTTTCATCACCACGCGGGTGAAACCGCGGGGCGCAGCTAGTAAATTATATAAATCGATTTTTGGTTGCAAGGACAGCTTATAAATTTGGAGGCTAACAGGAAAGCTCTAGAATTCTCTAAGCTAAGAGCATTCTCGGGCATGGCAGAGGTTTGTATCCTGCCGGTCGTAATTTTTATTTATTGTCAGTACATAACATAAAAAATATATTAAAGGGTCATAAAATTTACTGTCCAATGTATTTTACTCCAACCGAGGTGCGTTTTCCTTAATTCAGTAATAGGCTTGCGTTTGACCGCCAACTCGCCTGGTGTAAAACGGTGATGCGGTCTACGACGTAGTAGTAATAGTGTTATTTTTTCACAAAATAATACGGAAGAGACAGTCTTGAAAACGTGAATTCTTTAATTAAACAACTGTCAATGTCAACTTGGAATTTAAAAAATCATTTTAAATGTAAAGTCATTATATTTCGTTACGCGTCAACTTCAAACGCATAAAAAAACTAAAATATGTATATACCCTTGATGTAAAATACGCATTTATCTTTGTTTTACATGAATCACTTCAGGAACTAAATTATTGTAATCATCTGCCACAATTTTAAAACCATCAACTCCTTCATAATAATAATAGTACTCCGTCTCAATTTGTCATTGAAAATTGTTGTGTGAAATGAAGAGAATTGTGATTGTTTTATTACTGTGACAAGGTTGGTCGCTGACATTGTCAGTTTTCTCAGTTAAACTTGAGCGTCAATCTATTGTTTATTTTGGACACACACTGACAGGTGATGTCAACTTCAGACGTGTCATGTCAATGAACTTATTTTAAACATGTTTTAAACAATTTTATCAAATAGTTTCTTAATTATTTTGTCTGCTAGAAAATAGAAAATAGTTTGAACAAGTCATGGCTGAAAATTTAAAGAAAATGCTAAGATATTTAAAAGTTTGGATAGTAGTGCTTGATACCTATATTATCCGAACTAACTAATTCAAAATTCTGAGAGGCGTTGAGCTAAGCGTGAAGAGCCATCAGGCGAGCGATTTCACTCGTCTCGTCATTCAGTATCATTAAAAAAAAGTACTAAAAACAAACTATTACTGCCCCGGTGGCTCAGTTGGTAGTGAACCTGCTTACTGCACTTGGGGGCGTGGGTTCGATTCCCATCTTGGACAAACATTTATGTGACTAACATTTGTGTTTGTTCTATATCTGGGTGTTAATATCTATTTAAGTATGTATTTAAAAATATATATGTACAGTACGTATATCAGTCTATGGCAGCCATATTACAAGCTTTGCTTAGTTTGGGGTCAGATGACCATGTGTGCAATAATGTCCAAAATATTTATTATTTTATTTTATTATGTCTCTGGCAGCCATATTACAAGCTTTGCTTAGTTTGGGGTCAGATAACCGTGTGTGCATAAATGTCCCAGATATTTATTATTTAGTTATAAATATTGTCTGCTAGAAAATAGTTTCAACAAGTCATAGCTAAAAATTTAAAGAAAATGCTAAGATATTTAAAAGTATGGATAGTAGTGCTTGATACCTGTATAAAAATCCGAACTAACTACTAAAAACAAACTTTTAATTTTTTACCGACTTCAAAACAGGAGGACGGTTCTATGTTTCACTGTATACATATTTATGATATGGTACTGACGAGTCATACATGGTTTTAATTTTTTGCATTTGTTCAATGAAATCTGCTGTGTAATGTGATGAAAAAACTTGTAATATGACTAGAGACTGACATACGTACATGTATATTTTTAAATACATACTTAAATAGATATTACCACCCAGACATAGAACAAACACAAATGTTCATCACGCAAATGTTTGTCCTAGATAGGAATCGAACCCACGTCCCCAAGCACAGAAGTTAGGTTCACTACCAACTGAGCCACCGGGGCAGTTAAACAGTCATTTATAAATATGATGCCTTAGTCAATGTAATGAAAAGATTGCTTAGGTGTTAAGAGTTTAGGCTAGTGTTTCATTTTCATTCACCCTAGGAGCCACTTAATCAGATGTAGCCTATGTGTTAATCCAGAACATAAGCAATGTATATTCCAAATTTCATCCAAATCCATCCAGCCATTTCTGCGTTATTGAGTAACAAACATCAATCCATCCAAACTTTCACATATATGATATTAGAGTGATCACATCATAGAAAAAACAAGAAATTGTCATCTAAGTCAAAGGAGGTTGCTGTCGCTACAAAGAAGGTTGCTTCAAGGAGGAATATAATGCGGTTGAAACCACAGGGCACAACTAGTATGAAATAATATTCACTCATCTTACGATTCACGCTGAATTTCAGTTCTCATAATATTGATAATGCTTTTATTTTGGCATTCGTCCATGTCGCCTCATTATATGTGGGGACATAACTATTTTGGTATCTTCAGATGAGAACGTCACCAAGGTCGAGTTTCGAGGTCGACGGTGCTCGTTTTGCTTGATATGGTAATTGTTTAGCATTCTGTGGTATTCGTTATGCTCATGGCGTTATTATATTGCGTAGAGATGAACGTTGTCTTGGGTGTCGATAGTTTCGATAGAATTCAACTTCTCAATTTTTTTATTGACATTATTTATTTATTTTTATTGTAAAATAGGCTTGCGCTTGGCCGCCAACTCGCCTGATGTTAAGCGATGATGCGGCCTACGATGGATCACGCTTGCCTAGAAGAAACCGATTCACTTTTGACTTGAAAATACCCAGATTGTAACTATCGGGGAACACCCATTCAGGCAGCGCATTCCACATACTAGCAGTTCGCACAATAAAATTGGAATCAAAGCGCTTCGTACGGGTTTTCGGAATGTCAACCATAAAGGGTGTCGATTTTTCGTGCCCGCTCTGGCAGTCTGATAGAAAAAAGGGCAGGAGAGAATTAAATCATGCAGATCTGATGCGCACTCTACAAAATGTATGCGATAAAAAACCGATAGACTAGCAACTTTGCGCCGATGCTCAAGACTAAGAAGCTATTTACAGTAATAGTTGATAACGGCGTTGGGTCCGTTTGGTACGATTACACAAAAATTTATAAATGCATCAGTACAATTACCGTTCGTGTTCAAAATTAAATGTTTCCGTGTTATATAATTTTTTTTTCATTCAACATCTAAATCTAAACAGAAATTTTTGAAATACCGACAAACTAATCAAAGTCCTATGTTGTCATAACAAAGTTTAATTTAGCTTACAATGATTGTAGTCAAAATTACAGGGTTACGCATATACTCTGTACTAAGCTGAAAAGAGGTCATTGTACTCATCATTATGAACAACTTTTACTACGAATCAAACCCTGAAATCGTGATTTTTTTAATTAAAAAGCTGTTCCTTAGAAAACAGCCGTCAACACTCGACAAAATGTATGGAACAGCAGGTTTTTATTTTTTTATTTTAGGGTTGGTCCCATACTAAAATTTGTTCATAATAATGAGTACAATGACCTTATTTCGACTTAGTGCAGGGTATAATGCGTAACCCTACTACAATTTCATTCTACTTTGGCTAGGCATTTATGTACTGAACCAAAATTGTATTTTTTAAATCTTTGTGTAGTACCAGAATACCAATAATGTAATCAAACGATCCGTATCGACATTCATGTTTATCGATACTGAACATCCCTAGTTTTAATAATATGTTGTAAGTATGGCGTGAAATTAACGTTTGTTTTTAATGAGACTGTAAAGGTTGGTGTCACAAGACATAACAACTTATTTGAGTTCATAGAATTTGTAAGGGGAATTCCCAGTAAGAAATTAGGCAAATAAGGCGTGGTTTAGTAAACATATATTTTTTAATGTTTTTATTTAAATAACTAGTTTTTTTTTTGACGCCCTATTAAAGAGCTTTAAATAGTCTTCAAACGGATAAACAGATCTCGAATCATAATCAAAAATAATCTCAATCAAATCACCTTTCGAACAAATAAAATATTTACTAAATCAAAATCGCGTCAGCCGTTTGGGTGCTACGAAAATTAAAACTTATAACACCCTTATTTTCGCGTCAGGGGTATTTTTTATTTTATTTATTGTAAAATAGGCTTGCGCTTAACCGCCAACTCGCCTGATGTTAAGCGATGATGCGGCCTACGATGGATCACGCTTGCCCAGAAGAAACCGATTCACTTTTGACTTGAAAACATCCAGATTGTAACTATCGGGGAACACCCAATCAGGCAGCGCATTCCACATACTAGCAGGTTGCACAATGAAAGTGGAATCAAGGTGCTTCGTACGGGTTTTCGGAATGTCAACCATAAAGCGGTGTCGATTTTTCGTGCCCGCTCTGGCAGTCCGATAGAAAAAAGGGCAGTGCATTATTAACATTAAACATAATGTTATAATGGTATCAAAACTGCACATAATTTATTCAAGCACTAAATAACTCATTAGTGCAGGGCCGGGGATCGAACCGGGGGCCATCAGTACCCTTAGTACAAGTTTTGATAGTTTTCGAAAACTATTTTCGATTTCTTATTGTTCCATACAATTTAGTTAAACGCCTCCAGCGGAAACGCGGAGGAACTAATATCTGCAGTAATCGATAGTATAGGTTGCTTCACTAAAATACGGAAAAGTTTTCGAATAGCTTTCAGCCCAGCAATGTATGGAATAAAACGAAAACGAAAAAAGTTTTCGAAAACTATCAAATGATAACAGATGTTAGAGTGTAAAGCACACATGCTACCACCCGGCCTCCATCGAGCCTAACAAACAGAGACACAGGCAGAGAAACGTTCCCTTTTATATTATTAATTGTAAATTGTTGCTGCTTGGTGTTTTTGTGAGATATTGTCTCGATAAATATATCTTGTGGGCGTCAGAATTTTTATTACTTTCTTTGTGTTTGGACAAAATTAATTTGCTATGTCACTGAATTTCACAAGTGTGTATATTTAATAATGGTCACACAAACTTTTGAAAACAAGCTTTTTTTGTCATTGCGTTCAGGTATTGAAAAGTATAAAAAAGTATTATAATTTGCAGGTTGAATTAGCAATGGGCAGGCCACATCGCTCGTAGAACCGACAACCGATGGGTTTTGAATTACCCCTTAAAATAAAAAGCAAACATTCACCGTACATTTTATTCACTTTTTATTTATTTATTTCATGTCTACTTGTTTAACGACAAACCAAATAACTGGGCACAAATAACTTGTTTATGGATTTTCCAGAGAACAAATTCAAGGAAAACCATCAAATAATTTAAATTAATAAAGACTGAGAGGTTTATTTTCAAAGCAGACTCATCGACTAAATTTTCCCGTAAATAACGAGGGACAGTTTTGCGTCATTAGTTGAGAAATAAAATGCGCAATTATTGTAGACTAAGCGTTCCTAATAGCTTAGTAACTATTTTACCTATTTTATGATACCGTACCCAAAGCGTAAAATGGGACCCTATTACTAAGGCTCCGCTGTCCGTCCGTCTGTCCGTCTGTCCGTCCGTCCGTCTGTCACCAGGCTATCTCATGAACCGTTACAGGTAGACAGTTGAAATTTTCACACATGATGAATTTCCGTTGCCGCTATTACAACAAATACTAAAAAATTTAATAAAATAAATATTTAAGGGGGCTACCATACAACAAACGTGTTTTTTTATGGTTCCATACCATAAGGGTGTAAACGGGACCCTGTTACTAAGCCTACGCTGTCTGTCTGTCCTACCTTTAAACGGTTGTATCTTTGTCATAGATAGCCAGTTGAAAATTTCACTAACGTTACGGCGAATTAACTATTAAATAATAATAAAGAGAGACGGTTTTTTTAAGTATTTTTTATTTGCTTTAATGTAAAAACGGTATTACGTCCAAGCGTCAAACTTGGCATGATTATAGTACACACTCTAAAGTAATACAGCAAATAATAAATAATGTTTAAGTGCTAGTCGGTGAAAAATTTCTGTTCACCACCGCGGCCGATACTTGGATGGGTGACCGCCTGGGTGTAATGTTGTCTTTTTGCATTACTTTTTGTATTTTGTAGTGATTCGGAACCCTTAGGTCGCGAGCCTGACTCGCACTTAGACATTTTTTGCTATAGGTAGCAAATAAGCTAAAGGATTGCCTGATAGTAAGCGATCACCACAAATAACTTGTTTATGGATTGGCAGGCACCAAAAGGGGGAGGCCTATGTTCAGCAGTGGACGTCTTATGGCTGATGATGATGAAACGATCACCACAGACTTCTAACAGGACGGCAGATACCGACAGGACGTCATCTGGTCAGCCTTCAAGTTCCCGAATTATTTGCATCAATCTAAGCGTTGGTGGCGTTTGGGGCATAATTCTTGCCCTTAAACATTCTTTTAAAATAATTAATATGCGTATATTACTATAAAAATTAAAATAAACTCAATAATGCAAAATAATAAATGTGATCAACCTGAATTATGGTCCTGTAGTAAGACTTTTCCCGCCCTAAGATAGCTTAATACTTAGCATAAAGACGTACATTTATTTACATATCCAGACTAGAAAACTAAAAAAACTGTTTATGAAACCGTAACACGAATCTAATACTTATAATATTTAGTTATGAAAGCATGTGACTAAACACTCACATAATATTTTAGCGATACATTATTAAATTTTTTTCCTTATCGAGAATTCTTTCTTCTATTTTCCCTATAAGCACAGCAAGCATTTTCTCTGTCTTCTTCATATTTACATCATTTCTCGGCAGAAAAAAAGGGAATTTCATTATAACTTCTGTTAAAATTACAGCACGTTTTACTGCAGATATGAATATTTTTTATAACAGGCTTCTGTGGAAAGTGCCCTTGTCTTGAATACCATCGCTTTCTACATTTTCCCAGTTTATTCGCCAGAGTTATATCAAACCTTGTACTACTTTGCACTATTCATTCATCAGCCAGTAAACGACCACTGCTGAACAAAGGCCTCCCCCTCTTAGAGAGGGGTGTTGCCATAATCCCCACGCTTGGCAGGCGGCTTGGCACTATAATCACCGAAAATAATACAACGGGTAGAAAAAATGACCGGAAAACCGCAAGCCAGCAAACCCTACTGACTCTAGAAACGTACAATGAAAGGACGATTCAGCAAGATAAAAGGCATGCGCAGCTGCAAGCTGGAACATCTAAAATGACACATTTTTGAATTATGAGAAGAATGGAAACGGCACTCTAACCTAGTTGGGCCATATTATGTACCACAGAGAAGGTACACTAGCTATCTCAAGGTGGTTTTGGGTTCCTGGACCATAAAACCCTCTGTAAAAACGTTCTGGAAATCGCAAGTGTTTTGTCGTGGGTTGCCTCGTCAATAAGCTAATCGATAGGTATAGCCTAAAAACAGTTATGGTTTACACCCTAAGAGGCATAACCAGATTCCAAGGTGGAAACTCTGAAGTGTATGACTCTATGCCTATTTATATAAAAACTAGCTTTTTTGCCCGCGACTTCGTACGCGTAGACTTTCATATAAACCTTCAATCCTTTTTTCTTCCCTTAATCTGGCCTTGCGCAAAATAACATAGCCTATACTTCAATCTGGTCATAGCTAAGCATATTCGTGAAAACCGCATTTAAATCCGTCCTCATTTTCTTCCAGAGGTGTAGGAGATGTGCGTGAACAAACAAACAAAAATTCTAAAAACTGCCGTAACATGTTCAGCTGCTTATTTTAAGTCGCCCTGTGTGAAGTATTGATAGAAGCATAAAAGTAATAAATAACACCGTCAACAGTTTTCAAATCAAAAAGATAATGTGACCACAGTGCAGAGCATGTTTTGAAATTTTCTTTTTGTCTAAATCATTAAAAAAATATCATGTCATGTCGGTATGATATACATCTCTGAAATTTGGCTGTCCAGTTTCGCTGGCCACGGAACCCTGACATAATGCTTGTCTTAACACGCTCTTGGCTAGTTATTTCTTATTTCGCGTGCATTTGTATGTATACCTTGATTAAAAAGCCATGAACTGGAACTACTCTATTTATCTGTTAAAATATCACAGTAAAATAAAATTATTTCTATATTCTTATTCTTATTGCAAATATACACTGTATTCTTCTAAAAGCTAAGTTTATATACCCTGCATAAAGGGTGCAGCAATGACTTATGTAGTGGCTGTTCACAAAACCAGACCACAGACATAAATACATAAATTTAAGTATAGTTAAATCTATTACATAAATATTATATATACTATTCAAACTTAACCTAGGGTGAAGTAATTTTACAAAACAAAAAAAAACATAGTGTGATAGGTTACTTAATTATATATGAGATGATTCAAAACTTATGACGCTACTTTCTTAACTATTTATATATCGATATTTATTTTCTAATTATAATTTTCTAAAATTTATCGTCGAATAAATCTTTTATCTCGTAATAACATTTTTGGGTTAGAAACTTACGAAGTTGGTTCTGGTTTTTTTTTATTATTTCTTTCTTTCTTTATTGCGTCCGGAATTTTGTTGTAAGTATAGGTTTATTTTCATGTACAAAGGGCCTTTTTGAATATTTCTATTCGCGGGACTGAATTAATTTTCTAATCATATTAGTAAATAATAAATTAATTAAAATAGGATGCGGTATATTTTGTGTTTTAAATGCTAACATAGAATAAAACCAAGAGAATGTAATACTCCTACTCCATGCACTGGAATGAATCACCAAAGAGGTTGTAAGGCCTATAACATGCTTGATCTACACGTTCATTCATCTAAGAAGGTTAAGGAACCTTCTTTAAATTTAAACTGACTAACCGAACACAGTGACAGTTGACAGTTTCAAAATTTTAATGGCTATGTCAATAACATTCTCTTTAGTTTGGATCTCCTTGCTTGAGGCTATGTGACGATCCACATATTACGTTTCGGGTAACGAAGAAATAAATTATTGATTTTTATTTTCGTTTATGTAAAAATAAAGAATTAAAATAAATGATATAAGATAGCCTATGTTTTAATCTGGTAATTTCTAAGCATATTCGTGAAAACCGCATTTAAATCCGTCCAGTGGTTTAGGAGATGTGCGCGGACAAACAAACAAACAAACAAACAAACAAACAAACAGACAAAAATTCTAAAAACTGTCCTATCGTGTTCAGCTGCTTATTTTAAGACGACCTGTGTGTATTTTTTTTGTTATCTCGCAATTACAGATTTTTTTATCCCTACGTTTTTATTATATGTATAGATAGATAGATAGATAGATATGTATAGAAGATAGATTATATGGCAACAGCCTCTTCAGTCTTCCTACCTACCATGTCTGCGAGTAGAAGTCTGTCATTACGACAACATTACTATAAAATAAGCTAGATGGCGTTATAAATAATTATTAAAAAAAATTTTTTTTACTATTTATTATCATAAATTAATATAGCCTATGTTTCAATCAGGTATTTTATACGCATATTCATGGAAACTGCTTTGAAATCCTTCTAGTAGTTTAAAAGATGTGCGCGGACAAACAAACAAACTGACAGCCGTCAGATTTGTAGTTCCATAGTTTGAAAATAGATTGCATACTAAAACGATGTTTTGCGAAAAAATTGTAAATTTGCTTAAACTTTACGAATAATATTTTTAAAAACGTTATAAGGTATTCAATAATTCCTAAAATAATGAGTGTAAATGGATCGTAGTTTCACAAATATGAAAAGTGCGTCTATTATAGGTAAATACGACATTTTACCTGAATCACGCAAACGGCATTATTTTTGCAAGTTAAACCGATATCAGGTATTGCTTCTACTTAGTTAGAAGTCATGTGTGAAGGTATTTGATCTACACATTTATAATATGGTAGGGATCAAGTACGTGTATTTTATGTCAAAGACTGCATTGACACCATAATTATATTTAATTTTGGCCAGTGTCCAATTTATGTATTTGTAAATAGATCCACGAATTTAGCTGTAGGTATAATATCATATTTAATTTAAAAGAACTAGAGATCAGTGCGAGTTCCGGCATATTGAATTTATTTGACACTACTGAAGCGGAGTAGAGCGGAGCACTGCTATGTTGGCCAATATAATTTAACATATTTATTCATCTTTCTTATGTCATTTTTTTTTTTACTATTTCATGACTAAAGGTACAGAGTTCTTCAGTCGGAATAAAAATATTGTTCACGAGGTATTAAATAACTTCAAACAAGTTATAGTCACAGTCAAACAAAGTAAGTCATAGTCAAGTCTAAGTCATACTCTAGTAAAGTGGGGGAGACTTTACTAGAGGCTTCTGTGGAGTTTTGGAAACATCACGAAAATACATTTTTCTCTTCTATATTATCACTTGCTTATACTCGAATACGTTCAAAAACACTTAATGAACAATAATCAATTATTTTTACTCATTAACAATTGAAATAACACAAGATTATGAAATTAATACAATGGGGCGCCATGTTTTTTTTTCCCTTTGGCGCCAAAATTGTACATTGACAAACTTCAAGGTAGCGCAAGATTCTAGGTATTTTTTTTTGGGAAAATTTTGTTATTATGTTATTAGACATATTCCCATTTGATAAACATTTAAAGCTATCCTAGTGCCATGTTTAAAACAAGTTTCTGCCAGCCAAGCCAACCCTTTATAGACGGACCGCTTTCCGCCATAGCAATGCAGAAACATTTTCCATATACATTATCAAAAATTTAGTTATATAACTGATAATTGTTTTGATTGAGTACCCAAAAATAAAATAAAAGTATACATCAATTATGAAATCAATGTTATTTTTTTATTTTTTTTAATAACATTGAAAACCCGAAGACGCAAATTCGAATTGTGTCGGTTGTCAGTATTTTTTTAATTTTCAATTCGTAGGTTTACATAATTACATAATATATTCATGTTACTTTGCACATATTTTAGATTAAAGCCGTTTTCATACCGATAAGGAAAATGATAAGGGAGATTAGAAAACAGAGTTTATATTTGCATCAACTTTAAATAAAATCAAACTCCGCAAAGATTTTGTTATACTATAATCCACCATAACCGACGTAAAATAATAAAAACATCCGGCATAAAAATGACTGAATCACTTCTAAAGCACCCTAGTGATGGGAAATCGTTCAAATTCAAATACGATTATAACTCACCGATATTATACACGAGAATATTTTATAAGTTTAAATTAGATTGAACGAAAATAATGTTTGAACAGGTGCATTTGTTTAGTTCTAGTAATGTTATATAATGTTCAATTTGGCTGATTTTTTTATCTATTCGATGAGAAATAGCAGACACTACGAATACCTAGAGTTTGGATAACATTTTTGTCTTTCCATTCATAAATTTGACGAAAACATACGAGATGCCTTTTTTATGATACTGGGTGACGAGACGAGCGAAGTCGCTCGCCTGATGGCTCTTCACGCTTGCCCATAACAGCTCAAAGCCATTCAGAATTTTGAACTTCAACAGTTCAAAACCCTGGATGGCAACGCACTGCGCTCGTCACCCCGAGATATAAGATGTCAAATCTCTGTGTGCCCTGTAATTTCGCTGGAAACATTGCCCTTCAATCCGGAACACAGTAGCGTTTGCACACTACTGCTTGCTGGTTGAATAACTGGCAAAGGTGTGGTAGGTGTAATCCTTGTGTCTTAGTGCAAAAATGTCTCGAAAAATGAAATTTTTAGCCACATAAATTTATAATTCTACTTGCTGATACCGGCTACTTCGACACGCGTAGAGCTCGGCCTTTGACGTCGCTACTACGACCCTCTCCAGGAACTCGAAATTTCATCCAAGTCGGTTCAGCCGTTTACTCACCGTTCATACCTTCCCTGAATTTCCACAAATATTTCAAGATCAAAATTAGGCAAATCGGTCCAGCTATTCTCGAGTTTTAGCGAGACAAACAACATCAATTGATTTTTATGTATATAGATTTGCGTTTGGGACAGGAAATTGCGTGTTGGTATGTCTGTGAAAATTTTCTACTATTTTCTTTAAAACGGCTGGGCCGATTTGAATATGGTTGTTTTATTTGAAAAACGCGGCTCTATTCACACTTTTCGGAATCAAGATTTACTCGTAACAATGTATTTTGACAGCTTGCATGGCTTGTCGTCAAGTTGTCAAGATCCATAACGATAAAAATTGTGACTATGGCCTTTTTGTGTTGTTCTTAGCTATGTTTGATCAACATATGTCTAGCAGTTTAAAAGTTATACCTTTTCCAATTGATCG
Source organism: Agriopis leucophaearia (assembly GCA_949125355.1). Taxonomy (NCBI): domain Eukaryota; kingdom Metazoa; phylum Arthropoda; class Insecta; order Lepidoptera; family Geometridae; genus Agriopis; species Agriopis leucophaearia. The sequence goes on from OX421283.1 coordinate 11,189,218, forward strand.
TGAGTATCGTGAGTCAAGTTGTGTAAAGGGTTGGCAACGTATTTTTATGCCCCTGGTATTACGTACGTATCCATAGGCGACGGTGACTGCTAACCATCGGGCAGCCCGTCTGCTTGTTTGCCAAGTATGGCATTATTTTTTATATTTAAATCCAATTTTTGTTTGATAATAATCTGTTTTTTTTATAGTATTTACAATAAGTATTATTGGTAAGCATTACTTTAACCGACACCGACATAGCCCACTGGATTAGTAGTTGAAGTGGCAGTGGGCAGGGCACATATCATGCAGAACACATGGCCGATGGCGCCGAAAGGTTCTCGAGTAGAGACCGCGGACCAGTAAGCGCAGCGTAGGACGTCCACTCACAATATGGACAGACGACCTAAAAGAGGTCGCCCGAAGAATCCAACTCGGATGGGCAGCGTTCGGGAAATTGCGTGACATATTCTCGTCCAAGATACCACAGTGCCTAAAGACAAAGATATTTGATCAGTGTGTGTTGCCAGTGATGACATATGGTACTGAGACGTGGTCCTTAACTGTTGGCCTTTTGGAAAAACTCAGAGTCACACAACGGGCAATGGAGAGAGCTATGCTTGGAGTTTCTTTGCGCGATAAAATCCGAAGCGTAGATATTCGCCAAAGAACCAGAGTCACCGACATAGCTATTAAAATCTGCAAGTTGAAGTGGCAATGGGCAGGCCACATCGCTCGAAGAACTGTTAATGGATGGGGAAGAAAGGTTCTTGAGTGGAGTATGCGTACCGGAAGACGCAGCGTAGGTAGGCTTCCCACTAGATGGACCGACGACATTGTGAGAGTCGCGGGCATTCAGTGGATGCAGATGGCAGGATGTCGTTCAGTGTGGAGGTTAAATGAGGACGCCTATGTTCAGCAGTGGACGTCTTCTGGCTGATGATGATGACCTAAAAGAGAACGCAAGGAAAACGCTGGATGCAGTGCAGGCCGCTTTCAACCGGTCCCTTTGAAAATCGATGGGGGAGGCCTATGTTCAGCAGTGGACATCCTATGGCTGAAATTATGATGATGATTACTTTAAATCTTGTTACAAAAATCTAGTAATTAAAATGTTGACAAATGAAATATAACTACTTACCTTGTACCTTCAAAGAAAAAAAAAATGGCGCCAGGGTCACGAAACGACGTGTGAATATGACAAGACATAAATTATGAATGTTTTTATTCTTGTTTCCTCTCCTCATTTTCATAAATAATTTTAGACAAAAATAATCTGCCCACCGACTTATTAAAAGATCAGCTCTCATTTAATAACATAACAAGAACTTTTTTGTTTTATTTTTTCCTCTTGAGAGGATTTTGGCGTCCCACGTTTCGTGCATTTGCCAGCCATGTCAACTCAGAAAAGAATAATGGTATTGTTATACGTAAATTTACCCTTTAGCACTTGCGCCTCCCCTTGGTCATAAATTTGATGACATTTTGATTATCTGGTTTGCAGTTGTGTGCTGCTCATATGCGTATCTTTTGAGTAAATACGCAAAACTGTATATAATCATAGGTCTTTTCCTTGTAATGTCTTGGTGAGTGAAAATTAGACGTTGTTAGATCAGACAAACAAGGGGTATATGGGGGTATATAATCTAAGGGCATATGCCTGTATTGTATATGCCTTAGTACAATTATCTTTCGTGTTCAAATGCCGCCATTTTCATATATACCTAAAAAATATATTTTATTTACTATACCGATAAATCGCTTAACTTCACGCACACTAAGACACTTTCAGCGACACTAATAAACTAATAATCGACATGAAATAATTATCAATACAAAAACCAACTTCATAAAAATTACAGAACTGGACCAAATTAAAATGAGACCACACGGGAAGCACCAGCTTTCAAATAAAAAAAGAATCATCAAAATCGGTTCACCCAGTCGAAAGTTATGAGGTACCAACATAAAAAAATATAAAAACTCCTTTTTAGAAGTCGGTTAAAAAAGGTGGAAAGTCTTATGTAGGATTAGCTCGACTTAAGATATCAAGGCTGATTTAGGCCTTATGATTTCGCACCCGTCACACCACCTTACAATAACTCTTTTACTATCGCTATTTGTCTGATCTGTTACTATCGCAAAGCCACCTTTTCAGACCGCGCCCATCCAAATAAAACAGTTGAATCAGCAAACGTAATTCGCTACACGCATAACTTGCTGGCAAATTATGTGACGGGTGCAAAATAATAAATAAGCATTTAAAATTTTCTTAGTCAGCCCCTCCAATACACGAGTTTCCATTTTATGGTTCCGTAGAAAAAAAGGTCAACTTGCCTGTCGCAGTGTTTATCCTTTTGTAAGTCTGTATGCCACGGTCTTTTTATTTTAAGACATAATCTTACCGACCAATCTCAGGAAAAATATATGGAAGTCTCTTTAGCTTCTTGGTCGTCCGTTTGATCATCTTGTTTCAGTTGTGTGCCACTCAATATTGAAGTGTGCGTTTGTAGAACTAGTAAGAATATGTCAGTGTGTGCAATACGTGTTTATTTCGCCCCCTTTAGTTATTGGCAGACTTTTTTCGTTACTAGCTCGAGTTTTAGGCAAATCCAAACTATATTATAATTAAAGAGACCAATAGTAATATAAAGACATTTACGTCAAAAAAATTAAAAACAAACCATTTCTAATATTAGGCCCTTACCAACGATTCTCTAGTACGGGGATGGGAAACCATGACACGTGACATTTGCTCGTGAATTGCTTTTTTTTTTAATTTCTCTCTTAAGAGGATTTTGGCCTTGCATGTTTTGTGCGTTTGCCAGTGTCAAATACTGAGTATTTTTTTTTTGTTTTTAATAAATATCCTCAAACAATTCATAGTAACAGAGTCAAGCAAAGTCGGTAATGGTTAATGCCTCATGCCCTAGTAAAGTGGTGGAGTCGTTACTAGAAGACTTCTATGGAGTTTTGGAAACATCGCTAAAAGACATGTTTCACCTCGTTAAATCTTTCCTACATTCCACAAATTCATTTATTGAAAACAGATTTTTAGCACTGCACAAAATATATCTGTGTCTTAATGTTTCTTTTATCTATACAGATAAAAAAACTGTAATTGCTAGATATAAAAAAATTACCACGTTAACAGTTTTTAGAATTTTTGTCTGTTTGTTTGTTTGTCCACCCACATCTCCTAAACCACTAGATGGATTTAAAAGCGATTTTCACGAATATGCTTAGCTATGACCAGATTGAAGTATAGGCTATGGAGGAAAAAAGGGTTGAACGTTTATATTATGAAAATCTACGCGTACAAAGTCGCTGGTAACAGCACTAAGTTATAAATAAATACATTACACATTCTGATAAAATAATTTGAATTGGCTGATAAATTTGTAATTGTTAAACATTTATCATAAACATTTTTTTGTTTATATCAACGTGATAAACTGACGGTGAAAATTAAAATGTTTTTATTTATTATTTTTTGGCCATAGAAGAAAAACTTTTTCAAAATTGTCAGTGGAAACTCTCACTTAGTCTACGGAAATTTATTTCGTAAACATTGTCATAAGTGGCCCATTACAGGGAATTGAGGTCGATTTAAAATTAGGTTTTTAGGGTTCCGTGATCCTGATTATATAAACGGATGTTAAACATTACATGTTCGTTTATTACTGTTCTGGTATTTTTGTAGATAGCATAGCTATGTTCGAGAATAGTAATGTACAAACCTTTTTGTAGCTATTATGCATTGGTGGCACACGTTCTTATTCAAAATGTTTAAGTACGTCTTTCATCCACTTTTTTCACTCTACTGCTTATCTGCCTAACGAAAAGTCTTACAGCACATCTACCATTTTCCACGCCCGCTAAGAAGCTTGCAGAAACTCCAATGAATGAATTAATAGCCCAAATGCCAAAAAGAGCCGCAAGGTGAACAGAATGTGTACTAAAGGAGGTGAGGACTAAAGGCATCAATCAAAGCCTGAAGCGCTGGCACCCGCCAAGCCTTCTTACCATAATCTTCCTTATATGTCCGATCTGAGTTTTTTGTGTACAAAAACTAGTAGCGTAGCGATCGCGCATGGCATAGCGTACAAAAACAGTAATGTAATGTATTTTCGTGTTGTTTTTTAGGTTTCCAAAATGATGTTAAGAAACAGTGTGGTCGAAGATGGCGGGACCCGGGAATGTCCTAAAACTGCGACCAGAACCACCAGAGTAGAGTCTGGAACTAACGTGGCTGCCGGAATACACTTAATGTACCTCGTACACTTAGTTCGCAGTTAAGGCAGATTAGAATCCTGAGCGTTAGCGATGGAATCAAAAGAGCACGAGGTGAAAAATCTTTGCACTCGAGTGCAACACGTAACTTTTCATCCCACCTCAGCGAGGAAATGACCTAAGGTTTTAACAATATGACGTGAATAGAAAATGGCGCGCGCAAAGCAAATAAAAAAAATACACCAAGAAAATTCTGAGTCTGAATTTTTAACCAATTAAAAAAAGTTGTATGATAAATTCGGCACCATGGAGGTAGAAGTAAATAGGTTTAATGATGTTTTGAATTCACAAACTTAGTGCACTTGACGTTCTAAATTCAACTTACTTTATCCTCTAGCGGATAAATACGGCTTTTGCACTCAGATATCGAAGAGCAAAATACTCTTTCCGAGATGGGGGGATGAAAAATATATTACTACTGAATTATGACTGAATTAACAATATGTACATAGATTTCATTTTCTACTGAACCCTTCCTGTTAAAATTTCTAATCCGTGCTTAGCTGAGTTTTTATGAGGGGTGCGTGTAATGTGCTGTAGCATTCGGGGAAAATTCTAATGGCGCCCACGACCAGTTTTGGACAGATTAACGCAGTGTTTAGGTTTGCGGAAATATTTTGACGAGCTATTCTGGACGTGGCCAGTTATAAAACGCAGAATACGTTTTTGTGACGTTTTGTGTAGCTAAACCAAATCGTCGCTTACCAACAGGCAATTTGTCGGACATTTATTTGGACTCAGAATTTTAGTTATTATTTTCTTTTGAGAGAAAAATAGGAGCTGTGGCCTTAGTACGAGCACTTGCGAAAGAGTTGTCGTTACGTAAACCATAGCAAAATGTATGAAAAATCGAATTTGGCTATTTTATACTAATTTTGTAAATCGTTTTTTTTTAATTGATAACAATTATTTGTTTGATAAGTCATACTTCAGAGATAAACATGGGATCTAAGGAAATTGTATCGAAATCAATTTATTTTATTTTATTTAGGAATAGGCTTGCGTTTGATCGCCAACTTGCCTGATGTAATCGATGATGCGGTCTACGATAGATCACGCTTGCCTAAAATAAACCGATTCACTCGTGATTTGAAGACACCCAGATTTTAACTTTCAGGGAACACTCATTCTGGTTGCGCATTCCATAGACTAGCAGTTCGCACAATAAAAGCGGAATCAAAGCGCTTCGTACTTTATAGTTTAAGCACAGAATACATAAAGTACAAGTACAGAAGGTTCACTCTGCAAAAGCATTTAAATAAGTAGCGATTCTTACTACCACACAATAAATTCAAATTCAGGACGTGCGAGCGCTAACTACCTACTGCTATTATATTAACCTAGAAGTTGCCTCTCTGTCTTTCGCGTAACTCTTGTCGCGTTATCTCTGTCTACCGTGCGGCAGCGGGCACGGCAAGTCCGACAAGACGACTACTTGTAGCTTCATACCTAAAGTGCGGAGTGCGCCAGGGCTGGTTTAAGTCTGTACATAATGTAGTTTGTCTTGTTTGTAGTATAAAATTGTTTTTTGTTTGTTTCTTATGCAACTCTGACTCAGGGGTCCGTGTTGTTTTTGAACACAATTTATTAAATCATCTATTATATTGCTAATCACACTAATATTATAAATGCGAAAGTAACTCTGTCTCTCATCAAAAAAGCGAAGAGCTCTTAAGGAACGACACCAGCGCAATTTAAATTTTAAACTTTTAATTAATTTTCAATATTTTAAAGTTCTAATTCCATCCTGCATCTAGTTTATTTACCTACACAATTTTGTTAGTATTTATGTAATATGTTTTATGTTTAGTTTTAAATATTCAAAGATAATTTTCTTCTTTTATGTTTAGTTAGCTAATTTTATATCACTACCATACGTATTAGTATTAGAGTGTTGAGCACACCTGCTGTTTCATGACGTGCGTGACGTCACCTGTCGGTTCCAACGGAAGACCAGCGCTGGTTGTATACGACCACCACTATGCAGTTGGGACCGATTTGTGCCAGAAACCATAATTTTATTTTCCTGTTTTTAATATTCTATATAGTATTGTTTCTGTCATTAATAAATATTTTTCTTTCTTTTTCTTTCTTTCTTTGCTACATAATCACGGCTAAACGGCTTAACCGATCTCGATAAAATTTTGCGAGGCAATGGTATAGGTATACTATGCAACATGAGGATGAACATAGGAAATTTTTTTCTGAAGAAATCGTGGACGAAGTTTAGGTACAGTTAGTATAACATAAAACTAATAGCTTTGCTATCGTATAAATATCCATACAACAAGCAACGAACCAGAGGTATCCCGTCCGCAACGCCACAAGCATAATGCAAGGACAACGGTTCATTCAGTCGAATACAATCGATACACATGAGCACTGCCGACGGCTAACAAAGCATTCAATGGCCAATTAGTAATGCACTGTTTCATAAACCACACGGTGCACTACTACGAGGATTGTGGTTAAATTTGCTTGACTGTTTTTTTTTTATAGAATAGATGTACGTTTGCGATCAACTCGCAGTAAGCGTTACTCAAATGATATAATAACTATAGATAAATATATAGATAGATAAACTCTTTATTGTTACACAACAAATAACTTTTTTTATGATGCTGACTACTGAGTGACAAGACGAGCGAAGTAGCTCGCCTGATGGCTCTTTACGCTTGCCCATAACAGCTCAACGCCACTCAGAAATACACACAAATAACAGATAAAACAGCTTAAAAATAAAAATTATAATTTGGATCACATTTTGTTACAAGCTTTTTTAATAAGTATGATCATTTTATGTAAACGTAAACTTTAATAACAATAATATCAAAATCTTAATTGCAACTAAATACTGTAACAATAAACTAAATTTATACCTAAATATAATATATAGAACCACTCATACGAATCTTGCGCATGTAAAATTGCGATTACATTTATTACATCTATCATTGGAGTTTGAAACTGTGCCAATGACAATGTAGGTACTAAAAACATGAAATGCGTTGAAATGAAACTGTAAACAGTATTATCTACTTATTTACGATGTTTATTTACTTTCATCATCGTCATCATCATTTCAGCTATAGGACGTCCACTGCTGAACATAGGCCTCCCCCATCGATATCCAAAAGTGCCGGTTGGAAGCGGCCTGCATCCATCATTTTCCTGCGCTCTCTTGTAGGTGGACGTCCTACGTTATTTACTTTAATTAACTGTAATTCCAGAAATTATAATATTGTACAGGATGCACACTTTATACATTTATTTTGTTCAATAAATTCATATTTGATTTATTGCTTCATTATCATGAAAATAAAGTCTCTAATACAAGACTTTATTTTAGTATCTGCAATAAATCAAGTTATAGCAAAATACACGACCAAAATAAAATAAAAAATATATCAAAAAAAATTACAATGTTTTCGTGTAACAATAAAACTTTTTTGCTAGGTCAAAAGTTCATTAACTTCATTGGGCGTGTGTCACCAGCTATATTAAGGTAATGGCTGCTTTGTATATCCTTACAAAGACTGCTATAGCTCATTAAATGATTTACATGACGTTATTATTCGTGACAGAAATGTTAATTGGATTATTTCATGTCATTAAACTTAATACAAGAATTAATTAGATATAGTTGGGTGTGAATAAAATTAGAGGCGCTTGTATCAAGTACAAAAAAGGTTACGTTCAATAAAGGAAAGTGGTTACTTTAAACATAATCGTTAAGTTACACAGTACATTGCCGATATTATTTACTTTTCATTCATTCATCGCTTTATTTTTAACATATTTCATAGCATATAGCATAACAGATCAAGTGATTTTCACAAATAGAGTGCAAGTCTGGGAGAAAAATAAGTTAAATTGGCGCAAAGTTGCTAGTCTATCGGTTTTTTATCGGATACATTTTGGAGAGTGCGCATCAGATCTGCATGATTTAATTCCCTCCTGCCCTTTTTTCTATCGGACTGCCGCTCTGGCAGCCACGAAAAATCGACATCGCTTTATGGTTGACATTCCGAAAACCCGTACGAAGCGCTTTGATTCCACTTTTATTGTGCGAACTGCTAGTCTGTGGAATGCGCTGCCTGAATGAGTGTTCCCCGTTACTCACAATCTGGGTGTCTTCAAGTCAAGAGTGAATCGGCTTCTTCTAGGCAAGCGTGATCCATCGTAGGCCGCATCGTCACTTAACATCAGGCGAGTTGACGACTAAGAGCAAGCCTATTATACAAAAAAAAAACAAGCTTTAAAATCGCTAATCCTGAAGATCTTGGTAAGAATAATAGGACAAACTATACAAATCATTGCATTGTCATCGGTCCTTGATAAGTGTGCAAAGTTTCAATCAATCCGTCGTTTTGAAAGGGGTGAAAATCACGTTCAAAGATTCCGTTTCATAAATAAATATATAATATAATATAATAAGTTAGCCTATAATATAATAAGTTAGCCTCGCCATCCAGCGAGGCAACGCGGCCAGCATTTTGGGCACTCTACCTGAAATTAGTTATCATTTAGGACTACTTAATTAACTCTATTTTAATTATATAAAATTAATTTATGTTTCAGATTACTTTAATAATTTTATAATTAAAAATAATTCAGAATTAAAAAAAAAAAAAAAAAAAAAAAAAAAAAAAAAAAAAAAAAATATAATAATATATATATAAATAAATAAATTCATAATATATACGAAGCTAATAAAAGCATGTTCAAAAAGATAGAAATATGTATAAAAATGTACGAACTCTGTGATTCCACGCGGGTGTAACTATAGTAAGTCAAATTAAGTATATACCACATCAAAACAATAAATGATAAAGTAGCTCTATCGGTTTGATTGTTATCTTTTATGGTTTGAGATTTTATTTTCTCAAAGAAAACAATAATAATTCACTTAAATGAGAAAATTCATGTTTTACTTAACTAAGGTTCTTAAAGATTGCAAACAATTGTATAATACTGTAATTTTATTTTTACTTTTAGTGGGTTGTTGACAGCGTAAATATTGGGTACGCATGAACCTACCTATTACGTTTCGGAGATCGTCCAAAGCGTGATAATAATAATTTTTGACGGCTACATTGTTGAACGGGATCTCAAGAACGACGACTGCTATTGACGAGACCATAGACCTAAATAATTTTTTTTTGCTGACATCCTAAATCTATGGACGAGACAGCCACATGACACGAAATATAGTACGGAAGAAAATAAGCTATACCTACTCAGCAGTTACCATGTAGGAACAAGTTACGACGATTTAAAAAAAAACTGGTCAGTGTCGATCAGCCATTTGAAGATTATTAGTAGCGTGTTCCAAACTTGATACCTACAACCAAAAATCATCGTTCCAAACTAGACTGCATCATTGCTTATTAGCAGTCAAACTCAAACGGAAATCTAAAAAAAAGACAGTCATAGGGCTGCACGTGTAAATAGTAATTCACCTATTCTACAAGAGATGGCGCTGTTTTATAATACACGGTACAGCGTTCGGTGACGATGACGCTTTGACGTTTTCAATTCAAATAAAGATAGAAATATTATACATTATCAGGACGGGCATAGGAAATGCCAGAAAATTTCAGATAAAACCAAAACTGTAGCTAGTTGAGTAAACAAAATTCAGATTAAATTCTAAGTACTTAGTCTAGTTATTTTTCTAATCCTAATGCTTATTTTTATTCTCGAAGTAATTCTGGATTAGAGATCGGAAAATGTAATAAAACTAAAACCTTTCCCAAATATCTGTTGGCGATATTTTCTTTTATTTTCGCAGTGAGTAGAAATTTTTATTCATATCTCGCAGTTCTTTATTAATCTGGTTTGTAGGTGTGGTCATAGATGGAGCGAGTAGCAAGCTAAAATAATTCGAGTTTAGGTACATAGTATATTATGAAAGAGATCGCTTTAAGCGGTAAGGCCGCCACTTGTGGCACTAGCTCGTAAGTGTTTTCTATCTAAATACAATAAATAAATAAATATCTGGGACATTATTGCACACATGGTCATCTGACCCCAAACTAAGCAAAGCTTGTAATATGGCAGCCAGAGACTGATATACATACATATATATTTTTAAATACATACTTAAATATATATTAACACCCAGACATAGAACAAACACAAATGTTCATCACACAAATGTTTGTCCTAGATGGGAATCGAACCCAGCGCCCCCAAGCGCAAAAAGTAGGTTCACTACCAACTTAGCCACCGGGGCAGTCAATAAATAGTCAATCTGTTTGTAATTTTTATTTCTGGTGTACACAATAAAGAGTTTCTTTCTATCTATCTATATTTTAGGCGGTATTTGAACCAATTCTTTACTGAAAAAAAGAGTTTATTTAATTTTACAATACAATATGCAATACCCAAGTTAAATATTGTGATATTTTCAAAATGGCCGCTGCCACAAGATGGCGGATGGTGTATGTTTATGTCAACAATGTTAAAATGGATATGAAATTAAAGAGCTTGAAGACTAGGAAACGATAAAATGAAATTATAATAAATTCAGTATGATCGTCACTCCAAGATGGGGATTTACATCTTCTTTCAACATCATCATTTCAGCCATAAGACGTCCACTGCTGGACATAGGCCTGGGCCCATCGATATCCAAAAAAGCCGGTTGGAAGCGGGCTGCATCCAGCGTTCCCTGCGTTTCATTTTCTTTACTACTCAGAATACAGAAAGAATCTTTGCTAATATAAAAGCTTTTTTTTCTTGACCTATACTGTCCCACTGTTGGGCAAAGGTCTTCCCCATTTATTTCCATAAATCTCGGTCCTCCGCCACCTTTTGCCAACCTCTCCGCACCCACTGTGTGACGATTCTGGCCCATCGGACGGAGTTCATACGCGCCACTTGTTTTTTTAAATAAGTATAATAACTTATTTTCTTTACTCCATGTACACAAATTTTGCCAGTTTTTTTTAATTTCATCAGTCTAATTTCCTACAGCTTCGTACATTTATCTTGGCGACCAGTGTGTGACTTTCTTAACTCTATGTTGCTTTTGTATGCTAAGTGCCTGACGTTCATCTCAGCCAATCAGTGGTTATGAATGGCCAGTTCTTGACCTATTTATCTGAGTTTATATATCGTTTGAGTAATCCAACATTATTCATCAATATAAAATGTTCTATTATTTAGAACCTAGGTCCCTTTTGTTTGAATTACAAGTTTATAAGACCTACATAAGTGAGGTATATCCATTAGCGACAGTGATCGCTAGCCATCAGGCGGCCTGTTAACCACCTATGGCATAAAAAAGATATCTCCCGCCTGCAGAATAAACCCAACTTTATTCGCTCGGATGTATTCGAGGCATTCTATCTGTCAGGGTAAAATGAGCACAGAAATGCCGAAAATATGTCCGTCTATGAAAAATACCATACACGTAGAAGTGAGGATTTTTATTCAAATTAGATGTTTTTTGCTACAAACTAACGAAAAAATTTACTAGGCAAGCAGGAAATGTGTTCAATGCTCCCTGCAATAAGGCCTTCAAGACTTCCCGGGCAAAGGCTTCTAGTATTACTTACCTGATACAATTTTATGACTTATCTAATTGGCCTAGCCGACTCTAACTGTACCTAACTGACTTTAACTGTACCTAAGTAAAAAAAATACAACTTGCTATACTGTGGATAAACACAAGTTGGAGATGAGGAAAAGCCGAAGATCTGGCTGTACGCCGTGCTTTGCAGGATTATGTCCAGCAGTGGACTTAGGTGCCCACCAGCTCCGATGATAAATAAATCAATTGGACCATCTCACAATCAAAGAAGCCCCTCGATTGGAAATAATATTGCTCTCTGTTGGAATAAGTTACAAGCAATTAATTTAATTTTCAAATTTACTTGTTGGGATTCTTTTCTGAGACTCGATATCTGTAGGATTGTGATGAAGACTAACAAAATTTTTTATAAGAAATAGAATAGGCTGGAGGAAGATACAAAAGAAAATATGTTTGAATTGAAGGTAGGTAAATATTGAATTACTACTATAGTAAATAGATATTTACCGATGGGGAAGTGGAGACCACGAACCGGAAGACGCAGCGTAGGTAGGCCTCCTACTAGATGGACCAACGGCATCGTGAGAGTCGCGGGCATCCAGTGGATGCAGATGGCAGGTTGTCGTTCAGTGTGGAGGTTAAAGGGGGAGGCCTATGTTCAGCAGTGGACGTCTTCTGGCTGATGATGATGATGATGAAATAGATATTTATTGAAGTTAAAACTTCTTTAGGCGCACTTTGAGTTGAGCACAGTTGAGCACTTTTTGGGTCAACAAAATTCATGGAACTCGCGTCATCGTCACGCTGTACCGTGTATTTAAAACAGCGCTATCTCTTGTAGAATAGGTGACTTACTACTTAAGTTAATTCTGCGTGCAGTCCTTTGACTGGTTTGTTTTTATTTTTATTATTCACTCCGATAGTGCCATGGTGGCTAAGTGGTAGCATGTGCGCTTCACAATCTGACGGTATCTGGTTTTATCCTCAGTGCTGGACTAATTAGTCATTTAAGGTGAAACGTTTCACGTTTGGCGGTAAATTCAAATTTCAAACAGTTTTTTTTTTGTTCTTGTAGCTAGACCGGGTAATTATTGAAAACGATAATGACGTTCGCGAAAATTGATTATTATTCTTTACAAACTCGCGTAAAGTTATTTATTTTCAATGCACATTATTACATACATTTGTCAATAAACAAATTTTTGCTGTTTTAAACGGTTTATTGCCAAATGTAAGTAATATGGTGAGTAACTGATTAATAGCTGTACATGATAATGTAAAGAACGACCAACAATTTTCGCAAACACTGTGCCATTTCACAATAATTACCCGGCCTAGCTACAAGAACAAAAAAACTGTTTGAAATTTGAATTTACCGCCAAACATGAAACGTATACGTACCTTAAATTAAAATAGGTTTGTGTCAAAAAAAAAATTGGCTCTAAAAAGCTGATCTTAAATATAGCCTCATTCATCCATCCATCCAAACGTTCAGATATTTGATATTAGTGTGATTGTCATCTTTGTGTATCATAGGTAACTTTCAAAATGTGTCATTTGTAATACTGTGGTTTATATGTACTACATGTCGATATGCCTTATCAATAGGTGTGCCTATCAAATCAATATATTTGATGATATCGTACGTGTACGGTCTAGGTCTATTGTCTACAGTTTGCCAGCGCTTCTGGTTAGACAATATAACTTCTATCTGATATCGTAGAGAATCGTTGTTTAGTTTGTGTTGGTTTGAGCATAAATGGATGGGTACTAAAGTTAATTTGCAGGCCGCAAAAACGTACAATTCAGAAATCAGAAAAGTTTATTTTGTGACAATGAAAAAACAATAAAACAAAAAATATTAATATAGAAGTAAGTAAACAGGTACATTGTCACAAAAACCGACCCCAACTCAGCATGTTGCTGGTTGTATACCTACAACCAGCGCTGGTATTCTGTTGGGCCCGGCAAGTGACGTCACGCTCGATACGTGTGCGCGTACACACATACATAAGCAATTATATAAAATAAGCATAATAACAACGAAAGAACGAAAGACGATTCGTACTAACTTGCTATGTTTTCAAACAACACATAGAGTATAGATATTTATTTTGTGACAAAAACTCAATATAATAATTGGCCAAGAGCGTGTCGAGACATGCGTATGGTAGGGTTCCGTAACTAAAGCCATATAATTGTAGTCATAGTTCAGAAATTGATAGTTATAGACAAACTAGCTGTACCCGCAACTTCGTTTGCGTGAACCTTAAATTGTCCCAAGAGATGAAGGCGCCGGAAATTGCAGTAATATGTTACTAACAATATTTTTAGTTAAATTTCCTGGAGCGTACACTAATAAATTTGTGGCATCGTTCACTCTAGACAGGGCCATACAGCTGGCCGTGACTGAAGCAACTGGTAGAGAGATCCACGCCCGCAATTTGCAGCGTCTGTCCCTGTGGACTGTTGATTGTCATGGCCAAACTAAAGCGCACAGACAATTGCACATGCTTCAAGCAGAACGGGAAGTTGTTGGGTATTAGCGGTATCCGAGGAATGAGGAGGAATCCGTGGGCTCAGTTAGGTTCAGGTCATCGCTTTATGGTTGACATTCTGAAAACCCGTACGAAGCGCTTTGATTCCACTTTTATTGTGCAAACTGTTAGTCTGTGGAATGCGCTGCCTGAATAGTTGTTCCCCGATAGTTACAATCTGGGTGTCTTCAAGTCGAGAGTGAATCGGTTTCTTCTAGGCAAGCGTGATACATCGTAGGCCGCATCATCGCTTAACATTAGGCGAGTTGGCGGCCAAGCGCAAGCCTATTCTACAATAAAAAATAAAAAACCATATCCTAACAAATCCGCAAACTCTTAGGCATTTGGATTACCGCCTTTGTGCCCACCTGTTGATGGGCACAAAGAGTTCTAATGCAGCCATGTGATGATGGGTCAGAGATTTGAACTTTTGAGACAGGCGTTTACTTCGGCGAGGCAGTGTCTGTCTGAAATCTCTGCTAAACAGCACCGTAATGCCTCCTTTTGGTCGTTTATTTAGCCGTACGTCTTGTATCGTCCTATATTAGTCCTCTTTCTAGTAGGCATATTGGCAGTTTAAACACCGTTACTATATGATTATTACTAGCCTATCATAACGCAACACATTAGACCATTTTGTAATTAACAATGGAAAAACAAAAAAATAACAACGATAAATTAACAAAACATAACAGTTGGGGTACTACTAACTCAAAGATATAATAAGCTTACATTAAATTTTATCTTGCTCATTAGCAGAGAGAGCCAGACAAAGAACAAAATGTAACAACTAATTTAACTAACAACAACACTCTAAATACCAAACACAATAGCGGAGGTCTCCATTTAGGCATGCGCCAACGGCTCTCATGCTCCTTGCCACGCTAGTCATCGACGGGGTTCTACGCACCGATCTACACTAACCACATATATACCGTATCCGGTGCGCTGGATGTAGCGTGGAGAAGCGTCGTGCGTCTTGTACTCCAGTCTCACCTCCATGGGTCAGCGAAACGAAAAAATTCTCACGTCAGTGGGTCAGCGCACCGCTTGGACACTACACCTGGTATCTGGTAGTGGCAGTGGCACGGCTGGACGCGATGGCAATATGGGAGCGGTGCCACATACTCCTTGTCAGCCGGTGACAGTCCCATGGGTACAGTCACTCACCCTTAAGAGATGGGCGTGTACTACACCTTCTACTACGGGTGATGGTGGGGTAGGTAGTCGTACTGCCGGTTGGCTACTGCTGGTTGGGTATTCTTGTAGTTCAGGTCAGGTGGGTGGTAGAGCCATTTGATCACCATAATAACTTTAAATATTTTCTGTTGCTTAGATTTGCAAAAAATAGCTTATGTCCGTCCTCATGATACATAATATTACCTTAGAAAATTTTATCGAGATCGGTTAAGCCGTTTAGCCGTGATTGTGTAGCAAACAGACAGTTACTTTCTCATTTATAATATTAGTGTGGATTCGAACGAACGAAGCTCTGTGGACTTAGCCTAAATTTCAGAGATGTACCATCCCGACATAGCATATACTTTTTATGGTTCAAACATAGAGAAAACTGATTGAGAAACATTATTTGTTAAGACTATTTCACAAAAAGATCAATGACCTTTGAGCTAGAACGCTTTGAATTTATTACAGTTTTATCGCTGTTACTCAAAAAGTCATTATCAGATAATGTTTGAAATAATTTTGAATTAAGTTTTTAAACATGACCTATCTGTAGTGTAAGATTCAAGTTTCTATGTCTTATAGTTTAGAAATGCAGGGGGGGGGGGGGCAACTTTTTGCCACTTTGGCGGGCCATATTTCGCAAAGTATAGACTTTATAAAAAAGTGATGTATCAAACCTTACCTTCATTTTAAAAGATCTTTTCAACGATACCTCACACGAGTATGTTGAGTGAAAAAAAAACATCCCCATCTCACATGTATGAGTGCCACCCCTAAAATGCAATATAATATTTTTTTTATACTTTTAAAATTGAGATATATATTATTAATGTTATTATGCAAAATTTCATTCTATTATCTAAATAATTATGGAAGTTAGAGGGTTTTACAAAAAAATCGGACGGACGGACAGACAGACGGACGGACAGAACTAATTTATAAGGGTTCCTTGTCGAGCTACGGATTCCTAAAAAGGAAAAAAAAACTGATCTAAAGCTCATTTTATCTTTTATTCTTTTTTACATGGTTTTTAATCAATATCAGTTGTGATGATAAAACTGATATTGATTAAATTATAATATTGTTTAATAAGTACAAGTACTGTGTACATCTTCTGTACACAGTTTTGACAATAAAAGATTTCTGATTCTGAGAATCTTTCTAGTTATTCGATACCTGATCAGCTTTCGCTACTGATACAAATTTTTCAGGCTTAGCTTTCTTCAAATAAAAATAGGCTTGCGTTTGACCGCCAGCTCATCTGATGTTAAGCGATGACGAAGATTGCCTCGAAGAAACCGATTCACTTGTGATTTGAAGACACCCAGATTGTAACTACAGGGGAACATCCATTCAGGTAGCGCATTCCACAGACTAGCAGTTCGCATAATAAAAGTGGAATCAAAGCGATTTGTACGGGTTATCAAGAAACACAAAATACTCAAAGACTCGGGCCGTTTTAATTGCAACCGCCATTTTTCCACCATCGGACAACTACGTGCCACTTTTGTCCTCCATTTTGGCACCATTTTTTCGTGCACGCGAAGGTATTCAGGCTTTCAACCACTCTTATTGTCGAATATTCGCTGTATATTCGCAGAATTTTCGTCGAATTTACAGCGGGACGGCCGCCAGGTCTGTAATTTATTGTTTGAACGTTTTCTTTCTTTTTCGAATGGTGTTATTTGGTAACTCTTGGGAACTGAGTGCTGCTATAGGTTTTGTTTTCAGTTTTTACAGAAATGATTGTGTGTTAGCTTTAAAATTACAGCATAGCAGATTTTTGTAAAGTTTTGAGAACATTAGTGAAGATGGATTCTTTTTCTATGTCATTTATTATATTTGGTAGCTTATTGTATATTTTTACGGCCATAGTTGTAGGGCCTGAGCTATGAATTACTAGATTAGATTTCAGTTCGATAAGTTTATGTCTATATTGTGATCTGATTTTACGCGGCTTGTCGATTGCTCTTTTAAAGAATGGTCCTACATGACGTACAACTTATGTAACGTATTAAAACCTCTAATGTACCTACATGACGTACAACCTATGTAGCGTATTAAGACCTCTAATGTACCTACATGACGTACAACCTATGGAGCGTATTAAGACCTCTAATGTACATACATGACGTACAACCTTTGGAGCGTAT
This sequence comes from Agriopis leucophaearia, assembly GCA_949125355.1. Lineage (NCBI taxonomy): Eukaryota > Metazoa > Arthropoda > Insecta > Lepidoptera > Geometridae > Agriopis > Agriopis leucophaearia. The sequence continues at coordinate 11,206,905 of OX421283.1, forward strand.
TAAGACCTCTAATGTACCTACATGACGTACAACCTATGTAGCGTATTAAGACCTCTAATGTACCTACATGACGTACAACCTATGTAGCGTATTAAGACCTCTAATGTACATACATGACGTACAATCTATGGAGCGTATTAAGACCTCTAATGTACCTACATGACGTACAACCTATGAAGTGTATTAAGACCTCTAATGTACCTACATGACGTACCACCTATGGAGCGTATAAGGACCTCTAATGTACCTACACGACGTACAACCTATGTAGCGTATTAATGCCGATAATAAAAATATAATGACTGACCCGTTCGACACTGATTGTACCTATCATTTAGTTTGTAAACTAAAAAGTAAAAAAATGAAAGTTAACACAGAGATTGAAAGTCCTCGTCTAAACTTGTGCTGAAGCGAACTAAAATGTCAATCGTATCATGTACGTAAGATTTGATCCATACTTACGAGGCCATACTACGAGGGGCTTACGAGGGTGTCCATACTTTTTATAAAAGCTCATTATAAACTTAGTAAGTAAAACGAATCTACAAATTCATTAAAAATGTTGCTGAAAACTAATTGCTAAGGTAATAGTGCTACAAAATCAACGCATCCACCTGCATCTGTATTATGAACGGGCTTTAAATTGGTTACGTAATTTACACGTAAGTATAGTTTATTTAAAAGATAATTCTACAAGCAAAAACAGCTATCCGTACTTAGGCCCAAACGACGCTCAGTCATGAATATCGACTTAAAACTAGTTTTAAGTAGAGATTTTATTCTAAAACTAAACTTGAGTCAAGATTGTATGATCGTAGTTCATCTAAATAGTGTAATATTCTAAAACGTCACTCAGGTGTCAATCGGCACTCAAGTTGACATTTGATCTGTGATCCCGCAAGTGACGTCTGTATCACGCTTCAGTAAATATTTCATTGGGTAGTTGGTTGTTATTATACCGATGTAATGACTCAAGATTTATTAGAACTATCACAAATCTAAGAAAAAAAGTTAAATTTAAGTAGAGATTTTATTATCTAGAATAAATTCTCTACTTAAATCTTTTCATAGAAAATCTGCTGATCAAAAAAGAATTTCCGAGAAATTCCGAGAAAAAAGAATTCTAGAGAATAAAATCTCTACTTAAATCTTTTCATAGAAAATCTGCTAATCGAAAAATAATTTCCGAGAAAAAAGGATTCTAGTGAATAAAATATCTACTTAAATCATATCATAGAAAATTTGCTAATTGAAAAAGAATTTCCGCTTGAGATTCGATTTAAATCTAGATTCAGTAGAGTTGAGTTTAAACGCAATTTTGGTATAAGATACATACATATACATGGTATAAGATCACGATACGCAACGATTCTAGGCTTCAATAATCAGAGAACTAACGATACTTGAGTTTTGTTCTAGAATACGGGCCTTATTAGTCTATCTATCTATAGATTATCTAAGTATAATAAAGGGGAAAGATTTGTATTTTTGGATGTTTGTAACGAAATAACTCAAAAACTACGAAACCGATTTTAAAAATTCTTTCACTGTTGGGAGGCTTCACTATCCCCGGGTGACATAGGCTATATTATATTTTGTAGCGAGGCTGAAGGCCGAGCTTAGACACGTGCGAAGCCGGGACGGTCGCCTAGTTCATTATGATGTGATGTAAAGTTGAGAAGGATTTTATTTCATGTTCTTTTCAATTGTTATTTTGTCCACTCGATCAATCTCCAAGCCGTTTCACAATGATTCTTCTCACGTTCACGTTTTAATTTAACCACGTTTACCGGTCACGTGCACACACGTACACGTACATGGACGGACGTTCGGTAAACGTATTGTTTTTCACGCAGAGCCCACGGGAATTCACGCCGCGAGAAAGCTTTGGTCAGAAATGTGTGATCGCTAAACCTTTTAGATTGTTTTCTTCTCGATTTTTTTTGAAAATACTATAGGGTCTTACTAAGCTGCCACTATTAAAGACATGGAGGTGCCAGATCGGAATATTCGGATTACTGAATTATGTAGGGAAATTCAAGGTTCATAAAATAAAAAATATTTACAAATTTATTTAAGACAACTATCTTACTTTTTGACTTCCTCGGTGGCTCAGTTGGTAGTTTTTTATTTTTTTATTTTTTTTTATCTTAGTGAATAACGTAAATGCTATGTATACACAACTCTGCCAGACTGTGTAACAGTTTGTAGGCAGATATCTACTCCCATTACAACATTTTATTATTGAGTAGGAACACATTTTTTTTAGATATAAAATTTTATTATTTTAATTTCTTTTTAAGGTAAGTGCCTTTACTATGTAAACAAAATACATGCTAACACTAACACTACAAAATCAAGACATCGTTGGATCATCAGGAATGGACAGCGCCAAGATTATATATAACATATGCAGGATACATCCGATAGGTGATTAAAAACATGTGGTTGATTGAATCAGGCGTTACTTTGCGGAAGTCCATTTTCAAAACTGTTTTAATGATGAATTCCGCTTCTAGAAGCGGAATTACACTAGAAATTCATCATTAAAACAGTTTTTTAAAAACATGTGTTCAAATCACGAAAGTACAAGTGGAACTAAATCACCAACATCTGAGTGTTTGTAAGTCTAAAGTAATAATCGTAAAGTGTGAAAATATTGTGCGCAAGATAAGGAATAATATCCGTTCAACAATTTATAATTACTCGCACGTAACTCAACCGCACACAAACTGCCCGCCCATTTCTCAACCCCGCCCAAACTCGCGTTATTTACAACGCCAACGTGTCAAATTATTCACCGTTATACGGCGTTATTAACGAAATAAATTGTGATTAAGCGTTACCACGCTTTTTTATTAATATTTTAACTTATCGTAGATGTTTAAATTGGTGATTAGTGCTTGCTTGTAATTAGTACAAATTATTAATTATTCAACTGATACATTTAATAAATTCATCGATACACGACTCAAACGTACTAAAATGAGTCTATGATTATGCTAAGCTTCTCAGAAATAATTTATTCATGTAACATAAGCATGTTAACGAATAAATCCCTTATAATTATCAATATAAAAACCCGACTTCACTAAAATGTAAGAACTGAACCAAATTAAAATGGACCACACGGGAAGCATCAGCTTTCAAATAAAAAAAATCACCAAAATCGGTTCACCCAGTTAAAAGTTCTGAGGTAACAAACGAAAAAAAAACCAGTCAAATTGAGAACCTCCTTTTTGGAAGTCCGTTAAAAACAAACCAAAGAATCCCAAACTTGATAGGCTTAGTGGTAAAATCTATGGTACCAATGGGGGAGGCATTTGTTCAGCACTGGACGTCTTTTGGCTGATGATGATGATGGTACCAAATTATTGTAATCATCCGAATTACATATACTAGCAAAGTTCTAAAGCGATACAATTAGAATTAGGTTAAAATCGACTCGAATTTCTTTACATAATTGATGACATGTGAATCGTAGCAGCGAGAAAAAAATATCATCAGGTGATCAGTACCCTTAGTACAAGATTTGACAGTTTTCGAAAACGTTTTTCGTTTCCGTATTGTCCCATACATTTTAGTAAAGCGCCTCTAGCGGAAACGCGGATGAACTAAAATCGGTAGTAATCGGCAGTATAGGTTGCTTCACTCAAATACGAAAAATAGTTTCGAATAGCTTTCAGCCCAGCAATGTATACATCAAAACGAAAACGATAAAAGTTTTCGAAAACTATCAAATCTTATACTAAGGGTACTGGCGGTTCTGATAAAGAGTTTGAGATAACAAACAGTGATTAAAGTGCTTATAATCAGTACATCGCTTCGTGAACACGATAATTGTAGCTCCCTGATTTTCTCATAGAGATGCCATTGTAAATAATTAACACTTAATGCGGTTTTTTTAGCTGTGGTTTATAGTTTTGGATAGGTATTCAGTTTAATTAAGATTTAATTTAGGTATTTATTTAACAAATATTCAAAACTTCGATCAAAAAAAACAGTACCTACCTTCCTATCTACTCGGTAAGAGTATATGCCCTGAGCATAATGTTTGTACTTTTCTCACAAACGTACTTTTAAAATTGTATACTACTTTTTTTCAATTGTATTTAAGAATATAAGGCTTGCATTCAAGCGCCTATTCACCTGATGTTAAGCGATGATGCGGTCTACGATGGAGCATAGAAACTCCAAACATAGCTCTCTCTATTGCCCGTTGTGTGACTCTGAGTTTTCCCAAAAGGCCAATAGTTAAGGACCACGTCTCAGTAGCATTTATGTCATCACTGGCATCACACATTGGTCAAAGATCCTTTAAAATTAAGATTATTTTATCACTCTTTGCATATTATCACTCGTTAATTTTAATATCTTCAATAGTGTAAAAATGTAGGAGCAAGAGAGCTGCAGAAGGGAAGAGCTCCGCTTAAGGCTCGTTAATTTTTGATGCACAATTAAATATTACCCTATTTTCAGAAATCAGAAAACTTTATTTAGTGACAATGAAATAAAAACAATTAAACAAGAAATATTATAATAGAAGTATCATGTACATTGTCACAAAAACCGACCCCAACTCAGCATGTTGCTGGTTGTACACAACCAGCGCTGGTATTCTGTTGGGCCCGGCAAGTGACGTCACGCTCGATACGTGTGCGCGTACATAAAAACATAAACAACCATATGAAATAAGCATAATAACAACAACAAATATTTAAACAGAACAGCGATACAAATACGAGACATGGAAATAATAAAACCTATTCTTTGAAATTTTGAATCTATTCTTTGCATTCATTCTAACTCGAGCAAGAGCCATAACTTTCACTATCCCTAACGACCAGTTTCCATTACACTAACTCTGGCACGCGAGCTCACCTGCGGCTGCGTTGCGTGTCCCGTACCTTAAAATATTAGGGTCCCGTAGGCTTCCGGGACATAACGACCGTAAAATCGTATAGAACCGTGCGGAAAATTGGTTATGTATAGTGATGGATTGTTTCAAATGTAACAATCGAATTTTCATAATAATTGGTTGTAAATTATCATTCGAATATTTATTTTTATTCGATTAATCGCTATACTTAATCGATTATTTTTATCTGAGGAGGAGGGTAACATGTTTCGTAATTATGTAAAAGTGATATTCTGTTTGCATGGACCTCCTGTAGCGTAAAATGCTTGACCGATTTTGGTTTAAAAGTATATTTGTTTTGATGTTCGCTCGATTGAAACATTAACATTCAAGATTCAAATTATAGAAGACAGAGAAAAGTATAGCAAACAAACATGGTGCATGTAACTGCGTCGAAATATCGGAAGCTCCTTCCACAACCTTACCACGGTAAATATCCCGTAAATAATTATATAAATGTAGTGAACAACTGTGATAGTTTAAAACAGTGTAGAGAAAAGTATATATTTTTTAAGTAATTATTCACAGTTTTTCTATATATTTCATTGAGACAATTCAAAAAAGTAAAATAATTAAAGATCTTTTATACTTTATTTATATTACACGGGAATTACTCACGTAAGATTATGCCGGATACTCTGACTATAGTTTCAACCGCATTTGGCGATCTTTATCAAGGTGAACCGCCGTATGCGGTTGAAACTATAGTCGGAGTATCCGGCCTAATCTTACGTGAGTAATTCCCGTGTAATATAAATAAAATGTGTGAAAACCACGTCAGTTTCCATAATAAAATCTTTTATATTATCTATACCTGAGTAACGAAGACCTATAGATAATTCAAACGATCTTTTATTTCAGGCAGAGTGCCCAAAATGCTGGCCGAGCCTCGCTTTATTGCAGATAGAGGACAATAAATCAAATTTGATCATAAATTTCATAGGTCTTCGCGATTATTAGATACACACTGAAATAAACATTGTCATTAAAAATTTCAGGAATGAAAATACCTACGGTAAAATACACGCGATTAAAATTGTAAATTTCGATTAAATTTGTTTTTAAGCTGTTTTGAAATTATTTCATTAAAATCAAATTTGGGTTTAAAATTTTTCAAAACTTTTTGGGGATGTTTCTCAAGGCGACGGACTACGGTTTCTCTAGACATATTAAAGGATATTATTGTCATCATCATCATCATTTCAGCCACAGGACGTCCACTGCTAGACATAGGCCTCCCCATCGATTTCCAAAAGGACCGGTTGGAAGACCGGCATCCAGCGTTTTCCTGCGGAAATAAATTAAATAATATATAATTTATTATTTATATCTACACTAATATTATAAAGAGGAAAGATTTGTACCTATTTTTGTATGTTTGTATGTTTGTAATGAATAGGCTCCGAAACTACTGAACCGATTTGAAAAATTCTTTCACTGTTGGAAAGCTACACTATCCCCGGGTGACATAGGCTATATTATATTTTGTAGCGAGACCGAAGGCCGAGCTTACACTCGTGCGAAGCCGGGGCGGACGGCTAGTATCATATAAATATATTTCACCTACTTGATATTTTATATAACTATTACTTAAGGTCCAATCCTGATATCGTGAAAAAACTAAAGTTGTTCCATAGACAAATGACATTAACACTAACGTAACGAAGTGTAAAGAAGAGCAGACTTATTGCACGATTTCAGTCATCATCATCATCCAGAAGACGTCCACTGCTGAACATAGGCCTCCCCCTTTAACCTCCACACTGAACGACATCCTGCCATCTGTATCCACTGGATGCCCGCGACTCTCACAATGTCGTCGGTCCATCTAGTGGGAGGCCTACCTACGCTGCGACTTCCGGTTCGCAGTCTCCACTCAAGAACCTTTCTTCTCCATCGGTTATCAGTTCTTCGAGTGATGTGGCCTGCCCATTGCCACTTCAACTTGCAGATTTTAATTTTAGAATATCTACGTTTCGGATTTTATCGCGCAAAGAAACTCCGAGCATAGCTCTCTCCATTGCCCGTTGTGTGACTCTGAGTTTTTCCAAAAGGCTAACAGTTAAGGATCACGTCTCAGTACCATATGTCATCTGTCACTGGCAACACACACATTGGCAAAGACCTTTGTCTTTAGGCACTGTGGCACGTTTTCAGTATTAGTCCTAAATTAAAAATTGTTTATAATGATGAGTACATGATATTATTGAATAAGTCTGTCCTCTAGAGTTACACCCCGTACACAAAATGATTATTGTTGTGTATTTTTCACAATCGAATAATAATTCGAATGAATCTTTTTATTTGGCTCATCCCTAAATAGAATCACGCGGAAAATTGGTTATGTTTTATGGGATGTGGAAGAAAGTAATATTCGTAGGTTCAAGCGGGCTTTATATTTGGGTAGCAGAAAATAATGTTGACATTTGCTGTTTTGTAGCTTGGGTGGTCCAGAATAACGTGTCTACGGTAGTAAGATACTACGGTACAGTGGCCGTAGTACGAGCCGAAAAAGTTATCGTTACGTAAACGATAGCAAGAAAAATGTATAAAAAAATTGAACAGCGCCTCTATCGGACGTGACAGGAAACTGAATTTTTCATCTATTTGCCATCGTTTACATAACGATAACTTTTTCCCAAGTGCTCGTACTAAGTAGTACTATTACGGTAGATGTAAGCGGCTTCACTTTATGAATGATGTTTTGTGAGATGGTGTCACCGACGTTCAAGAAAGCTATTTTTGAAAAATCAGAGAAAAAATCCGATAAAAACCGGTCAACCCGCGAGTCGAACTGGAGCATTAAGGGTTCCGTGCCATTATCTATAAAAACAGCAAAAAAATCACGTTTGTTGTATGGGAGCCCCCTTAAATATTTATTTTATTTTAATTCAATTATTTATTATATGTAAAGTGATTTATATAACCCAATACTCTGTGAATATTTCAAGCGTCTACCTGTTGCCTTATCAATATCGAGCAAGACAATCCAAATGCCCAAGCCCACTATCAGTTGGCAGCGTACCCAGCATGCTGGCGGTATTACCACGTTGAATGGCAATGCTTATTCGTTGAGCCTGATACACGCCAGCATTGTACTTACCTACTTACTTCATTATAAAAATAAGTCTTGTTTCCCGCTTAACCCCAACCTCAAAGGATCAAAATTTAATACTGCCCAAAATGTTCAAAGGTTTAATCTGAGTCTTACATGAGACGAAGCATCCTCGACCAGGATTCAAAGGGCTGGAGTACCAATAATGTCTTTGTCCCTCAGCTTGAGTGGTTAAAGGATTGTTGTAAGACCTCTCCAAGGGATTTTAGGGCAATAAACAAGAAAAACTTGGGAAAATGTGCGCTCAAATGATTTTGGGATGCGAGGCGAAGGTTGTGTTTTTATGACGGGTTTACAGGATTTCTTTGATTGAGAGTCTTTGCTTTACTTACAATAGTCTGACTTTTATTTTATTTATAACAAAAACGTTGGCCGTCAGGGAACGCCCAGCAGTTTTTAACCGACTTCCATAAAGAAGGAGGTACTCAATTCGACTGGTTTTTTTGTGTTTGTTACCTCAGTACTTTCGACTAGGTGAACCGATTTTGATAGCTTCTTTTATTTATTTTTTATTTTTATTTCTGGTGCTTCCCGTGTGGTCCCATTTTAATTTAATTCAGTTCTGTCATTTTTATGAAGTAGGTTTTTTATATTGATAATTATTTAATTATTACCATAAAAAATAAAATAAAAATAAATATCTGGGACATTATTGCACACACAGTCATATGACCCCAAACGAAGCAAAGGTGGCAAACAAGCAGATGGGCTGCCTGATGGTAAGCAGTCACCGTCACCTATGGATACTTGTGACACCAGAGGCATCACAACTACGTTGCCGACTCTTTAAGAATCTATTAACTCGCCTTTTGAAGAACCCATTTTTTTTTAATAATTTTATTATTGCTAAATAGGCTTGCACTTGGCCGCCAACTCGCCTGATTTTAAGCGATGATGCGGCCTACGGTTGCCCTATGAAGTAGCTTCTCAGAAACTCCGCGGAAGGTAGCTCATTCCACATTTTGCAGGTGTGAGGCCATTCCATTTAATCCTCGTGTTCTTTCTTTTACATACAATAATTTTGTCTTTTCTTTCATATTTTGGTTTTTTACTTCGTCAGAAAGCTTCTTTCTTTCTTTTCAATTGAATATGTTATTACCAGGTCTATGAACAATGTTCTTTATAAGGTTTTACGAAAATCCTTTCTTTGTTACAGATTTTCGTGCAATGACAGATGATCATCAGGTAAATTACCAAATAATTATTCAAGTCCTATTTCCCGAAGAATTAATGCCGGTTCGGCAACGTATTTGTGATGGTTCTGGTGTTACAGGGAACCATAAGCGACGGTGTTCGCTTACCATCAGGCAACCCGTCCGCTTGTTTGCCACCTATGGCATTAAAAAAAGTGCTCGAACTCGTACCTAAGTCCTGAAAAACCACACTCAGTGCATTGCTGTTGTACCACGGTAAATATCCCGTTTATAAACACAAGAAGCCTTACTTAAAAACGTCACTTAAGTTAATCTATGCTTAAAATTGCTGTCTTGTTTTCGCGTGTGACCATTGCCGTCAGCGAGCAGTAGAGAGAGAGCAATTTTAAGCATAGATTAACTTGAGTAAGGTTTTTAAGTAAGACCGTTCAATGTAGTGAACAACCGTGATATTTTAACTACAGTATAATACTATGACGTCACAATGCAGGTAAAATAGACTAATAACCTTTATAACGGTCTCATCCATTACTACATGTTCTATTATGTATTCTGTGCCCTTAAATACTGTCGCATTTGATATGTTATTGTTCCGTCATGGTTCGCCGCATTGCAGCAGTGTTCATTTCAAGTTGCATCTGATTTTCCAGTTTACCAGCATTTTGTGGGATTACATCAACCTTTTCTTTCTTTTTACGAAGATGATAGGCTGAAAATTGAATGTGGTAATTTAACAAGAAAGAAAACTGTTTTCTACTCTACTTGTCTCAAAGAGATTTTGGGCCCTAATCTACCAGGTGGTGGCCCAGTGCATGTTAGTGAAAGTCGCATGTCTTTGAACTTTAGAAGGTTTTTGGACATACCGATTTCCTCGATACGGTCGGTAAATATCACTTTACCTTCATATAGGTAAAGTAATTTAAAAATCGAACTAGTCCCATATCAAAAATTGAGCACTGAAGTGAGAATTTTTTTACCCTTCTCTTTTCTGTGCTATTGAGCTTAAATATTTTTCTTTACATCGACCATGTAGGTCCGTACCGTGACAGAAACTTTTTACTCTGTGAAATGAAGTTAACAAAAAGTGCTGGGAAATATAACACATTAATTTAATTTCAACGTTCCATCATTGAAAGTCGTAAAATATCAATATAATTATCAATTTAAAAAACCGACTTGAAAATTAGTAATTACGCATATTTTTTTACTTTTTTTACGTTTTTACTTTTTTTTTCATTTATTTTGATTTAAAAACCATACTACTACACTCTTTTTGATGAAATTTATATGAAACCATTTCTGAAGTATGGCCTACCAAAAAAGGGTCATAAAATCTATACATAGAAAAAACGAAAAGGAATAAAACAGTGGAACATGCCGCCCAAGAATGGAACTCCCTGCCGTCCTCCTTGTTTCCTGCGATCAATCTAGGCATCTTCAAGGCTAGAGTGAATAGATTTCTTCTAGATCAACGTGTTCCATCTTCGGGCACACCGTCGCTTACCATCAGGCGAGTTGGTGGCCAAAGGTAGATCTATTCTATATATATAAAAAATACATAAAAAAGCAGTAGTAGTCTTGGAATAGTTACGCCGTGTTTTGTCTCTTTCAAATGTTGAACTCGATCGAAAAAGACAAAAAACGGAGTAACTATTCCAAGGCTACTCGTACCTTTATTAATAGGGGAATATGTTTTGGAGCCCGACTAGCGAATAGAGGAGGGCGCTAATAGTTTGAGGGTGTAAAAGATCACCTACTCGCTTGTGTAAATAATCTACTTTTCATCACTAGTGTTAAATAAGATTATCAAAAATTGAGTTGATGTTACGAAATGATTCGGCGTTTTGATTATATATAGGAGTATAAGTGTGTAAAAGATCATCTACATCCCTCGTGGAACAATCTACTATTGTCAAAAAGTCTAATTTATATTTTAGCCATCAAATATGTTTTCTACAATACATGGGTACTGTTCATGGCATTATTATATCAGTGACCTTTGACACAATAAGTGCAGTACGTCGATATTGTAACGTTACAATCAACGTTCATTCACGGGTCTCTGAACGACCCTGCCACGCCGTAAAACGTAATTGTCACAGACTAGGCAGCGATAGAAGGACGTTTTTTAAATCGCTAATAAGTCCGCGATTGACCACCATCCAAGGAAAGTCCACAATGTATGGGTGGTAACGGGCCGTTTTCCTACTTGTCCTGTAGTAGAAGGGGGATGGTAGGATAAGGTCGTGTAGCTCCGATGCACATTCTCCGAAATTTACGCACTCTAAAAAAACCCTGTATGAGGACCGGTCCAATGGATCTTCTTGTTGCGAGTTGATTCCAAGTTGTCCAACTACGCTTCCCTAATCTGCAGCCGTGTGTCAGTCGTAAATCTGGACAAATTGGAATCCATTTAGTGGCATTATGGAGCCGTTAGGTATTTATTGCTTTGATTATGGGTACAATCAGATTGACCTTTCTACATCTTTTAGTGTAATGATATAGTTTCATCAGACTAATATTATAAACGAGTTACGTCCCGCGGTTTCCCGCGTGGACAGTCCATTATATAAACCGTATTATATCCGGGATAAAAGTACCTATCCTATTTGTTCCTATTGTCTTATGTAACAAGTGGAACACATACAAAACCGACTTCAAAAATATATGAAAAACGTGATAAGTGCCTATAAAATTTTGGGGGTTGCCCTCGATTTCCCTGGGATCCCATCATCAGAGCCTGACTTGGTGATCGTCATCATCATCATTTCAGCCATAGGACGTTCACTGTTGGACATAGGTCTCGCCCCATCGATTTCCAAAAGGGCCGCTTGGAAGCGGCTTGCATCTAGCGTTTTCCTGCGGTCTCTTTTAGATCGTCTGTCCACCTTATGGGTGGACGTCCTACGCTGCGCTTACCGGTCCGTGGTCTCCACTCAAGAACCTTTCAGCCCCATCGGCCATCTGTTCTGCGTGCTATGTGCCCTGCCCACTGCCACTTCAACTTGCTAATCCGGTGATATGATTGGTGATAATAGGACCAAATTAGAAGTATATCCTACCGAACAAAGAAAAGTTTTTGAAATCGGGCAACGGAAATGGAGAAATCGGTGAACATACGTAAAAAATATACAGTGGAACATAGAATCATCCTCTTTTTTTTAAGTCTGTTAAAAAGTTGCGTCTATCCGTTGCTTTTGTCGACTTTTGGTTCCAAACACTAACCCAAATTTCCATACTTATAACCGATTTCCAAAAAAGAGATCAATTCAACGTTTTTTTTTTGTTACCTCAGAACTTACGACTGGGCGAACCGATTTTGATGATTCTTTTTTTATTTAAAAGCTAGTGCTTCCTTTGTGGCCCCATTTTAATTTCCTCCAGTTCTGACATTTTTATGAAGTCGGTTTTACAAATTGATAATTATGGATCCTACAATATCTTATTAATAACTCCATAGTTACAAGTCAAACTTCTCCAGTACACTCTTCTACAAAATCCTATCTTACCTATCTTTCTAATGTTTGATGTATGATACTTGACCCCATAATTTTCTTATCACCTAAAAAAACTTTGGTTAAAATCACCATGCATTAGTCAAAAAACAATGATTCACATTTAATAGAGCCTCCAGTACTCCAACTCGGAAGTTTGTACAAACACGAACAGTTCAAATTATACGAATCATGTTTAATGGACCTCATTGAACGCGGGATATAATAGAAATGAATAATGGATCTCCTGAATTTTATTTAACTAGCTTTGCCTTACCTTGCCGTGGGTTTTAGATATATATACAAATAGAATATATAGATAAAATCTTGATTGTTCACACCACTAATCACACTAATATCATATATTATGTGAAAGTTTGGATGGATGGATGGATGGATGGATGTTTGTTTCTCAATCACGCACAAACGGCTGGATGGATTTGGATGAAATTTGGAATATAAATTGCTTATGTCTTATATGCTAATTTTGTTTAAAATGTATTAATATAGTGTTTTCGGAAAATAAAAATTATCTTATTATCTCTTATTTATGTATTATATGCTAATTAGGCGCTAACGAAGGCTCACTTAAGCAAGAGATGTCTCTACTGAAGGTAGAGTTGCAGGATAGTGGAATCCAGGATTAACACATAGGTTACTTTTCATCATCACCGATTTTGATCACCACGCGGTTGAAACCGCGGGACGCAGCTAGTTACATATACACGATAAAACAGCTTACTAGGGCAACAATCGATGGCATAGACGTCGATTCTGATACCATTCTCTAAACTAAATTATACACCTCAAAATTTGTTGCCATGCTTTTCTGACGTAATGGAATGGAAAGAAAAGCCGATAATTTTAGTCCTGTTAAATTAGTTTAGTTTAGAGAATGGTACAACAGAATTGACCCCATTAACAAGTGCTTGTTACCGTCAAATTAAAATATAATATAGAAACCGTATTTTTTTTTTGTAATGTTATGATAGTTAGCAAAACTGGGATTTGTCACTTTTTGTAACCTCACACTCGGTAAAAAGCCTTAGTATATATATGTATATTGCCAACCCGCCTGACGTTAAGCGATGATGCGGTCTACGTTGGAACATGCTTGCCGAGAAGAAACCGATTCACTCGCGATATGAAGACACCCAGATTGTAACTAACGGAGAATATCCATTCAGGCAGCGCATTCCACAGACTTATTTAGGTAGTTTTTTTTTTGCAGATGAAGTGAACCCAGATAGGTTTGTTCTTTCCTTGGCCGATTGCAAGCCGTAAGGTGCTTCGAATCTAAGCCAGCGTTGGGCCTTAGCTAGTCGTGAGAGGTATCAGGTGGCACGGCGATCGATTGATTAGCTATTTGCGTCTCTTGCAAAATGCAAGCGAGCAACGAGTAAGCATATCAATTAATAAAATTACGGTAATTTTAATACCGTCGGCGTCGTGCAACCAATCACGGAAGCTTTCCCGGAACTCAATCCGAGATACTTCCGTAGTTTGTTGAATTTAAAAGGTAAAAAACTCCGGCAAGTAGTTGGGGTTGTCACAGGTCATCATCAACATCATTTCAGTAGGACGTCCACTGCTGGACATAGGCCTCCCCCATCGATTTCCAAAAGGGCCGGTGGGAAGAGGCCTGCATCCAGCGTTTTCCTGCGGTCTCTTTTAGGTCGTCTGTCCATCTTGTGGGTGGACGTCCTACGCTGCGCTTACCAGTCCGTGGTCTTCATTTGAGAACGTTTCACAGGTCACTGCCTTTTAAACAAACACCTTTTTAAAATTGGGGTTACAGACAGTCCTCTAAGTAGAGGGTGTATGGATACTGAAGAAACAGGCGCGCATTTTCTGCTGGAGTTTAACAGCGTGGAAAAACAACGAAATACTATCCACAGATCAGCGATGACACTCCCGGAAGCCTGCCCAGGCATCAGCGAGCTGCTGACTTTTCTGGAGGAGATTGGTTGGCTGAACTAGTTGCAGCCGGGTGATGCAAAATGGGCCAGTGAATGGCCTGGTTGCGTAAAACGCCCGTTTTACAAGTATACCGTCGGCGTCATATTGCCGTGAGCAAGTCTTGATGGCATAGGCCAGTGTCATAATATTTTGTTTATTACAAACTAGTGACCGCCCGACTTTGCACGGGTGTAAGTTTTATTATATACTAGACGTCCGCCCCGACTTCGCATGGGTGGAGTTTTTTTTTACATTCTAATACTAAATATAGCCTATGTTACTCATGGATAATCTAGCATTCTAATAGTCAAAGAATTTTAAAAATCGGTCCGTTATTATTTGAGTTAATTTGCTACAAACATCCAAAAAAACAAATCTTTCGTCTCTATAATATTAGTGTAGATAGCGTAAATACGAGTATAAACCTTCCGTGAAAAATTATCTAACTGATGGTGAAAACCGAATCAAAATCTATTGCGTGGCTTATGACGAGTTATCGTTGAACTTAAAATGTTTGTGGAAATTCAGAGAAGTACGCGTATATTTTTTGTTTGTCTAATCTGACATTAAAACATAACTACAATTGCCTATTTCGACAATTAGGTTTATTAGAAAAACATTTGTAGAAGAGCAAAACTATAAAGCAAGAGCTAACATTTTTCTGTCAGTAAATCTAATATATTATGTATTTTCATGTCAGTATTTCACCCTGACATATCAAACTGTCACATTTATCATTCTCAGATAATATGATTCATCAAAATTTCATACTCGAGTGCTTATAACCTTTGGCCTTTGGGTTTGGCTGGAGGCCAAATTAAAAAACTTTCGACTACCCTCACAAATTTGTGGTCTCAATTCAATGCTAATGAACCAAGTCTGTGCCAGGTACTCTATCTCTACTTTATGTATCACTAGCTGCGCCCCGTGGTTTCACCTGCGTTATATCCTGGACAAAAGTAGCCTAAGTTACTCTATACCGCTGGTGTGGTCGCACCAGTCGCCACCGCCTGAAAGTTCATCTAATTATCATAGATCGGTGGGAATCGCATACTGTGCGTTTTACGCGTTCCTTATTGCCTTTCACCTGCAATATATAGAATGAGCTCCCTCCTACGGCTTTTCTGAGTAGCTTTAATATGGGGTTCTTCAAAAGGACTGTTAATAGAGTCTTTAAAGGTCGGCAACGTATCTGAGATGCCCCTGGTGTTGCAGGTATCCATAGGCGACGGTGATCGCTTACCATCAGGCGGCTCGTCTGCTTATTTGCCACCTATGGCATAAAAAAAATACCATCAGCTGTCGCCAGTGAAAGATGAAAACAATGCAACCTCCTTGAAGCAACCTGCTTTGATTTAGATGTTTTTTTTTCTATAATATATTATGTATTCTTGTTTTTGTAGGAAAAATATTAAAGACTAAAAAAATACTGTTGATCCGATTGCTACAAAACTTCAAAGGATTACTCGCTGGGCTAATTTGAAGATTGCCTGAAAATGTCATCAATATCGGTCCAGCTATTTCGGATTCCATTGGTAACATACATAACATGACATTGATACATACATACATACTTACATATATACATACATACATACAATATCTATTAATCAATGTAATTAAACTACTGTTCTATGACAATACGCAAATATATTTCTTTGTGTTTTATGACGTCGTCAGAGCAACGTATAAATTTTACGAGAAAAATAATGGGCGTTTTCTATGGACTCGTAAAACTTGGTGATTATTTAAATATTGTATTCGGAAAGTCTTAAGATGAATGTCTGTTATCAACTTCGACCAAAATAAAATGAATGGACGGGCCCAGTAGAAGAGCATTTTTGAAGATTGCAAAATGAGCGCCAGCTCTCATTTTGTTTCAGTCGGTCTCTAGCCGTAGGAAGTGCAACACAAGATTATTGTTACATAATAACGAAACATCTGACAAAAATATGCCTTCGTGTGCTTTCCGGAAGTGTAAAAACACAAAATAAAAGTTCAGGTGTCACTTTTCACTCGTGAGTATTTATTCATCATTCTATTATGTCATAAAATGTAAATTAATTTCATCAAACATCGCTAATTAGTCCCCATTTTGTTTTATTCCATCGTTGCGGGATAGAAATATACACATATACTTAGTGAGACAAGGAAAGCATCACTATGTTCGACAATCTTCACCGCACATCGGACATGCCGAACTTGAGGCGAATGTACCGACAGCAAACTAATTTCGCAAACTACTTTTTTTTTTTTGTTTTTTTCCTAATAGTCGAGGGTGGTGTTTATTTCCTACCAATTACATAAATGTTTATTTGAATATAATTTATTGTAGGTACACATAAATAATGCCCGATGAACTAGTTTTTCTCATGAGGAGGTAAAAAGCATTATTGTATTACACCCCCTTTTTTTATTTTTGACACCTCGTTTGAGCTTCATAAGTTTCATAACCAGCAAAGATGTATTTATTCTGTACTGATTGAAATAAGCTACAGGTCAGTGAACTTAAGTTGTCGTTGGAACGTTCATTCGATCGGAAATAAATTGACGAATAGCAGCAATTCCCATACGCACCGCATGCCTAACGCGCGTCGGGCACTTTTCTCTTACGCCGACAAGCGGTCCGTAACACACTTGGAGGGTTAAGTTATAATAAGTTTTGCGTAAATTATTCCTCAGCTGACATGTATAGGCACAGCCGGTAGATTTTAAACAATTTATTTGTGCTTACCCCTGTACCCATCCCTCTAAAATAACAGAATAATAATAATATTACCAACTTATTTACCAACATGTCTTTCCCCCCTACGCTTATTACACCTTCTTTAGTAAAAGATGTTTTTCAAGTAGCGAAGTAAACACTGATTTATTAGTCACGTGACCAGTCACGTCCATCCACGGCGAGACGCAGTGAATAAGCGATCGGTTTTGCTAACGCTACTCAACATGTCTAGCCGCCTGGTGCCTGTGAATGTCAAACGGTTCAAGAGCAATAGACAAACACAGGTGTTCTCTTTTACTCACGTAGTTATTATATTAGCTATCTATTTTTTGCAACAAATTTCCTGTACATGGTTACAATTAGGTATTGCAGTATATGTCCGACGGTTTTGACTTGTTTTTACTGTGAAAGTTTAATGGTTATGGCATGTCCGTTTACTTTATATTTGTCGAAGGTTATCAATTCATTTTAGTTCTAGACAAAGATCGGTCTGAGTGACGTACCTTAGAAGATCTCTGGTAGTAAACTAAAATAGGCTGATTATGATTTCAAATTCATAATTAAAAACTGATTTTAACCGCAAAGCTTGCAGTCAAAACCAGTTTTGTCTGGACTTAAATATATTGTAACGTGCCCTAAATAAACTTTTTATCAGCCATGTACACATAAAATAATACACAATAAGTACTATTAATTCTCATGATGTCGTCGGTGCATCTAGTGGGAGGCCTACCTACGCTGCGTCTTCCAGTGCTGGCATCCAGTGGATGCAGATGGCAGGTTGTCATTCAGTGTGGACGTCTTATGGCTGATGATGATGAACTACAATTAATTAATTAACTTAGAAGTAACAATTACTTAGTGTGATATTGTTCATTTTTGTACTTTTCTACTTTGATGAATCATATTCCGATCCCGAACTATAACTCCGAACTAAGCAACTTTCGAAGAAACGAAACCATCTAACTAAAGAGAGTCGTTTCCATCAAATTGCAATATAACTGTACTTACGATCTTCACGAAACTTTTATTGGACGGCCAAGGGTGAGACACCACTGGGTGAAGGAAGATTTAGATTTTGGCAGATTGGTTTAGGTTTTGTAGTGGTAGGACGCTTTTGTAGGGGTCCGCCTGGGAAAGTACCACATCTTTGCCAGTTATTCAACTGCCAAGCAGTAGTGTGCAAATACTACTGTGTTCCGGATTGAAGGGCAATGTTTCCAGCAAAATTACAGGGCACACAGAGATTTGACATCTTATGTCTCGGGGTGACGAGCGCAGTGCATTGCCATCCAGGGTTTTGAATTGTTGAAGTTCAAAATTCTGAGTAGCGTTGTGCTGCTATGGGCAAGCGTGAAGAGCCATCAGGCGAGCGACTTCGCTCGTCTCGTCACCCATAACATAAAAAAATGTTTAGATTTGGTTGCACCATAATAGTTGTTAAAGTTAGGAATTATGTCAAATTTGACAATAACAGTAACGCTGACTGGCAGTTACACTACCAGCGTATACACTACCATAGTTAAAGTTAACAGAGTGGCAAGTCAAATGAGACCTTATTTACCCCAGATGTATAGCTGGAATTGCATCTGATAGATATTTAACATAAACAATAACACTAACCAGCGAAGCGTGGGCAGTTACGATAAAAGTTAAAGTTATGACCTCATTTAACAATTGTCAACCGCTGCAATTTTTTTTGCCTAACCGGGACTTTAACTGCAATGTCGATATTTTCTAAAGCGAAAGTACGAGTAAGATGGTGCAACCCACCCTTAGTTCTGGCGCCAACGTGGTAAAACATGTCGCATCATTGTAATAATTTTCTTAGCTTGTCTACTTACTAGACGTTATGTGTAATAATGGCGGATTATTTTTTATTATGTATTCGTGAATGTTCACGAGTGTGTATATGTGATATCATAGGGTGAAAAAAGTATTTTTATGTCGATTCCAAAACTACAAAAGAAAGAGCCTCTTGTAAAGTCTCCACTGCTCTACTGGGGCAATACCAGGCCTGGCGCACTCCGCACTTTAGGTATAAAGCTACAAGTAGTCGACTGGTCGGACTTGCAGTGCCTGCCGCTGCGCGATAGACAGAGATAACGCGACATGTTACGCGAAAGATAGAGAGGCAACTTCTAGGTTAGTATAGCAGTAGGTAGTTAGCGCTCGCACATCCTGAATTGGACTTTATTATGTGGTAGTAAGAGTCGCTACTTATTTATATGCTTTAGCGGAGTGAACCTTCTGTACTTGTACTCTATGTATTCTGTGGCAATACTACTTATGACAGTAAAAGATAGAAAATGAGGTGGTGTGGCCTTAATGACTTTAGTCTGCTCAACAATGGGTGAAAAAAACGTAATAGCTTAATCACGGCGAACATCAATATCAACAATTTTCAACTTCTTCGGCCACAACATCGCTTTCCATCAAGTGACACCAACTCACTTGATGGAAAGCGATGTTATGGCCGATAATTACTCGGCCTAGCTACAAGAACAAAAGAACTGTTTGAAATTTGAATTTCCCGCCATAGGTGAAACGTACCGCCTCCTTGTTTGCATACCTGTCGAGCAATTCATTAGCTGTCAAAAACCATAAACATCCCTCGTGACGGAAGACTTTTTTAACCTATTACCGTACCCCACAGAATATTAATATAGAGCAATCCTTTTTCTGAGCCGTACCCCATATCGAGTGACCTTGTTTCATTATTATCCAATACAATATTATAGTAAGTATTAGATAGATAGAAAATCTTTATTGTGTACACCAGAAATAAAAAAAAAACACAGAAAACACTTACGAGCTAGTGCCACAAGTGGCGGCCTTATTGCTAAAAGCGATCTCTTCCAGGCAACCATTGGATGGAAAGATTTTATTTTGTATTCCATACTTTTAGAGGTTTATTTTTCTTTCCGAAAGGACAAAAAAAAACTTTTTGACTTTAAATAGCGACGGCAATGACTGCTGTCTTTGTCGTTTTCTTTTTTTCGACTTAGTGACAGTTACGTGGTTTTTGTTCACGTTCACCCACAGCGTTCACCGAAGTAGTGTATTGTATAGTTTTTAGTACGAATACAAATGTGTTTCAAATATTCTACCTTAATAAAGTGTACAAATTAAATATTAATTAATAAAATATTTAATTAGGTGCTAAATGGGTATATCATTGGAACCATTAATTCTGTCACGCTCTTTTTACGTTTTGATGTTCGCTAAAACCCTAGGTATACCAACCGCAAAGCTTTCTATGGACGCGGAACTTTACCATCTCCGTCTTTATTCAGCCTTCGGAACTTTCGAAACTTTCCTGCAACTTCATCATCATAACATTTTTACTACTCTTTCATGTAGTTTAATACTCATCAATTCGTTTGTTCTATTTACTAAGTAAGTTCTAGCTTTTCCCGCGGTTTTATAAACAGTCTTGCTATTTTGTAACCCGCGACGCAAACAGAGGGGTGTTTAAGTTTAACGTGTGTATCTGTTTATGGCATTGTAGCTTTTAAACATGTGGCCTAAGACATAAATTCTTTTTATGCCGAACTCGGCTGCATAATAAACCGATCGTCAACGACCCTTTAAAAGCGCAAGCGTGGTGTTCCGCCAATGGTTAGCAACAGACGCTTATAGTGTTATATAGCGTTTTAACTACGTCAGTCGATCGACGCAAGCGACGCTGACGCGCGAGACCGACGCTCGTAGCAGCCTATGCGCCGTCAGCGTAACAGATTGAGACATCAACGAAAGCACCACACTGCGACTCAATACGCGGTGCTATAAATAATGCAATGTGCGTTTGTATGTAACTGACGTCAGCGTAGAATTAATTAGAGTCAACAAAGCAGCCATTGCTGTCGCATCTCAAGCACGAGGTCGCTGACACTCTGCCTTCCTCAATAATGTATTGCAGGCAATTACACGTTATGAAATTCACTTACAGATCTTAGGTTTGTTTAAAGTAGGTATAATGACGATGATTGCACCAGCAAAGTCCGATCGTGTGTGGAATACTGCTGTCATCTTTGGGATGGTTCAGCCAAATACCAGCTCGAAGCTCTTGAATCTATAGACCGGCGTGCTGCTCGACTTATAGCCGATGAGAAGTTAGTGGCTAAGAAACTTCTCAGTCTAGAACACCGCCGTAAAGTAGCGAGTCTGTCAATTTTCTATAGGATTTATTTCGGAGTATGTGCATCGGAGCTATACTACCATCCCCTTTCTACTACAGGACAAGTAGGAAAGCGGTCCATTACCACCCATACATTATGGACTTTCCTTGGATATGTACCAAACGTTTCGATTCTACGTTTCTAATCTGTACGGCCAAGGATTGGAACAACCTGCCGGTTTCCTTGTTTCCTGAGAGATATAATATGTGCCTATTCAAGGCATTAGTGAATAGTTATCTTCTAAGTCTGCGTGCCTCATCTTCGACTACATCGTCGCTTACGAACAGGCGAGTTGGTGGTCAAACGCAGACATATTCGCGATAAAAAACAAAACTAAAAGCCCAGCCAATCTCAACTGCCCCCAGAAATTTTAGCTGAGATCGAATACTTGGCCTTACAGCTTCCACGCATCTTCACATTCATTAATCTCTTATTCGAAGCATAAAAATAAACACAGGCCTAGAATTATTAAATTCCGAATTTCCCTTTATAATAAGGAGTGTACGTGATTGATACGGCATCGACTGTACAGCATTGGAACAGTATGGATAAGTACACATGTATTTGGATGGGTTCAAATAGTGAGGATGGTTAGATTAGAACAAACCCCGTGCCTTTTTCATCATCTTCAGCCAGAAGACCACTGCTGAACATAGGCCTCCCTCTTTAACCTCCACACTGAACGACACCCTGCCATCTGCATCCACTGGATGCCCGCGACTCTCACGATGTCGTCGGTCCCTCAAGTGGGAGGCCTACCTACGCTGCGCCTTCCGGTTCGTGGTCTCCACTCAAGAAATCTTCAAGAAGTCTTCAAATCTCGATTAAATTGGTTTCTTCTGGGCAAGCGTGCTCCATCGTAGACCGCATCGCGCTTAACATCAGGCGAGTTGGCGGTCAAACGCAAGCCTTTTACCGAATAAAAAAAAAGAACCTTTCGAGCGATGTGGCCTGCCCATTGCCACTTCAACCTGCAAATTTTAATAGCTATGTCGATGCCGTGCCTTTTTTATGTCACCACATTATTACCTAATGATTTTTTGGACTGAATCAATTCCATGTTGCAATTTGCAGCAAAATTTCCAAGAAAACCCAAGAAGCGGCATAAAACTCAATCACATTGCACAAGTTCTTGCGCGTTGGGATCTGACAATGTCGTTGTCACATCCCAAAAACATGAGAGTACAAATACATGGGAGTGTTTTCAGGGTTCCGTACCCAAAGGGTAAAATTGAACCCTATTACTAAGACTCCGCTATCCGTCCGTCTGTCCGTCTGTCACCAGGCTGTATCTCATGAACCGTGATAGTTAGACAGTTTGAAATTTTCACAGATAATTTATTTCTGTTGCCGCTATAACAGCAAATACTAAAAAAAACAGAATAAAATAAATATTTAGGAGGCTCACATACAACAAACGTGATTTTTTTGCTCGTTTTTGCTCGATATTGATAACGGTAACAGGTAGACGCTTGAAATATTCACAGAATATTAAGTTATATATTCATTTTAAAATTAAATTAAAATAAAACAAATATTTAAGGGGGGCTCCCATACAACAGACATGATTTTCTAGCCGTTTTTATAGATAATGGTACGGAACCCTTCGTGCGCGAGTCCGACTTGCACTTGGCTGTTTTTTATTATTATTTCTGTTCAATCTATTCGAGAGTGGATAGAATCGCATTCCATATATAGCTGTGTTCAGATAAAAGATATGTTGGCAACAATTTTTAATGCTGTGTGATGCGCAACTAAATGATGAAGCATACAGCAAAAGTTAAAATTATTTTTCATTACTCATACTCGGAAAGTAGGTCTGAAGTTGCCTGAGGAGCGGGTTGAAAGTAATACATTTAAGCCCTAGGGAGAATCACTTCAACTGACAGTGACAGTTGACAACTGACAGATAGTCAAATTATAAAAAAAAAATCGTTCTATTTTCACATTTGTATTGAACCATGTTCCAATTGTTTTTTTCTCCTCTGAGGATTATAGTCCCGTACTTTTCATGCAATTGCCAGTGCCAGTTCATGTATTTATTTTTAGTTTCCTTGTATTCGTAATGAAAAGCACAGTGTTTACCTCGGGGTTGAAGACTTATTTAGTCCTGAGACGGGGTTATAGACTAAATAAGTCTAATTTACTTTCACCCCTAGGATAACAATGTACTATTGTACATTGTAAGAAATTATAAGATTGAACTAGATTTATCTACATTTATTAAGTAAAATTAACGTCCTAACTGCTATTATAATAATATTGTTTCGACATCTCATTTATCTTGTGATAGCTTAATACAGCACATTACCGAGTTAACATTATAAACGTAATAAATATCGAATACCTCACGTAATATGCGAACAAGTATACATTTTATTGATTTTTTTTTCAAAAAATTTAACCGACTTCAAAAAGGGGGTTTTCAATTTAAGTCAGTAAAATATGCAATTTTGGTTCCTCGCATGATATAACATTGTCATCAGTATAATACATTTTCCAGTTATTTTGATTCAAAAGACAAACTAATGAACCGACTTTGATGAAATTTCTATGGGACTATACTCAAAGTATATCCTTTGAATTTAAAAATAATCCAAATCGGTTCATAAAAAACGGAATTTTGAAGTAACAAACATTAAAAAAAACATACAACTAAATTGAGAACCCTCTCTATTTTGAAGCCGGTTAAAAATGAATAGGTATATGTTTTATGCAAAACTTTGCTTTGTATCATTGAGCCAGGATTGAGGATTTTAAACTAAATCTCGCATCGCACAACTGCCCACTAATTCCACTTGCAGTAATCTAAATTTTTGGGTCACTTTTTTGCAGAAATTGTATCCCAAGGGATAACCTATGTACAAAAAATTATTTTGATCTTGTACTTTAGATACACTTCACATTATCAGCCATCAATGTCCACTGCTGAACAAAGGCCTCCCTCTCAGAGGGGTATTGCCATAATCCCCACGCTTGGCAGGCGGCTTGAGGATCGCAGTAAGTTCACCGTGTACTAATAGGACGCTGCTGCCCATCCTCCGGTGGTTCTGGTCGCAGTTTTAGGACATACCCGGGTCAATACACAAATAGATACTGTACGAGACCAAAATTCTTGTACATGTCCGCAAT
This sequence comes from Agriopis leucophaearia, assembly GCA_949125355.1. Taxonomy (NCBI): domain Eukaryota; kingdom Metazoa; phylum Arthropoda; class Insecta; order Lepidoptera; family Geometridae; genus Agriopis; species Agriopis leucophaearia. The sequence goes on from OX421283.1 coordinate 11,231,583, forward strand.
GCACGGAGGCCGTATTAAAATAAAGAAGAAAAGAAGAAATTTCTACCAGAGGACAGCTGACGATCCTGTCACCTGTCTGGGCCCAGACTTCAGCCTTATCGTTCCAGCGGCCGTCCATGGAATCCTCAAACACTTCACAAATAATGTCCAAAGTGTCCTAACACTGAAGTTAACACTCGCGGGCTATACGAAACACACCCGATCTCGCGAGTTCCGCTGATACGGTCAGCTCAAAGAAACTATCCGGTCGCGCCGAAACAGAGTGCAATTCGCCAATATCGACGTCCAACCGGGCGATCCAATGTTTTCTCACCGAGTCAAAATGGGTCACCGCCACGCGTCCCAAAAAACGGACGACCGGTATCGCGGAAGCAAACTGGGTGGCGTGCGTCGTGAGTACCGACGTGCGTTCGCGCCAAGCCAAAGTGGGTAACTGCCCGGGAAGCGCGAACGCCGCTGGCCGCGGCCGCTCGCCCCACCCCCCGTGCCTCATGCACTTCCCGCGGCTTCTGAGCCGGGCGTTCAAACCGGTTTTGGAACTAAACAGATACAGTTAAAAAGTTATAAAACATAGACATGTTGTTTATATAGCCAAAAAATACGTTTTCCCCTTTTTTCTCGAAACCGCCATTTTGGAAGTACTGCATTTGTTATAAGGAGGACAGACAAGTTCTTGCGCTCCGTTCAGTCTCAGTATACGTTCACTTCGGTGTAAACGCATCCGAGCACAATTTACCGACTACCGTGCGTGATTACTGCCCATTACACCGTCATGCCACCGACGATCCCCGATTGCCCGCAGTGTAATCACTACGTTTTGTTTATTAATCGCCTGATTAGGTACCATTGCAGATTTTATATTTGTTTGATTTTTTTTTATTTGTGGTAATGGATGTTTAAGTTTTTATCAGCATTCTGATGATATATTTTACTTCTTTAGAATGCAACTCATGATTATATTCCCATTCGGCATAATGTAAGGATGCTATAATGTCAGTTTCATCCAAAAAAAAAATGGTTGTCTGTAAAGTCGGTTTACGGACGATAATTTTACGTGATAACGTATGCGTCACAAGCCGAAAACTTAGACCGCTCGTGCCTCTCCGGCTTGGAAGTAACGAGTCTCCCCGTCGAGGTGGTTAACTTTGTCAGGTGGCTTCTAACGAAGCCACCTGACAAATGCAAGAATACACAAGAATACTTTCGACCCCCGATTTTGCTCAATTGATTTTTCAATCAAGAGCGTGTTATATGATCGGAGTGTTTCATATATGTATAAAGGTATTAAAAGCTATGGATAAAGGATTAGCTTAAAAAAAATACCAGACTAAAACTGACTAAAACCATACAAATTGAAACTAAACACTTTTAACAGATTTTATTGCGTGTACTTTAATTTACATTATTTTAATTCCTGAAGTTTGAAACACTTTGCAGTGCGGTGTCCACAGGTAGACTAGATAACAGGTATTTATATTTTTTTTATTAAATTTTATTTACAAGTACCACTAATCAAAACGTTATTCCGGCTATAAGAGGAACGCTCTGAAGCCAAAACGCTACTTTCAAATTTCAATAAAATATTATAAATATTTACAACAAGCTATCCGATGATGTAAACAATATAAAAAATGACGTTAACTTTGTACGTAAACTAAAGCAGTTTCTGAATGGAAAAGCTTATTATTCTAATGCTGAATATTTAAGTTAAAATATAAATAAAATCTGCAAGTTGAAGTGGCAATGAGCAGGCCACATCGCTCGAAGAACTGATAACCGATGGGGAAGAAAGGTTCTTGAGTGGAGACCGCGAACCGGAAGACGCAGCGTATGTAGGCCTCCCACTAGATGGACTGACGACATTGTGAAAGTCGCGGTCATCCAGTGGATGCAGATGGTAGGATGTCGTTCAGAGTGGAGCTTAAAGGGGGAGACCTATGTTCAGCAGTGAACGTCTTCTGGATGATGATGATAAATAAAATGTTTATATCGAGGCGTCCTAAGGAATGCGTCGCCAAGGAGAACTAGTATATACTAAGAATGCTACGCGAGGCTTTTGAAATATAATAAAAAAATCCACATTTTAATAGAGAGGATGTTTTGTAACTTACTGCTTGGGATCCAGTCAAATTAATAATATTGACTAATTTCGCTCTTAAAAATAACTTTTACGTATCAAACTGTCAATAACTTTTAACACCGATAATTATATTGACTAGGTCTAAATAATTAGGCTCTTTCCACAAAACCTCTACAATTGCACAAAGGGTCCTCACAAAAGACCGAATTCTCTGAAGATTCCGAAATTCGTCTGTAAATTCCCTTAGAAATACCTCCCTTTCATATCATTGTTCCGTTTCTTATCTCAAAAGAGTTTTTAATTTAACCTTAGTCTTCTTTATTTCCTCGATATAGCAGAAAAGGAGAATTTGTAGCCGATTAGGTAAAATTTACCGGTGGTTGTTTGGTGAAATGTTTTTTATAAATAGTAATAGGCTTGCACTTAACCGCCAACTCCTAGAAAACCTTTATCTAAAACTGGTGTTCGTACTTCACAGGGTTCACTTTGAGTTGGTTACTGATAAAAGTAAGGTTTTACTCTTATGGGTGCAATGTACTTACAGTATTGCCATAATAAATAATCTATGACACTCCTGACTTAAAGGAATTCAAAACATCTCTCATGACGAAATTGGACCTATTTTACATCCCAAAAATTTTACCCTCCTTTATGGGTCGTCGTGTAAAAATAATACAAGAAATGATTTACCTACTGTAATTCCCCTTGTGAACAATTCCAATATCAGGTCTAACTGAACACCATGTATGTATGTCTTTTTTTATGATACTGAGTGACGAGACGAGCGAAGTTGCTCGCCTGATGGCTTTTCACGCTTGCCCATAACAGGTCAACGCCACACAGAATTTTGAACTTCAACAGTTCAAAACCTTGGATGGCAATGCACTGCGCTAGTCACCCCGAGATATAAGATGTCAAATCTCTGTGTAATTTCGTTGGAAACATTGCCCTTCAATCCGGAACACAGTAGTGTTTGCACATTACTGCTTGGCGGTTGAATAACTGACAAAGGTGTGGTACTTCCCCAGGCGGACCCCTGCAAAAGAGTCCCACCACTACAAATCGTCTAAATAATAAATAGTCAATAATCTAATCGTTACATGATAGATGTACATTTCTACAAGGATCATTTCGCTCCAGTAAGGTAACCCGTTTGGCTGCGCAATGGATTTTTTGGAACCAATTTGTTTATTGCGCAGCTGAACGGCTAACTTCACTCCGCCAAATGATCCTTGTAGAGTTCTCGGCACACGCTTCTAAATCCAATTCATATTTGACAGAATCAATCCACGGATGGATCCGCTGGCAGATTTGCCGAACCAATCAACTGACAATAGCGGCCAGTTGTCAGGCCATTGACCTAACTCGTATGGCGTCGATTTGAGCATTATGTTAACTTTGTACATGAGAATTAACATTATCACTTGGTATGTTATTTATGTCATATTTTTTCTCATGTTAGCAACGAAATAACTATGGTCAAATTAATTTTATGCTGATTTTATGCTGATTATGGGATTAAAATTACACAATACTATTGATAAGATCTAAGTAGGTACCTACGCCTAAAGATGCATTGTTTTCTAAAGTTGCCCGTTTATAGCTACCTAATTGTTTTTATGCTTCAGATTAACTGAAAAATTTGTGTTATTGGATTGTTTTTTGTACTATTATTAATTAATTTCGTTTTATCTATATTAATTAGTAAAGGCGGGAAATAAAAAACAATGTGTACAAATATAATTATCAATTTAAAAAAAACGACTTATTATTTTATAAATAGGAAAAATCGTTATTGTCATCCAAATAACAATATTTTCCAGTTATTTTGATTTAAAGTCAAAATACTGAACCAATATTGATGAAATTTCTATTGGACCAATTTGATAGTATATATGCTTTCAAACAAAAATATATACTTATCACACTAATATCATATATGTGAAAGTTTGGATGGATGGATGGATGTATGTATGTATGGATGGATAGATGTTTGTTACTCAATCACGCAGAAACGGCTGGATGGATTTGGATGAAATTTGGAATATACATTGCTTGTGTCCTGGATTATCACATATAACTACTTTTCATCATAGTCACATCACCGATTTTCATCACCACGTGGGTGAAACCACAGGACGCAGCTAGTATCTCCATAAATAAACACCTGCAACAACGCTAGGTTGTCGACAATGCTTTAACAGCCTGGAGAGATAGTTGTAAAGACCCTTCATGTTGAAGCTAAGTTACAAAACTAAATTCGGAAGTATAAAGAAGCACCAAAGAAATCTACATAGTTATTTATTTTGCCATGAAAATCGTCCATCGAAGTTTAACCGTTGTTTGCCGAATAAACTACCATCTTTCTTCCATTGACCCAAAATATGAAAATCGGATTAAGAACAGCCGAAATGTCATCGCATTACATTCAAACCGATAGACTTTCAAATAACAAAGACATAAAATAATCCCCAAGAACTATCACTGTGACCTTAATAAAACGCGTGGTCCATTTATCCCGACCTTCCTCAGGAATGTCCCATTGTGTCACGGTATTTGTGGAGACAGTACTTTGTCTCGTGACCTTTTTGTGCTGAAAATAGTTCAGTACGTATTCGGCCGCAATTCAATGTCTGAAATTGTATAAAACGGTCAGACCGAAATCGCACTGAAGGTGGCTCGCTGAACGCTTAGAACCTTAGAAATTCGCCTGGTAACGGTCATCAGACAAAATGGTAAAGAAACGACTGGCAAGACGCCATTCGCAGCGTGGAGTCGCTCGCCTGATGGCTCTTCACGCTTGCCCATAACAGCTCAACGCCACTCAAAATTTAGAACTTCAACAGTTCAAAACCCTGGATGGCAATGCACTGCGCTCGTTACCCCGAGATATAAGATCTCTGTGTGCCCTGTAATTTCGCTGGAAACATTGCCCTTCAATCCGGAACACAGTAGTGTTTCCACACTACTGCTTGGCGGTTGAATCACTGGCAAAAGAGTGGTACTTCCCCAGGCGGACTCCTGCAAAAGAGTCCTACCATTACAAAACCACTACTTGTTCTAAGTATGTCTGATTAGCCAGGTGACTCTAAGCAAGTTGTGTCAGGTTTCAGCTTTACAGTGCTACATTGATGGATATGTTCTATATAAAAATTGTAAATGAAGGCCATGAACAGACCAGCAAGGGAATCTTAAATTGCAATTTTAGTAATGTAATCAAATTTGTTGAAAATGCTACCCGTAACAAAATGATATAGCACCATGAAACTTCACTGATAAGGAGCTTGCTCAACGTCTAGCATTCAAACTCACTGCATTTTCCTGATTTTACTGGATACATTACGTTGCAATCTGAAACACTTCTTTGGGTTCCGCTCCTATCAGAAGTTGGACAGTGTCAGGGTTTTGAATCTCACGCTCTGAAGAAAAAAGAGCTGCAGCCTGGTCTTTGACTGCCCCGGTGGCTCAGTTGGTAGTGAACCTACCTTCTGCGCTTGGGAGCGTGGGTTCGATTCCCACCTAGGGAAAACATTTGTGTTTGTTCTATATCTGGGTGTTAATATCTATTTAAGTATGTATTTAAATATATATATAATATATGTGTGTACGTAAATCAGTCTTTGGCAGCCATATTACAAGCTTTGCTTAGTTTGGGGTCAGATGACCGGGTGTGCAAAAATGTCCTGAATATTTATTTATTTATTGTAGCACTTGTATCCAAACCTACACCTGAAGTATTTTCAACCAGGAGTAAAACCTCCTTCTGGATATCTGATGAATGTGTGATGTGTGTGTAACGGCAAAATCTGCAAAAGTCTCTTTCGGCTACAAACCTTAGCTACTGTTGTCATCCACACAATAAAACGTGCGTATATCAAATCTCGTGCCGATCTTAACTACCGTCTCCCTCTCTATGGTCACCCATTGTTATGCGCGCAGTAGTCTGCGATTTATGAGTTATGCCTGAAGAGGAGGAGGCGACCCGCTTTTGTTTAATTAACGCGAGACTCAAGTTGTTCGCACATCATGATATTGACTTACTGATTCTGCTCAAGTCTCATGATACGATTGCCGACATCGAGTGACGCTAAATGGTACATGTGGCTTGGCATGGTGCTGGCTGTTGAAGTGAAGCCATGATCTGTTCAGCTGTTTGAAGATCACCAGCTCTATTGTTGGGTTTTATATTATTTATACTTGGTATTCTTTATATGCAACTCCACGGACACCAGGTTCCGTGACTTTTGTTATATTTAACAAAAAAAAATAACTTGAACGAATTTCCGCTATACATAATACAGGGAGAGAAAAATTAGATAGGTTTTAATCTAAGATTAAAACAACTTAGCCATGTTATGTTTTTATTACTAGTTTGTGTGTATACCGCAAGCAGACCAGAACCCGCCAGCAGCACCCGATCACGAGTATCTATCTCATCATCAGCCAGAAGACGTCCACTGCTGAACATAGGCCTCCCCCTTTAACCTCCACACTGAACGACAACCTGCCATCTGCATCCACTGGATGCCCGCGACTCTCACAATGTCGTCGGTCCATCTAGTGGGAGTATCTATCTATGTACTTGTATTACAATGATGTAGGTATCATTTGTAAATATTATTGATTCATTATGTCAAGTAATGCCTTCGAATATACATTAACGAGTAGCTAAAATGATCTATTCTTGTAACATGACACGCGTCTGAATTGTAACATCATAGGTACTTATATTATTGTACTGTAACATGACAGAGTTAATTAGTACAGTTCTCTGTACAACAATCATTTACAATTTAGCCAATTCGTGGCCTCGTCATGTGATGATACCAGTGGGTTTGATGGAGTAAATATACCTAATAGGAACTATTTGTGAATGAAAATACAGTAATGTGTAATTTTTGTAGTGGTATGACTCTTTTGCAGGGGTCCGCCTGGGGAAGTACCACACCTTTGCCAGTTATTCAACCGCCAAGCAGTAGTGTGCAAACACTACTGTGTTCCGGATTGAAGGGCAATGTTTCCAGCGAAATTACAGGGCACACAGAGACTTGACATCTTATATCTCGGGGTGACGAGCGCAGTGCATTGCCATCTAGGGTTTTGAATGGTTGAAGTTCAAAATTCTGAGTGGCGTTGAGCTGTTATGGGCAAGCGTGAAGAGCCATCAGGCGAGCGACTTCGTTCGTCTCGTCACTTAGTATCATAAAAAGAAACACCAAATTTTATCGGACCAGCCCTGAGGTTGAGTCACTTGACTTGTGTTTGGAACTGATTAAGTCGGACTGGACATCTCGCCGTAGTGCGTGGCCTTAAATCCTAACAAATAGCTTTACTTTCATTTAACAAAAAGTAATTAAATACCACAACTAAGTAGATAAAACCCTGACTGAAATAAATCTTAATTATCTAATTTTACACATGGCTAAATACAAAAACCCATTTTAATTTTTAGTCACTCGTGACCGCAGCCAGTGTTGTCTACAGTTTAGAGACATAATAAATGAATGTGGGGGCTTAAGGTCAGGTTGTAACCTTTTATAGATATGTCATAGGAGTCGAAAGAGTTACGGGGGTCGTTGACCTTTTAGAATAGTTGATGGTCGAGCTAATGGAATGGATGTGTGAACTCCGAACTTTGACGTTGGTGATTTACGAGAGACTAATTCAATCTTCAATCACTTATATTGTAAGCTTGCTGAAATTCAAGGGGTTGTTTGTTGTCGATTTGTGTGAGATAGAAACTAAACTATGATTAAAGTTCTATGATTATTTACGGGATACAACCGTGATAGTTTAAAACAGTATTAATTTAATTTATTATATATAAAATAATTATCAATATAAAAAACCGACTTTATAAAAATGACACCAAATTTAAATGGATCATAAAACTTCATAAGGATTTCAGAACTGGACCACACGGGAAGAACCAGCTTTCAAATAAAAAAAAGAATCATCGAAATCGGTTCGCCCAGTCGAAAGTTCTGAGCCAACAAACATTAAAAAAATACAGTCAAATTGAGAACCTCCTCCTTATTGGAAGTTGGTTAATAAAAGCGACCTAGTGCGAGTCAGGCTCGCGCACTGAAGGTTCCGTACCACCACATAAATTGTTAATTACAAAAGTACAAAAAAGTAGTGCAAAAAGATATCATGCCCAGGCGGTCACCCATCCAAGTACCGACCGCGCCCGACGTTGCTTAACTTCGTTTATTTGTCATCGACTCACTTGGCCAGTATTTATTATTACTTTAGAGTGTAAACTATAATCATGCCAAGTATGACGCTTGTACGACTTGTACGTATTACCTTTAAAAAAAATGTGTATGGGGATCATAGTTTTTACATTATCATTAGTTCTTGGTTAATCCGCTGTAACATTACATATTCTGTGAAAATTTCAACTAGCTATCTATTACGGTTCAAAAGATACAGCTTTTAATAGGTAGGACGGACAGACAGACAGACAGACAGCGTAGGCTTAGTAATAAAGTCCCATAACACCCTTTGGGTACGGAACCCTAAAAACCAACCCAAAATTTGTAAACGGTCAAACAAATATTTTTTTTTTGCTATATCAACAGATGCTTACAAAATTACCCATGTTATACTTGGTCCATTTATTTAGGGTTGTTTGCTCTTACAGTTGCAATAATATTTTAAAAAGCTGAATAAAATCATTTTATTACAATTACGAATAGCCATTTAGCGTGGTAATACCACCAGCATGGATGATAAAAAGAAACCGAACCTAAACTCGGCGCACGCTACGCATTGCGCCGGCGTTTTGGTTAGTCGTAAGGCAACCACGATACGACTACAACGCTGCGCGATGCCAGTGCTAGCTACTATAACATAGCGCACAAGCGACGTTGAATACTATGCAAGCGACATAACGTCTATATTAGGGTAAATATGGCATTGCGAACTATATAATTGACGTCTAGATATGTACAACGACGCTCGGACGATTTTTGACTGTTTTCATTTAGAGGTTGTGATTCTATAGGAAGTATTGTATCTCGATGATAAAGACGAGTAGAATTACCTTCTTTAGGCTTAGTAACATCGTCCCGTGTAACCTCGTACCTATTTTCTGTACACATTTTGTTTAGAATAAATATTCAATTTTCCATAGCAGAAAATGTTCAAAGTTAGATTGTTTTTAAATGAGACTTTAATATTTTAGATGCACCATTTAAAAGCTGGTTATTCAACATTTGTGCGCGGAATCCATTTAAATGCTGCCGAAGTTGTGCGTATTACCTAACTTTGCCGACCAGCTGTGCTCGTATTCGGAAGACTCGTTAAGCATCAAACCAGTGCAGACGAATTATTTATGTAAAACTAGCTGCAATTTTACCCGCTGTCGTAAAGAGTGAGTGTATTTTGTCAGGACTTAGCTTCGAGTTCCAGTAATAACCGTAGCAAAATACTAAGAAAGAGGGTAGATTGCATTGTCTGGGTCTATGTGTACGTCTATGTATAACGAGGGCGGAGGCCGTGCCTCGCTATCAGGTGGGTCGGTCATGGCGGATGGTCCAAAATAAAATGTCAGGCACTTGGTTCTAATGTTCTATTTGCTTGAACAAATAACCAGGTTACAAAATACCGCAGGATGGCACTGATCTAGCCGGATTATTGATCGGAAACGCGGTGAGTTTGATACCACGAGGCAACAACCGTCCTTCTCCGTGTTCAGATGGCCCGGCCGGCCACACCCCCTTTCTATCTAAATGTCATACGTCAGAAATTACAGATGTCATAAATGTCCCTTGTCAAAAACCCAATGTGTTGCCATCGTAGTATCAAGCTCACCCAAGTTTACCACTTGACGTTTCCACCGACAGATAGCGCCACTATGCTGACGCTGCGCCATATATATGTATGTATATCAGTCTCTGCCGTAGTACAAGCTTTGCTTAGTTTAGTGTCAGATGACCGCGTGTGCAAAAAACTTTTATGCCAACTACTTTGAGCTTTTATGCCAACCACGCCGCATTCTTCAAGCTTCGCATATAACTGCGCTGAAATAATAATAAATATCTGAGACATTATCGCACACACGGTCATCTGATCCCAAACTAAGCAAAGCTTGTAATATAGCTGCCAGAGACTGCTGATATACATAAATAAATATTTTTAAATATATACTTTTTTTTTATTCTGTAATAGGCTAGCGTTAGACCGCCTACTCGCGTGATGTTAATCAATGATGCGGTTTACGATGGAGCACGCTTGCCTAGAAGAAACCGATTCATTCGTGATTTGAAGACGCCAGATTGTAACTATCAGGGAACACCCATTCAGGCAGCACATTGCACAGACTAGCAGTTCGCACAATAAAAGTGGAATCAAAACGCTTCGTACTGGTTTTCGTAATATCAACCATAAAGCGGTGTCGATTTTTCGTGCCCTCTCTGGCAGTCCTATAGAAAAATGGGCAGGAGGAAACAAATTCATTCGGTACCCGGATCCGGGTATGTCCTTAAACTGCGACCAGAACCACCGGAGGATGGGCAGCAGCGTCCTCATAGTACACGGTGAACGTACTGCAATCCCCAAGCCGCCTGCCAAGCGTGGGGATTATGACAACACCCCTCTCTATGAGGGAGGCATTTGTCCAACAGTGGACGTTAATTGGCTGATGATGTGATGTGAAACAAATTCATGCCAATCCCATGCACGCTTTCCGAAATGTATCCGATAAAAAACCGATAGACTAGCAACTTTGCGTCGATGCTCAAGACCATGAAGCCTAGTCTAAACTACGGAGTGTTCCGTCCCAACCAGCGCGGCGATCGAACGTGCGTCCGCGATACAATATTTGTTCATCAGTATACATTTCTACCTTAAAACTTGTGTTTTGTTGTCGTATTAATATAGAACACTGTAAATATAAACGACCAGTGGACCTGTGCGCGTTTGAAGAAAACCAGTTTCGATTGTTGTTGATGCTCACAGGAGTCACAATAAAATCGCTATCTTTAACCATCCAACCTCGCGAAATAGAAAAGTGAAGTGTGTTATCGGCTTATGCAGTGTTCACTGTTTATTACTCAGTGCGAGATTCTTCTAAGAAACAAAAATTGGTTTGGTTGTTCTTGGTATTAACTCCGGATCTTTGGGGGTGATTTCCACAAAAGTTTCGAATAGTATCCCTAATATATATAGCGGTCAAAATAGTGCCACTCAATACGATACCTGGGTTTTTCGAACAATAAAGTTTGGACTTAAACTGACCGTACTACTTAGAATAACATAAATGTAAACAACTATTATTAACTTCAAGATTAAGTTTGCATAAATCAAACATCGATAACAGTTACTTATTTCCAAGCATAGATCTGTGGGTGTTGAGTTGTGGGTTTGCTTGCGGCTGTGATTTCCTGAACATTCTGACTTTTATCCTTTCAATTGTGTGATTGTGTTGCTTTTGAGAATATTATTTTTTTATCGTGTGGGTAGTGAGGGAAAACTTTTTTGTTTTTTTTCCTACCTACTTCATTATTTTTATTCAGAGGTCGCGTTTTAGATCATATGTAGTATTTCTGTTAAGAAGGTATACTATCGTACTAGTGTTAATGTACAACATCTACCTACATCTTTTGCGGCCACTGGTTGTTGTGTAAAAGTTTTCTGTTGCAAAAAAAAAAAAAAAAAAACATTATATATATATATTATTAGTAGGTATTAATAATTATTTCGCCATTATAACCCATTCGCAATTGTCATGTCTACTATATCTGGAAAGTCGTCAAGAGGCTCGAGGGGCTCGAGGGGGGGATCTTCCTCGGGGGGTTCGCGGGCGAAAGGTGTCAGTGAGGCAACGCGTAAAAAGGCCCTCATTAAAAATGCAGAGAAACGTTTAAAGGATTCCGAAGATTCTGAACCGGGCATTTCTATAGTCGAAACTCCTCCGGAGACTAAGACCACCAAGATTAACAGGGCTAAAACAACTTCTGAAACTCCACCGACTTCGCAACACTCTTCTGTGGCTGAATCGCCTAGTCCAATGACTAACATGCCATCTATAGCAAACCGGTTATTCCAAGAGGCAAAAACACAACTCGAGCAATCCGAAAACTTGGAGGCCCCAATAAAGGATGCTGAGATAAACTCCCTTGTGGGTATATACGAGATAGTTCTTCGTTTAAATGAATCAAGAATCACCCTCCAACTACAAATGGAAAAGGTCAAATCCCAAATAAAAGACGAAATCTGCAGTCGCGAGAGGGATCATGCCCAAAACCTGGCAAAGATGGCTGACGCAGTAAAGGATATAGACATTAGATCCCCTGTGAAGGAAACTCTAAGCGAGATAAAGTCACTCCGTCAGTTAATTATTTTTGAACTATTAGAAAATCAGAAGATATCTTCTTCAGAAGGAGGAAGAGATCAAGCGGGAGCGATGGAAGTAGCACAATTGTCCCGAGATATTAAAGAACTGAAAGATACCGTATCAGAGATTATTCCACGAACGGTCGTAGCTCTGAAGGAAAATCTGGCTAAACTAAGTGAACAAGGGTCACCTGAACAGATGACGTATGCAGCAGCAGTGGCACGCCAGCAGCCGCCCAAGCATACCATTATTGTCTCCTCAGAAGAGTCAAAAGACACTAGTGAGGACGTACTCACTAAAATCAGGGGAGCGGTAGATGCTAGAAGCATGGGAGTTCAAGTCGCTGGGGTACGCAAGGCCAGAAACCAGAAGGTCCTTATAAGCTGCCAAGACAAGGAAGATCTGTCCAAAATAGCCGACCACCTTAAGAAATGCAAAAAAGGTTTAAATGTTGAAGAAGCAAAGAGCAAAGACCCTCTGGTTGTTATCCGCGATGTGTTATCATATAATACCGACGAGGACATATTAAAATCTCTGAAATCTCAGAATGTTAAAATCACTGGAGACATCCGGGATAATGAATATCGTGCTATAGTCAAGTATAGACGTCGTACTAGAAACCCATTGGAAAATCATGTGATTTTGCAAGTCTCTCCAAAACTGTGGCAAAGGCTGACAACAGTAGGAGAGGTCCATATAGATCTGCAAAGACGGGCAGTGTTGGACCAATCGCCGCTGATTCAGTGCACAAAATGCCTGAGCTTTGGCCATGGGCGGAAACTGTGCAAGGAACCAGTGGACCTGTGTAGCCATTGCTCCGGGCCTCACTTGAGAAAAGACTGCCCGGCATGGACAGTGGGAGACTTGCCGTCTTGTCGCAACTGCTGCAACGCAAAGATGGATCGGCATGACCACAGCGCTTTTGATTTTGGTTGCCCGATCCGAAAGCGATGGGACACACTGGCAAGGTCCAGCGTAGCCTATTGTTAAGAGAAG